>OW052039.1:9077049-10327049 GCA_932526305.1 Epicampocera succincta | reverse complement strand
ACTGCTCAATTAAAGGAGATTTTTTTTAATTGAGTGAATGAATCAATTAAAAGAGCATCGAGTAAACGATTTTAATAGCTCCAAAAACCACACATTTTTAGAAAATCAATTTGAGAATAGTGGTGAAGTAATGAATGATTTAATCCTTTTTTGTATATTGTTCTAGATTGAGTCTAATTTAATGGCTTAAAATACAAACCATAAAATATTTGCATTATAAGCCTTCGTGTTCTTTGCTTCGTTTACTTATATATGAACATATAAAATTAAATTAGGCGTTATTTATGTGCAGTTGTTTCACTTGAAAAGCAGATTTATTTTTACAAATTTGCAGATCTTAAAAAAATGAATGGCAACACTGGCAATAGTATCCTCCTGTTCAAACACAAAATTCAGGACTTGAGTTCATGCGTGATTTCGTGCTGTCTGTGAGCAGTTTTGAGTTTTCAAACAAAGTGTTCCATTTTTATTATCGTTTGGTCCGATTTTGTTAACATTAAAATGCAAACTCACAAATCGCACCCTTAATACAAAAGGGGCACAACTCAAAATTTTCCAAAACTGACTTTTTTCCATAAATTAATTCAGAATACACATCTCTAACTACCGCAAAAATTTCTTTCACATCACTATCTTCATTAACTGGAAAAATACAGTTATGTTAAGTGTGTTGCTTCTGCACGATGAACTAAACATAAACTGTTTTTTGTCTCTCCTGAAAATTTTAGTATTTTGAGTTGTGCCCCTTTTGTATTTAGGGTGCGAAATGTAAACTGTAACTGGTATTGTTGCGTGTTCTATACTGGTCAAGGTACGACCATGTGGTGTCGATTGTCTTTCAATGATTGTGTGTACATTGGACAAACATGTACATATGTACATATAAACAAACTGAGAACTTAAAGTTGAAATTAAAAAGTGAATACTTACGAAGATATTAAATAATACCCAGCAGTACTAAAGATTAAAAATAAAAACTTTAGGATAAACTTTAGACTGCCCGATTTCAGTACACAGAGTAAAGCTTCTGAAGCAATTGTCTGCCTTTCAATGATATTCGTTTAGTCCAAGAAGCAAACGGCCTAACATTGCACTAACACTTTACCATAACGTAAGAGAACCAACTAGCTCTCCTTATCTCTTATTTGGCCAATTATCTAACTTTTATCCCGTCTTTTACCAAAGAAGGCAGTACACTATTATGAGGAAATACTAAAGTAATTATTCTTCTATTTTGTTCTAAACTGCCACCAGATGGTTTCAGCCAAGTTAAGCAACTTAACCATACAACCAACACCAACATTCCTCTTTCAAGACATTTCGGGGGCATGCTGGCCTTCGAAAATGAAGAAAAAAATAGTCAGAGTTTTTTTTTAATATCTAAGGGAAAACAGTACGTAAATATAAAAATTGGGCGTTGAATAGAAAAAAGATATTTGGGAAGACTCAGTGATCTATAGCACTTATACCAGCCGAAGTGGTGTGGTAAACTCCCTACCGGCGATGACGGTGCTGCTGATTCATTCAGACCTATAATAAGTGGTCTTTCTAAAAAAAAATATAATTAAAATATCCTGATGAAAAAAATATATATTTATATTTTCGACTTAAGTAAATGTATTTTTTTATTTCTCTTTTAAAAAAATTTTTTTGTTTTTCTTTCTTCACAATCTATACGAGTAACAAAAAAAAGATGGAATCCCAACTCATCTAACACCTACTATGTAAGTTATTCCACAACGGCAGAGAAAAACTTCTGGGACTATAGAGTCTTATTTTGAAGATGAAGGCAGCCAGACTTTGCTCATGATTCGCACCAGCGTTAATACTGAGGGGTATAGCAAATAGTCGGAATTTAGTTTAAAGTTTTGTTTGTATAAATAGTTATGCATTTTTTTGTTGATAATAAATCGGACAGAAATATATAAAATCGTATATACGAAATACATACACATGTACATACATATGTATGCATGTTCATTCCCTAAAATATTTGTATCTTCAATGACCTACAAACTAAATGCAAATTAGTATGTAAATATACTTGTGTACGAATGTCTACGACTTTACAAACAAACGCACCTATAAACAGTGGCTTGCGAAATAGTATTAGCATCTAAACTTTAGATTCTAAAGCCTGCACGCAGCAGATATACAAACTTTTCCATGGCACAGTTAGTATCCTGAAGGTTGCCGGTAATTCAATAGAAACTATTGAGACAACTGCATCGTCTGGTCAAAGTGTGATACTTTTTTGAATTCAAAGAAAACATGTTTTTATAGAAATATTTTTTCTACACATATACATATATATTATGAATTGACAAATTCACAACAAGCTAAGATATTTGAAATATATTTTTGTAGTTGTTTAAAAACTTATTAATCGTTATGCGCCAAACATGATGTAGGATCAGTTTTTAACTGTATATTTGAATAATATTTATTTCCGAGTTCTATTTAAAAAGGATTTTTTTGGTTTTAACCCAATGACACTGCTATACAACGTAACGTAAGAATCAATAGAAATAATCCCATTTAGAGGAAGGAACTCAGCAGATATTTCAGACGTAATTAAAACTTATCTCAAAAAATTGGTGGACCAGCCGGAAAATCAAGTAATAATAGATCCTATAAAAAAAGATCTTTACCAGATCTTTGTGGAAATACTAATGAGTTGCCAACGCTGGTTATACTTGTACATGGGATACATCCACATTCACGAATGTATGACAAATTGGTCCAACTTCTCTTCTCTGATATGATAAAAGCAAGAATTATAGGTAGCTAAATAAGCAATTGATGAGCAATCTGACGACGAATTGTTCGACAAACTGAAAGGTGTAACTTTTGAAACAACTACTTTGGTCTCCTATAACAACATAAAAAATAAGACACAACTAGGTTCAGCGCCATGTACAATATCCCCACTGTATTGTATATTTTAAAAAATAAGATACCAGAACCGATAAAATCCTTATCTTGTTCTGCTGAAATCCTACATATTTAGAACAAGTCATGAACAACTTGTTTCAAACAGGAAACGACAATCTTCAGTACGCAACAAATATAATAAAACACAAGTTGAACAAAATCGAAGCAATTTCCAAAATAGAAACTATTTTTAAAATGTAAAAATAGCTCCCAAAATACAAACAATTGTCGAAACAGAAACAATTTTCAATACTATGAAAGTATAGACTACTCAAAAAACAAAAATAGTTCACAAATGGGAAAAAATTGGGAAATCGCAATAGTCTCTCAACAGGAATAATTTTCCAAACTATTTCCCAAATACAATAAATACTTCAAAAAACTTTTATCCTCAAAATTTTCCTTCACCGGCATCTTCGGGGCATTACCGTATAGATAGATATAGATTTATAATTGAATCACGTGGCACACTTTCAATTGGTAACACCGGAGTATGTAGTTCAAAATGGAAAATTAACTGAAATACTTTGACTATGAGTTTTTACTCATATAATCATGTCAAACCCATGGAAGTACGATGGAATAATCGGTAATGATATTTTACATATATATGAAGTAATACAATAACAATAAATAATAAAAAAGATGTTAAAAGGAAGATTGCGAAACACCTAGCGAGTCCATTCATATAACAGAACAAAGTGAACACAAGAAGTGGAGACTGGTGGTTGGTCGACTATAAAAAGGTGAATAAAGTAGCAATACATGAGCAATATCCAATACCGAATATCGACGCGATCTTGGTCAAATTAGCTAAAAGCATGTACATACTTCACAACATTGATTTTAGTAAAGGCATTTTCCCAGATAGAGGTAGCCGAAGAAGATATACATATGTACATACAACTGGATTTTCGGCGGCATGAGGACATTATGAGTTTTTATGTATTGAAATGTATTAAATGAATGCATCGCAAAAATTTGTTTAGTATACCTGGATGATGTAATAACTTTTTACACATCCCTACAGTAAGATGTGCAACTATTAAGACAACTCTCAAATCATTACAAGATGATAATCTTAAAATACAAAAGGATAATCTGAATTTTACAAAAGGAAAATGGATTATTTGATGTTATACATGTGAACTAAGAAGTCGTAAACCGAAAGTTAATTATGTTTTTAATTTTCCAATTCCTAGGAAACCGAATTATAGAAAATTGATTCAAGACTATTCTCGTTTAGCACATGCAGAACCATTATGCCATACCATATTGAAAGAGCAATGGAAATTTCGCAAACCAAATGTCCTTTAAATTTTTACAAAAATCATTAAGGAAATACTCAAACAAATTCAGGTTGTGTTAAGATTAAAATAATTAATGTATTTAGGAATACAAACAAGATTTTTCAATTAGAAGAATTAGATTTGGGACTAGCAATTATCAATTATCAAAAACACTTCTGCATTCTAACGATTTAAATTATTATTGAATTTATGAAATTTTTAGAACTAAACCTTTCAAAATAATGAGATGTCACAGAATGCTGGAAGACATTCGAGACGAAAATAAAAAATAGAAAAAAACATACATACATAAGCTTAAAACCAATAGATTTTCTGAATGAAAAAAACATGGACACAAATCCAATGAAATTTACGATATGTTAGTAGCAAAAAAAAATATATACCATACACTGAAAAGAAAGTAAGAGGTGGTAAAAACCACAAAAAATATAGAAAGATAAATTAAAAAAGAATTACGATAATCATAAAAAATAGAAAAACTTAACTAAACCATTGCAAAGTACACGTTAAACAAAAGAAAATATATGAACACAGAGATAACCCTGTGACCACCACTAACAAGGAGACATATTCAACAGTACAGAACTCTATTCTCCACTTCGCAAACATTTCAGCATGCCCATTTGAGAACCAATAACATTTTGCTACCCCATTTCTAGCAAAAGGACTTTTCTGCAAAAAACCTTACATTCCTAGAAAGTTTATATATTAAAAATTTCTATTTATTTTTTAAGGAAAACAACTGCGTAATCGTGTATGTTGGTTAAACAAACTCGATACAAATACCAATTTTTGAATTTTATTCCCAAATTGTATAATTTTATTGAAACAAAAAGAAAATTATTTTTAACATAAAATCAATACTTTTACTTCAGGAAATAGGAAATGAGATCAAATAATTATAATATATGATTAATTTGAACGCAAAAGTTACTTTATTCTTTAAAGCACAATTTGTGCTCTGCGAACCACAAATGAATCTTGAATTTTTGGCATCCTCCCCTTGAGCGGCTTTCACAACCGGCATTGTGACACCACTTGGCTGTACCATGTATAAATTTAGGCCAATGGTCGAACCGATCATACCTTATATCATCTGGCGCATTCTGGGATCGATATTTACTTCCGTAATACTCGCCAGGCAACTAGAATTATTCAACTTCTGGTGGCACATTTTTGTACATTGCCAAAACTTCTCTCAATTCCATTTTAAAACTCAAAAACTTCTTAAGCTCGTTTTTTGGTATTTCAAGTATTTCTGCATCTTTCCTATATTTTTTCTAACTGTTGTAAATGGCTAAACGGACCACTTTATGGTTTTCATTTCAATCAAATAACATCATTTGGTCCGCTAATATCAACCCCTCCCATATTTTCATTATATAAAAGAACGACAGTTGTTAAGGAGCCGGCAAATGTCGGACTCGATTTTGCTTTTGATTTCCATCACATAGATCAACAAACTTGATAAATCATGAAGTTTTTGAAAACTTTACATAAAGTTTGTGGGTGTGTAGTTTGTTATTTAATGTTGTATTTAAATTTTTATTTAAAATCGAACAACAATTTTTTACTAATTGAACACGGCAAATAATAATTTTGCTTTGCTCAATATTAATCCACAATTTAGATCTATATTAGCTAATATGTAGGCAAAGTATTAAAAATTTTAATAGGTACACTAGACAATGATAACGAAATACAAATTAACCAATTTCTCAAATACATGAACGAGAACGAAGAAAATCTGAAAACCAATATTAATAATTTAACATACATATATTCAATAATAATGACCTGACAGTTCAAATACAAAACATTACGGACCGTATCAATGACAAACAAGCAAAAATAACAAATTTTATAAACTATTTTCAGAATAAAGTAGCACCTTTAGCAGACGAAACGACATTTCACTCCTAAAAATTCATATATGTATGTAAATGATCAAATTATCTTCTCTACAAAACATATTTACACCTATTGAATTAGAGGTAATCAATTACTTTAAAAGCTACATAAATAGTACTTCGAATTCCGAAATATTGTGATAATGTCCTATCTTTCAAATGCTGTCAACAAATCAATAATTATAAGCAATTATGAAATCCTGACTGGAGCACAGAATAGCACCTTTCTGCCAAATAAAAAGAAAAAATTTTAAAAGAATTTAATAAAATCAAGTGATGAATGCAATACAATACATATATATATATATATATATATATATATATATGTGTGTGTACATATACGTATGTATGCACTTAATTTCAAAGAAGCATGTTGTAATATGATGCCATTAAATGAAATAATTGTAAAGGAAACTCTACCTGGTAAATATTGTAATTGAGAATTTTTATAAAGAAATGTGGTGCAACTGTTCCATATGCAAAATAAAACTAAAACTAAAACTAAATTTTATTGCAAAATTTGAGAAATGTATTTTTCAAACTTTAAACAAAATTTAACATTAAATGATACAAAACTTGAAAGTTTACTTCTCATGCAAATTAGGAGTGAACGCAACTTTGGAAATGTATTTTATGAAAGAAGTAAAACAAAAAAATATTTGGTTTAGTTTTAATGTTAATATACATACATACATAATTTCTTCGGAACCTCAAGCCAACGGCGGGGCGTTATAGCCCCAACTATATTTAAAATATAATGCACTAATATTTTTGTTCATAACAGGATGAACAATCATACATACATGTATAAATATACACAATTGCGCCTTTGATTTGGAGGCCAAACATAAGGAATCAACAGTAATTATAAATTAAAGGCCAATGAACTATTTTAACAAATCATTTAACAAGAATTGTAAAACGAAGCAAAAACTCTCCACGCTTATTAAAATATTATTACAATAAAAAGCAAAATTTAATATAATAAAATTTAGTATTGAACTCAACTAAAAGATAAAACGTTTGTTTTTTTTAGCAACTTTCTTTGCCGAAAATTTTTCTTTTAATCTGTATTTTACGTGAAGCAATCGCTACAATTATTGTTAATTTTTTTCGACAAGAACTCGGTGGTCGACCTCTATTGAGTGCTTGTACGTGTATTGAGTTTTTTCATGTTATGGTTGGATGTAAAGAATTTTGGTTATTGTTCTTTTTACCAGAGCCTTTGGTAGGAATCGAATCTACTCTCAGGACGATGCTCTAACAGCTCATCCATCGGGGCAAACTTGAAAAATTTGGTAAGTCTTCTCTTTTTAACTCACGTCCACACAACAATAAATACAGTTAGTGATGATAGAGAGAGGCAGAGCAGAATGTAGTTGTGGCAAAGCATCTTTGCCTGGTAATTGTTTTTCTTCCCTCCAAAAAAAATTTAAAAAGCCCCAATATTAATGTATTTTGAAAAATATTCCGCCTAAATGTAAAAGTTTAGATAATTTGATTTCAATTAAATTAACTTGACTCATTAAAGCAAAAATCGCCAAATTTTTAACATTTTACAGAAATTCCCCCAATATATTATCTTTTCAAAATGGTTAAGTCCGTAAGTTTTACTTTTTTAAAAACTGTCATTTGAATTAGCGGGAAAAAATTTAAAATTGTTTATACTAAATTACATTTTTAATTGTTTATATTAAAATTATTAACGACGAAGACAAACTTGAGCAGTTGGAAAATATGGTACTTTTAGTTATTACATTCGAACTGCCATAACTCAAATCACTACTATTCCAAAAAAAACTTCGACTTACAGAATTTTTTGTCAAAATGGAATAAATGGTTTTTGT
This sequence comes from Epicampocera succincta, assembly GCA_932526305.1. Taxonomy (NCBI): domain Eukaryota; kingdom Metazoa; phylum Arthropoda; class Insecta; order Diptera; family Tachinidae; genus Epicampocera; species Epicampocera succincta. The sequence continues at coordinate 10,319,048 of OW052039.1, read as the reverse complement.
ATTATGTATCGTTGTTTAAAATATTCTCTAATGGAAAAATACATACCTAAGTATGTAAGCGTACAAGAATATGTCCTTATGCAATTAAAAAATTACAGTTAAATATTCTAAAAATATTCTAAAATAAGTGAATGAATTTTTGTTATTACTTTCAGTAAAAAAGGATCAAATTTATAACTGTCTAAAAAAATTGCAAGTAAAATATAGAAACCAGTTCAAGCAAGAAAAGAGAGGAAACAAACAAAACATTTACACAAATAAAATTCTCGAGTTATAGAGTTCATGTGTATGTTTTCTGTTCGAGTAATGAAGAACTTCGAGTTATACAAGTTCGATTCACGGAAGGAAAATTGTGTGCGATTTGTTCTTTGAACGCTACTGCCAACCAAATTAGTTCGAGTTAGCGAAGTTCGAGTTATAGAAGTTTGATTGTATATTCAAAGATGGTTATTTAGCTTTTTTCTGTGACATATAACGATTTTCAAACGGTTCAGCGGGAATCTAGCGATTTTTGTTCAATCAACAACAAGCTGTAAAATATAGTATTACAAATCCCCTAAAAACCATCCAATATAAATGTATGCCCTCCAAACTTTCCCACCGGGTGTTTGTACCCCCTAAATGAAATAAGGCTCCCGATATTTTTGGTTTATTTATTTTTATTTAGCTTAACGCTTATTATTAATTTTTTATTATATAGTTTGAAAAATATTCTCCATTTGATGAAGATTGCTTTTGACAAAAAGTTTAAGAAGAAATTTGCGTTCAAAAGTATTTAACCCTTGCAATTTATGTTTGAATTATTTATATTTAAATTTATTTATGTAGATACATAAACTCAGGCAGATGGAAAAATCTAACTATCATGGTAACACCACCTTCAAAAACTGCTGTAAAGTTTTATTTATGTACAAAAAAATAGCTTTATTAACTTCAGCTAAAATATGGCCCTTCCCTGAACGTTTCTAAGTCTCTTTTCTTATCAAAGCAACCCACTTTATTCAACATGATTTTGTTCGCATGTTTCAAAAGAAAAAAAAAATGAATACAAAGAGTTTTAATGGAGTTGTTTGGTTAGCTTTCAATATTTTAAGAAAAAAATTAAAACAGAAAAAAACTGGGAGTTTTAACTATCCTGACAAAAGTTTTGCATTTTCTTTGATAAATAACTTTCTTTTCTATTAAAAATCTCCAAAAAAGTATATGTACACACATACATATCTATTAAATATGTATGTATATACAAATGCAATCCGCATTTTAATCATGAATATGAAAATGCATGGGGGTATGTGTTCGTGCATTTGAAACCACATACATATGTATGTGTATACTACTTATGGACGTACATACATACATACAATATTCTTACTTATGTACATATTTATACTCATTGTAAACAATTTTTAAAAAGCCAACCATAGAACAACATCCAACGACGGTGTTTTAGCAGCCAAATCAAAAAAGGTTGGAAATATTATGCAAAAAAGCATAAGAAAGAAATCAAAAAAACAAACGCATCCAATAGGGAGTTCGTAAGGTTTACGCTGCCTTTTGCCTATTGGTTCGCCGAATTTTTGATACATAACTTTCTTTTTCTTAGCAAACTGTGCGTCATATGTATATGTAGGTAAAGCTGAATGTACGCACATTCAAACGAGTAAACCTATCCATACACACATAGACGTGTATGTATGTACGTATTTTTGTAGATAGAAAAATTTCGTCGATTATTTCTAGCACGCGAAGATGCTGCTTTCCTTTTTCTTTCTTTCCCCCTACTTTGTTTCACTTCTTATGAGTATACGTATGTGTGTATACATGTATGTATAATACATCTACGCATACTGTATACATGGGTATATATATGTATATGTATGTATGGAGGTTTTCTTTAGGACTTTTTCGACGTGGAAAAATTTGCATACATATTGAATGCTTTCGCATACAATAACAGATACATATATATAAATGTATGTACGTACAAGTGATTGTTCAATTAGAATCTGCACGGTTTCCAAATCAACATACATACATACCATCCAACTTTATGTTACAATCAGACATACATACATACATACGATTAGATGTAGATTTTTAAAAGAAAGAAAAGGAGATTTTTCAAAGAATCTGTGGTTTTTGTCATAACAGTAAATGTTTTAGTTCGTTCCTTAAAATTGAAAATTGTGCTTCACTTCCCTTTCAATAACACTCGTTTAGTTTTAGCATTACAGAGATTTAATTCCAATTTAACTTTTCGAGTCATAATTAAAAAGTTTTAGTAACTAATTTTAACAAATTTGCTAGTTTTTATCGTTGTATAAAATTATTATTTTAGATTATTATTTTAGCGTTTTATATTATTATAATTATTATTAGTTTTATTTCTCTATATAGAATTTGTGCGCCACGCCAGCTATGACCTAGAAAAGTTTGCGCTCCAAGCAGTTTCCAAATTATTCAGCCTTTTTCGTGCTACCCGTCCCGATGATACAATTAAATTTTTCGCTCTGCATACAGTACTAAAAAGCTTTGTTTGATGCCACGCCCACTGTTTTTACTACAATTATTTTCACTACACATCTTATCCGGAGCGCTTATCTGTTTCTTAAGAATGTGAAATTACTTTGTCTTTTCTTGGCGCACTGAATATTTTGTAGAAGTCTTTGGTGGAAGTCAATATGGTCACTGAAATGAACTTTAACGCTTCTGTGTGGAGTTCAGTTCAGGTCTAGTTCAGTATTATGTATTCGTAGAGCATGTAGCTGCCTATTTTCTTTGTATGTTCTATATTTATACATATGTACATATGTATGTAGTATGTACGTAAATAATTTGCCTCTCAGAACCATAATAATGTTTCAAATTTCAGAATACTTAGTTTGTCGAGAATTCCACATGTATTTGGAATTCTGTCGATAACCGTTCATTGTCCCTTTTCTTGGCCTACTTTGAATTTCTTGTCAGGCAGTAATCCATTCGTGTTAGTCGCCGAAACTGGGAAAATTGCTTATGGGAGAAAGATACTTGCTTATATTAAAAGTACTAGCATCAGCAAATATCTCGCCAGGGTTTTATTCCATGTCTGTTCGTCCTAATTTTCTCTACACTATTTTGTAAGGTGTGTTGGCCAATCGACTATATAAGGGTAAACATAATTCATTATAGTGACGATAGAACATTTTTGCCTTCTTCGTAAGTGGTCTAAACAAGAAGTAGATCGGATGGAATGAAATATATTTAAGAACATTTGACTGTCTTCTATTAATACTAATACAGATGAAGCAGCCTGATTGGATTAACCTTAACATTTACATATTTTTATTTGGCCTTGCAATCAGAATCTATGAAAACGTTGGTCTATGATTAAATGAATATGACTGCCAAATCGTCAGCCTAGTATTGGTTTGGCACATCGAATGTTAGAGTTAGGAGCTAAGAGTGGATATAATATATTTGAAATGTCTGAACCTAAAACCACTTTTAAACATTTTTAATGGTTTCTGAGATATATTTAGCCTTGTTTTTATCTACATATGTACATGACAATTAAGATAAAAGTTAGCTTTCAATGACAGTCCAGTTGGCATATATACGTGCATTTATCGACATATTTTCTTTTTTAATAATAGTAATAAGGAAAATCAGATAATGAAGCGCTTATTTTAAAAAGGTACATTTGGGGAAAATGTGCACTGAAATTGAGTCGTGATAATGAAATGCAAAGTGTTAACTCATCTAATTTTACTCGTGTTATTTGTCTGCGGAGCGTATTCAGAAACCCTCCTGTGTTTTATTATAGACATGAACGAATGTAGAATCTTAGGATAACAGTAACAAATTTTACTATTGTGCCTCATGGGCGGAAAAATTTCAAATTTTGGTTTTAATTTTTCATTTCTTTCTATTGACATGATTGTTTACTTTTTACAATTTTTATACGTACTGAAAAGGTAATTCCCCTTCTACGGAGTGTTGAGAAAGTTTGTACCTTATATTTGAACTATTTTGTGGACCTACATATGATTTTGAAAATGCAAAAAGTTGTGTTTATTTTGTTCACAAGGACCATATAATGATCAACAAGATTTGTATTAAAATAAACAGAACTTTTGCGTTTCATCAAATAATTATTCAATGCGCAACGGCAAGGGTCACCTGTTATGTTTACTCGGAAACGTGATGACGTCATTCCCAAATTCTTGCTTGTGTCAAACGGTAATTGCAAATATTTTGAACTGCATTCACATTGCGTACGCAGAACGGTTTAAGCATGTGCGACCTTGATCTTAGTGGTTTTGACAATGGCAGATTAATTTTTTTTTGTCAGAACGTTATAAGTGAAAATTTTTGTAAAACTTCGCTATGGGAAATGCAACCATTAGATCCAACGTCGATACACAAAAACCCGGAATTTGCAAAGTAATACTCTTGCATAAAACTGTGAATCAACTACAAAAAAAAATTGGTTATAAAGCAATTGAGTCTGTAAAAAAATCAAATTTTAAGGAAAATAAAATGATACAAGATTAGAACTTTATTTAATACAAACAAGAAATGTTTTATTAGGGAGTAGTACAATAGAAAAACATACTAATGAATGAAGAATTATATTAAATGTTGATAAATGCAGGCCTAAAATATAAGAATAATAATATAAAAAAACAGTGCTAAGAAATGCTTAGGGAATAGAAGTGCTTAGAATCAGGGTCTAATATTAACATTGCCCGGATGCAATTCGCCAAATATTTAGACCTCCACAAATTTATGTATTACAACAGACAACAGATATATTTTTTATCACTTTCATAAAAATATTGGGAAATTCAAGTGCTTCGTGCCAATAAGACATTAGAGAGGTGGCCAAGAAAACAAACAAAAAAAATTAATTTTTAACATTTGATATTTAAGGTAGAACAGGATGATAAATAAAATCTATTAAAATCTTTAAAGGCGGTGTTACACTATCGTACATAGTCGTGCGATTCATTCCGACGAAAATCTGATAGAAATCTCTTCGACTTTGAAAAATCGCCTCAAAAGGGCTTCTTGAGTGTTACACTATGACAGAAGGAAGATGCACAAACATGTGTTTTTCAGTTTGTCGGCAAAAAATTTTTCCCGCCATATTCAATTTGTGCTGCTTTATAAAAGTTTCAACCCTGATCGGATTAATCTATCGTTCTAAGAAAATTTTCATAAAAGTTTGCAAATCGGACAGACTTGTCAAAAAAAATCTGTCACGCAGGTGTTCTCTTTGGTCAGACTGTCATGCTTTTTGAGCACACAAGAGTTTTTTGACACATCGTACGAATAGATAGAATAGTGAAACACGGCCTTAAATAATGCTTCAGATCTTGAAATTGTATTGAGAGGCAAGTTCCTCAGTGTTCTATTCGTTCTTTTTGTTTTGTTGTATCGTTACGGCAAAGTGTTATTCGCATTGCTCATAATTGCCGGTATTAAAAAAGTTTTAATATTTTTAAAGTGTATCGAGTGATAGACCTATGTTATATGTATGAACAGATTCATAATTTGTAATTACCACGAATTGGTAAAATTGTGGAACAACGATTAAATACAAAAAGCTGGTAGGTTTTGCACTACTTTGTTTTGAAGTCTTTGCAGAGATTTTAACTCTGTGGTTTTTTAACACCATAAGTCAATGCTAAGTAAATTACAAACTGCAAAGGCAGGAACGGGTTTTTTTATCTACAAACAAATTTGTTTTCTGAAGACACATATGTATTAGCCTTTCAGGGAAAATTATGTTTGACTAATCCTTCATTAGACTAATACTACAATAAAATAGCGTTGTCAAGCTTGCTGGAGCACTGCACCATCATACATGGAAAATATTAAAGTTTTCGAAAGCATTCACTTCACCCTACAAATTCTGTAACAGCAACCATAACAAATTCGCGTCTAATAGCATGTATTTGATACTCGCAATAATTTCATAAATAATTTAATTAGAAATCATATTTCAAAGAAATGAAAATTAAATTATACTGTGGTAATGGAGAATGCATAGAGGAAATTGGAGAAGGGGGTACCTACATCATATAGACATTCCCATTTCATACCACACTTATAGACGAGTTAAAAAATTAAAACAACAAATTGCAAGAAAGTTGCGATGTGAACAATAGATACGACATGAGACTGTATTTAAGGGAATAAAAAACAGAATGGTCAAAATTAAAAATAGCCTATCGTGGATATTCTGAGAAAACTTTGTGTTAACCTTCTTTGCCGGTTTTAATGAAATGCAGCTCTCATCTATGTACACACATGTACATACTTATGTTATCAATCACAAAAGTAGAAAGGATTGGTAGTTTAAAATTGAAGGTCATTAAGAGAATCGGCGTATAAAAAAGATCAAAACTTTGCGGCATCCATTAATTCATCTTGAACTCATTTGCTGAAAACTTATCTATTAAAACTTGACTGAGAAATACCCTCAATACGATTTTGTCAAATAAAACTGTGTTAACCATTTTAGAAAATTAGAAAGGTTGCTAGTATGATTTTTTCACAAAGTCTAAAACAATATATGACGCGTCAAAAAGGGAGCTTTTAAGATAAAAGGCCTTTGGCTGGGTATAATAATAAACTTCCTTATTAGATATAAATTAATAACCACATTTTTACTGCGTTTGAGTAAAGCTCAGAAACAGGTTAAGGAACTGATTACTTACACTTGAATATTTTTAACCTGATTCTCCTACGTGTCAATAGACAACCGAAGATTCTTTTAAAATCACTGGAATGACTACACGCAAATTTAATTCCGCGGGACCAGTACGAAAGAATACGTTAAGGATTGGAGAATGGGAAAATACACATATATGCTCCTGATCTCCCTCTGGGTAGCAAGTTCTTCTGGCTTTCGGGTGTGTAGAGGAGTAGAGTCTCCTTGGTTAACCATATAATCAAAACTTTAGGTAATAGCATAAATAAACTTTGGAATTCTCAACATACTTTTTTTATTTTAAAGAGTATGTATACGTATGGGTGTCAATTCGTGCTTGCACATACTTACAAATAATATTATTTAACGTTTCGATCCCAACTTATTGCCATTTTTATAATTATGACATTGAATTTATCAAAAGAGAAAAGATGATCCAAAATGAGAAAGAAGCATTTTGTAAAGGCGTTGATTTTTAGCTCTGTATATTTGTTGTGGGAAGATGTTAACATTTTGACAAATTTATGAAAGATGTGATTAGATGAAAAGGGCCCATAATATTTTAAGCTATCACATCTTAAATTTATATATGAGTGATGCAAAGCTGATTAAAAATATCAACTCGAGTATACTAACCATAAACAAAAGAATGTGAAAAGTGAGAAATGGAATATGAAAATATACATATCGAGCCTTTGGTGCAATACCGTAGTAGTTCAAAAAATCGCGAACTGAGAAAAATGCATTTCATTTCATTATTGCAAATAAATATTGTTGGAAATAGCTAGAGGCAATAAAGACATTTTTAGCTGTAGAATCTGAACTTTTTTTCTCTAGATAGATATTTCCCAAAAGATCATTTCTGCATACCCAGCTCAAAAAATTCAAATTTTGAGTTACTACGGTTTTGCACCAAAGGCTCGATATGCTCCTCAGTCGGAAGCGAACACTTATTTAAAATAAAAATTTGGCTGCATTTTTAAAGCTTTGCCAACGAATTAACCAGCTACATTTGCATTTTTGGGTAAAACTAAAAGATCTTATCATCTACTTTCGTAAAATGTATTGTCAAACTAAGCACCCCCAATTCTACTAAATCAATATAGCTGTTTCCATCTAAAATCGGAATATCGCTTTAACAACTGTCTTGTTACCACTATGTATAGAAAACGATTTGCAAGTACTTAATTATAGAGCACGCAGAAAAGGTACATATATGACAGTTTGTCATTGAAAGAAAGCAAGTAAATAAATTTATCGGCACAACTCTTATATGTATGTTAAAATGCAATTTTTTTTAAATGTGCGCAGAAATAATAATAATTTTCTGCCGGCTGTACTGACACATTAAGAATATCCAAGAAAAAACGGCAACATCTCCCAAATTTAAGGATATTGATATCATTCATTTTATGATAATATTCCTCTGGACATCAAAGGAAAATATATTGCGTATTTACTCTCACTTTTTGTTATTGGATATAACCAAGAATGGTTGAAATACAGATTACGCCATTCCGAACACAAAAATTGAATTTTCTGCGCATGTTGGTCAAATGACATCACGAAACAATCTGACATTTAAAAGTTATGGAAAATTTCTTATTTTTTCAACTAAATAATTTTATGCAAAAAATTTTTATATTTTTTTTATTTATTAATTACGTTATGAAAATAGTCAAATATTCAAAGAATATATTAATTTAAAAAAACATTTGAAATATGTACTTATTGATATCTTTTAAAAATATAATAAATAAAATAATATTAGTTTGTTATTTTACTCAACTTTCTTTTTCGACTATTTATATTTTCATTAATATTCTCATTAAACCATCTTATTCTAAAGTACATCTAAAAAAAGGGGTTACCACTTCATAACTTGCATTTATGTACGTCCTTTACTTCCACTTAATATTTTGGTAAGTATTTAGTTGTCCCCATTTTGTCATCAATATATCAAATATCAAATATAATTTTTGTCATTTGACAATCACAACTATAAAATATTGGTTGCTTATATTTTGCCACTAAACCTCATAATGGAATAGAACAACTTTTATAAAAGTATTTGAAATTGTAGATGCAGTCAAATCATTTCTCAACAAAGCCACCTGGACATAAACTGGTTCCAACAAAGAGTCTGTTCCACATCAGTACTTTTTTAGTTTCATTTCATCAAAACTTGAAGCATAATAATAATAATCATTTTTGTGAACTTTTTTAAAATTGACTGATATGTCGATCAGTAAAAGGACATTAACTCAAAATTGACCCAAAAACAATGTAAACATATTTCCAAACTAAATTTGCTTACCACATCAAAATATTTTAAAATGTAATCATGAACGGTTTTGACCTCTACTCAAAATTAGTTTTTAGCACAATTTATCACTTAATTTTTTTCCATCGTTTTGCATACATTTGCCCACTGCGCACTTCATGTTTACAATTTGCTTCAAATTTCTAAGCAAGTTTTTTTACACTTAATGCTTTTAAACACACTTCACACACGGTCTTTATAACAATAATTATATATGTATTTACACTTTATTTTATAAATTTAAGCTCAAAATTCTTGATCTATAACGAAATCCAATAAATAAATTTTTGGAGAGGTGTCAAAGTGATGTTTACTTCGGGGTTGCCAAGTAGCACGTAACATACAAACTTTTTGGGGGAAAATTAGTAATTAATTTAGAATATACTCGTATTAACCCCTCAACCGATTTATAAGTGCATTTCACGAACACAGAAATTTTTCGACGAAACCCTTTAGATTAGAACATAGCGAAAAATAGTGCTTCCAAACGCATATATATTGTTCATGTAGCTTTTAATATAGTTTTATAAAAAAGTGCGTAATTAAAAAAACAAAACTGTGTGTCTAACCACTTTTCATAGTACCTTTATAAAGGCATTTTGTCACCATAATATTATTTTAGTAAAAAACCAGAGACAAAATGTTTAGTTTTCATACATTTTTTTTATTATTTTTATTATATACGATCATATAAAAGGTATTTGATAGCCCATTGATATGGTATGCATTTCGTATACATTTATTACATATAAAGGAAGATACAATATTTGAATTTTTAACTTGAAGCTTCTAAGCTAAAAATATCTGGGCTTCGTAAATACATTATCAATTTTATGTCTGGTGAATAAATTCGAGATCTCAATAGATGATTGGTTCCAAATTTAATCTATCCGTCATATCTACACACAAAGTTGCTTCAAATTCAAGACACTACAGATTATGACATTCATATTCATCTTCCAAATGTAAAATATTCTCCTTTTGGATTATTAATATCAATCATACGAATAAAAGTTTTCAATACAAACACAGCCCTAATTAATTTGGAAGCACATAGAACAGGCAACCCTTGCATGGGCTAAACTACGTCATCTAACGGTAAATCATACGCATGGCGCAATGTGTATTTCTATCATTCTTGTACTTTCGTATGTACCACAACAACTAATTCGATCCTGATTTTCAGTGTCAACTTTGCACACAAAAAAGGTCTATAACGAAAACGAAAATCCATCATAAAAACAAATATTTGTATTAAATATTAAATGCTGAAAAATAGAAATGCATGGCAGAATACTACAAGATAGAATCGTGATTACAATACATACTTATGTATGTATGTTAATGAAAGTCTTCTTCAGCACGCGATATTAAAGATTTTATTTTTATTGAATTTGTTTTATTTGTTCAAGTTTCAAATAATTTTGGGTTCAGTGTTTCTAATATTTGAGAATTAAAGTATGTATGTTTTTTTCTTATTTCTAATATAAACAAATTTCAGTACATTATTTTATTTACTAATTTTTAGCTGAGTCAAATTCTTATTTTTTTCATATTTCTACTACGTAGAAATTTATCAGATCAAATTTAGTTTTTGATAATATGTTTTGTTAATTATTACTTTACATAGTGTGGTAAATGTTTTTAAGAACTTTCGGTTCGAACTATTAACTTTTCACTTTCTACTATGGAGACATTTTTAGTCCGCAATATTAATTTTAAAAATCTTTTACTTATTTTAGTTTGATTTTTAAAAACCTCTTAGTTTTAAATTGTAATCCTTAATTTTCTACTATGTAGAACTTTCTATCTTACAAATTTTAGAAAGAGAGTAAATCCAAAAGTTAAAAAGTGTTTCATTGCAACGGTAAAGCAAATTAACAATTTAAATCATGAGCATTCCATTGCCGTTGTTTCTTTTCGTTTTTAAACAATTTCTATGCAAATATTTAAAATGGGGGAAAAACTTACCTTAGCAACAACTAAATAAAAATATTTAGTGAAGTGAACGAAAAAAGTATGCCACCAAGTCCGTTAACTTGTACAAGAATAAAAAATTTAAATTGGTTATGCTTTCCAACTTCGTTCGCTACCCTCTGTTTCAGCCAAACTTGTGTTTTGTATTTCTACATTTATTGTACCTAAACTTTTACCTAATATATATATGTACATAGGTATCTGATCCGTATAAGCCAATTTTGAATTAAGTTTCTTCTCTTATTCACTTTCAATTATGTTTATACTGATGTTAGTCTGTGGTATACATATAGCATTTTTTCCTTCTACTTGTAACTATTTATTTAGAGTTTTTATGGCGACTGTTGGCTCTACAAAACTTCTGAAAATAACTTACCAGGCACAATATTGCCGCTCCATTTCCGAATATGGAATATGTGCAATAGTAAGAATATCTGTTTATATAGTGTACAGAATTAGGGATAGACAATTTCCCTTAGAATATCTAGCGCTTACTTGGTAAGCGCTTGGTAACACTTACTCGTAGAGTGAACCTGAACTCTGAAAAATCTAAATTTTAATTATCGGATGCGACTTTTATATCGAACGGTACCATTCCTGTTGACATTTGTTTTTTGACATTTTGTTAGCCTTCACAATAGTTCTTATTCGAACTAATGGATAATCATGAGCTTTGGGGAATCCTAATCGGAATTATTGGGGCAATAAAGTATTTTTGGAATCTAAAACATTTGTAATATTCCTTTGAATGACCCTTTCCCTGGCCAGTCTTTTTTTTTGTGATACGAGTTTAAAGGGCTTTTGCACTTTGTAAGGACATCTTCTACAGCGCGCATTTGGATTGTTCTGGGAGTAAAGTTTAATGACAAATGTGTGGCAATGGTTGTTGACGACATGAATAGATATTTTTTAAGAAACGTACCAGGCGATAAGGTCGTTTCGTCTGCTGATTTTTCGTGAACGTCCACCTTTATTTTCTGTAGGCAAAGTAACCGAACATAGAAAACGGCTTATAGTTCTAGATATAACGTTATTATAAATATCAATTTTTTTTGTAATTGAGGTCACGGATTGGCGTTTAAGTTCACTGAATATTTATGTTGTGCCACTTGATTGAGTAAGTTACGAAATAAGTGCAGAACAAGCCACGGAAAGAACTCAAAAAATAATATAATATTCTCTATACGCGCTTAATTTGATCTTTGAAAAAAATAAGGGCATTTTTTGTAAGTAATATTTTATTATATTTAAGGTTACGTGCATTAGCTTTGTCGCTGAATTCTTGGACTCATTTGCATAAATAACTTTTTTATAATATAGTATTGTCTATAAAACAGGAACTTTTTTCAATGTTATTGTAAAGTTTATTGATAAGCAGGAGTCCGCGCTTTAGTTTTGTCCGATACTGTTGATACATACTTATGTACATATGTATGTATGTATGTTGTGAATTCGAACTATGAGATATTTAAATATCGGTCAACGTCGGAGTATTTTGTGAGCAAATACATAAAATGCCCAGAGTTGTAAATATGTTTCCCAAACCAAAAATTTCGACTTAAGCTTCTCTTCAACAATAAGGATTGAAAGAAGTAACTTTCCTTTTAATTTCACTTGAAGGAGTAAAACAAAGGAAAAGCTTTAAGCTGTGAACAGTTACTAAGCTTTTAACATATTTTAAGACTGTCAGGGCCTGCTATAAAAACTGCTTTCAAATAGAGTGTCAGATATTCAAGACAGACAACCTGGCAGACGAGCTGTTGTCTTTGATAACAACTTTTGCTTATAAGTTCGGCTACTTATCTAGCAACCAATAGATGGCAGGTACAGCTCTCTTCAGACGCAGTTCATTGCATTAGTGCTCTTTACGGGTATAATATCTCTTAAAAATTGTGTAAATGAGTTGAGTTGCTAATGGTATCATGGAAGATGTAAGAACAAGTATTATTAGGGTTTTGAACAAGCTTGATTGCTTTGTGAAAGGGGAAAAGTATACAATTTGTTGATACTCACACACATGCACGTAAGGGGAGTTTTTATTTTTTTACTCTTATACATACTTTTACACGAGAGTAACTGTTATAGCTCTCCACTGTCTTGTGTATTGAGCATTGTTTGGATGGATATTCTTTGCAACTTTTTTGGTTACAAAGTTTTTAGGTCAACTTTGTTATGGACAAAATTTTTCTTCAAAGAGCAAAATTTATTGCTTGTTTGTTTTTGTACATAAATGTTGGACGAATTTCTTCACCAGTTTTCACCAACGGTTATTTGATACAAACACACACACACATGAACATACACTTACTTGTGTGTGCCTGGATATAATATGTATGTATGTATGCATATCTTCTTAATCGACTTCAAAAAGGAAGGAGAAGTTGTCATTTGCTGTGTGTTTTTACGCTATTTTCCAGGATAACTGTAATTTGTTAACAGATTTTAAAAATTCTTTTTGAAACTGTTCGAAATCGGACCGACAAAAAGTCCATCCGAACGATGGTTTCGTCTCTAAAACAGACCGAAGATGGAAGTGTTCATTACTCTACTCTCCGCCGCTTGCAGGCCGATTTAACATTTATTTTCATTATCAACCTTCTTCTACATTTTATGCAATTGGGGACGCTAAGTTCGCAGTATTTCTGTTGCATTTTTATAGATATTTTGAAAGCTTTTTATAAATCAAACAAACATAACGATCAGCTTTTTGAATTCTTTCTATTTTTGATTCCAAGTTACATAAATATTTAAAACAACTTTATACAGTTATTAGCATGTTAGACCAACATATATTTTTCATGTACATATAATTTATTTCAAGAAAAACTTGCAGCTCCATACAAAACAGTAATTCCAATCACAATCTATGTAGCGATTATCGGTTTGGCGAAGAATCACTGACAAAAATTGTTACCAAGAGTCGCAGAATATTAAAATCAATGTATGTATCTAATGATATATGAGAAATGGTGGCTCAATGACACATGCCTTTTTTGAAGGAAGATTTAAATACAATATAATTTTCCAGCCTTTATTCATACTTAGCCAACTGAACTTTGGCCCGAAGCCGATATGTGATTTGGATTTAGCAGAAGTGATAATGCCAAAGAAAACGTTTGGAAAGTGTGGTAATCCTTTCTGCAAGAGAATAGAATCGATAGCGCCAGCAATCCTGCGGAAGCCGCCATTATTAGCGATCCAAATTTAATTTTTCCTATTTAGTTAATGCATACTCTATTGAATTTGTCCTTTAGGTTAAGAGTTTGAAATTAAATTTTTTTCCAACATCTCTTCCAAATAGTTGTCGGCACTGAACTTGGTGCTCTGATTTACTACTTCGCCTTCAGATAATTCTCACATGCACTGCATTATTTCTGTGGGCACAACCAATAAAGGCCTAAGTTGAAAAATATACATTTGGGATAGCTGAATGCGAAAAGTTTAGAAAGAGAAATATACAATTATGGCTTAGGAAGAAAATATGTACATATATGTATGTATATAACAAACAACACATTACAGTGCAAAATTTTTACCAAAATTGGTAATTGAACTAAAAGTAGTTAACGACGTATTTAATAAAATAAGAATTAAGTCTTTATTGTAAAATAAAACTGTTAGTTGTGAAAGTTTATAACAACTTATATTTCTATTTTGAAGTAAATAATTTAATGCTCTGGAGTTTATATGGACTTAAGCGATTATTGCTTATTGAGGAATATTATTGAGGAATGGATAATATGTTTATGTGTTCTCTCTTGTTTGCGGTGATTTCTTTTGCATAGTAGTTTTTTTTTTTAAAAAAAGTAAAATAAAATATTGTGAAAATAGCTAATTAGTGATATTTTGGGGCTTATTGATAATGTTAAGAGAATTCAAAGCCACTTAAGTCAATATGACTTTTTTAATATCTAGAAAGAAATTAGATTTGAGAAATGGGATTTTGAAGAAAAGTTAAAACCTGTTTTGTAGATTATGATAGTACATAAAATCCGTTTCTTTACTTTTGCAAATTTAAAAATGATAAACTCAAATCCTGAACATTGAAATGATTTTCCTTTAAAACCTTTCTTTTTTTTTTTTCTTGAAAACTAAGTTCTTGTTGGGTGTGTCGTAATAGAAAGCCTTTTCATTTATCTAATAAAATATACATACATATGTATGTAAAAATTGGTCCATCTTCTTGTCTAATATATAAAACACAAAAAATTCTTCTAACCACCTACACGCGCATGTATGCCAGCTGTAGACTCTGAAACTATTCAGTCGAGAAAGGTACTAATGCAAAGACTGTTGTAGACAACTAAAACTATACTTTAGGCACATTCGGTCCACTCTTGAATTCTATTTTCGTATTTTTCCATGCAACAAATTTTATCGAATTTTAAAAATATAAATTTTTAGATAATTTAAAAAATTTATATATTCTAAATTCCAAAAATAAATGTTGACGAAATACGGACAGAGAAAGAGTTTTTTTGAAATTAAATATTAACTGGGAAATTGATTTTCTCCGGAACTAATACAGCTACCACTACAAACTGAGCCTGAAATTATCAAAACATGGGGTGCACAGATGTCTGAAGCATGTTGTTAATTTGAAGGGGATCAAATGGGCAAAACCCGAGCTAAAAATTATATTTCCCATCCAATATACATATGTACATACTTACATCTATGCATACATATGTATGTATATAGTTTTTCTCAATCGCTGCAAATAAAGATGACGGCCACTGACGATATTCGACTTCTGTCTAAATGTGGAACTTAGCATATTTTCAAAGTTTCACTCTGTAAAAAACTGCAATTTCAGTATGGCAAATAGGTAAACACAAATTATTACAAAAAATTCTGATTTTTATTGATAAGGCATATTCTATTAGTAAAAGCGAAAAATACATACATATGTCAATATACATAGCTTCAAATCGTGGTTTAACTTTGTTAAGAAAAAATTATGTAAAAATATCAATGGTAAAAATTTTTTTTTCATATGGAGTTTGACGTTTGCCTTATAAAAATTTTGTACCGTTGAATAGGGAAATATACGAAGTATATCTGTACATTTCTCATACATATGAATATCAAACTAACTATCTTTTGAGGCATTAGGCTGTACTTGTAGGAAGTAATTTGATATTTATCTAATTTTCTTATTCTCATAAGGAGGAGGGGAATGGGCCAGTGCACTCAGGGCAAAGTTGTTGATTGCTCTCAACCTGGCGAGAAGCCAGCAGCGATCCCTGAAAATGGACTGGTCAAGCTGACATACTGCCTCCCCGTGGCGCCCCTGGATAGCCCCTACAGCACCCGCTTAGAGGTGAACCAAAGTGTGCAGCGAATCCCCTCTGTCCAGGGGTCTAAACCAGGACCCGGTCCTCCAGGTTTCGGGGGTTGTGCGTGGGGGTAACTTCCCTACCGTGTAAAAACACACTAGTTACGACACAACAACAAAGAATAACTTTGTTGGTTGAGGCCCAGGTTCACCACGGACTGTAGCGCCAAAAGAAGAAGAAGAAGAGGAAGACTGACATGCAATTGAACTTATGAAACAATGCATCTCATAATTTTTTTTGCTCTTGTCCTTTTTGTTATTGCAGTCTTGTTGCAACTGGCGTAAAACGTAGCTAGTAAAGAATTTAGTTGCAGCTAAAGTGATAAAGTAGCTAATTGTATTATTATTTATACATAGTACATACATATATACGTTGTTTGTTCAGGGCATATTTCGCCATAGATTAGGGGTCAACTCTCAGGTTGCACAGATTGACAGCTGGATGTGCACGGTGAATGACGTGCTGCTTGGCCACAGTCGCTTGACCAGGCCAAGGACTACTTTCCTTAAGCTTGGAAACGGGCACATGTTGTGGCACTCTTGAAGCTTGTGTTGCCGTGGTCATGCTGTTACGATGGTGGCGGTCGTTTGCTGATTGCGGAGGTGTTTGGAGCTCAAACAGGTGGTAGTCCTTTCAGGGCTGACTAGAGACTTACTTCTACTACCAGTGGAGCCGGGAGATCCGGGAACTTGTTCCTGCCCGGCTATGGTGAGGCCTTTTGGTGGTTGTGGTTGAAACCCAGGTCGCGGCAAGAGTTCATATTGAACTCGAATGTGGAGTTGCATTGCAACCGGGTGCCGCGGAATGAGTTTTAGATAGACTCCGCACCTAACCAAGGTGGAAAGCATGCTCCAATTGGCATGTAATCGAATCGGTACTCAGGCATGACAGCCTGAGTATAATAAGCAAACAGCGAAAAGTAATTACTTTTCGCTGTTTGCTTAGTCTATCTACATACCTAGAACTAAAGCTGTTTATTTTAACTGAAATAAAGGGTACTTTTAGATCTCCGTGAATTTGAATGTTGGTCATAAAAGAGGTAGCGCCAGAAATATTCCTTAAGGAACTAACTTTACTTGAATGATGTGGCTAGTGGGACACTAAAAAACCACACACTTACATATACTTGTCGCACTCAAAAACAGATTGTAGCTAAATGTATTCATTAAGCCAAATTGAACTTGAACAGTTAAGATCAATAGAAAAAGGTGGATGTATTAATTTTTTTATTATTTATTAGATCGTTTCATAAGGCACCTATGAATGAGGCCAATAGTGCACAGAAAATTAATATTTTTCTTTCTTAAAATTAAAAGCGAGTTTTGTTTCTTATGATTGCAAAATATGTGATTACTACCATCTCTCGTACATTGCCCATTACAAAGTATAAATAAATTTTAATTTGCTGTCTAAAATATAAGACTTAAAGAACGCAAACGGCTCCGAAATCAAAAAAGCAATGAATATGCGAATAGATAAATAAATTGTGTTGAATGCAAATTTTTTTTTAATACTTTCCAACCCCTTTAAGTACAAAAAAATTCATTGAAGTATATTTGTAGAAAATAATAAGAAAATTGAAAAAAATAACATCGATGGAGAGGGTGCACAAGCGCTCGTGCTTTTAACCAATTCCACCATGCAACAACAGTAATTAGTCTTGACAGGGATGTTAAATTTTTAGTGACCCACAACCATAATATGTATTGTGATGCCCAAAATCTTTGCACAAGGGAAAGTTTTGGACAATTTTTGTTTATTTATTGTATTAATTTTTTTTTAACTCATGCACTAAATATGTATTTGCGAGATTATGTATATTAACGTTGTATTTTGAACCCCTATCTTTATTAGGAAAGGGAACTGGCTGACTCGTTCTTAAAAAAGAAATTAGTAATTCAACTCTGTATGTAACAAAAATTCAGTTCTAAAATAGAATTTAATAATTTGCTTGTCAAGTTAAGTACGAAAACTAACGATTGGTTACACAAAAATTTGTTTAGTCTATGTATTACTCGAAGTCCGCAAAGGGTTATTACTGCTGCTTCTTTTGTTTATTATTGTTCTTTGTTGTTTTCATCAACCCACCATCTTAGTCGGTATGTCCATTTTTGCGTTTGTGTCTTAAAAAAGTGCCCTGCTTTTTATTACTGGAATAAACAGAGAGTACTTAAGCTCCTTATATATATAAATACAAACTTATATATGCTACATACACACATACATATATATGAATATGTTTGTGTGTGGTTATGTGTAGATGTGTGTGTACAGATGCAAATATTAAAAACACAGATTACATTCAAACTTAATACTTTAGCTGACAAAGATTCGTTATATTTTCTTTCATTTAATATGATTCCTAAAAGTATTGCTGAGCTTTTCAAATATTGATGTTAAGAGATCCTTACGGAAAATAAAATCTCCTACAACTTCATAGGCATGTTTTCATTGTTTTGTAATTATCCCAGTATAAATGCACCATGCGGTATCGTTTTCAAAAATAAGATAGTGCATGTGGGACCCTACTGGACCACAGAATTTCTAGGAGTATTATGCATAATTTTTCAGCTGTTTTACTCCAACAATATGACACAAGCACCGATTAAATGAGTCGCTTTTCTTATCCGTTCTCCAGTCTTAGCCACCATTAGTCCACTGCAACTGATCACTCAGTATTTTTATTGGCGATGAAAGAGTAAATGTCCAAAATAGTGTCAAAAAATATTTAAACTATGTAGTCTTATTGTAGCGAAGAGCCTGAAACCTTTCTCTGAATTCTTGGCAACTTGAAAGGGTTGTAAATATGTTGATATTTCAGAGATTTTAACGCAACGGAGGACAGTTATTTAGGCTTTAGTTCAGTGCCATTGTGGCCTATACTCACTGCACGTTGTCTTTAAGAACAGTGAACAAATTTTGCAACGTTGCTCGTATTATGGGTGATGGCATCATTGTTGTTGCACGAACAAAATTTTTCCTGAAGTGTTTTGCTTATAACTTTGTGCAGCTAGAAATATATTGAATCTCAACTTTCTGTGGTGCTTCCGAATACAATTTATATCAATTGAGCCTACTCATTTGCTTAATGTAGAGTGCATTTATAAAGAAACGTAACCATACATTCATTGGCACAGTCGTAGCCACTTGAATAGGGTGACTTCATTGTCACCAAGTTGCAATAAAAAATCTGTTTCAAAATTGTTATTTTTTTCTTATTGTTACACTTTCGTTATTTTAGTGACAAATTTGAATAAGTTATACTTAACCATTATTTAAAGTTAATGGAAGAAGCAATCAAGTGATATCGAAAAACACTTGAGGTATGAACATACACTCAATAATAGATTTTTATTACTTAAAAAATAAAAACATAATTAAAATTTTAAATGAAATTCTATAAAATTTGATATAGTAAAGCATATATGTAGCAATCTGTTAGGGATTAAAGGATTAACGATGTTGTTCCGATAGAATCATGTGAAATTTAGATTGTCAAAACGTTGCGCTGCCTACATGGTGAAAACAATTCGATATTTTAAGAAATTCTTTGAAGAAATAGCACAAATCGCACCTGTAAAATGTGACTAGTGTAAAACCGTGCATATTATAGGGAATACCAGAGCTTTTTCAGAAACTATTGCGCTCCCATGCCGAATTAATAACAGGTGTATATTTTGTTTTGCTAAATGTTCCTGAAATTTCAAAATCAAAAACTTTATTTTAGAAATTTTAACATCCTAAGGGAGGCTACAGCACAAGCGTAATCAGGTGATGAAAAAACATGTTACAACAAAGACCGGCTTTTTAAAAACTCACATATCGCGACAACTTTTACAATGTTTTTTCGTATGAAATTCTACAAAAACTAAAAATAATGATACGTATTAAAACACTGCAATTAATTTTATATATTTACCTATGTATATGTGTATATATGTACATATATATGTATGTTTGTATAAGTGTATAAATATATGCATATATAAATTTATGTACATATATGAGTAAAAAGGGGAATCTATTATGTGTATTATATTCCTAATGCATGTTTAGCCGGTTGTACAAATCAGCAAAAAACATTAGAATCAGAATATTACGAACATCTCTCAACCTTCAAGAAAAAGGGAATAAGTATGTTGTCAGATTTTTTAAGTTTACACGATTGGATCAATGTACAATCCTTCAACTAGTTAAGCCCTTATGACACTACAATTTTCTTATACATATATATATATATAAAACGGAATGTTTGTTTATTCGTTTGTTGATTTGTTTGTACCTTGCCAGACCGCTGGACCAATTTTCAGGATTGAATTATAGGATACCGTTTTTTTAACCACACCCACTTTTAACTTTACTTTTTAAAAATTTTTTTGCTCATTCCAAATAATTTTTAGCAGAATTTTATGACATAAAACAGCGTCATTTTCGTCATTTGTGGACCAATTTTAAAAATTCTCTTTGCATATGTAAGAGGTACACTTAATTTTTTTTAAATAGGTGGGTGGGGTGGTTTAGAAAAGTACACCAGGTTAAACTACTATGTATATATACTAATTTTTAGAATTAGGGTAATGCAATAGGCAAAAAGTAATGCTAAATAAAATAATCAAAAATGTACATATATATACGTATGTACAATGTGCTAAATTGCTAATACTTACGGAGATGTTTTACAATATATGTATATATGCTCGACCTACTTGTTTCTTTTATTTTGCTAAAATGTTATACTATAAAAAAAAATTCAAAACTACAAATTTGAGAAAATTTGTTATGTGCATTTTGTTGAGGGATATTAATAAGATGCAGTATTTAAACATTTTAAAACACAACCTTAAGCAAAGTGTTGAAATACTGGGTAAATTGGACTCTTTTCATCTGTACTAGGGCAATACTCCTAAACATACGTCTGGTGTTCTCAAAGAATTGCTGTTATATCATTGTCTTCGAGTAATAAAAGCTCCACCCCAATCACCGGATTTAAATATTATAAAAAAATTGTGTCAGAAATTGGAAATTGGTTTCAAATCAGAGGAGTGAAGTGACAAATATAAGAAACCCGCTTCATTTTTCTTAATTACTTGAATAACGCATAAAATTTAAGTGAACCATTTACACTCTGACATGAATTACTCATCTCTTCTTCAATTTTTTAAATAATATATATTAATTGATTAAAGCTAATTATTTTCATTTTAATCTAGTTTACTTAATCTCTTCTTCAATTTTTTAAATATTCATTTTAATCTAGTTTACTTAAGTTTTGTTGCATTTCAAAGATCTTGTCTGCAAGTGGATCAATTTCACTGCGATCTGTGTGCAGTTGGTTCAGGTGTATTATTCTACAGAAGATAAACGATTACTTATAGCATGCAACAAGAAATTTTTTATATGGTATCCATTATTGCAACCAACGTTGTGTTTTTATTAATTTTTATGTTATTTTTTAAAATATTTGAAATGAAACAGCATATATATCAAAAGAGGCTTTCAAGTGCTTTTTCCTAGCTATTTCTATCACCTAGATCTATTTTGAAAAAAACTAGACTGTTTGCAAGAGAAAGCGAAGAAGCTCAATGGTGACAGCTACACTTTGCTTTGATGAGCTCAAGTATCTTATGTACGAAGCTCGCCTATTCTTGTATAGATCTAATCCATTCGCATTAGATTGGCCATTGAATCGCACAACTCAGTATCGAGAAAATTTGTTGTTCAGCCGTACGGCCGTTCTGTGGAATGTGCCCCTACGAGAAGAAAGACAATCATGGAAATCGAAGATGTGTTTTAGATACATATGTATATATTTGAGATCTGTTTTAAATACGTAAAGTTAGATGAGGATTGCAAAAAAATTTAGTGATAGCCATCAAATTCATAACAAAAGGTTTCACTCTACTCTAACGACGTAGGGTGTACAAGTTAGTAAGAGTGTGTATGAAAGATACACAGCAACGACATTTGAAAAAGTTATAAAATTTCAGTGCTGCCATTGAAGCAAACTTTGCTGTGCAATTTAAAAGGTTTCCATATTCATCTTTTAAAGCAGGATAATTTTATAATTGAAATGATAAAAATTGTATATATTGTATAAGTATCCAACTTATTCATATATTAAGCACTATAGAATTTTATTTTCTGCTCAGCTTTTGTACTAATAAAAATAACTGCCACTTTTACAGGATTTTGTAGTGGTAGCACCACTATAAGGAAGCAAAAAATCTTATTGATAGTTTTCAATATAATAATATAATTCCGTACGAAAATGAAGAAATCTAAAAAATATATTAATTGAAATTAATCTTCCTGAGGGACTTATTTGCAAACTAATTAACCAATATGAAGAAATAGAACAAATGGCAGCTTAAGAACAAGAATATATAAATTGCTAGCTTATGTAAATGGCATGTCGGAAAGGGTAGAAAGATCTAATATAGGATTTATGCATCAGTATGTAAATTATTTAGTAAAATAAGGCAGAAGATATCGCACCCTAAATACAAAAGGGGCACAACTCAAAATTTTCTAAAACTGACTTTTTTCCATAAATTAATTCAGAATACACATCTCTAACTACTGCAAAAATTTCTTTCACATCACTATCTTCTTTAACTGGAAAAATACAGTTATGTTAAATGTGTTTCTTCTGCACGACGAACTAAAAATAAACAGTTTTTTGTCTCTCCTGAAAATTTTAGTATTTTGAGTTGTGCCCCTTTTGTATTTAGGGTGCGATATAAGCTGAAAAAGTCAAATTTAGAGTATAGGATCCCGTGTAGTGGTAGTGATAGCGAACAACGCAATAACGTTTATGTAGGAACATCAAAGAAAGAGTGGAAAACTAGATTAGCAGAGCATAAATCGGATCGGCATATTAGTCCGTCTCGGAAGACTACTTTATCATCTCATTGTCGTGATATAAATCACAATCCAGATTTTTACATACAAAACACATATGTAAATATATGCTAGAAGTGTTATAGATCATAAATATATCAATAGAAAATAGTATTCATTAGGAAAGATACTTATAAAAACATTTTCAAAAGGCTTTTTATAAAAAATGTTCACTGTAACAATTTTTTTTGTGTAAAATATTACTGTGTACGTTCAGAATTTTTTAATGTCAAGACAAATAAGGAAGAAACATAGCAAGTTCTTTATAAAAGCCAAGAAGAATCTCCATCTTGAAAAAAATCAGAACATCTATTAAGAAGAAAGGTAAAAAAATTGGAATGAAGATGAATTACTGTGTAAATTTGTCATTTTATTGAAAACGTTTTGAAACAAAAATTCAATCCAATCAGTTTTACGAAAACTGTTAAGCGGCAACTCTGATTACATTTAAGAAAAAATGAAAGAGGAAAAATCATAGAAAAAGCAAAAAAATATTAAAAATGGAAAATTTTCAAAAACTGTACATTCATATAAATTGTGGGGAAGCTGCCGACTTACATATGTATGTATGTATATGTACATAAGTAAATATTTTGAAACAGTGGTTTTATTATCTTTTGGATAATGAAAATAACTTTAAAATTTTGAAAAAAATTAAATGATTTTTTAGCCAAGCCAGGTGCAGTTAAGGCAACTGATGCACGTTAGAATGCACCAGAAACATTTTCTGCACCACTAATTAGTTTATCAGTCATTTCCTCAAAAGTTAGCGGTTGGAAATTATCGTATAATTCAAAAATGTAATCAGGTTTATTTTACTGAACTATGTATGTATTGTATGTATGTAAATCTTTTAACAATTTACTCAATATATACATCTACTTAAAACATAAAGATAAACGCAATCGTAATTTACAACCAAGGCGAATTCATTACTAGGTGAACTCGACAAATTTACTCTTTGCTTCAATTCCTTTGTAAATAGTTTCCCTTTGAGTTTTTTACTTGATTACAAAAATTTACTAAATAAATATGTAACTTACATTAAATTTACCCTGAAACATGCATTCTAATATACATATTTACGTATGTATGCATATGTATCACATTTAGTTCACAACAAAACACAGCAACATTTTGTTGTTTAATTGTTTCCACCAAAGTAACTTCTTACATGACCGTTCCCATTATCTCTATCCGATGTATACATCAATTCAGATAAATTAATTTATATATACTCGTATGTACTTCATCGCCTTAAGTAAAAATCGAGAGAATTTGCATTTCAATAGAGTATGTTCACTAATCCAATTTAATATAAATACATACGTATGTAGAGAAGCAAACTCTAACAAACGTGCACAAGTGTTTTTACGAAGTTTTTCACAATTTCACCGAAACCTTGTTCTAACACTATCCGTTGATTGCTGGTCCTGTCCAGTTTTTGTATCTGTATATATGTATGTAATTTGTCTTACAATGTAGGTTTTATAACCATTAAATTAAATTAATTCTCTTCCCACTTTCACAAGATTTATGTTCTGCAAATTGACAAATATTTCAATTTTCATAATTGCTTTAAACATTTTTTCTGAAAAGACTAATAAACTTCATTCTTAAATGCCATAGATATGTTCATATTTGCATATGTTCATGCGTATTTAATTTAGGCTAAGTTGTTAAGCATTTATTCTTTAAAAAGAAATGAAATTATTGTTTCTATTTTAAAATTTCGGAATATTGTACGTAGGTTTGTTTATCTGTGCACATACAAATAGAACATTTTGGTACTTTGAAATTCCTAACACCGCCCAAAAATAAAATATTTAAGTACTCATACCTACATACGTACGTACGTATCATATTTTAGGCCCATCGCTTCCACTGTGCACTGCAGATTTAATTTCGCAATGTGCCAGTAGCACGGTTATCAATATTAACGAGCATTATGAAGTCAAAATAAACTTTCTTTTGACTGTGTAAACTGTTGCTTACTGGCCAATATCAAATCTTCCACGGCATTTATATACACATGTACATACATACACACATACATAGGAACATATTCCTAAATGAAGCAAAATAAAATATGAATTCTCAGTTTTCAAGCAATTAAATTATTGCTCAAATTTCAAAATTAAAATAATAAAAGGAAAATTTTTATGCAAGTCGCAGACATGTTTGTCAAACAAAAGATTGCAAATCAATTTTGATTTCATGGTGTTTTCCAAATCACAACAAGTTTCTGTGTTTTTTTAATTTTTGAAAATATGTATAAGAAAACAGCTGATTTTTGGTTTTCATGCGTCTAGTAAACAAATTTTTCTATCCTTTTAAAAAATTAAAAAATAATGTACTTCGCGCTTTGTTGTTGTCAGATATAGACTCTTGTGCCTCCTGCCAAGGCTTGAAGCTGCTCCATAAATCTTATAAGAATTGGTAAAATATTTAATCCATAGCTTATTTTAAGTATTCATTAAAGATTCGTACATGATTAATAAAAAATTCGGAGCGCGGAAACTATATAGTAGAATCTCGAAAATGTTAACTCCTGCAAGAGTTAATAAATCGGTCAAGTTAACTGTTACAGTACCGTCCCTTATACACATAACAAGGGTTTATACACATAAATTGAATTTTTTTTAAATAAATGCATTTTTGTTTCCAAATAAAAATGCAATTTCTTTGTTTTTATAAATCTTTGTTTCCGTTCTACACTTCTGTTTTCATGCATGTAAAACACCTGCAGACGGAATTCGCGGAAATGTTTGTTTTGCCGTCCAAATCGAAATATGCTTAGTAAACAGAAATTAACTTTAAGAAATAACTTTAAACTAGTTTATAAAATTCAAAAATGAAAAATCAGTTGTAAAAATACAGCAAAAGACAAAAGTCTTTTATTCTATTAGGAAAAATCATAGAACTTTTTTATTTTTTGATTTAGGAAATATTTTTTTATACGTAAAAATAAAGGGTGGTTAAATTGTATGGGCCGATGTTGAATGTGAACCACACCTAAACGCCAAGTTTTTTTCCGAATTTTATTTGACATTTCTCTATTTCAGACTTACTCAATTTGAACCATGGAGAGATACACAATCCAACAACGTGTTAAAGTTATCCAGACTTATTATGAAAATGGGAGTTCAAATCAAAATGCATATCGTGCACTTCGTAATTTTTTTGGTCAATTTCATCGTCCAAATGTGCGTACAATCGCAAAAATCGTGGAAAAATTCGAGCAAACCGGGTCTGTAGAAAATGTGAGAACACCAGTGCATGCTCGTACAGCTCGTACTGCAGAAAATATTGCTGCTGTTCGCGATAGTGTGGCTGAAGAGCCGTCCACCTCAACTCGTCGTCGTTCCCAACAATTGCACCTCTCACGCTCGTCGTTGATGAACATTATGCATAAAGACTTGCATTTACACGCTTACAAGGTGCAATTGTCTCAAGAACTAAAGCCTCTTGACCATTCCAAACGTCGTGAATGGGCAGAATGGTGGCAAGAAATGGCAACAGTGGATGATCAATTTTCGAAGAAAATCATCTTCAGTGATGAGGCACATTTTCACCTCAGTGGATTCGTCAATAAACAGAATTGCCGCATTTGGGCGAATGAGAATCCAAGAGTGATTGTCGAAAAACCAATGCACCCACAAAGAGTGACTGTTTGGTGCGGTTTATGGGCTGGCGGCATCATCGGGCCGTATTTTTTCCAAAATGAGGCCGGTCAGGCAGTTACTGTGAATGGTGTTCGCTATCGTGAGATGATAACGAACTTTTTATGGCCCGAATTGGAAGATATGGATGTGGACGATATGTGGTTTCAGCAGGACGGTGCCACTTGCCACACAGCTAACGAAACAATGGCTCTTTTGCGCAACATATTCAATGGCCGTGTTATCTCACGTAATGGCGATGTCAATTGGCCGCCAAGATCATGTGATTTGACACCGTTGGACTTTTTTCTTTGGGGTTATTTGAAAGAAAAGGTGTACGTCGATAAGCCAGCAACAATTCAAGACCTAAAGGATCAGATAATTCGGCACATTAACGGCATAGAACCTCCATTATGCCTCAGCGTCATCGAAAATTTGGACCATCGGATGGAGGTGTGCCGCCGAGGTCGCGGCGCCCATTTGGCCGATATTTTGTTCCATACATAATTGAGTAATACCAATACATCATAATAAAATAAAATTACAATAATTTCCTAAATAGTTTGTGTTTTATTCAAAATCAACATCGGCCCTTGAAATTTAACCACCCACATACATACATTATTCCCACAATTTTAAAAGTTAAATCATTTATTTGTAAAAATAAAAAAATTAAAATTAAAAATTTTAAGTGTAAAAGTAGAATTACCCGGTGTGCTCGCTCAACCATTTCAAAAAAAATTTAGTTCGAATTCTTCTATATGCAAAATTTTGAAAATTAGTACACAATTGACGAAGTTATTTGATAATCTATTATTTAGCATTGTGCAAAGGATGGCTACAGGATAAGGGGATTTCAGTTGTTAGTTGGTCCCCTCAATCTCCCAATCGCAACCTTATTGAGAACTTGTGGGAGATTGTAAATATGAAAATAAATAGCAAAACTAAAGCTGATCTGTTTCAGGCCGTTGGAGTAGAATACGTTAAAAGCCACTGTAAATTAATTAATATCATATAATGTTTGCTTTAGTTTTGTCCAGTGAATTTATTGATTTATTTAAGTTTATATGTTTTTTGAAAAGTTAAACTTACAACTTTTATTTATATAACTAATAAATGTTTCAGTGAATAACATTAAGACTGAATTTAATTTGAAAAGAAAATTCAAATTTTTTTAAAAGTCTACTAAGGGGTGCTTTATTTATTACCGATACTGTATATTTACATTTAAAAGAATGTTTTTCCTGCCATAAGACGAAGTTACATATTAATATCCTTAAAATAGAACATCAATGAAGTAATAAAAAAAACTATTTTTCTCCACTTATAAAAAAAAACAAATACAACAAACAAAATGAAACAACAAATAGCAAATTCGACCATCAAAAACTCTGCAACACATCATCCGCAACTTGACGACACATCGACAACAATAAAGCAACTAAAATACAAAGTAAATAATTTAGTGATCGATTTGTTTTTGATAATTATTGTTGATTATTTAATGTTATTAATTTATTGATAATTATCATAAACAAAACAATTTAAGTGTAAGTTCAACATTTCTAATTATTTTTGAAAATTGGGAAACAAACTTAAGAAATAAAACATTCTATAATGATAAA
This sequence comes from Epicampocera succincta, assembly GCA_932526305.1. Classification (NCBI taxonomy): domain Eukaryota; kingdom Metazoa; phylum Arthropoda; class Insecta; order Diptera; family Tachinidae; genus Epicampocera; species Epicampocera succincta. The sequence goes on along the minus strand of OW052039.1, from coordinate 10,290,525 downwards.
ATATCATTCATTGAAAAAACTATTCAGCCTCATCTTATAACTAAAGTTAAGAAAAATAAAACAATTGTGGAATTAAACCCGAAAGATCTGTATATTAAAGAAACTGAATTAAATATTAACAAAACAATAAGCCATGATAAAAGAGCAGAACTATTAGTTATAGCATTAACACTATAATTGTGTGTATTTTAATTTTTTTGGAGAAATAAATGCATTTTTGTTTCCAAAAAAAACAATAATTTTAATTTCTTAATCTTTTCTATTAACAATACTTCTACTTATTAACGTTCTCGAAAACAATTTAATATATCAACATCTTGATAAAGTGACTTGAACACAGAGGCAAATTAGGAGAAAAAAAACCAAGAGTCGTCACTCCGTATGTATTCTGAGAAGGGAAATATTTATGAGGGAATGTGAACTTTAAGTCAACTGTTACATATTAAATCTAAGTTTATATTTTAGCAAGCCGTCTCTAAAAATCAGAATTTTTTATTTTAATTTTTTCAATATTGAAACCGCTTAGAGAAATTAATAGTCCGACAAAATTAATTACTCTTTTCGAGGCTCTACTGTAGTATTAATTGAATTTTTTAAGTTTTAATATAAAATTCGTACATGCAAATCTCTGTATGCAAGTTAACGCAGTCTTCGTTTTTCTGTTTTCATACACAAAACCATTAAGTAGGATCGCGTATTTTTTTTCATAAACAAAGCATAAAAACAAACCATTAAGTCGTGATTCCAATATTTATTTCAAAATATTTTTGTTCCTAAAAGACCTAAATGCAATCTCAGCTAATTTTAATTCAAATATTTGTTCCATTTGTTCGTTCGCCAACTGGTGACATCATACGATAATCTCAAAAAACATATAAAACCATGATTGTCGCCACAAAAGCATTCAGTTCTAATTCCTAACAGTTAAGCCATACACTAAGTTAACAAGCGGGTCCCTGGCAAGGCTGAAGTAAGCTAAGTAAATAAATAAGCGAATAAAATATATTTTTTAAAAGGACAAACCAAATAAATTATTATTTTTCATAGAAGGCATTCCTAATGTTTCCATTAGCAAATAGCTCCATATGCATGTAATAGTGATTATGATCCGTATATATATGTACGTATGTAATCCTATGTGCATATATATTGTGCATACATACATATGTGCATATATAAATTAAGCCTCTTGGAATGGTGGTTAATTGTTTGATCACAAGAAAAATACATAAAAATTGTGTAAGAGTGCTAATAATGTTATTAATCGGTCCGTAACTATGAGCCATCCAGTCCTGAGTGTTGTAGTTTTTAATGTTCTGGAGTTCTTCCCCACAAATTTAATTGCTATAACAAAATAGTCGTACATTCATATGTATGATAGTATAGCGTTGTTTTGCTTTAAAAGGCAAACCTGAAAAATTAGATAAGATTCTTTAATTTTACCCTTTTTAATTCTCAAAATATTTATTAAATTATGGAAGCTTTAAATTAATAAAAATATGCACTTAGAGATGTTGCAGCTACTTAGTCATTTATGCCTACTACAAAAATGTGCTAAATAATCCCTGATTCTTTACTACTTTTACACAAGGAGGAGTCTTCTTGACATTTTCCTGTTCTTATTTAGAAGCACACCCTCTCTGGCTAAAATGGATCAGATAGCTGCAATCACATCTGTCTCTCCGAGAGGGGTATATATAGAGTTTCATTTATCAAATTGTCCACCACTTGTTAATAATCTCCTTACCACGTTCTAAAGCTCCACATAACCATTAGAGAGCCGATGGCTTTTTGCACACATTAGTTGGTTTCCGCTTAGAAACTTTAAGTGCTGCCACTCTTTACCTATAACAAGGTTCTTATGTGTCAGCTTGGAGCACACAGCCTATAAGTGGCTGATCATTGAGATGTCATCTTATAATTGAAGGATTTTGGTGACAAAAATACTACAAAAATTTGTTCAAATATAACTCAGGTAAATATTGCGAATTCACGCTTTTCATAATTTCCAAAAAATCTTGAGGCGCACAGCTGCTTGGTGAAAGCAACACATAAAATCCTGAAGATATGATAAAAGTGAATGATAAAGGACTCATTCTGAAGAGGTGGGCGCTGGAAAAGGCACTCTCTGCACTGCGAATACCATATGCCCCTGAATTAGCAATATTTTCCAATTATGTATGTTACAGCCTAGGCCTTCATATAGGCAGCAGCGTGATTAACCCGAAGTTCCACAAAAGAAACGCAAGTGCGAGTCAAATCTCTCAAAGGCCAAACAACAATTGCGATGACGTCAGAGCTGCTCCACGACTGATTCTGAATGTATTTTGTTCATACATACTGTACATACAAACACACGTTTAACTCTTTCGAACTTGTTCAGCGCTGTTCGCAATTGGAACTTAGGCAAGTGTCAAATCAGGCTAAACAATAAGGCCAGTAACACCGCAAAATACGTAGGATCTCAGGACAAGTGATCTAAGTTTCAAATTTCGTATAAAATTTTACTATGCAACAAAATTAAAGTTCTGGCGATAGTAAGAAATTACTAATTCCCTCCTTACATCAATCACTTTCATTTCATAAAAACATTAAAAAAAACTAAATGTCAGAGTCTCTAATATGTGCCGAAATAAAAATCTCCCGCATTTACTTTAAAGGAAGGTGTATAATTTTCAGTAGCACTTTCTAAATGGATATGGAACATACTCGCAAATAAGCTGGTCAATGAAAAATATTCTGCAAAGAGGTTGTTTCGGTTTTGCTTGGTAATACGATACAAGATTATGGTATGACTACAGCCATGGCGATCTATACCTCTTATTGTGACATGTCTTTTCGATAAATTCAGAACTTAAATTTGCTTAAGAAATTGTGGCTTAAGAAAACTACTTGAATTCATTATTTAGTATCTGTTGTTAGCTATGAAGACTTTAAAGTGTGTTTGAAGTTTCAAAAATTCGGAAACCGAAAAAAATATTTTGCCATTATAAATTTTTCACACACACAAATTTACACACACACACACAGCCATATACACACATATAACACAAAGCTTTGATGGCAAATAACCCACAAACAATTTTCATCATAGCAAATAAATTTGCCAAAAATCTGTCATGGCAAAAAACTTTTTCTGACTTCCGTACTTTTGAAACGGCCTTACCAATATCGCTAAAATTTGTCCATGTTTGGAGCCAATTTCAATATACATATGTATATTTGAGTGAATCATAAGTGGGCCATGGGATATATTGAATATTTTGTGCTTTGTACATTCTTACAACAGAAACTTAAAAGGAGTCAGAACTGGCATTTGAGTGATACACTTCCCTTCCCTTCGGGACTATCTGGCAGTTTGGTCATAAAACAAGTTTTGGGAATTGAACGGATATTTTAAATTAAAAAATATTTTGATTCATGCACAGATTTTTTTATATGAGTGTTTCTTGATATTCGTTCAAAATTTTGTAGGGACAGAGATATGATCCCTACAGTGGTACAATTACAGAGTTTTCATTTGGAGATGCCGAATTATATCTTCGACCCATTAGGAACGACGGGAAGCAAAAGAGAGATCCACATACATATTTTTTTTTATATTAACAAGGGCAAAATATTCTCTAAGTAAATGACACATAAGAAATAGTTCTGTTAAATTGTAATTAAAATTCACTTTATTGTCAGCAATTACACCTGAGGTCTTACATATATATGTATGTTGAAAGTGAAAAGCTTGTTAAAGACGTAACTTTGGTTTTGGCAGGACTCAGAATCAAAGAAATTCCGGTCCGGCTGGTTGAGGTCCCTCTCCACTTGTATGCGCCATCGGTTCCGTGGGCGTCCTCTAATGCGTTGTCCCACAGGTTCTATGGAAATAATGCATAAAAAATATAAATATGGATTATTTCCTGTTAGGCTACACAAAATTAGTGGCCTATACTGATAACCAAGTAACAAAAGCTGCTAATACTAGAATGAAGGCCCCAAAATTGGTCGTAATGAGTGCGCTTCGGCAAGAGCAACTACGGTGACCATATACATACATAAACATTTAACTGAAATCATGTACAATTAAAATGTTTTTGACGAAAATTAAAATTTTTGTGTTATTTTATATATACAATTTGAAGTTCTGTCGAACGTAAATTTATACATACATACATACATATGTTTGTATGTGTAAATATGCAAAGAAAAGTGAAGAATTTTGTTTTAAGCTGGATAGAATTTGAAATTGTAAAACTAAAACTAAAAAATTTAATTTTGTTAAAAAAATATTTTATTCGAAAAAGCTATCAGTACATGTCATTAACATTGAGTCAACTGACTCACTAAATGGAATTTGTTAATTTGTGATCCAAATTGTTCAGTGGGAAAACTCCAGTCTAAAGAAATATTTCTAATTTTTTTGTACGCTGTTGTTGGTGGATGCGTTGAGCGGTCGTTTTGATGGCAGCTGCAGTGGAGGATGAGGCATTTCAAAAAAAATTAAAATGAAATATCCAGTGAATGTTAAGCTTCTATTTAAAAGTTTTTATTTTTATGTATATATGTATGTATTTATGTGCATATGTAAAGGGTGTTTAAATTGTATGGGCCGATGTTGAATGTGAACCACACCTAAACGCCAAGTTTTTTTCCGAATTTTATTTGACATTTCTCTATTTCAGACTTACTCAATTTGAACCATGGAGAGATACACAATCCAACAACGTGTTAAAGTTATCCAGACTTATTATGAAAATGGGAGTTCAAATCAAAATGCATATCGTGCACTTCGTAATTTTTTTGGTCAATTTCATCGTCCAAATGTGCGTACAATCGCAAAAATCGTGGAAAAATTCGAGCAAACCGGGTCTGTAGAAGATGTGAGAACACCAGTGCATGCTCGTACAGCTCGTACTGCAGAAAATATTGCTGCTGTTCGCGATAGTGTGGCTGAAGAGCCGTCCACCTCAACTCGTCGTCGTTCCCAACAATTGCACCTCTCACGCTCGTCGTTGATGAACATTATGCATAAAGACTTGCATTTACACGCTTACAAGGTGCAATTGTCTCAAGAACTAAAGCCTCTTGACCATTCCAAACGTCGTGAATGGGCAGAATGGTGGCAAGAAATGGCAACAGTGGATCAATCAATTTTCGAAGAAAATCATCTTCAGTGATGAGGCACATTTTCACCTCAGTGGATTCGTCAATAAACAGAATTGCCGCATTTGGGCGAATGAGAATCCAAGAGTGATTGTCGAAAAACCAATGCACCCACAAAGAGTGACTGTTTGGTGCGGTTTATGGGCTGGCGGCATCATCGGGCCGTATTTTTTCCAAAATGAGGCCGGTCAGGCAGTTACTGTGAATGGTGTTCGCTATCGTGAGATGATAACGAACTTTTTATGGCCCGAATTGGAAGATATGGATGTGGACGATATGTGGTTTCAGCAGGACGGTGCCACTTGCCACACAGCTAACGAAACAATGGCTCTTTTGCGCAACATATTCAATGGCCGTGTTATCTCACGTAATGGCGATGTCAATTGGCCGCCAAGATCATGTGATTTGACACCGTTGGACTTTTTTCTTTGGGGTTATTTGAAAGAAAAGGTGTACGTCGATAAGCCAGCAACAATTCAAGACCTAAAGGATCAGATAATTCGGCACATTAACGGCATAGAACCTCCATTATGCCTCAGCGTCATCGAAAATTTGGACCATCGGATGGAGGTGTGCCGCCGAGGTCGCGGCGCCCATTTGGCCGATATTTTGTTCCATACATAATTGAGTAATACCAATACATCATAATAAAATAAAATTACAATAATTTCCTAAATAGTTTGTGTTTTATTCAAAATCAACATCGGCCCTTGAAATTTAACCACCCTTTATATTGTTTTACAACTTGCCCGCAGTAGTTGTATGAAAAGAAACAGCAGCAATAATGATGACTGCTCAATGGTTGGCATATTTTACTGTTGTACGTTGTTGTATGTATGTAAGTATATTTTGTCTTGCCCCAGAAGTGGTGTTGTTTTATTTGTATGTACATATGTATGTATGTATAAAAAGTATATACAAATTTTTTTAGAATTTCCAATTTTATGTAAAATATTAAAATTTAATAGCAAACAAGGGTTTCTGTATACATACATAAGTATAAAAAACGTTGAACAACCCACCTCTACATCTACCCACTTGATTTGTATATTATTCCATTTTATTAACTTTTTTCTACATTATCCAACCATTTCACTTCTTAAGCAATTGATAAATGAATTCAAATAAAAAAGTAGATGTATGAATGTATATGTAAGTATGAATAAAAATACAATAGAAATAACCTAGCACAGTAAATTCGTGCAGTCATACACTTGGAGTATACATCCATAGACATGCACTTACATACATATATGTATATGTATGTGTGTACATAAGTAGATACTAAAGAAATGACGATTTAAATTGATGAATTTAATAAAACATTAAAATGCCGTTTAGAAGTACACACATAAGTATATATGTATGTACATACATAGATATTGTCATACGATTTCATTAAAGCATTTCATTAATTGCAAAAATTTTTTAGAAGAAGAAAAAAATGTATTTTAAAAACTATGTACATAGTATGTACAACTGCGGTCAATATAATAGCACCACGCACAAATTTATACTGAGTCCGTTTACATCTGTTTAACTGTTGGGCCGATTCAACTCAAAACAGAATAATAAATTCTTTGATGTTAATGGTTTATTATCATAAGAAAATTATTTGGTTTTTTTCAACAGTTTATGTACTTCTTCTTCTTTTGGCGCTACAGTCCGTGGTGAACCTGGGCCTCAACCAACAAAGTTTTCCAGCTGGCACGGTCTTTAAGTTGGTTGAGGTCCCTCTCCACTTGTGTGCGCCATCGGTTCCGTGGGCGTCCTCTAATGCGTTGTCCCACAGGTTCGGAATCGAAGATTCATATACGCTAATTAATATAAACAAAAAACTTAAAAATTACATAGTCAAAATAATAGCACCTCAGTTCAGTTTTAACAAAAATTAGTGGTCTTTCTTAACATAAATCAAAAATTTCACTGAGATATCTTGTAGATAAATTAATTGTATGGTTTCAATACTTTGTCGCGTGCCCTTTGTTTGCTATTACCGCGGCACAACGCCTTCCCATGGAATCCACTAAATGCTGGCATCTTTCAACTTTGATGGAACTAAAATTTTCTGCACAGCCTCCCAGAGCCCTTCAACGCTTGTTGGTTTTATGGTAGATACATCTTTCTTTATGTCCGCCCACAGGTTTTCGATAGTGTTCAAATCTGGGGACTGTGCAGGCCACTCCATTACACTGATAAAGTTATCGTTGAACCATTTTTTTTTTGCCATTCTGCTGGTGTTTGGGGTCATTGTTTTGCTGGAAGACCCAAACCAGCGGCATTTCGTAGGAAGCATACGGCAGCATAATTTCATCAAGGATTTTTACATAAACCGATGAATCCATAACGTTTTTGATCCAATATATAGGACCCACACCTTGATACAAGAAGCAACCCCATACCATAATATATACTATGACCTCCATGTTTGATAGTTTTTGATGTGAATTGTGGCTTGTATTCGCTGTTAGGTGGCCTACGGACAAAACATCTGGAACCTTTTCCACCAAAAAGAATTATGTGATAATCATTCCATCCGATTACTCGAAGCGTTTAATTACAAACATAATTTTGATAAGCGAACCACATATGATCGATTTATTTTACTTTCATACGAAATATCGCAAATACAATCGAAAAAGTCTTTATTCGGTAACACTAAAGAAATACATATGTACATACATATGTAGTGAAAAAACGCAACAAATCATCACAGCAGCAGTTTAATGTTATGACAAAAAACCAAAACTCATTTGATTGTTGTGGTTATGGCTATCGCAGAAATAATCGATTACATCGCTACAGATTGTTTCGAAGACCTGTCTTCAATGGTTGTGGTTACGTCATTTTAAACTTAACCTTTAGCAGTAAAAAGAGTCTATCGAAACAAAACAGCAAATGTGTAGGCCGCTTACAAAAGTACATACTTATACACATATGTATGTATGTATGTATATTTACATACAGTTAACTGTCAGTAATATGAACTAATAAATATCCCAGCTCTTCATTCTACGGAATTTGATTAGAATTACGATTGGAAAAATAGCTTTACTTTAAGTCATTCGAAAAATTAATTTTATTTTTCTCTTTCTAAGGATCCAAATTTTTAACTCGCCAACTACATAAAAGCATTTTTTGCTAAAAATGGTTACATGTTATTACACGCAATCTACATACATACATACGTATGTATCTACATACGTATGTATGTATGTATGTACACACTTACGAGTATCGATGGTTGCACCCAATCCTACTTTCATGAAATGCAACTAACACTGAAAAACTTTTGTATGTACGAGTATGTATATATGTATGTACATATATATGTCGCTTTTTTCATTTTTTATTTTTATTTATTTATTTATGTAAAAAACAATACAACAAGACTAAGTCTTATATTACAGGATTGCTTAGAGACTTGGCACACATATTTTGGCACTACATTAATATACATATAAATTATTAAAGGAGAAAAAAAAAATTAAAAATATGGTTTAAAAATAGAAATCAAATATAGTCAGAAATAGAAAATAAATAAAGTTTAAAATAGAAATAAAATATAGTCAAAAATAGAAATAGAAAGATAAATAAAGTTTAAAATAAAATTCAAATATTGTCAGAAATACTCTAATAGAATAAACTTAACTATATGGGGTACTATAGAAGTTAGAAAATATTATTAAAACTGTTTATAGAATTCAGAAATTGCAGATTTAAATTGGCTTGCATTACTAATTAATTGTATAGAAGGGGAAGTTGGCTCCAAAGACGTATGGAATGTATAAAAAAATGTTGCTCAGAAGCGGTCTTGTTATGCTTGATGCTGTTTATTTTGCCTCTGCTAGATATTGAGAAGGATAGTCTTTGATACAGATAATTAGGTTGTCTGGTATAAACAATTTTCTGCAGCAAAAGAAGAACTCTACATTTTAGTAGATTATCAAACGTCATATTATATATCCGTGTCGCATGTCTTGAAATGCTGCAATTTCTTTTAATCCCAAATATGTATCTTGCAATACTATTATATGTTATATTAAGTCTGCGTTTGCTCACACTATCACAACTAGCAAATAGTTCGCAGCCATACATCAGGCTCGGCAGTATGTAGGTCTTAGCTAGCAACATTCGAATATGTGGTGGAGTATAGTGTTGCGACATCCATAGGTTTCTTAACATCAGTCAGACCAATCCAATTGTTTATTAAAAATTATGCCTAGGTTTTTCGCGGTACCAACAAATTTAATTACCTCGTCATTTATTTTTAATTGTGGTAAATATGTTGGGAAGTGTTTTGTGTTGCCAAAAACCATAGCCACATTTTTTTTAAGATTTAAACTAAGTCCATTAGCAGATGCCCATAAATATATTCGCTTTAAGTCTTCATTTATTAAGTTCATACAAGTAACAACCTCTGATACGTTACAGCGGATATAGTGCTGCACATCATCCGCATACATTTGGATCTTACAGTGTTTAAGATAATTTGCGTATATTGAGTACAACAATGGACCAAGTATCGACCCCTGTGGTACCCCTCTAAGCATTGTGCAAGAATTGGATGTGTTTGAGCCGTAGGTAACTGACTGACTCCGACCACTAAGGTAAGAAGTTATTAGCTTTAAAGCTGTTTCTGAGAAATTACAGATGTGTTTAAGTTTGAGGCCAAGAATACTGTGTTCAACTGTATCAAAGGCCTTGGAGTGGTCAAGTAGAATTAGAAAGGATACTATATTACGGTTGTCTATTTGACTCCTGATTTCCTCCGAGACATCAATCAACGTTGATATGCAACTATGTTTCGGCCTAAACCCAGATTGTCTAGCAGTAAGTAAAGAATTTTCATACAAATAGCTGTTTATCTGCACATGGGTAAGCTTTTCGAAGACTTTAGATAAAAAAGGCAAAATTGCTATGGGCCGGTAGCTCTTGTCAACTTTAGGGATTGGTATGATTTTTGCATATGTCCACATAGATTGATATGTAGATGTTGTAATAATAGTATTAAACAAATGCGTAAAATACAACAAGGTGTACGGATGCCCAACAGAGTTAGATTTTATGTCACAAAATGATTTAAGCACCTCTTCTTGCGTGAAGTGAGTGAAGTTAAAACACTCATGCTTTTGATGGTTTGAACAGTCGATGCTATTTGTGTTGTTGTAAAAGTTAATGTCAATAGCCGGCATCTGTATGTTTGCAAACTGTTGATTTAGTCTATTAACGTCAATCGCATTGTTCTCTGCAGACCTGTCATTAATAAAACCCATTTTTCTTATCTCAGTCCATTTTCTCTTAGAATCAACAGCTTTTTGAAACTTGTTTTTATAAAAATTCATTTTAGATATTTTTATATTTGAATTGACATTGGCTCTAGCATTTCTAAAAATTTCGTAAAGATCTGGGGTTCTAAACCGTTTCCACCTCTTATATGCACAGTTTCTAGCTTCAATCAGAGTTTTAATTTCAGTTGTAAACCACGGCTTTTCAATTGTTATAACTTCTCATTTGATGCGAATATATTTCTTATAGAGGTAGCTTAGGTTATGATGCAGAAAACTGAGTGGTTCGTCAATAGTGGGCACGTAAAAAACGCTGCTCCAATTTATAATCGACAAGTCGTCATACAGTGAGTGGTAATCAACGTTTTTAAAGTCTCTATACTCTAGTATTTTGGATGGTACTATGGATAAGCCATTAAAGTTATAAGTTACAAATCGTGCTTAGAGAACATTGATGCTGACAGCTGTTCAAATAATTGCAATTTGGAATTGTTGTTGACAAAGCATAGATCTATTAGTGTACTCGAGTTGGTTGTAAAGTGAGTAGGGTAATTTTTATTTACTAGGTATAGACCAATAAAACTCATATCTTCCATTAGGCTCGTATCTTCCAAAATGTTTGCATTAAAGTCGCCAGTCATTATTACGTCGTTGTAACCAAGAGTGCATATGCTAAGTTGCTCAAGGAAAGAGTTAATGTTAATATATTTGTTTGGCCTATATATACTTCCAATGAGCAACCTTTCATTGTTATTAATAAGCTCAACGAAAATATATTCAATGCTATCCCCAACAACATTTTTATATTTTGTTTTACATGAAATACTTGATATTATATACATGGCAACACCACCGCCAGTAGTTGACCTGTCAGCGCGATACAGATTATAACCGCTCAAATTGTAGACACTATCTCCAACATCCGGATAGAACCACGATTCTGAGATGCATATAACATCAACATTGGTATTTTAAAAAATAAGTTGGAATTCATTCCTTTTGTTGTTTAAGCTCTGAGCATTTAAGTGGCATATTTTAAGACCATGGCAATTCTTAGACAGTATTCTTACCATAGATGTCAGATTTTCCCTAGAGCCAGCCCCCAGGTTATCAGAACGTAATGTCATTAACAAAGTTTATAAAAATTTTCGTAATGCAAGCAATAGAGTGTTAAAAGAGATTAACAGTTTTTTTTATAATAGAGTATAGTTTTTGAGTTAACAAGAAATTAGTTTTAACAATGACATTTCTACGATTACATATTACAGTTATGGAAAGTTTTAGTAACATACAAGTTATAACATTATTCAGTAAATTCCCCTGATCGAAAAAACTTATCCAATGAACTTAGTTCATCGACGCGTACAGGCTCATCAGTTTGTCGGCATTTTATATAAACAGATCCACGACTTGTAAAAGCTGTTGACATTACAATATCTCTTTTCAATCAATGTGCACGAAAAAAGATTCTGTAATTTTCCGGAGTCAAGTTTTCATTGACATAAAATGGGGAACTACTATTGAAACCAATTGCGTTCAGACACGACTGATTCTTTTGCCCTTTAACATAGTTTTTTATAGATCGCAGCACATAATTTCTGTCATATGAGCATTTAAATTAAATAATTATTGCAGCATCTGTAGTTTTACTAAAGTCTTTTCTTTTATTAGCAGAGATATTATTTCTATTTTTTCTAGAAATATTTTTCAAGTATACAGTTTCTTCTTTTAGTGCAATATTATCATGTTTCAGAGTTGCTACTTCTTCTGTAAGCGATTTTTCAAGTTCTGTTGTTAAAATTCCCTGAGTTTTAATTTGGGCTTTTAACGATACAATTTCGGCTTGTGTATTTTTAAAATTAGCCGCGACTGTTTCTAAAGTTGATACTCTTTTTGATATGTTAATTAGGTCGTTCTTTATTAAATTGAATCTTTTATCTAAATTGTCTAAGAGATCATTTTTACATTCTGTAAGTTTCTGTATCATTACAATCTCGATTTGCTCGGTAAGCCGTTCGAATCGCTTATCCATGATATTAATCATTTTAAAAGGTGAGTCTGTATGTGTATAGTCGCACTGAGTACTTTGGAGACTTTCTCTTACACTATTTTGAGCGGGAGTTCCAAGAGATTTAGTTGCTGTATAGTTTAATGGTGTGTTTTTGTCCATGTTTGATGAGTTTTGCAAATTGTTGCTTGTATTATTGCCGCTCTTATTATGTTTTTTAGTAAGTTTAGAGTTTATTTTCGTTTTCTTTCTTAAATTATACATCGATTTAAATACGAGTATAAATACCTGTAAAGATTTTTTGTTGTAAAATTTTAGTTTTGTTTAAGTATACAGTGCACTCGCGGTAACGTGAACTAATTAAAATCCAGGGAGTTCATGTTAGTGAAATTGTTCACGTTAGCGATTGTCGAATTTTATAAAAAAAATGTATGTGTTTTACACGCTTGAACGTGAAATTATTTTATTATTACGGTTCTCATTTTTAAAATATAAAAATAAAATTGTTATTAAAAATTCTTTACAAAACAAAACGAGATCACGAGAAAATATCCATTGAAATAAAATTACATAGCAAATAAAATTACTCATTATATTTATGCATTAAAGAAATCCGTTATCTTTTTCTGCTGCTTGTTCTTTTCTAATAGCTGAAATACTGCTTTCTCCCTTAAGCGTCTAAGTACACTCATGTCACTTTGATCCACCATTGCATCTCCTGCCCATGACAATGCCTTGTTAAAAATTTCAATTGCCTCACTTGCGGCAATTTTTTTAACATGATCATCGGCAATGCAATCATCGTCGTCACTTTCTTCGTTTTGCCCAATTACATGGATTTCAGTCGTATCATCAACACAAGGATAATTATTCCACTCTTGAACCATTGGCAAGGTAAACTGAACCTAAAAGTTAGTAAAACAATGGTTTAATTTTGATTTCAAAGTTTATCGTAAAAGTCTTGCCTGAGGACTCATGTCCTGAAGGAGTTTGCACTAAAGAATTTATTTCTGTATCCCATTTCTCTTTTAGAATATTTAATGGAATGTTATCTTCAGGATCATCATGGTTTATAAATAAACTTAAAATATGTTTCCAGCAATTGGCAAGAGTTTCTGTGCTGACCCGTTCCCATGCGCCAAATAAAAGGGTGACAGCATCTTTCAAAGTTAGATTTCTCATTGATTCAAGCAAATCAGAGTTTCTAGCTGCTATCGAAGCTAACAAGCTGTTTCTGTAGTATAATTTTGTTATTTTAATCGCATTTTGATCCATTGTTTGGATGAGGGGGGTGACATTTGGTGGCATAAAGATGGCAATTATGTTTCCATCCTCAGTTTTTAATTCTGTTTCGCTTGGATGAAATGGAGCGTTATCGATAAGTAATAGTGCCTTCATTGGCAAGTTTTTCTTCTTTAGAAACAATTTCACCTAATTAAAAGCAAGAACTTTTAGTTACATATGTATATATTTTAGTTAATGAACAATTTGTTTACCTGTGGTACAAAGGATTGATGGAACCAATGCCTAAAAATGGCTGACGTCATCCAGGCCGATTTGGAATTTTTATAATCCGTAGGACAAATGAAGTTTTTAAAACTGCGTGGATTTTTGGCCTTACCAATTACCAAAAGTTTAAGTCTATGTGCACCTGATGCATTTGCGCAACACAGGAACGTTATACGTTGCTTCTCCGTCTTTGTACCGGGAGCACATTTCTCTTGCATTGTAACGTACGATTTACCTGGTAAAAGTTTCCAGAATAAACCAGACTCATCAGCATTATAGAGTTAATCATTGCATAACTCCATTTCTTCAATTTTTTGTTTCAGTTTTAGCTTAAATGGATCCACCAATTCAGGCTGCGATGAAAGTTTTTCTCCGGATACTTTAAGAAGTCTAACTCCGTACCTTTTCTTAAATCGCTGTAGCCAACCATCACTAGCATTGAACCCGCCCTCGTTTTCTTTAAGTTGGGAATGTAATTCCTTAGCTCTTTCTTTTAGCATTAGCGCACTTACAGATCAATTCCTTTCACGCATTCGGATGAACCAACGGTAAAGATTTTTTTCCATAACTGGAAGCTCTGATGATTTTAAAGTTTTTCTTTTTCCTGGTCCGCGTTATGTGTGGTTTATACATTTTAAAATTGCTTCTTTTTTCTTTTTAATACTGCATATTGTTGACTTAGCGACATTATACTTTTTTGCTAAATTAGTCACACTTGTTCCTTTTTGCAAACTATCTAAAATGTCTGCCTTTTCTTTTAACTCCAAGCATTTAGATATTTTAACACTCATGCCGACTGATTCACCACCTTGCATAAGAAAGAGACTTAAACTAAAATTTCGTTGCCAAACAAAAACATAATTTAGAGGATACACTCAACTTTTATATAAGGGGATTCCTTAAATTTTAAAAACTTTGTGTGCATATTTCAATGTTGTCTACAAGCTTAGAAAACATATGCAGTGAAAAAAAGTTGTTCACGTTATAGAGCTCTCTGAGTTTGTTCACGTTACAGAGTAGTCAAAGTAAACAAAAGCTCGTTCATGTTAGGCGGTGTTCACGTTAGACGGTGTTCACGTTACCGCGAGTGCACTGTATATATTTTGTTGTTCTTTTGCTTGGTTATTGTTTCCTTTTTGGACCGTTTTGTTGTCGTGGGTGTTTTATTGACAAGTTGGGGATTCCAAAAATTGAAAAGACGTTTTCAGAATAAAAAAAATGTGTGTTGCCATTACTGGATTGTTTACTATAAGGTACAAAGTATAAAACTTAAGTTGTATTTACCTTTACTACAGTAGAATTTCAATTCAAAGTTTTCTTTAACCCTAGGATTACCGGTAACTTTTTTCTACTAAGTTGCCCTCTTGGTCTGACCAGACCACAATGAGAATAGCTAAAAACCCAATTATATAAAAAGAAAATAATAATATATTTTACTGAACAAGTGTTTATTTTTTTAAACTATGCGAATTTATTATATAAATTTATTATTTTTTATGTTATTATTGACTGTCATCGTCACATATGTTGTTTTTAGTTTCTTGACCATGTTGCAGGCACATTGCTTTTCCACATTTACCACAGCTGAAACGTGTTTTGCGGTTTGTTTTCGTTGTTATATTGCACTTAACGCATAGTGGGCGGTAGTTTTTTTAAGTGGTAGGAAACGACGATCTGTTTGCCAAAGATCGTCTCTTGCTGCCGATTTGCTCAATTCTTGGTGCATTTGCGTTGTCAAAACGGATGAATCGTAGCAATAAAATGAATAATTTTTTTCGGCATTGTAGCCTTATACACGTCATGGTGATATGGGGCCCACAATTCTTTAACAGGCTGTGTTGCACACTTGAAAACCCCGGCAAACAAAAGCAATCCCAAGAAGTATATATTTCTTTTTCGTGTGTTATTTCCCATTCTATGGGTTGTTTCGTTGGGTACTTTTTATTCAAAGCAATAAAAACCTCTTGTGCCTTGCATTTGGTTTCTCGGAAAATAATACTTACCATTTCAGGTGTAAATATTTCTCTAAAAATTTGGATTGGATTGGCGTGATGGTCCAGTTTTCATAGTTCGCATTGTCAAAAAGGGGGATTTACATTTTTTGAATGTTTAGCTCTACTTACTACAAGTTACTAGCTAGAAACATTTTACAACAATAAATAAAAATCAAAAACAACACACATACATATGCAAAAACACATAGAAAAATCAAAAACAACAAATATGTATGTAAATAATACTTCGTGGTCCAGCCAGACCAAGAGGGTAATTTAATATACCTTCACATAAAAATGGAATTTTATCCCACAAATTTCATCCAATCGAATCAAAATTAGTTTCATTCGATTCAGCACATATTATTTATAGAATTCAGATACCTACTTTTTTATGTTTTCTTATATATGAAAATTATTGCAGCCACAAAAGAAATTTGGTCTGGCCAGACCAAGAGGGTAATCCTAGGGTTAAGGCCATCTATAACAGATATAAGTGTACAAGCTGGCATAACTTCCTGTCGAAACCGAACGAAAAGTCTGATGGATTCATAATTTTTTTGTAACAAACTCTTAATTTTCGTACGGAAACTCTTTTAATATATACTTTTTTCCATTTTTCATCGATGTTAAAATAAAAGTAAATTTTTTCGCTTCTTTCCATTTCAATTTTGTTCTGTCGCTTATGTACATACATATATACATATGTATGTATATATGTAAGTGAGATACACACTACTAACATACCTTAGCGAACTATTAAAGAACACTTAAGAAATAAGCATAGATAATAATAGAAAATATTAAACTAAGAATCCATAAACAAAGACTCTATTCTAATTATGATAAGACCCTTATTTTTCACACCATTAAAGAAAAACTATTAAAACGAAGACTCTATTCTAATTATGATAAGACAATATCCTAAATCAATAACCAACACTTAGTAAGAATATCATCACTTAGTTGTAAGACGATATAATGTTAAGAACACATCATAAACTAATAACTAACACCTAATGATAAGACGATATCCTAAATCAATAACCAACACTTAGTAAGAATATCATCACTTAGTTCTAAGACGATATTTCTGTACTTTATTTTTCTTTCACACGCTGATAAAACCTAGACTAGATTTAACATTTTCATTTCTAGTATTTAAGAAAAAACTTGGAAATAAAATAGTCAGTTTATGAAGAAAACTCAACCACAACTAAACGTTGTATTTCACTTGTATGTATCTTCGCACTTTGCCTTCGTTAATAAAATCGGAGCCTCTTGGCTTACTTACATACATATATGTAAGTACATAGCAGTGAAATTTTGTGGGAAGGTGCTTTTTCGTAATGCAATTATCATTATTATTGTGTGACGATATGGTAAATCAGGTAAATTTATTACATAAATTCGAAGATTTAATAATTCTAATTTGGTCCTCTTTAGTTTTGAAAATATATGGTTTTCAATACATGTGTTTTTGTGAGTTTCAATTTGTTTCTCTTCAAGTTGATTTTTCCTACTGCTTATACCTTCTTATTCTTTTCCGAAATATGCTTACAGTAGCCTCCGGAACTTGTTAACTGACCTACATAAACGTAAATTAAATATGGAACAAAAGTAAGTATATACACACATATGCATGTATGTACATATGTGTATGTACATGAAGAAAATAGAAACCCAATGTAAAACGTGTTTTGTTTGCTTTAGTCAAGGCAAACGTGTTAAATGTGTCGTCTGAATGGACTAACTGACTGACTGGCCGTTCATTAAGCTGACATGTCATTTAAAAAACTATGCTATTAAGGATTGCTATTGAACGTGTGTGTGTGCTTTTAGAGGGATCCCTGGGAAAACCAGTTTTTAGTTTTACAAAACAAACTTGAAATATAAATACGTATCTTAGTTCAATTAACCCCTTTTTTGTAGAGGTTGGAATATCTTAAACATTTTTTATGTTTACCTGATCCTTTATTTATTCTTTTCTACAAATATTTGCCTTTTGTGAAAATGCGCCAGGGCAGCTATTCCATTTATCACAATGACCGTTATTGATGAAAAAATGTAGATTTTTTCGGCAGCGGGCTGCCTATTAAAAAACAAATGCATGTCCTTGGAGCAGGACATCAATATGAATGAAAAAGCACCCCTTTCTAGGTTGGAAACGATTATGCACACTTACGTATGTACATACATATGTATATACGTGTTTATTCAACGATCTTGTAGAAGATTTTCTGAAGGGTTCAGTTTTCTAATTAGCATAATTAAAGAAAAAAAACATAATCTGAACAGTAACTTTGAATATTTTGAAGTGCAGGCAAAGGTTTTAAAAGAAGTTTTATAATTTTGTGACCAACGCATGGACGTGTCTTCTAGTGATAAAGCAGTTTTAATGGGAAAATTTTTTTTTCAACTTTACAGAACCTGGCTTTTTTTTAAGCGCAAAGAATTACAAAATTATGTTTGATGACAAGTAAAGGTCTCTTCGTTTTAGAGCTTTGCAGTTTTTGTATAAACGAAACATGCTCTCGAAAATGCCACCCCAATGGTTTGATTTACGGTGGCCACTGAAAAGTTACTTGTGTTTGATCCGCAAAAAACAGGATAAGAAATGATGAGCGCGCATTTGTTTGATTGCATACATATGTACTTATGCTTGTTTTTGCCTATTTGAAATGTGCGTGCATATTTTAAAAATTGTCGACCTTCTGTCCTTTAACAACTGGTCAAACCGGTTAGGTCAGTTTACTATCCAGTTTGTGGACACTCGTATTTTAGTTGTTCTTGATAATATTTCCAGAAAAGGTTATCAATGTAGAAAATGTTGTGCGCATTACGTATTTATGTAATTATATATGTATGTACGAGTACGTAAATGTATTGGATGTATTCATAGAACCCTTTTGTCGTTTTTCACATTTTGTTTTTTAATTTTCTATTCAGTTTAATACAGTGGACAACGTATGCTGCTTTCAAATGGGCCTACGTTTATAAGTGAATGTTGAAAGGAAAACCCCTACCTGATAAAAAAAATTATGCTTTTACACATCGAGCGTTTGGTGCAATACCGTAGTAATTCAAAAAATTGCGAACTGAGAAAAATGCATTTCATTTCATTACTGCAAATAAATATTGTTGGAAATAGCTAGAGGCAAGAAAGACATATTTAGCTGTAGAATCTGAACAGTTAGAGATGGAACCATAATCTTTTTTTCTCTAGATAGATATTTCCCCAAAGATCATTTCTGCATACCCAGCTCAAAAAATTCAAATTTTGAGTTACTATGGTATTGCACCAAAGGCTCGACATGAAGTTTTCATTCATACAGATGATACAAGAAATGTACGAATTTAAAGCACGCATGTTTACTTCGGACTCTGCACGAAATCCCAGTAAACAAAACGTCTCATAATGGAATGAGGCATTAAGCCTGGCTTCATTTGCATTTTTAGCCGTCTTAAACATTTTATTTAACAATCACTTATCACGGAAAGAAGCATTCTCACTACTTGAAATATCTATAACAGTGGAAAAGCACATATATTTAGCGCGTTCAATGGGTTCCAGACTTCTGTTAAGTTAAAAATATGTGTTTTCATAAAACAGATTATGCAAAGAGTTTTGAGAAGTGAGCGCCGTAAAAATTCATCATTTCGCATGTTGTACATTTGAGTCGTTGTGAAATGAAAATTGAATTTGAAAAAATGTGAATTAAAAATGTTGAAAGTGGTGATCGTTGGAAAGAAAAACTCCATAAGTTAGGATTTGTGTAACTTGGACCTTATGAATTTAAAGCATCTATAACGTTATAGCATAATATGTAAGTATCTTCAACTTAATCGACTGATTTTTAACATTTTGCTGGTTCTGCTAGGTTTTATTTTTTTAGTTATTTTTAAATAGATTATGAACTTCCAATCCAAATAATAAATAATTCCAAAATATTTACAAAAAGTTATTATAAAATAGTTTTCAATTGTATAAAGCATATAAAATGTTTCGTTTTATTAAATTCTCATTTAATGGGAAATCAGCATACAAATAGAGTCCTTAGAAATTTTTGCAACTAATTATAAAAGAATCAGACTTAGCATACATATCTTGTTCTCGATTTAAAGTGGGCAGTAGGAGCGTGTAAGACTGCGGGTACAAAAATATATAATTTCGATCAAGATAAGCCAACATTTTTACCATTTATTATATTAAGCATAGCACATTAAACACATTCGAGACACACAGCTACACGACCACCATTCTTGCTGTCGCCAACTTAAATTAATTTCTATTGCTCTCAGCTGCAACACAAAAACAACACGACGGATGATACATAAGGATCTTTAGCTTTCTTAGCCCAGAGTTTTATGAAATTAAGTTGACATCGTGCTATACTTATTTAAGTAAAATTCCATGATATCCGAAAGATCAAACATTATCCAGCTCTTAACTACCCATAAAGTAGGTTTATTATGTTTGGCAAATGGAACACCTGATGTAACAGAAATAGGTTTTGAAATAGAATTTTTTTTAAAGTACGTTTTGTTTCCTATTAGTAAGATTTAAGTAGTGGGATAAGGAAAGAACGTTTCGGGAGATATAATAGGCTTTATTTATTTATAAGACAACTCCGCCAATTATTAACGATTTAAAAAGAAACTTGAACAAAAACAGGAATACAAAAAGACTAGTTTCCAAGAGCCAGTAATAATTGGGGACCAGAACTGATTATGTAGGTAGATGAAAAGAAATCAGCAAACAAATTACTTTTTTCAACATCAACATCAGATCCATGTTTATTTAACTTTATGGTCCTTGGAAACAATGCAGATTTCCTGTTTTGTTTCTACAAATATTTTTTTAATTCGGCCGGTTCGGAAAGTTTAACAAGTGCAAGTTAAGAAAAATTTCCAGCTTGATTCCAAAGTTTCACAGAAATGTCGTGAGTGTTTGCTGAGAATGAAGTGGTTGCTTAGTGTTTGACAAATGCAATTTATTCGTTTGCTGGGAAAAATCAGATGTACACAAATGTACTCATGTGTACACGCGTTGGAAGTTTGTTTACATACGTTAATTCATATGTGTAAAATTGCAACATCCGGGTGATGGTTTAGTATAGTTAAAGCGTTCGTAGGCTTCAGTGTGTGGTTTACTATTCAATAGCTTTCTTTGCGTCAACGGTATTGAGAACAGAATTACAAACAGAAACGGTGAAACAAAAAACAATGTCTCGGGTATTAAATTTGTAGGTTTCGTACATTTATACCAACTTTTTCTTGAGCTCTTTGTTTAAGTGTTTAAAAAAGCTCAAATTGAAGTAAATCTCTGTTCAGCTTTTGTTCAATTTGACCAAGATCGACATTGGGATGTCAGAGTCAGCCATGAAAACGTATGCAGTCGAATGGAAAACAGCGGCAATATTTGTTTTTGATCGATAGTGTGAACAAAAAGCATCATTCAAGAGCTTTTCATCTGGACTAAATTGATGATGAGGATTTGTCAGATATTAGAAGAAAAATTAACTAAAATTTAATATATGTACATGACATGATGTACATAAATGACTGTAAAACAAAATTGAATGAAAAGAAAACATTTCTCTTGAAAATTAACTTAAATTAACGCAATGAAAATTACCATTTCTTCCTTTCTTTTTTTTTTTGTCTTCAATGTTTTGAAAATATTTTTGTGACAAAGCTCAAAGTAAAATAAAGTTTGGTCATAGATGTATGTATGTCGCCTAAGATCTATAAATTTTAAGGGCATTACAAAATTATAACAATTTCTTATCCCATGAATGGCATATGATTTTAAATCAAACGCGTAATCTTTTCCGATATAGTAACTCGTTCCAAATTCACGCGCAAACAGCTGATTTTGTTTTATTTAAAAATTGAGTACACGAGTATATAAATTAAAATGCTTGCAGTGTCTCTGCTTTTGCTACTTTAAGTTTAAGCGAACAACAACAATAAATATTGACATATTGCACTCTAAATACAAAAGGGTCACAACTCAAAATTTTTCAAAAGTGACTTTTTCCCATAAATTAATTCAGAGTACACATCTCTAACTACTGCAGTAATTTCTTTCACGTCACTATCTTCTTTAACTGGAAAAATACAGTTATGTTAAATGTGTTTCTTCTGCACGATGAACTAAACATAAACAGTTTTTTGTCTCTCCTGAAAATTTTAGAATTTTGAGTTGTGACCCTTTTGTATTTAGGGTGCGATATGTGTATAATTTAACAATTATTAACAGGGGTCTACAAAACTGAATACTGAAATATAAAATATAGCAAATATGTACATACATATATACATAAATACAATATGTTACACTGCCCATAACTATTTGTTATACTGGTTAGCATTTATGTAACAATTCGGCTCGCAATTTAAACTGAGCGGGGACAACAAATACGAATAAAATGTTTGCAATAACTTTTAAACTTTTTAAATAAACTTTTTATCAATAACAAAAATCGATAAAATCACCATAACAATTTTCTTGAAGTAATATTTTATAAAATTTCTGATAAAATAGTCGATAATGACTTGTGATCGAAATATACATATGTGTGTACATATGTATGTATCTTCTGCCATTTGGGTAACGCGATTTTAGGAAAATGCGGAAAAGACAAAGCAACGAAAATAACTACATATTTCAGCAGTTGCATACATTATATAATTTCTAAAAGAGAGCTTAACAAAATTTAATATGTATGTAAATGTTTTTAGGTGTCAAATATCAGTTCAAAGGTGTTTTCCTAAAAATGGTCACACTAATTAATACTAGAAAATTTTACGTAAACATATGTATTTCGCTTGGTGTTGTTTTATTTATTTACTTATAATTTTTTTTGTCCAAAAATAACTTTTGTTAGAAAAAACTTTAAATATTAAAGAACTGTTTTGCAGGGATGAGGATGTCAGAATTTAACTGGAAAGCTTTTGGATGTTATTTACAATTGGAGGAAGTTTGAAGAAATTTTTTTTAATAATGATTGTGGATGAGCAAAGACGGCCGTTAGATAAGCCACCATAGAGATGGTATCGATATTTGAACACATATTTGTATAAAAAAAGTTTTTAGTTTGCAATTCCTAAAGCCGATAACCTAAGATGCTAGTGCTTTTATTCTTTGGTTTGTTACAATACAATTTTAATTATAACAAATTTTTAAACAAAAAAAAAAGTTTGCAGCTGAATTTGATATAGGCAGATTAAGAACAATTTTAAAACCAAGGTAGCGCGGGCCTTGTTCCCTCGCATCTCAAACACCAAATGTGTTTGCCCTAATTTAACAGATAAGGATTTATAAGAATCTCTCAATGGAGTCGTGTTAATCGAAACGATTTCAACGCATTTTAAGATGTGCGCGCCGCTTCATTTTCACTTTGAGGTACTTCGTTATTAAAAATGACAAACACTTATCAGCTATTAATAAAAAATAACGCTTTTTTTTTTGGTTTTTCTACTTCTACATACACTCATATGTATGTATATTCAATATTCACATTTTGAAAACAAATATTTATTGATTCAACAAAACTTTTTTGCAAGTCCATAAGAAATAAAAATTGCTCTGGCTTACCAAATTAATTGGCTGAAAATACCTGAGTAAAATATTCGTTCAACAGGAAAACAAACATTTTGTACTTCTTTTGGTTCTTGTTGAATGTGTAAAATCTTTGGCTTTTTCCAATGAACGGAGTCGAATTGAGGAAAAGAAACAGATTTTTTTCTGTGCAATGAAGACAAAAACAAGCATAAAAATTCATTTCAGATAAATAGCTTGAATATCTTTGCCACACTGCAAAAAATAATCACAAAGTTCAAGTAATATACATATGTTAATTTTCCATCAAAAAGAATATGACTCTGAATATTCCTGAATAAAAATCTAGATTATAAAAATGTTCTTCGCGCCATTTGTTTCTCGAATTTTTACTAAAATATTTTCAAACACGTAAATAAATATTGTATTTTAAAAGTGGATACATCTTTTTAAGGAAAATTTTAGAAAAATTTTTATGGAAAATATTCTATTCATATTTTAAAAGAATTTACCCGTCGCAAAAGAAGGCCCACAAAAACTTATCAAATATGTAGATACATATGTAAAACCAAACGTTTATTAAGAAAATTACGTCTTTTTATTTCATAGCCTCAGTTTAGTTTTTTAAATAAGAAACATAAATTTATGCAAAATGGCGCGGACGTTGAGCTGAAAAGTAAAAAACCTATTTAAAATATTTTCAACATAAAAAATCGAAGGAAATGGCACGTCATTGTTGTTGTTGTTATTATATATTTTTTACTTTTTATATACTTAAAGTTTGGCTGTATGAGTGTAGATTGAATACATTTATTGTAAATGGGTTGTTTATGCAACGAGTAGCAGTGGTAGAAGCAGGAAAAAATATTTGAGTGTTGTTGGTGTCAGCAGTAGTGGTGGTGGTAGCAATTCGTTTGGTCAAATTTGCTGTTGGCGTCAAACAGTGGGATGGATTTAAAATAAGAAAGCAGAAACAATGTATATATATATAAATATATATACATGAACTTAAGTACAGCACGTATATCAATTTTTAACCGACACTTTTTTCGATCAAAGTCAAGAAAGGTCAAACTTCTCAGTAGAAACTAAGCCATATAGCCAAAAATTAAAGTTATAATTTGGCTGATATTTCGCAAGTTAAAAGTTAAAAAGTGGGCAATAACAAAATACGGATATACATATGTATGTATGCAGAAGTTATCATAAAAATAAAAACCAAAATCGGAAAGCCATTTATGATTCGAACAAAGTTTTTGCTCATAGCGTATTTACTCCCATTTACACTAAGTCTGATTGAATTCTAATATGAGAATGTATAATTAACTCTTAACCGTCATTATTTAACAGAAAAGCGTTTGTTAAATTATAAAATTAAGAAAATAAAACAGACGCAAATAAAAATCGACGTTTATATTTTTTATTTTAAAAGTGCATGTACAAGAAATAAGAATACAAATAAATAGGTATACAAATCGTCATCCGCACTCATACAAAGCTTGCAACAACTAGATAATGGTACCCAAAAATCAATTTTTTGGACTTGTAAGCAGGCGGATTATGAAAACATTTTTCTAACAATTGTCATGTACATATGCACAGCATTTTCTTAAACAAATACTTGTTAATGCGCACTAACATCATTATTTTAAATAACTTCCTCAGCAGTTTAGAGTTTAATGTTAATCTCTAGTGACAGTTACTTTTTTCCAACTTTATTTTTAATCTGAGATTTCAAAAGCCAGTGCTGAAAAGAGAGGTTTAAAGAATAAAGTTTCTTTTATTTTTTTTATGACAACATTCGGCAATGCATCATCATATTTTGAAAAAGTTAAAAAAAAGTTTCGCTAAGTCAAAAAACCATTGCCAGGACAGGATTAAGGAAATATTTTTAATTTTTTTTTGACGCTTGCAACTTTTTTATCTTTTTTTAGTTTAACTGAACTCTTCACTCTTAGTAATATTTTCAATTGAAATATATCTTCACTGCTCCCCAAAAATCTTAAGATGTCGGAAAAAAGTAAGTGTCATTACGGCGTTAACATTATAAAAGCATTATCTGTACTGGGAATCCCTGAATAATTGTGACAATTTTTTCCTTTTTGCCTGTTTGTCTATTCGACCTAATAAAGAGTGCTTCAATGTATGAGTTGGTGGAGTATTCGACCAACAGTCCAGAGGTCGTAGGTTAGATTCCTACCAAATACTCTGCTAAATAGCTTAAAACATAACACACACACTACTTTCTCTTTCTTCCTTCCCATGATTTATTTCTCGTACAATGCCCTACATATGCAGTGGTCGACTTTTGAGCACTGGTCTAAAAAAAAATACAGAAATATGTTGGCATACGCTATCATAAATCTACTGTTAAAGATTCAAATATCTTTAAAATTGGATACCGGTCTTTTTATTGATACCGAAATCCATTTCGGTTATAAAGTAACGGTGTCCACAATACCATTTAGTACTATACCAGTATATACCGATGAAGCAGCTTTTGAAAAAAAAGAATCTAAAATAAAATTACAGCTTGATTTAAATACATATAATGAAACGTTTTACAAAAACAGTAAATCAAAAATGTCATAGAGTCTGCAACAAAAACAATTCAAGTCATTTGAATAAGAAAGAATTGGTGCAAAAATATTATAGTTAAGTGGGAAAAATTTTAAAATGTTACAAAAACATAAAAAAACACTTCATCAGAGCGTAAAACAACAATACAATTGCGAAAATCAAAGAACTCGTTGACCAACATGTTTAAAATAGTTAAAATAAAACAAACAAACAAAAATTGCTAGCGATCCAAGTAGTAGATATGTGGAGTGGAGTACGAAAAGAAGCAACTACCGAAGTATCAAGTCGGCTTCACATCTCCCCCATGTCGCTAAACCTAAAATTTGGTCACCAAATCAACTAAGAGTACGCCACGCTATGCGTAAACTCGCCACATCTGCCAGTACTGTTGTGAAATTCTCTTAACAAGACTTTGTATCTGTCCCACCGTACTTTTTCAAGTTGAGCATGGGGGACCTTATAACTAAATTTATGACGATGAAGCTGTGGATGATTTTCAATTTTAAATTTTCAAGGGTGGGTGTTTTTTAATGTTTTTTCACGATGGTGTTTAATTTAAAATTTCTTTCCATTTATTTTTTCTTCAAATTTTTAAGTATTGGTGGTAATAGTTCTTTTTGTTCGTTGCTAAATGTATATACATACATACATATATATATATATATATATATATATATATATATATATATATATATATATATATATATATATATATATATATATATATATATATATATATATATATATATATATGTATGTATGTATGTATGTATGTATGTATGTATGTATATATAAATATATGTATATATATTTTATAAGTTTGTAAATTTTTAAAAACGCTTTCAAAATTTTATTTTTATTTACTTATTTACTTGTATATTTGGAGGGGAAAATTTTTACAGTTTAAGTAAATATTAAATGAAAGAGAAGAAATAATAAGTCCCCCACGCCAAGAAAAAATCGATAAAATATGTATGTACTTGTATAGATTTGTCAAATTTAATCTTAAGTGAAACGTGAGTTTTTTGAAAAGTATATATTTACATACATAGATACACATTTCACCAAAGAAGAAAAATAAAGAAGAAAAAAAAATGTATATACAATATGTATTTAATGTGTACGTACATACATAGAACGTACACTCAATTCCACTATTAAGTCACTTGATGATGAAGCAATGTCTGACAGTATTGACAGCCAGAATAGGAAGATATATGAGCTAAAAAGTGGTAGGCTCGGCCCTCCCGACAGAGCTAATTTCTGTAATGAAATTTTGTGTATAATTATAATTTTGATATGTATGGCTCTCGAAGCAAATCGGCTTGCTTATTTAATTAATGCGTTGCGCACTGGTTGTATTAGTGTATAATGTATGAGGATAGAGGCCGAATATACCTGAAATATGCGCAATAAGACAAGTTAATAAAATAAACAAATTTTTCGTTTTTTTATTTTGAAAGTCAAAATAGTGAAATGCAGAAAATACATTGACACCAAGAAGTTCCCACATTTAGCTAAAAAAAAAAATTATTCCATTTATGTACATACGAGTGTATGTATATAGGCGCGTCAACCAAACCTCTAGCTGATTCGAATAGCATTGGCTTCCATGAATCTGTCTGAATTTGTCGAGACCCGTGAAATTTTGCGTCGCTAATGGATATTACGCAATTTTCTATAAAGCAACTTATTGTGCTTTGCATTACTATTGAGCATTTTGTTACCAAGTCTTTATCTAATATCAATGAAATATTTATTTAAAATGGCGATAGACCAAATTCATATCTTTTATAATCTCAAATAATGTGCAAAAAAGCTAAAACTTTACTAAAGATTTGAAAAATTAATCCAAAAATCACATGATCCATTTGATTGTCAACATCTGTATTTTGTAATATTCACTGTATTTAATTTGGATTGCAATAGCTTCAATTACACTAAATTGACTTTAATTTTGACGTTGTTAAACTGCTGCAATTTTTAAGAAAGGAACGCTTTATAAAAACGAAATAAATATGACGCTCAAATTTTGAAGTTTCATTTTAAGATCTTTGGTTTATATTCTGAGAACTGAAATTTTTCATTAGTAAATAAACCAAAAAAAAAAGTGGTATAAATATTTTTAAAAAATCATACATGTGCATATATAATGCGAGTTGTAAACTCAGACCTTTTCCCATAGCTTTTAGGGTCTTTTGAAACTTGAATATGGAGTGCTCAGTACTTTCCTGGCTTAGATTCCAGGTTTTATTTCTTGGTTGCTGGATGCAACTACAACAACCCATTTTTGGAGTTAGAAACTTTTGATTTTACTCAATACCGCAAAATTCAACATTTATAACTTTACAAAACATCGTGCTGCAATTACAATTTGTCATTTAATGGTTATATTCACATAAAATGTCCGCCTAATTCTTAACTTTTTCAAAAAAGGAAAAACATTTTGTATGCAAATTAAAACATCATTAGAGAATATCAAAAGAACTTTTATAATTAATATAAAATAATTTTATATTTAAGTTATAAAAAATTTATTTATTTACGTATAAGGGACTGGTGAAAAATATGAATACAAGTATAGGTTGACAGAATCACCTTTGGAAAAATATAAGTATGTATGAGAATGGCATCAGCTATGTTGACTTTAAGGGCATCGGTCGAATGCGTCTTATGGGTAGATGTGTACGAATTTATGGGTAGATGTGTACAACAACACAAGTCTAAAGATGTTAAATCGCACGAGATTCCATTTTGGCCAAAAGAAATGGCTTATGATCCTATTACAGCTCATGTCAGTGAAGATCTCAACAACATCGTTTTATTATTTTTACGGACTATTAACAAACAGTAACTATTTGTGGAAGCATTGCCGTCGGATACACTTTGCGTGGTTTGGCGTCGTCCTATTACGGTAATCTTGCTGGATAACATTCATAGTTCATTCAGAACTAGTTTGCGCCAACGATAATAACGTTTTGTCACATGGACATACTGTTCAACGATATAGAAGAGAACGTCCCATTGCCATCATCAACATCACAACAAGTTGAAGGTGAAAGAATTAGAGATGAAATAGTTAACAATTCATTGTGAAATAATATACTATAATTAAAATGTGTACGAGTATAAAGCTGTTATTTAGCAAACTTAATGTCAGAATTTTGAATCAATATCTTGTATAAAGTTTGTATCGCAACAATAAAAAGGTGTATGTGTGTTTAAAACAATAAAACAACTCATAAAACGTAAGCAAATTTCATTTACGTATCCCTTTTAGTCAAATTATTTAAAAATCTCTTAAAACTTTTTTCGTAGTCAAACTTTTGCAATTTTAGATTAATTGTTTCTTCTTCAAATCATTTTTTTCTTGTGTGGAGGCGTTGAAAATTTGTTTTTCAACTTAATGACTGCATTTACGACTGAATCATTCCTTTTTTCAGTTGCTCTGTAAATACATACGGCTCATGCTACTTGCGTTTTCTCCTGTTTTTATTAGCTCAGTTTTTCATTTATTACAAAATTGTCCTTGTTTATTATCCTCGTCCAGAATTTTTTTTGTATTTTTGGATCTAAACCTTTTTTGAGTATCTACTGCTGCATACAACTGCAGACATTAGTCGTTTTGAAGATGTGGAGGGACCTTCTGCTTTACTACTTATTACATAAGTATCTTCGTTGATTCCAAATGCAATGCCGGACACACATTCTACTGGCCCCAGACTCCACTTTATTTTGCGCAAGCTGTCTTTCCACTCAGTCCATTTCTAAATAAACATGAACGCTGCGACTCTACACAGTTTGCTTGGTGACGAAAATGTAGTTACCTTCCATCCATTTAATGTGAATGAGTTCAATAATATTTGCCAAGGAATAAATGAAGGTTTTAATGGTTTTGCAGGCATTTTTATGATGTTTCTAAAGCGTCTGATCTCGTTGATCATAAAATTTTAACAAAAAAACTCCACTATTGTGGCATAAACGAAAAGTTTCTTCTAAAAAATTAATTAAGTAATAGTAGATATATATTAAGTAATAGATAGAATAAAGTAGAGAAATGTAGAAGTTACATGGGTGAAGTTAATGAGGAGTTCCGCAAGGTAGTGTTTTGTGGGGCCTCTTTTATTCACTATATGTATATCTAAAAGATATTCAAAGTTTATGATAATTTGGGAAATTGTATCTGTAGGCAGATGATATACAAATGTTTGTTGTTTTTACCCTTATGTTTACGAAAGTGTTCTTAAAGTATATATGTACATATGGAACGAAATGCATCACTAATATCTGAAATCTCTAGGTTAAATAAATTCTGCACATTATTTGCAGATAAAACTAAAGAATACAGGGGTAGCTTTAAGTTTAATGAACTTCCTCCGGATTTAAAAAACATTCACCGAATTTCTATCTTTAAGCCAAAAAATAGAAGTGATTTTTTTTGTAAACTCATTTAAATTTACAACAAATATTTTTATTTTATCATATTTAGTTTTATTAGAAGATTTTAAAAACTGTCTGAATAATGTCCTAGTGGCGCTGAGGCCATGCAAAATTATAATAAATGTTCTCTTTTTTGAAAATAAATAATAACAATGAAAACTATTGTATTGTAGTGGACCGGCACTGTTCAATGTGCTTACGAGCTATTAAACTTGCTTGAATAGCAGAAATAGAGCAAGTATTTTTTGTTGTTAAGGCCATACAAAATCCTAATGTAAGTTTTTGTTATTTGATGTCGCTTTCTTCTATATACACACATATGTATGTATATATATACTTATGAACATAAATATTAATTTTCAAAGGCTGCAACGTCTCCCGTCTGCACGAACCCGCTCAACCGTCCCTGATCGAGGTGTTATCTACCTGTGTGATAGTGTGAAAACGAAATGTCATTAAGTTTCTTTCTCACAAAATTCTGCCCTTAAGGGTCTGACGCAGCATATCCTTTCGTTTTCACGCCATCACTTCTCATAGCCTTGGAGAATATTTAGGAGTTGAAGTAAGTAAACAACACACAATATTGCTTTTTGGCATCCCAGACTGTTGACCACATTCTAAATTTTATGTGAAGAAATCTAAGACCTGCGAAATGGTTGACTAATGTGCATTTTATGAGCATGCAACGCCGAAGAAATGAATTATCGATTATAAATATTTCTAAAAATTAAAAATTCTTGGGATATATACAAACTAACGGAACTAATTCTTAGTAGATTTGAAGCTTACTATTCAAATCGGTTGTACAAAGTTTAAAGTCTCTAGCCAATTTAACTCAACACTACTTCAAAAGGAAAGATGTCAAGAAAGTTTTGTACGGGACTTCTTACTTAATTTTTTCCTTTTATGGCTATTACTTTTATCTTTTTAACCAAATTTTCATAGAAATACCGTTTGCTTGAATATTTATTTGAACTTTAAGACATTAAGTTCTGGGAAAGGGATTCTCAAACGATTCTAAATTAAATATTTTTTCTTTGGCTTCTTCATTTTCAGGAGGTGTGTGTGCTTTTCCAAGTGACTGCTGTTGCGATTCGCGGTTCTTACGCGCCAGCATTTGTGATCTCGATAAAACGCTAGAATTGCAAACTAAACAATGATAGTGGGCATGACGCAGGGAGTATGGGCAGTACCGTGCGGCGTGATCTGTGTCTATTTGTTCACACGCCCCAAGTTTATTGCAAGTCGAATCGAACGTGTTTCCTAACATGGAAACCGTATTGTCATTGGGATGAACTTGGTTAATGCTGGAGCTAGAAGTCGGAATTACGCAGTTTTGGCCACTTGAAACCTTACGAAATCCGGCTAGCCGTATAAACTCCATTTTGGCATGTAAGCGGCGATGTGCCACAACTTTGTTGGTATCCGCACAAACAAAATGACATTTCAGGCAATGAAAGTGAGAGGACTTGCGGTTATTCTGTATTTTGTCTACATCCTCAGCTGTATTCAATGCATAAGAACAATTTGTGTAATTGCAAGCCATTGTGGCGCGATATTGTTGAAAATCATTTCCCATTAAAGTATCAAGACGTTCGTGTCGCGCAGTGTGTTGCACAAAACGTGTTTTATCGCAGAAGCTATACTGGCAGTCAACACGATTGCAATGGAAATGAGATTGATGCTGACGGTAACCGCACTTTTTGTATCCGCAATCTTCGTTGAAACGAAATCTGAAATATCCCGAAGGTATGTGCACTCTGCCGTATTGAAACTGTCTTTCAGGTACCTTTTGATGTGGCTTAAAAGAATTTTTCGACTGACTTGTTGTTGTTGTTTGTAAACGATTTTTAGTTTTGATTGCAGTTGTTGTCTTATTGTGCAATTGACGTGAACAAACTTCAGATCTGGGTTGTCTGCTCTGGTGTTTGTGTAGGCCTGCAATGATATTATATATATTTTTACTTTGTGACAATACATTTTCAGAATCAGATGCAGTTGCAAATAATGACGAAGAGCTTGAGGCATTTAGGAGTGTCTGATTTTGTCCCAATGTGTGAACCAGTCGTAAAAATGTAGGTGCCATCAAAGCTATTTGTTGATAAAAAGCAAAGAGTTGCTGTTGCATGCGACAAACGTTGTAACATTGCGGCAAACTAGAGAGGCTGGTATCAATTGCAGCCAAAGACGATGAAGTTTCATTTGAAAATTCTTTATAATCTTCTGTTTTAATTAGCGTTTTATCTTTTAAACTTAAGTTTTGTGCCACATCGTCTTGCAGTGGTAAAATATTTGAAGGTTCTCGAGGTAGACTTAGTGTCTCCTCTGCCAGTTTACTGCAGGAATTACCGATAGAATTTTCTGGATAGAAAGTTCCTGCTGCTCGAATTACTGAAAAGAATAAGGAAAATCAATGTTAAGAGGAATAAATAAATAAAAAATATATTGATTTTTTAAGTAAGCATGACATTGATCTCCAAATAAATTCAAAGTGTTTCAGACTAAGAACTCAAATTAAATAGGAAGTGCAAACTTATATGATATTTTTGGAAGACAGGCGAACTTAATACGAGTTCATAAGACTCGTTTTTATTTTGTGGCCAATCTTGTTTTACAATTTCAACTTACCAGTAACATTCTGAGCTGCTTCACAAAGCTTAAGTTTCTTAAGCAGAGGTTCCGAGTCCAGTAAAAATGAAGTAGTCGTTTCCGTAATGATTTCTTTATCTCTATAACAAGTTTTGTTGGGTAGGTATGTCATGATGTCAACGGGCGATTTATCCGCAGAATCCTTAAAGAACATTTACGTTTTTTAACCACTGTTTAATTTAAATACCAGAAATTTATATGCAGTTTCCCTAAATTTATGTATATAAATATACGTAAAAAAAAATTTAATTTTACCAAATACTTTCTTTAAGCCCTTATGGCACAACATTTGTTGATCACTGTTCAATTATTGGAGAACATTACAAAAATAGCATGATAAGAGAATTAACCAAGTGCAAAGAGTTCAGATATATTAAGAAAAATAGCAAACTTGCTTTATGAGCTTCTTGTTTGTGATATATGTACATACAAATTTATATATGTGTGTTTGTGTATTTGGCGAAAACATATTCAAACTAGTTCACAGTTTAATTTTAAATATTTAGCTATTGTAGCTGTTTTTGTGGGCTTTCTAGGTGCTATCCTACTTATCAGTAGGCTTGAAAACACTTGGAAAATATGTTCAAAGATGCAACTTCAGATATATTTGTATCTAAAAGGACCATTGGGAAATAAAAGAAAAACGTTCTAATTATATTTTCAAAATAACAGAAATGTCGGCATATAGACAGCTGGAAAAAAAAACAAAAAACAACCCGTATAGCTTTAAAGCAGTTATAATTTTAAATAAGTAATGGCGAACAGAACACAAAAAGAGTGACCGATATTTCTATTCAAATACTTATATTAAAACCAAGAAGCTAAAAGCAAAGTGAACATCCCACAGTAAGGGTATATTAAAAAAATAAGATGAATTTCAATTTTTTATTTATTCATCAATTCCTATTTCGTCCCCTTCAAAGTAACGCCCTCAGATGTAATGCACTTGTGCCAGCGTATCTCAAATCTTCGAAACAGTTTTAATTCACACTTTGGTACATCTTTCACCTCTCTGATCACACCACACCTAATATTCCCCAAATTGTATTATTTAAAGCAATGTTTTGGAATAGCAATTACATTTATGCAGACTGTACTTAATTACTTTTTCGTTCTTGCCTCACAGAGCGTGGAAAACATTTAAAACATAAAAAATGCCTTATTTTCAAAACACATACCTACATTTATATGAATAAAAAGAAAAGTTCCAAAGAAAGTGATAAGTGTATCTAACGACCAAAAACGAAAAAGTTGAAGTGAGGAGAATGTGAAGCTCTGACGTGCTGATTATTTTAATCTGGCTTGATCATTTACGCGAGAATATTGTATAGTGGCTTGCGCTAGACGACCAATGTGACCATATAAAACTTAAAAATTCTTAATGAAGAGATTAAACTTGTTGTGTTATATCAATTTCTTTATTAACGTAACTATGATGTGCAATTTGCAAGTACATTAAGCTAAATCATTTCGCATATATGAAACTTTTTCTTTGACTCCACTTATTTGACTTTCAGTGCTGGATACCATATTCCAATTCTGTCACATTTTAAAGTTAACAACGAGGTCACACTGGAACCACAAGAGAACAATAAATACGCTAAAAACTAACATGCAACATGAGCTTGAAATAAGAATACATGCATGTAGATATCCTTGCTTTGGAATATGTAAGTAAAATTTTGATATTTCAAACGTTTTATATTCAAATAATCCGTAAATACAAATACCGTGATTTGCATACCGGATAAAAGCGGAAAAAATTACTTTTGAAAAAGGTCGAAATTATTTGATAGTGTTATAATAATGTAAACAAAACTAACAGGTTTTTACGTTGAATTTGCTCATTATAACAATAAATACACACACAAGGCATCAATATGCATACAATACATGCATACATATATTTCTCTCCACCAATTTTCAACTGGCTTAAAAAACCATTTGAAAAAAATAAAAAAGAGATGCACAGTGCTATGAACATTTTGCTGTCTCTTCCTTCTGGATTCCCCACTGTTATACATTGTACCCGCGCTGCCAAATTTGGCGCGATTCGCACTAGATTTAACATGTTTTAATTATGCCAAACGCGTTTGTTTCATCTTAGCGCGAATTAAAGTTTTTCAACTTTTAACTGGTTAAAAAAAATATTTTTTCATCGACGCGTATGCGTCTTATTTTATTTCCCTTAACTCAGGAGTTATAAATACCACACGACTATGTGTCTGAGTCACTTATTTCTAACTTACTCTTATCCTCTAACACTAACATTATTCCTAGTGTTCCTTTATTAAGAAGAAGAAACCCAAGCCATGTTATCAGTACTCGTTTATGGATAGACACTTAGTTCTGATATCATGTTTTGGTAACAATATGAAACTCTTATCATTTATTCTTTTATTTGTTTAGGTACTTATCCTACTTCCATATATCTGTTGTTATGGTATCAATGTGTGAAAATAATTATCATACTTATGAAAGTAATAACAAATACTTTTCCTTATCTATGTGATGTGTTTGAGACTGACCTTAACTCGCGCTAAATAGAAAACGGCTTAAATTTTGCGGCAATATAAAGGGTGGTTAAATTTCAAGGGCCGATGTTGATTTTGAATAAAACACAAACTATTTAGGAAATTATTGTAATTTTATTTTATTATGATGTATTGGTATTATTCAATTATGTATGGAACAAAATATCGGCCAAATGGGCGCCGCGACCTCGGCGGCACACCTCCATCCGATGGTCCAAATTTTCGATGACGCTGAGGCATAATGGAGGTTCTATGCCGTTAATGTGCCGAATTATCTGATCCTTTAGGTCTTGAATTCTTGCTGGCTTATCGACGTACACCTTTTCTTTCAAATAACCCCAAAGAAAAAAGTCCAACGGTGTCAAATCACATGATCTTGGCGGCCAATTGACATCGCCATTACGTGAGATAACACGGCCATTGAATATGTTGCGCAAAAGAGCCATTGTTTCGTTAGCTGTGTGGCAAGTGACACCGTCCTGCTGAAACCACATATCGTCCACATCCATATCTTCCAATTCGGGCCATAAAAAGTTCGTTATCATCTCACGATAGCGAACACCATTCACAGTAACTGCCTGACCGGCCTCATTTTGGAAAAAATACGGCCCGATGATGCCGTCAGCCCATAAACCGCACCAAACAGTCACTCTTTGTGGGTGCATTGGTTTTTCGACAATCACTCTTGGATTCTCATTCGCCCAAATGCGGCAATTCTGTTTATTGACGAATCCACTGAGGTGAAAATGTGCCTCATCACTGAAGATGATTTTCTTCGAAAATTGATCATCCACTGTTGCCATTTCTTGCCACCATTCTGCCCATTCACGACGTTTGGAATGGTCAAAAAGCTTTAGTTCTTGAGCCAATTGCACCTTGTAAGCGTGTAAATGCAAGTCTTTATGCATAATGTTCATCAACGACGAGCGTGAGAGGTGCAATTGTTGGGAACGACGACGAGTTGAGGTGGACGGCTCTTCAGCCACACTATCGCGAACAGCAGCAATATTTTCTGCAGTACGAGCTGTACGAGCATGCACTGGTGTTCTCACATCTTCTACAGACCCGGTTTGCTCGAATTTTTCCACGATTTTTGCGATTGTACGCACATTTGGACGATGAAATTGACCAAAAAAATTACGAAGTGCACGATATGCATTTTGATTTGAACTCCCATTTTCATAATAAGTCTGGATAACTTTAACACGTTGTTGGATTGTGTATCTCTCCATGGTTCAAATTGAGTAAGTCTGAAATAGAGAAATGTCAAATAAAATTCGGAAAAAAACTTGGCGTTTAGGTGTGGTTCACATTCAACATCGGCCCATACAATTTAACCACCGTTTATATAAATATAAACAAAAAAGTCTCTAATTTTTCTTTAAGTTTGTCTCATCCAAACGAAAATAAAAAACAATAGAACGCTTCAATTCGACATTTTTAACTTTATAAATTTTTTACAATTTTAAAAAAGATTTCATTGCTTAGCGTTGAGATTATTTTCGCAAATAATTTTTTGATTGTAAAAAATAATAGAAAATTGTCCTATTTACTTTAGACTTACGATATCGAACAGAACGATAGCGAAAGAAAATGAGTTACCCATTTTTAGTCGAGTTTGAGGCTCACTATACTCTTCGTTGTCGTTCGAATATGCTTTACGTTGTTTACGCAAGACATTTGTTAGTTGTTTCATTTATGTATTGCCACATCAATTAAATTGAAAATGAATTGCTTACTTCCAAAATAAATCGCGAACTCGGGCAGAATTGTTTATTAAAAATGCGCCTGTATCGGATCAAGTCCCCCGGCGCCAAAGTAAGTCCCTTATATTTTAATAGAAAGGATACAATAGCTTGCCGCAATGGTGGTAACTGCTATTGCACTTTCATGTGACTTTAACATTGCATTTTAAATATCTATGTCAGTAAAGTTGTTGATTACCTTGATAAGGTGCCTGTAGTAGATGACAGCCAATGATGGGATAATTGGAGAGTTTCAGTAATTTTTAACTAACATTTCGTTTGATGTTCTGCCTCATCTGCCATTCTTTCAGCAGCCGCAGCTAAGCTACATGTGGCTTCCACTAAAGATTTTGTCGCATCCGATTGGTTTTAGGCCACATCAGTTGTCGACGGATGATTGACAATTGTTCATCAGTGACAGTTTTCCTTTTTTGCTTCTGAAAGAGCAATTGGAAGCTAAGTCATCCATATCGAGTTAGCATTTTTGCTGCTTTTCTTTTGCTGAAGGGTTGTGTAGTGGCAATATATCGCCGTGTTGCTTTGTGGGCGACTCCTAGTTTCTGTTCGCTTCTTTCAGTCGTGATGGTGATAACAACTGCTACCGCTTTACTTATTCTAGGTGGTGTTTCATTTATTGAAATGAAGCAAAGGTCAGTTGCTTCGATAGTTTTTGGACTGTTCCCAACTTAAAACCCAAATACATTGCCACTTAAAAAGAAACAGTGTTCTGTCCACTATTTACTCCAATTTATTCAGAGAATTCATCTGATACACCCCGCCACCAGTTTTCCTAAGGCTTCTTCTATTCTCAACAATTTATTTTGTCAGATGTTTTAAATCTGCCCATAACTGTACCTAACCGACATGTATGTATGTACATACAAATACCTTTTGCCATTTTGCAACGGTTGTAAAGATTCGGGTTCGCCTCGACAATATTGATTTGTTCATGCTGATATGCATAAAATTACTTCGAGTACATACATATTATCAAAATCAGAAGTACATGCCTTTTGTTTTCCATTATTTTTCGATATTTATTGCAAAAACAAATGATTAATTTTATGTCATAACAAAACGACAACCAGTATCTTGAACGAATTTGACACCTGTTGTCGGAGTGATAACAAATCAAATTTTTAGTGAGCACCAAATTTGTATCGAAGTGTTTACGTCTCCGATACATTTCGTTGTCGTTCTAGTAGTGACTTTTAGTGAACACCAACACGCATTTTTTTCCGTAAAAATCGTTATGATTGAAAACGTTCGATATCGTGAGCTGTGGAAGTTATTATATTCCATTAAATGTGTGTGTGAAAATAAATATAAATGCAATATACCTATAACAATTCCAAGTATATCGAATAGGTTTTGTGGTCAGAAGATGGCCCAAATGGTTTATATAATAATATGGTTTTTATTCACTACTTTATTTTAGCTCGATTCTCCCCACTTATTTTTATAATACATAAAAAGTTCCTTATTGGTTTTTTTAAATAAAATTAAAAAATATGAAATTCAAAACGACTTAAATAATCATTTTAAAATAAATAAATAGCACGTTAAATTTTATTTAATGTTTAAAACATTCAAATATTTCATTGATGTACCAAACGAATATCTTAAGTTTTTCTTACCGTTTTAATATTCTTTAATTTTGTTAATAGTTGTAATATCTACTAATTTTCAAATTTAATTTCATGCGTTTCAAAATAGCGCATTTGGGTTATAAATATTAGTCAACTTTGTGATTAAGTACGACTTGAGGTGGGGAATAGCGCGTTTGTACCGGTAACAAATACTTATCAATTCTATTATACGTACCGAATCGTTTTTTATTCCATTTAAGAAATCTTCTTTTGCCAAGTTGTTAATTGAACTTTGGGACGTCTCTTTGACCAACTTAATTTGATCAGCATATAACTTGTTGCAGCTTTGTGTTGATAAATCTGTAGTCACCCTGCTTAAATGTTTCCGATGAGTTAAATTTTCAATTGTTGGCTTGTATCTAGAATGTTCAACTAAAATATTTCTAGCCGTGTCACAACCCTTTGAAGTCTGCACAGCCATTTGTAGTTTGTAGTTTGTGGTGGTTGTTGCATCAGTTAAGTGGTTCTTTTCCAATTTAAAACTTGTAAAAATTGCCTGAGGTTTTTGTTGAGTCTTTAATACAAATAAAAAAGAAAAACAATAAATAAAACAACAAAGCGAAGAGTTAGTGGAGATACCAGGGTTAATATCAAAAAAATTTGTTACACTGTCCGTTTTATTAAAATAAATAAATCTGCGTATTTTCGTAAAATAATGTAGAAAGTTAACGAGTTTTACGAACTTATTTCATATAAATGGTAAAGTTTGTATGTATTTGACCGTTGACCCCGATGCGTTTCCCAAAGATATTGTACGATTTGGCTCAAATCTGCAGCACCGAACTTTTAGACTTAGTGTCACAATATTCCGACCCGTGCCCCTCAAAATACGAGCGAACAATTTTTTGCAAACAAAATAAAAAGAATTTTCTTGGGATACCGAATGCACTTTAATTCTTTTTTTTTTTGTTCTTGATGGCAATTAACAACAATAATTTCTTGCAACATATCTAAAAATGTCTTAATATTCATAAATTATGTTGTGCGAATTCAACACACAAGTTATTATTTTGGATTGGTTGCATTTACATATGTAGATATTCCTGCATAATATGCAATACAGCTGTATCTTACAACACATCTGTTGTCAGCTGGTTTAAACCTCATTAAAAATGTTTGTAAACAGACACTTTTCAAATTAGATTTTTCGACAGCAGTGCTTAACAGATATCAGCCGTTGATACACTTTCACAAAGTTCTGTAAAGTTCTTTTGCCATACATATGTACATACATACATTCAGTGACAACACAGTTGCAAATTCAAAGAGCCGCATATTAAACATACCAAACACGGATGCTCCATTGGTTGGTTTGCTTGTTTGTTTTATCGACATTTTGCAATACATATGTAGTTTTAAAGTTGAAATTTTTTACTGAAACTTGCGATCACTTCTGCATTAAGAACTGAAATTTCGAAATACATCAGCTTATTTCCAGCAAAAAATAGAAGAGTCCTCAGATGCTGAGATAATAAATTTTTCTTTTTTAAAATTTTTTAGAAGGCCTAAACTTTTTCAAATGACAGCTCTCAAATTTTTTGAAATGATAAATGAATTTTGAATATCGGTCCACAAGTGGTGGAGTTATTCCACCATTTGTAGTTATGTATTGAATTTTTTTAGACCAAACTATACAAGCAAAATCTTTTAAGCGAAGAAAGGTGGTTTCACAATTGCTATATTGGAATGAACAAACAAATCGATAACTTCTTTCTTGTTTAAAGTCGTAAACACTACCGAATACCAATTAACCGAAAATAGTCATAAAAAATTAATGAAAAACATAAATAGAACTGATCAAACGAAAGTACATACTTTCTTATTTTTAAAACGATTCGTGCTAAAAATTCGTTTCCATTACATGCCAAAATGTTTTCTTTTGTTCATTAATCGTTAAAAATTTCTTAACTGCGAACAAAAATCAGTTTCTTGTGGTACATATACTCACAAAAAACAAAATTATTATATCAAGTCGCTGATTACATTTCTATAGAATGTGAAATATCTTTGAGTTGCTTAAAATTTATATGGCTTTTAATTTTATAGCTGCAGTTACAAACGACAATTAAGTGATTAATATTTATAGCACGCATGCAATTAAACAAACAGTTGCGCTTTTCATTCCTCTATTGCTTTTGTAAATATTTTTTATTATTTTGTTTATACTGTTATTGCGTTATTGTGTTTTCATATTTGTCAATTGACGTGTCATGTCATTCTTACATATATTAACAATTGTCATATTTAAATATTAATGTCGATTGTTTAAGGCTTTTATTGCCATACAAGATATTACGCTTGTATATGTACATTCATACATACATACATAAATAAATCAGAAATTTACACTACATTGGCACAACTTATACTGAGCAGGCCAACGTTGAGCACGTATAAATGTCTGCAACTGATTTGTTATGTATTCGTTTGACATTGATCTTATTTTGTAAAGAATAAGGTGGTAACAAGAGTGCATATTTTATTCTTTCAAGATTAAAAGTTATTCCCTTAAAGAAACCATACATATTAAAATAAAACTTTACAAACACAAATAAAGAAACTTGTACGCTGGTAGCTGCAAACTAGTCAACGGACATGTTTATTTTGTCAATTCCTCCGACAAATGATCCTCTTGGCAACAATTTTATTAATAATCCCTAACCCAGAGCTCAAGTTAATTGAAAGCAGTTTTTTAAAGGGTCACACTAAATTTGTTTACTTCATATGCTCACACTCGAGAAGCAGAAAACTGAAACTAAATGCTTCACATTTAGTTCTTCTCTTTCATAAAGATAAAAATTTGTACATTTACATATTTTCATAGTACTCACATTTTTGTAAACTTCTACAAAGCGATTTTTCGGAGGACGTCCTCTTTTTCGATTAAAAAATCCATCAATTGAAGTTATTTGCACAGATGAGTTGGGTATTGTTTGATCTGATCCTGTTATCGCAAAAATATCGTCGTCTAAAACGCCATTATATGGTTTCCACGACGGCGTTGGGGAGATTTGAGATATTTTTAACAATGATTTTTCTTCGAAATTGTTGGGAGGTTCAAAATAGTTTTGATCACTTCTTCTTAAACCGTGTGGTATATCTCTAGTGTTTTGAACTTTTTTTTCTTGGTCACGGATAATTTCTCTTTGATTTTCTAATGAATTATTTAAATCTAAATTATCTTTACCTTTGGTTTTTGCATCACAATTATTATCATATTGGCGATCGGAGTAATTACCAACTTCTTCATCTTCGTCTTGGTGAGAAGTGGATGTTAAATTCATATTGGTTTTTTGGTTTGGCTGCAAAAGACAAGGAACTCATAAGTACATACAAACCTACACATGTACATACATATATACATGCGTATATGTCCACATTTTTAATTAGTTTATACTTTCTACATGCACACAACAGCTGTATAATACTGCCTCAATTTCCTTGTTCGGTGATCACATTGAATATTTAAACTAATTTGGTCAATAATTACAAAGTATCATTGCTTTAATTTAATTAAAAAAAACGTAGCTTGAACCAAATAATGTTACATCTGCGTATTAGCGTTGCCTCCTCAG
The DNA here is from genome assembly GCA_932526305.1 of Epicampocera succincta. Classification (NCBI taxonomy): domain Eukaryota; kingdom Metazoa; phylum Arthropoda; class Insecta; order Diptera; family Tachinidae; genus Epicampocera; species Epicampocera succincta. The sequence goes on along the minus strand of OW052039.1, from coordinate 10,247,833 downwards.
TATTTTCGAGGCTTTATATACATAAGCATACATAAGAATGTATTAAGACCGCGTTTCACTATCATACGGAGTCGTACGATTCATTCACAGGAAAATCTAAAATAAATCTGTCCGACTTTGAAAAATCGTATCAAAATGGTTTCTTAAGAGGCGATTTAGACGGTAACACAAGTCGTACGATTAGTCAAATTTTTGAGTAAAAGAGCACGGATGGTATCGTCTAAACTTAATATGTAATGAAACCATACGACATAGAGGGAAAATACGGATGAACATTTTAGTCGTACGGCTTCATCGTTTTTTAAAATTTTTCAAATTCCTTCACACATCATTAAATCAGGGATGTATTTTTATGTAAACAAATAAAGCAAACGAAGAATAACATTTGTGAACAACTGAAATAAAAAAGGCGCAAATAATAGAAAATAAAAATAATCTTTTTTTGGTCCTTTACCAATGGTGTAAACATAAAAAATCTGTCGTAAGATTTTTATTGTTATTTTTAAAATACGGAGATAATTTCATATGATTTTCTCCTTGGTTATACGTACGACTTGTATTAACTCTATTACTTGTATTAACCCCTCTAACTGCTCATTTATAGATATTTTTTGAACGATTGAGATTTTCGCTGAGGCCATGCCAAGAGCTTAGCGTAATTTGGTGTTATTTAATTTCGTTCTCTTGTATATAACAAGTACTTACTTGAACTGCTGAAAATTACCAAATCATCAAAGTGCTCAGTCGCCGCTGACTGCTTAGTTTCTACCCATAGTTTTCTTTGGATTGGAGGTGTGCTGGTACGTTGAATTTTTTGAACTTCGCAACAAACCACATTAGATTTCTTTCTCATAAAACCCAATGAAAATCTTGAGGTTTGTTTTTTATAATTGTGTAAACTGCCTTTTAAAATGTATAGGAATTTATTTCATAGGCTAGAGCTAATATAATTTTTTTCTATTGTACTTCATAATCCAAGGAAGAAGGTGATTTATTTTCCGCTCCATATGCCAAATTTGGTCATTAACATATGGTAAAAATGTACTTGAGAGTATAGCTGTGCACTTAAAAAATACATAGATACATAGTATGTATGTACATAAATACGTATGTTTTAGTTAATTATTTGTTAAAAATGCTGAATGCAGCCACAATGTTCACAGATTTTTTCATTCAATTTTATTTTATTTCAAGTAGATAGAATTTACGAAATTTGTCGACATAAAATGCGTTGGTTGATCTTTCGAAGAAATCAAAATTCCAAAAGTATTATTTATAATATTCATTATACCAAATTCATTAATGCCAAATATGAGGAAAACGTAGTAATGAGCTGTTATTGTGCTGTACTTGTTTGGTTGGTTGGTATAAATTTGTTTATTGAAAAAACTTTTATTACCTTTTCTAAAGCAATGAATAGAAAGCCCAATAAAGACTTAAAACTATTTGTTAACTCTTTTGTACCTGCACAGTGGAAACAGAAATATATAGGTTGGCAGAAAAAGGAACAGCACTGATCGTACCGTTGTTGGTTTTGATATTATTAGACATATGTATGTACATACATATTTCACGTGTAGTGATTGTTTTTTTTATATTTTTGTGTAGTTTAAAGCTGAGACATCTTATTAGTTATCAATCTCTCACGAAAAAAACTCTGTAAAAAAATTGTCATGTTCTAAATTATCTTAAGGATAATTTTACAAGCTTATTCATAAAAGCTAAAACTTTTATGTTTTAGGAAAACTTTATGATAATAAATTTACATGAAATTTTTTTCAAATTAAATAAATCTGTCTAGTTGTAAGTTGGCCTCTGTTTTTATGAATTTTTTAATTGCCTTAACTGTAGATAAAGTCTGCGTAATTTTTCTTGCCGCACTCCGATCTGTGAGGTATATAAACCGGGGTCAGGAAGTTCATTTATAATTTCTAACATTGGCTGAAACAACTGGCTATGGTCCAAACTTAAATCGCAGTTAAAAAAACTGCAACGTCTAGGACTATTTAGTTTACTAGGTCACAACCTTTTTTGACCAGTTATCATTAAGGTCATTAAGGCCGACACGTTATACATATAATAATGTCAATCAATGATCGCTTCTCTTAGTTGGGGTATCATCTTAACTACAGAACATAGCATATGTAGATGAGTATAGAATGTTTTTAATGAACAACCACGAACGACAATATAAAAAAGCACGTGACATTTTTCGACGGTGAATTGCTCTAAATGTGCAAACCTGAATTTCAAAATTTCTGGACCAAAGTAACCATATTTCACTGAAGTGTTTTTTGGTTGTCAGTCATAGTGAACAATTTACAGGCAATCTTTATTTTTTGTGTTTACGTTTTTTGTTAGTTTTTTGTCTTCTTTATCAAAACGTCCAAAAATGTTGGGCATTTCTCTTCTTAAATACTCGTAAGTATTGTCAAACATTCTCCGAAATTGAAGCTCATACGGCGTATTGAGTGAAAACTCTTAAAATATAATACATATTTTTAATTTTCACGATTTTTCACATAGCGAACATTTTTATTGTATTGTTTTTGAGTATTGGCTGAAAATTTATTTATAATGAACAAATGAGAAAAAATTAGTAAAAACACAAATATTCATTTACAAATTTATTTAATTGAGATCACTTTTTGCTCATCTTTTACCATTTTAAAAATACAAAATTCAATCACGTGCACATATGTATGTACATACATATACGCAACATTTTGTGTATTTCCAGTGCACAACCGCAAAGATATTACGTTGTTCTGGCGAAAATACATCCATACATGTTCATACGTACATACATACATATGTAAATATAAGTACAGGCTTTCATATTATACACGCCGCACAGTGGCACCCGTAGAGCAAACGAGGTTGCAAAAATCAAAATTTTCATGTGCGCCTGCGAAATTTTAAATGAATCCATCTTATAGTAAACTTTTCAACGATCTCAAATATGCTACTCTTAACAATATCAGATTTTTAGTTTAGAAGACATAACTGTTCAAAGTTAACCAATTTTCGGATTTAAAAAAAACACACAATTTTTAGGTAGTTTGATCCGATTTCAGGTGTAATATCACGAAAACTAGGCAACGAATAGTATTTTTTTTTGTTTTTAGTGATTGATGTGCTTATTAAATGTATAACAATAAAAAAAATTGTGCTGTTTGCTTTGTGTTTCTCTAGGTAAATCAGTATTTAAAAACTATCCATTTTTTCACTATTCTTCAACTTTGACGGAAAATAAAAAAAATTTACCTTTTTTTACCTCCGCCATATTTTCAAAATATGTTCTTTAACTAGTCTTTTACATAACTCAAAAGGTTTTATCTGCCTTTACGTGCCTATTTGGCTTCTACAGGTAAAAAACGTTAAAAAGACATGGTTGCAGAAATTGTATGGCGGGCATCCCTTACATGCCTTGACTGACAGTTACTTTGATGTAATAGTTTGAAAATTGCATTTTGAGTCAGTTGTCTACCTGAGAGCCTCTGGCGAAAAATTTGGTCCTAATATTCCGTTACAGACACAAGATGCACAAAAAACTACTCATTGAAATAAGCAGGTACGCACCTCACTTAAAAATTATTTTTGGCGTACATATGGTGAAGAACAATACTGACTTATGGTACAGGTAGGCACAAATCTCATTTGGCTACGTGCATAATATCAAAACTGTATAATTCAGCCCAAATGCATATGTATGCATGTAACAGGTACATTTGTAGACATGGTAGCATAGGCCTATATATTGCAAAACAAGCTTAATGCCTGCATTAGTCTACGACTGAAAGTTGGCGAAACAAGTATTGAAAACATGGCGTTGAACAATTTAAAACTATTTGAACTGTTTAGAAAGTCAATTACACCAACGTGTTTCGCGGAAGCTGCTTTAGAAGAACTCGATAGCTTATACGGAAATATTGAGAGAAGCAAAAGTATAAAAAATAATCTTTGTATGATACATGCCAAAATTAAGACAAAATGGGTGAAATGCAATCGAACCATTAACATCTTCAACTCCAAATACGAGGACTGGCTTAATGAAGACACCATCCTGGATATATTGGCAGTAGATAAACCCTCCACATCAACCAGAGGAGAAAAAGGAAGGCCAAAAAAAAGTATGGAGGAGTGTTCAATTTTCACAAGAAAGAGGAAACTTGCCGATGCCACCAATGACTTGACCACGAAGGATTTATCGGATGCGCTGTCTATTAAATACATAAAGGATAGTGAACGAGTTAGGTCGCAGATTACAAAATCTGTTGCTGATGCAAGCCCACTGCGACTAAAAAGGATTAAGGAAAGCATTCCCACTCCCACAAACGCACATATTAAAAAGTATAGTTCCGAAGAAGCCTTGGCTCTGTTTTTGGACTTAGAACTTTCCAAAGAGAAATATGAGATACTACGGGCATCTTTAATGCGACACGGGGCTGACCTTTTCCCCGGATACAAGCATATTACGCAAGCCAAAATAAATTCACGACCATTGCGTACGGAGTTTACGGAAGTCTCTGCGAAAGCCAATCTGCAGGATCTTATGGACCATACAGCAAAACGGTTGTTGGAAAGTCTTCCTGAAAATGAGGTGGAACTTCTTCCTCAGAAACTAACATTGATCAGCAAATGGGGCTGCGATGGATCATCCGGACAAAGCGTTTATAAGCAAAGGATATCTTCCGATGACACTACAATATCTGACGGAAATATGTTTATGGCATCTGTTGTTCCATTGCGGCTAAAATCTGATGTTTCCCTACACTGGAAAAATCATCGACCGTCATCAGTGCATTATTGCCGACCAATAATGTTTCAGTTTGCAAAGGAATCGGCAGAACTCACAAGGACCACGGTGAAGGACATTGAAGAACAAATAAGCAAGATTAAGCATACAAAATTGCAAATTGGAGAAGGAAAATATATTGAATGTAGTTACGAGTTCCACCTGACCATGGTTGACGGAAAAGTCGTAAACGAACTGACAGGAACAACCTCAACATTGACATGCCCGATTTGCAAAAAGAGTCAGAAGAACTTCGGTAATTTAAACGATTCTACAAACGAGGAGAATTACGAATATGGAATGTCACCATTGCACGCAAGGATAAGGTGTATGGAGTTCTTGCTAAAACTGGCGTATACCCTACCACAACAAGATGAAAACATCGATGAAAATACATCAATTAAGGATAAGGAAAAGATCAGAAAGAAGCAAATAAAGAATGCTTTTTGGAAACAACTTGGACTAAAAGTAGACTGCCCCAAGTGTGGATACGGTAACTCAAACGATGGAAACACTTCAAGGAGATTTTTTGCAAATGATGAGGCAGTAACTAGAATCACTGGAATTGACAATGAAATCGTCAAAAGATTGGGAACGATCTTGAATGTTTTAAACTGCCAAGAAAGTGTTAATTCTACAAAATTTGGAGAATATGCATCGGAAACTGCATCTCTTTTAGCAAAAATTTATCCACAGAAGAAGTTGACCCCGACCGTCCATAAAATATTGGCGCATGGCAAAGATATAATTGAGTACCAGTCTTTGCCAATTGGAGAGCTTTCTGAAGAAGCGCAGGAGTCTCTTAACAAATTTTACAAAAAATATAGATTGCAGAACACGTTCAAAGCATCAAGGGTGAGGCAAAATGAGGACCTCTTCAACATGTTAGCAGCATCTTCCGATCCACTTATTTCTTCCCTGCGGCATGTGAAGACACGAAAAGAACTACAATGGAATTATACTTTAGAAATGATTAGTCTTTTAGATATACCTTCTGTTACGAATTGTGATGAATATTTTACAGAAAATTCAAAAAATTAATTGAAAAAAAATTTGTTTAATTTGTTGGCTAATAACTTTAAAACAGAAAAAGCTTTCAAAAGAACTAAGAAATATAAGATTGGTAAAAATAATTTGATTTTGTTACCATAAAATAGATGAGTTAGAAAAAAATTAGAGTTTAGAAATGATTTGTATTTTAGACATACTTTGTCTTACCAAGAAAATGAATATTTTACAGAAAATTGAAAAAATCATTTAAAAAAAAACTCTTTTGTTGTAATTTTTTAGGTAATATCTTAAAACATGAAAAGCTTACAAAAGAACTACAAAAAAATATAAAATTCTTAACAAAAATTTTTTTGTTACCAAAACTTGGATTTTTTCACAAATTTTAACTTTGAAAACCCATAAGTAAGCACCTATAAGGTGTAGCGTCCACTCCAACCGCTCATTTTATAGGTTGAACAATTATCTATGACATGCAATTTAAATTATTCGATTATCTTGTTCGGTTCAAAAGATATGATTTTTGCAACGAAAAAAGTCAAATGGCGCCACTGTGCGCCGCAAATATTAAAGGTTTTTTTAAGTAGAATCGCTATAAAAATAATTAATGAAAAATAGTTCTTTTCAAATCTATCTCCTTGAAAAAGTATATTTTTAAATATGTATTTATTTTAAATAATATTTCCGTATAGAATAAAGCCTTCTTAAGTAGGAAAGAAGGAGAATAAATATGGCCAAGAAGTGATTAGAGGACAGCTGTGAAATCCTACTTGGATTTTTCTCGTTTATTCGCGTGTTTCAATTTTTCTGATATGGCGTCTACAATTGCACTAGTACTTTTTAAACATTTGGCATTTGGGCTATTTTTTACGTCTTTGTAATATATGAAAAAGAAACTAAACAAGAAATAACTTCACTCCTTTTTTATTCTAGTATACAAGTACTTACGAGTACATGTGAATACAAATTGTGAATATTCAAATATAAAAGCAAATACAATATGTTGCATTCTTTTTGAAATATAGAAGGATTTTTGTATGTACTTGTGAAGCGGGTATCAGGTATTAAGATTGTCAAGTTGTCAAAAAATTGGATATTATTGAGATAGTATAATCAGCAGTAGTCTTTAAATCGTACTTTACAAACTTTATTTTCTTATTTAATTCAAATAAATAATAATATCTTGTGAAATATAGAAATGAACAACCGTGCATATATACAGATGTTGCTTGAATTGTAAACCGTCTCAATTAATTTAAAAAAAAACTATTTTATGAAAACAAGCATTTTACTTTTAGCTGGCAACGCTGTGCTTTTCGCATCAATTTAGCAGCTCGCCCAACTTAGCACTTTCAAAATGTGAAGTGTAAGTAGATCAAAACTAAAATGACGCTCGACACAGTCAATACTTTAATACGATACAAATTAAATGTGGCCTAAGATCGAAAATTACTTTTTTAATATTATGGTATTCAAAATACACTTGAATGTATAAAAATTCAAAGTATTATGTACAATCGGCTTCGCGGAAAGAGGGTTTTTATTGGCGATGATCATTTATTGCTTTTTAGACTTTTAGACACAGTCATTTAAAGTGTAAAATCTCGTTGAAATTGCAAAATCACTTAAAATAAATACCCGCACACGACAAAATCGCAAAAATTTGCAACTAAAAGTTCTTACACTGTTAATTATTAAAGAACTGCACATTTGTATATATCTTTTATTAAAACACTTCGTTGTAGTATCGAGTATTTTACTTGAATTTTGTGGTAATTTTTCCTGTGCAGCTTTTCGATCTTATTGCGCTGCTTCAGTGATCTACAGTTTTCGCACTTACAAGCGAATGTAAACCACTCCTAACTATTTTATTTATCATTGTAAATTGTTTTTGAAATCACCATTTGAATGTTAGCTTCCAAACATACATAAATATGAACTTTAAAGTGCACCAAACACCAATATTTTAAAATACACATATAAAAATTAATACACATGTTCTGTTCAGTTTTTTTCGACTCAGTTTTGATTAGGATTATTTATTTATTATATTACTCGTAGTATAAAAAGCGATGTGTCTTCTCTTTTAATTCAATACTTATTTCGATTTCCTTTGGAAACTTCTTCAACAATATTTGTTGTGGTTTTGATATAAATTTGATATATTAAAATTGCCAAAAGTCTTCAAACTAAAGGTATAAATCCATCTACACACATACATACATGCATATGTATGAGACTTAGAAGAACTTAAAACTTAAGTTTTAAGTATTTTAAGTATTGCGCCACAAATTGCAATCGGATTTTTTCGGAGAGTAAGAAATTGAAATGGCGTTCTTACCAAAAATTTTGGAATTATTTACTTTATTAATTATTATTTAATTATTTATTATTATTAATAAATTCTTTTCAAATATGTATGTATGTATATTTTTCTACCTAGGTACATACATACATATTTATAAAAGTAAAGAATAAATTTGTTTTTATTTCCACAGGCAAAACAAACATTTCGAAATTTTAAATTTTTATTGAAATACAATTTCACGACGATTAAAATATTTCGATCACAATTGCCTTTTTCTTCAACATAAAATGATGTTTCTTTATTGTGTTTTAACTAACGGTTTTTAATATTGCAATTTCATGTTTTCACCAAAAAGTTTTTAGACACAAATTTAACAAACTCGCGTTGATTCGCTCACTTTCATAAGAAATACAACAACGGTAAATTTTAAATTGACAATGTTTGTCTTTGGTTGCTAATTAATAATTGATCATATATTAACAATTGATACTTGTAAGCAAATATGCATTGGTGCTTTATGTTCATATTTTAAATTTACTTCCTCGAGAGTTGAGCAAAACAAAAATTATGACAAATCTAATCGAACAAAACACAATAACGAACTCAGTAGCAATCGAACTCTGAAAACATGTTGTTTGAACGTAATTAACAAACGGAGAAACTCTTCTAAGCACGTATGTACATATATATGTACACACACATACATATGAATATGAGCGCTACCAGATTTCGTTTGCCTCCGTCGCCAAATCTGTAACAACACATCGCCAAAACACAAGAAATAGTTTTTGTTTTCATATACATACATACATATATAAATATATTTAAAAAAACAGCTATCGCACGCAAATGAACACAAAAGAAAACAAGTCACTTACTGTTAATGCGAGGCAACACCTTAGTTGCAATTTGCATGGCTTTTAGGTTGTTCACGTAACACATTTATCACATTCAGCCATGTGCTGAAACTAACATTTCGCAAAAAAATGCCATTACGATTTGAAGTCGCAAAATTGGTTTGTAAAAATAGCAATCACAAGAAATGCACTTGCTTTTTTTATTGCTGTGCTTCAGTTGTGTACTTTAAAATTAGAGATTTCACAGTGCTATCTAGACTTATACTTGTTCGAAGAACAACTGTTACCAGACTCTTAAGCCGGCCACTCACGTACAGTTTTCATTGCCAGTTTCAACTGTTCAGTTATAACTGGCAGACTTAACTGTGAACTGAGATGTACACACACGTGCAGTTCAATACTTCAGTTTTTAACATGGATTCGAACGAGCAGGACGGTTTGGCCACTCTCGGTGTACTTTTTGTAATTTTCTTTCTTTCTTTTTTTCTTTGCGAAAAGCGGATCTTAAGCTGTTTATTTTTGACAAAATAGATTTCTCTTCCGCGTCAGGTTCTACTTCTTGTAACTTATTCGCCAGCTTGTTGTAGGCAGCATCTTTTTTGGCGCGATCATGCTACTCGCTAGATTTAACTTGCCATAGGCAAGGTTCAGATCTATATATTGCAATAAAAGCAACTATCACTTGGTTCTGTTTACGCGACATGATACGCACTCTCGCTCGACACAAATTGAACTGAGAACGGTACAGTTGACACATGTTCACTTCAGTTGAAACTGTCAGTTAAAAATATAAAAATTTTAAATTCCTCAGTTAAACTGAACAGTTAGTTATTACGCACATACATACTGTACGTGAGTGACCGGCTTTAGACACATTTTACACAGCTTTACTAGTAAATGCACAAATATTGTATGTATTTTGCAATAAACTCTTATATTACACTGCTTAAACATTTAAAAATATTTGCTGTTTTAAGTTAGAAAAACCATAAGTATGTATGTACAAAGATATGGCATCACCTTGTTGTAGTATGTTGATGTTAAATTTATTTAATTACAAAAATTACCGCCACCAAATATTTTTCAAAAACAGGGACGTGTTTATAAAACAAACTGAAAATGTAAGTAATAAGAAGATTTAAATAATTAATTTATATACATACATAATTTATATAAATATGTATATATTTAATAATGTTTGCATACATGTGTGTGCAATAACTAAAACTTATAAGGCATCTTAAAAAACAGCGGAGCAGTGTGAAGTCTTTCACGACATTTTGGAGGTTCATTCCGACAGAGCAAAAGGATTTGTGAAGGGGATGCGATGAAGCATGGCCAGTAATGGGCTAATTTAGAATCTCGTTTAAACGCTTGTGGCCTACCTAATACGGACACCATTGCTTCGAAAAAGGTTTGTTCATATATAATGCATATTGCGCACTGCATATTTTTAATTTATTATACATATTTTGCAAAAATGTTCACAGACCTAGAGCAATTGCAGAAGGAGTATGAAAACGAAATTGGTGGAGGATTTCAACAGCATTATTTAACCGAAGTGGAAGAACGGTTGCTTCGTTATTTGTATCATTTTTCACGCTGTTGAAGGAACAACAAATGCGAAATCGTTAGGAACTGCTAAAAGGAAGCGAGATGAAATAAATAATGTGCAAGAATTGTGTCAAATTTTAGAAACGTCGCCCAGTCCACCAACTCCTAAGTCCCCAACTAAAACATTCTAATTACATGTGCTAGGTTTATCTCTATTAAAAGTGCTAGATACATACATATGTCTCCATCAAAAAAGCGAGTTTCGTCTCCTTTAAAGAGACATAAAACATTTCGCAGACATCTTGCTAACCTGATTAGGGGAAAAATAAAAAATGTTGAAAATATGGCAGCAAAACTTAGCGAAACCAAGGGAACATTAAAAGACTACGTTAAGTACCTAAAAAATGTTAGCAAAAATATGGACAAAATCAGGTCACTCAAAAGAAAGGATTAGAAGAAACTACAAAACATAATGCAGAAATTGAAAAGTTAAAAGAATCAAGATTGAAAGGAAAAGCTGGAAAAAGTGAAACTCGGTATGACTGACTACGTGTAGTTTTTGGCTGAACTAATTTTAAAACTTTAATTTTTACTAAATAATACCGTGATTGTGTTAGGTTATGTTTTTATATATATAAGTATATATGTTAAGGGTGGTCCAACCACCACGGACGATGTTCATTGCCGTACAAAGGTGTCAAAGCACATGATCGTGGTGGCTTATCAACATCGCCACGACGTGAGATAACACGGTAAATGAATTTCTCGCGGAAAAAGCCATTGTTATTTGAACGCCCATTTTCATAAAAGGCTTCAACAATCTTAACCCGCTCTGTGGTTGATTTGTCAAACACTGAAAGAATGAAATGTTAAATTAAGTTGGGCAAAAAACTTGACGTTAAGGTGTGACTCACAATTGACATCGTGTTTATGGTTGAACCTCCCTTTATACGATATATGGACATATTTGAAGTTTTTTGTTTCGGTTTATGTAGTTTTCTGTGAGACCTAATACAATTTTTTTAAATCAAAATTGTATGTAGTTATTTATCTTAAAGATCTTGCTTCGTTATTGATTTCGATTTCATAGGTTTCTTGGAATTCATCAATTGGAATAGGAATGGTTTCTTCTTTATAATTCTAATTCTAATTCTTACAATGTTATGTAACGCACTGAAAATATGTACATATGTATGTATATATTTTAAGGACATACAAAAATGAAATTTGCAGTTTTGCAAAAATAATCTCGTTTTTTATAGAGGTGTAGAACTTTGAAATAGAATAAAACAAAGATGTTTTTGACATGAAATTTACTTTATTCGAAAGAAATCTTCAGCCTTTATATTGTACAATATTTTAAATGGCTTCTTCTGTATGCACTGTATGACGTCTCTGTGGAGTGGTGCGTTGCATAGAGTTATTCGGATAAATTTCTCTGATGGACGATTACGTTGTCCGCAAAACGGACAAAGTGTGCGATACGTTTTTCGAACAGAACCATGATCTTCAAGATATATTTGCATAATTTGGAAACGTTGTTCAGACATCGGTCTGAAATGCCAAACCAAACGAAACATAAATCACTTGACAACTAACAGAATGGTCCCAGTTAAAAACATATCGCCAACTTAAAGTTTTATACCTCCATAGGAAACACTCTTTATATTGCCACAGCAACCAAATTATAAACTAAGCGCTTACCTCAAAAATAAATTGCGAGAGCGCTGGAATTTTTTCAATTAATGCGGCCCCGTTCTTTGTTGAAATGGAAAAGAGTAAAATATAAAAAAACATATTTTTTGTACAAAAAAGTGATTTGCGAGTTTATTTGTAAATAAACTAGGACTTAGTTCAGCTTAAAAGTGCAAAAAAGGTTATAATGCCTATGAAAATGTGAACTGTTTTTCAAGTTGTGGCAAATATGTTTAACGGTTCAGCACTTTTGTCGTCGTTTGAATTTTCGCATTTAAGTAATAAAAACTTTATACACTTTAAGACACCACATATTTCCGGTCCCTTCTTCGGCGTGTACACGAAGTTTAAGCCTTTAGGGTAAAGGCCACAATTGGCACGCATAATGGATTCGTAGTTGGAGACGGACTTGTTCCCATTTTGACTGGTGGTGGGTTTACAATCATCGAAGCAGATCTGCACGCCACACAATTAAGGCAATAACCCTTGTTCTTTAAGGGACACCCTTTAATCGTGAACATTGGCGGCAATTAATTAGAGGGCGGTTTAAACCGCGAAAGTTACATTTTGGCTTTCCATTCGTTGATAGCTTAAAAATAGGAAAGACAAAAAACATATACGGTAACAAAAAACATACAATGTAATTGAGATTTATAGTTATTTTCGGAATATTAAGTTCAAATATCGACAATTATGTGGATTTTCAACCATTTTGGTTATTTATATGTTGACAACAAAACCCTGGGGTTAAAGGTACAATTTCGTTAGTGTTTTTGGTTATCGGTAATAATGATCGTGAATAAGTACTACCTCAATCCTCAAAAATACTGGTGGAAATTCCTCAAAGGTAAATGAGAGGTTGGTAACTGTTCTTCGTTTTGAATGAATTACTACCTAAGTCCATATGCTATATGCTTTGCCGGTGATTTGAGAAACTCAATATGAATTTTTAAAATAATATAGCTGGTTCCAAGGAAGTTTCTGCCATTACCCAAGAACATCGCTTCAGGAGGCCCTCTTTTCCTCACAAATCTATCAAAGCAGGCCAAAGAAGCGTCAGCCACGAGGACGGAGCAAATTTCCAAATGAACGGTCGAACCAGAGCGCTATCTGGTTCCTAGCGCTCTGGTTCGACCGTTCATTTGGAAATTTGCTCCGTCCTCGTGGCTGACGCTTCTTTGGCCTGCTTTGATAGATTTGTGAGGAAAAGAGGGCCTCCTGAAGCGATGTTCTTGGGTAATGGCAGAAACTTCCATCGGTTCCGTGGGCGTCGTCTATTGCGTTGTCCCACTGGTTCAGAGTCGAAGATTCTACGGGTCGGAGCAATATTTTCCATGCGCTCTACATGGCCCAACCACCTTAGCCGTTGGATCCGTAGACGCCTGGTTAGGCTCATGTCGCTGTACAACCCGTACAGTTCGTGATTGAATCTTCTTCTCCAGAAACCATCACCGCAAACAGGGCCGAAGATTGATTGCGGGACCCAACTACCTTTCTCTTTATTATCAAAGTAAAGTAAAGTATGATGCCTGCGATTGCATCGCAAACAATTGCTTCTGCTAGAAAGATTTAAAGTGATTGGTTGATAAGTAATTTGCACAAAATTTAATACTATTACAAATTTAATATTATTACAAATCTGATACGATGCTAATAACGCTTTAAATTGCTCACAAAATTTAAGTAGATGTTTCTGCTTTTAATTTTTGCAAACAACATCATTTGTTAAAGTTTTATCTTATGTACGAAAACCTTGTGCCTTCAAGTTAACGTCTTTCTTGGTTGGTGGTTTTCATTAATTCATAAAAGTTTCTAAAATTCCAATTCTATCTTGATAATATTTATTTTTTTATTTATTTATTGGTATTCCTATATAACAAAACTTACGAGTCTTATATTTATAGTATAGGATAATTATATATTCGTTATACAAGAAGCTTATAACATACATACATACATACATACATAAGCATACAATTTTAAGCATTACGACTGTTAAAAAATTTAAATGAATCGGAATACATACATGTTTTTAAATTTGTCCATAAAAATTAAAATATTTTTCCTATAATGCGTTGCATTACTAACGAATTGTAAAGAGGATGAGATTGAGTTCCATAGCGCAAGAGAGACGCGCAAATAAATACGACATGGCGAGCCGTCGTAAGCAAGTTTAGTCTCATAGAGTGAAGTACGACACAAACGTCGCAAGTTGAATACATATCGTAAAATAGCATTGTATGTAAGATTTAACTTCCTGGTGCTTTTCTGGTCACAACTTACAAAAACTTCGCTACCATACAGTAAAACTGGAATAAGGTATGATTTAGCTAAAAGCATTCGCATGTTAATCGGAGTCGAATGATGAGTTGCCCATAGTGAACGAAGCGTCGCAAATACTCTGCCTGCAACATTGTTTATATGGTCTGACCATGTAAGTACAGAATTTAAAATAATGCCAAAGCTTTTTGTCTTCTCGACAATGCACTAGTATTGGAATTTATATTTAAAATGATTTCATAATCGACAAAGCACCGTACTTTTTATTAGCCAAAAAACGTTTTTGTATCGTGTCAGTTTTTCAAGGCTGTCTACGCTAACTCAAAATTAATAATTCTATATGAGTTGGTAGGCCTCGCCGTGCAATTTATAGGCTTCATTTCCAACGAATGCCATAAACAGGTGTCGGAAAGCTTCCTATTAGGAAGGATAAAAGGATAGGTATCCTTGCTCACGGAGACTTGGCAATTTTTCTTCGATGATATCAATTCAAATTAAGAAAGTGTTTTTTAGCGAAGAAAAAGTTTGTACAAAATTTCAAGTCGATTTCAAATATGATTTTTTCCACGTTTGTTTTTTTAAAAAAAAAGTATAAGTAATTCAATTGAATGCAACTACACCCACAACATTACTGCTCTGAGATTGACAGAGTACGAGTATGAGTCGTAATTCAAATTAAAGAATCCTTATTCTGATTAAACTCTGTAGGCGGCACTTTTCGCTGCGATTGTCAAAGCAGTGCTAAACGTTGTCATTTATTATGTATTTAGATTCGGACAATATAGGAAGTAATTCTTGCTACACTGTACATAGCTAAATTTTTCACTGCCATCATTTATTGACTGGTGAATAATATAAGCACTAATCAAGTTGTAGCAACGAAGTTAGCAATGGTAACTATGTCAAGAAGTGCTGAATAAGAAAATATGTAATTTTCTCTTCAACTACTTTTTACGATACATGCATCTAATATATAAGTGTGTAGTACGGCAATAATATTAATATTCTAAAGGTACAGTATTTATCATGCCTGCTCATAGTGTCTTTGGTTATCTGGTGTTCAAGTGTTTTTCATAGACATAAACCAACCAATTCTCAGTACTGCCATATCAAAGAGCTAATTAAAAAGAGGGAAACCAATGATACCGCTTTTTTAAGTGCGTTGCAAAGCGATAGCAACTTATGTTTCCTTTCGTTAAACTGTTTTGCAGGCAAAGTTGACATGAATAGTAACATTGAAATATAAGAAAGTTTGCTTTTCATTATAAACATATATATGTACATATAGTGCTAGTATAATTACTCAAAACGCGAGTAATAGAACCACTGACTCCAATCATATTGGAATTGGATTTGAAACCGGCACAAAGAAGTGTACGTAAATCTGCTGTCATAAAATATATAGGTTTTGGGTTCGTACAACAGGTATTGGTTTTAGTACTATGGCTCTTTTTTTTGGACCAGTACTCAGAGGTCGACCTACCCGTATATAAGCAGTGCATTGTACCAGAACTATGTTATTCAATTTTACTGTAAAAATACTTTATTGTAGCTGCATATTTTGAAAAAATTTAAGTAATAGCATAAAAATAAAACACAAAACTATTATAATGGAGCTAATGAAAAATATCACAAAGGTAGACAGGACGACGGCAAAATTGATTGGATCATTAAACATTTATGTTGATTTTAATTCAGAGTGCAATTTTGTCTACTATAAAAAAGAAAATCACACTTTACCGCCAAAGCTGGCTTTAATCAAATAAACGACACTGCCAAAAGTAACAATTCCATGAACTTTAAAATACCACTTATATGCATTTTTTTTAAACATTATATGTACATACATATAGTTATTTACTGGAAACTATATAAAAGTATATTACATACAATATTTATGTACATATATGAAAACTTATTTAATTTGGTTTAGAATATACAAAAATTACTCTTATTTCTTTAGTTTCATCGGTAATTTTTCGGAAAGCTCTTGCCGTTGAATTAAAGAAAAGCACACTTTACTTACACATCCCTGGCTTCAAAATGACGTTTTAATAATCAAATTCTCTTTTGCAATTGCTTGAATTCCAATTTAATTTTTAAAATCCCAAACATGGCTTTACCTTTGTCAAACTTAAAAAAAAATCTATACAAAACGTTCAAAGTAACCAACGTTGTTGAATTACTTAAGACAATAATTTCACTTTTTGCGTAGGTACCACCAAATTTTCGTGTGTACGCGGAAAGCAGGTAATTTATTAGGAGCCGAAAAATTTAACAAAGCGCAGAGTAGAAACTCAATCAAAATATTGGACTAATACATAAGGGAACCTAAAAAATAAATAAATTTAGCGCAGTTGGGAGTAGCGGTTCTAGTTACAAAAAGTTGACAACGCTCAATGTCAGAATGCGATGAAACTATTAATGATATCTTCAAAATATTTAAGCAAACTAAATTCAAGGTATAAAAATCATATGACCCCAAATTTCCCCAACTTAGCACTGATGAACATTAAAACAGTTTCAAGTCGAATTGTTATACGAAAAACCGAAATAGTAGAATCATCTTACTTGTATATTGCAAGTTGCACAGTGCAAAGCATAGAACGCGTAGATGCATGTGCTCATAAAAGCGCATCAAAAAATTTTACAAATGAAATTTGTGCCTCGTTTCAAAACCTGTCTTTTCTGCAGGGATAAACTAGAGATAGAGCATAGTACTGAAAGCTAAGTTTTTGAAGTTGTGAAATTACTGCAGTGTACGGTGGTTAATCCCAAAATTTTGCTTTCGAACTCATCTACGACATTTTTGTACTATCGTTACTACCAATTCTCACAATCTTTTCTCATAATTGAGAAACGGAGAGTTTCAATCGCTTCTTTCTCCAGTCGATTTTACCGGATAATAGAATAACAATTCTGAATAGTTTTTTGTATATTCTCTGGTCATTTACACGCTTCTGACCAATAAACAATCAAAAAACACGTTTGCAATGCCGATTAACGGATACAAAAAAAACGAAAAAATTAAATCAATGCTAAGAATTTATACACAGTTTTTACTTTTTCCTGGTTAATCTAGTTCCCACTGCAACACGAGTGTCCACGCATTTATACAATTTGATTATTATTAATTTTTTATTTACAATTCTTACATATTGATTTTTGCAACAGCTGTAAAAGATATGTATTATTATTGTAGAATTAAGTCATTTTATTGTTTTCTTTGTTTTCCTTTTTTACATACGCCCCAAGTCAACAATTTTTTTTCCTTCAGAAAAATTAAGGAATGGAATATGTGTTTGGAGCTTTATTTTAATTACCATTTGATAAAATTTTGGTATACGAGTACATATAAGAAATACTTGAAAAAAGCATTTACTTTGCTTTGAATAATAAACAAAGTAGTAAAAAATGTTTGATAGAGGTTGTAAAACAAAAAATCGTTAGCCAAATATAAGTCATCGATTAGATAATAAAAAATATATGAATATATTAAAGTTTTAAATTTTCTCTTAATTTTTGTGTGTTTTTCAGACGACTTGTACGGCATTTATACGTAAGTTATTCACGGTTTATACAAAGACTGTTTTCAAAGCATATTGGTAAAACTGTTTCGTTGGCGTTTTTGGAACTTAGTTTGGTGGACCAGCATTCATGTGACGGGTGCCGCATTGTGCCAGAACTGGAAAATATGTTATAGGGAGGAGAAAAGAGGGAGTAGTGTTTGTGTACATTCCATTTGAACCTTCCCACAATAAGACTGTCGGGGAAAACTTCTACAGGAAGTTTATTCCATAAACGAAGTAAGAATTTTCCCACTGTGACGGAGCTCAAGAGAGTCTATAGAGTTGGATACCCTACAGTTTGCGGCCTAGTAACTCCAAAATATACTCTGAAGTGCCACTTCAGACATAACAGTTATATTGTATTTTTGAATGGCTATATGTAGGTGGTATAAATAGTAAGGAGGTCAGATGGGATGAACTAAGTCTTGCACCGTTTCAAAAAATCGAGACATTTGGATGTTTCCTTTGCGACATAAAAATATGGACGTTTCAGCGAACATCACACCGAATTTTCATGCCCAGAGCATCAACAGTTCCGGATTCAGTAATACTGATACTACCCATGGCAACAGACGAAGTAGCATTGAAGGTCGTGTTCCTGTGTGTCAATAAGCAACACTGTGCCGTTTTAGTTTTGTAGTCAAAAACAGCTGTTGTTATTAGTTGTAATTAAAGCATGACAGCATCATTTAATTTCCAAACTTTATGAAAAAGCAGCTGTTTGTTATTAGTATTAAGCATTATTTTGTTTTAACTTCCATTTCATGTTATTTTTGTTAGAATTACTTTTCCTGTTATTCTTTAATATATAATTGGCAGGCACGTTTTGCAGAGCTACAAAAGCAAGCACCTAAATTTATAAAGTGAATCTGTTAGACTTAAATAGAACATAAATGCAAAATGTTAGGCATTTAAGTATTATTCAGCATTGAAAACCAAAAGATGTTATTCAAGTAGAACTTAAAAATATGTATAATTTTTCAACTAACAAGTAGGGTAAAACTCGGCTTTTGTTATGAGCTTTGTCACATAAAGTACGTCTCTTTTATAGCAAAGTATTAAAGTTAAGCAACTTTGAACGTACTTTGACAGCTTTCAGTTAATTCTCTATTGTTTTGATTTAGATCTTCGTTCAAAAGTAAAGTATTTATAATTGCTACCTGTTTACTTTAAACATTTCCGCATACGTACGTTAGATATCTATTACATTTTCTTTAAAATCACAACACGCATCGTTAACGATGATTAGCTCATGCCACACGTACTATCGTACACGTTAGAGTTTTGAAAATTTACAACCAGACAATAGTTGAAATCTTATTGCTAAATAAACTTTTGTTCCACTGTGCACTGCTCGTTCATGTTTGTATATATAAGTGTGTATGTATGTATGCATATATGGATGGAAGTGTGTATGAGCGCATGTAGTGACATTTTGACTTGAAAGCCGTTTAAGTAAGCTCGATTGTAAATTAATAAGCTAAAATATTGGTGACATTGGTATGTTTATGACGAAAAAAAAACAAAACACACAACTTAAAAGGCTCTGCGAAACGAACTGCGTGCCAATATGTAATACCTTGTATTTGACCCAATATCAATTTACCGATTAAAGCTCTGTTAAACAAACAAAATAAAATAACTTACTAAATAGTTGCCAGAAATTTGTATTTGCAATTTTGTTTTCTGTCCGTTTCGGAAATCGTGCTCTATGTGTGATATTGTGCTTATTAAAATTTTGAAATAGCATTTCGATAGTTTTACTTTGTTTTCTTTTATTTACACTTGATCAATGGAAACGAAAACGGTTATAGTCGCTTATTTGTGGTTGCTGTTGTATTTTTGTTTTTGTTTTACTATAACCGTCTTGAAGGGATTGATGTGGTCGATTGATATTAATTGTTGTTTAAATTAAATTAAGTCCTGTGAGGAAGACTCGTTGATAAAAACACAACAGATATAGTTTTTAATTCTTATTTTATTAACTCCACAAATTGAGTGTTAAAAATGTTTTCTTCGACTATTTGTACTTCAATTTTTCTCTTAAATTCTCCGTCTTTGCATTTTTAATTATTTCTTAGCAGTCTTAATCACAAACGATTGCTAAAACTAAACACTTTTTCAAATCACGTATTTCTCTTACATAGTGCGACCTCAATACATGTAAAAATGATTATTGTTTTTGCTCCACTGCTGTTTTAGTTTTGTCTTTGATAACTCTTCCTAAATGCATGTGTATATACATACATACATATGTACTTATACATTGGATGGCGAATATTTATTTTTCTTAATAATTCAAATTCAATCAAATCTTTACTCTTCATTTGCTTTTTTAGTAACGAATACAAACTGCTAGAAACACGCAGAACATTTGCTAGGAATGGAATCTACAACCCCTAGATTGTTGGTCGAGCACTCTAACAACTCAATCATTGAGGCATTCGAAACGATCAACGAATATATAAAATTTAATTATGCCATGTAGTGTGTATTTTGGGTCAATCGTTTGAATTTTTCCCACAAATTCTAACAATAGGTTTGCTGAAATTTTGTTCATTTATTGTTGTTAAAAAAAAACAAACAACTTCTACAAAAAAATATGCTAAATCGGCAACACCGCTAATAAATAACTTAATAAACATAACGGGAAAATAAAGTTGCGGCCGAGAAATGTCAAAATTTACTCCACAATTCTTTACAACGCTAACTTCTAACAATTCTAATCCTTTAAAGTTGAGTCGGAGAATTTTTAGAGGCGGGGTCAAAATGCAAAATGTAAATGGACAGGATTGCCCGATACATCGAATGAATATTCATTCAACTCCAAATTAGCGTTATAATATATTTGTTTTTTGTCACAATTTTTAAGACATCATTTAAATGTACATACAGGGTGGGCCAAAAAGCTATTATGGGGCTTAATAGATAACAGAATATATAAATAATTTCTGAAAAATAAATAATGGAGAGATTCACAACTGAGCAAAGAACCAGAATAACTGAACTTTAATTTAACGCAATTATTTTAAGCCAATTTTTTGGAGACCGGGTCCTACAGTTATTAATTTTCAAAGATGTTATAGAAAATACCCTAAAGCGAACCCTTCATTGCTAAGCGCGGAAATCAAAACATTTAGGTTGAGATATAACGAGCAACTACTACATAATATTTCAAACATTCAATCAAATAGAAATGTTGACGTGAAATGGACTGCTATAAAAAAGCTTTCCTGTACGCTAAAGGCGAAGTACTAGGAAACAGACGTAAAACAATGAGCCATCGATGAACGCTAAAGTCGTGCCTCCAAAGAAGTAGCACAAATCGAATATGAAGTTCTAAAGTGCAGGCATGATAAGCGGTCCTGGAATAACTCAATCGCAGCAGAAGTAGAAAGCATCTCTCGGCCGGGCAGAAAAACGGAAATGTTCCCATAGAAGCAAAAGATGGCAAACTCCTTACTGCTGTTGGTATGAACACTTTGTCGAGTTTCTCCAAGTCCCCATGGAGCCTCCCGTTATCTTGACTAAATCTGAACCACGTTTAGAGATTCATTAAGTATCGCGTAACACCACCCAATGTCCCAGCATCCTCTATTAGGTGCATGAAAAGCGGCAAAACAACTGGAATTGCCAATTTTCATATAGAACCTTTACAAGCTGACGTTAAACTATCTACACGAGCTTTTCCAAGAAATCCGCGAAGCCGAGACATTTCCCACAGACTGGCTGCAAGGGTATACCTTATAGAATTGAAAGGCTAAAGCCGCTTTTGCCGCCCTGTATAAAATTTGGCAGTCTAACGAAACCAGTTCGCGAACAAAAATAGGTCTCTTTAAAAGTAACGTTTTTCGTATTATGGATCTGAAACTTGGCTAACAGCTTGCTTAAATTCGTTATATTTCTTACTTTTGCTTTTATGAGGTTCATTCCACTACAAACAAGTTTTCACTTAATTTAAGCTGTTTCCTACACCTAAAAATTATACTTGTTAAATTTAAAAAATTTCCTAACAACCATTGTCTGAATGAAATTTTTATAAGTATATGTATGTATGTACGACTCAAATTTGTTCTCCAATTTAAGTTTAAGGTTTCTTGTTTAGATTTAAGAATTTCACTTATATCTTATAAAAATGTTTCGTGGATCTTAAAATTTAAAAAAGCATCGTTTTCACAAAATGTATTTTTAAATACATATGTAAATGCATGCATTTATGACAAATGTAAGTAACGATATTGTTGACGGTAATTAGTCCTTGAGCAAAAACTTGTCTGCTGCCGTAGTGCTATCACTTGATATTTTACGATGCAATGAACAACCATCTGCAGTCATCATCATCAATTGCAACGTAAATATTTTTATAATTCTGTTGCTTTAAGATGCGTTCAGACGGTAATACAAAGTATTAAGATTTTGTAGAATCAAAATGTTACGAATTTTTCCCCGTGTTTAAGAACAAGAGAACAAAAATTTGTTGCATATTTTTTTAAGGGCAGCTCCAACTATAATAATTTGGTTAAAAAATTCAAAAAAGACGTTGTGAAAGCAAAATGTTATGTTAATGACAAATAATGCGGTACGAGATTTGAAGAAGATTAGTTATTTTTTCTTCAATAGAAGAAAGCTGGCAAAATAGTAATACACCACCAGCCGCACCGCTAATGCTCAATTTATTTTTGCACATCTTCAGCTTTGTATGGTTCTTTAAATCGGACCAAACCTATATACATACATACATATTATTAGTTCAATATTTTATGCAAATAATACCATTGCCCATACTTTTTTCCAACCGGATACATACATACATATATCCCTTACAGGATGTGCATTAGCGTTGAGGTCATCGGACAATTTCGTCCAAAAATTATTTGTGGTTTGCTTTGCACTTGCTGCTTGCAAATGTCCTTTGGCCAAATCGCTATGTTCCACCACGAAATCAATTAAAACTTTGAATTGGCGCTGCTTTGTAAGTAATTTTTTTGGTTGCTCCCTAAAAATAATTTAAATATTAAGAGCAAAAAAAAATTCTATGCTCTTTAGTTATCGTAAGAAATTTTGTGTGTATAAAACATTTTGGACATGCGCTTACGCACTTCAGAGTGTGGTCCTACCAGACTTGTGAAAAAGGAAATAAATAGATGCGCAAAAAAAACGAACAAGTGCTTTAAAGAGTGCCAATAGGTAATTTTCGTTCAGATTTTCGTTTGCATCATAAATGCATTAAAGAAAATTACCTATTGGCAATTTTTATTCAGATTTTCTTTTGCATCATAATATAGGGTAATCTCCCGGAATTTCTACAATTTTTGTCGGGAGAACCTCTTAACACCTTTACACCTGAAAGCAGAGTCCCCCCGCTTGCAATATACCTAGGCGAAACCTGCTCTCACCGAGGACTATTGCGACCACCCAAAGAATGTACTGCAGTACAAGTTATTAGCTTGTTTTGCTTTTAAAGATTGAAATAGTTTACTTAAATAAGAAAATTTACATCTTTGATTGTGTGACAACGGAATAAGGATAACGATTTTCAGTTTTGTACGTGGAATGTCAGGTCCCTGAACAGACCACGTGCAGCCGATGAACTTGCGGAGGCCCTGGAAGCCTATAAGGCTGACTTAGGCAAAGAGTCTTAAGCTTTAAATACGTGAGCGAACGCCTCATTACAATCCGCATCAAGGCTAGACTCGGCAACATTAGCATAATCTGCGCCCACGCCCCTACGGAGGATAAAGATGACGACAGCAAGGAGGACTTTTATAATCTCCTAGAAAGTACATACGATCAATGCCCCAGCTACGACACCAATATCGTCCTAGGAGATTTTAACGGAAACCTGGGCAAGGAAGACATCTTCGCTAGAGTCATCGGGAAACACAGCCTGCATGACGACACATCCGATAACGGACTCAGACTGCTAGATCTTGTGACGGGGCGCAATCTCACTGTAGCAAGCACGCGATTCCCTCACCTCAACATTCATAAAGGGACCTGGCGGTCCCCTGATCAATCAACCGTCAATCAAATTGATCACATTGCGGTCGACGGCAGATACTCCTCCAGTATTCTTGATGTCCGAACATTCCGAGGAGCCAACATTGACTCCGATCACTTCCTTGTTGTAGGCAAAGTAAGATCACGGATATCAGTAGCAAAACGGAGTAGAGCACGACCACAACAGTTTGACGTACAGCTACAATCGCAATCGACCGCTGGGAAATTTGCCGATTTAGTCTCTCTTAAGCTTTCAGAGAGTCCAACCCTGCCAGGCGAAACAACCGATGAGGAATGGAACCGTTGCCAAAACGCCATCAGAGATGCTGCCTCTGATGTATTGGGTTTTAAAATGCCCCCCGGAAAAACCCATGGTTTGACGACGAGTGTAGGCAGGCACATTCAGCGAAGCTAGCAGCGTATAAGGCGACGTTGGAGAGAAGGACGAGAGCAGCTCGTGAGCTCTACGAACGGAAGAGAAGGGAAGAACACCGGCTTCTCAAAAAGAAGAAGAAAGAGCACGAGAAGCGCGCGATCGAGGAACTGGAGAGGTGTTACGGCAGGAATAATATCCGAAAGTTTTACCAACGGGTAAAACAACTATCCAATGGATATAAGCTTCAGACAGAAGCCTGTCGTGACGAAGAGGGACAAATCGTAGTAGAGTCGTAATCGATGCTGAGAATCTGGAAGGATCACTTCTGCAGACAGTTTAACGGCGAACAAAACACCGATTCCATCGCCAGGCAGAATATTCCACTCCAGATAACGGACGATGATGGTAGAGAATTCCGTCCCCCCGACCTGAATGAAGTCAAGATAGCAATATCGAGATTGAAATCAAACAAAGCTGCAGGAGCGGCCGTACTGTCCGCAGAACTATTTAAGGCAGCCGGAGATGACCTGGTTGGGCACATGTACCAGCTCATCTGTAAGATATGGTCGGAGGAAAGCATGCCCGACGAGTGGAATCTCAGCATCGTTTGCCCGATCCACAAAAAAGGAGACCCCTTCAACTGCGCCAACTACCGAGGAATAAGTCTCCTGAACATCGCCTATAAGATCTTCTCTGCCGTTTTGTGTGAGCGCCTGAAACCATTCGTGAACAGTCTGATAGGTCCTTATCAGTGTGGTTTCAGGCCGGGGAAGTCCACCATCGACCAAATTTTCACACTACGGCAGATCCTGGAAAAGACCCAAGAGATGCAAATCGACACCCACCACCTATTCGTCGATTTTTAAGCCGCACAGTGTGTATAGGGAGGAGCTATACGAAGCCATGTCTAGTTTTGACATTCCTACTAAACTCGTCAGGCTGTGAATGATGACGATGGAGAACTCTCGCTGCTCCATCAAGGTCGGTAACGAATTCACCGAGACCTTCAGTGTCAGAAGGGGATTTAGACAAGGCGACGGACTGTCATGTGACTTTTTTAACATAATTCTTGAGAAGATCGTGCAAAACTCACACGCCAACAACAGAGGCACGATCTTCCAAAAGTCCGTGCAACTACTAGCATACGCTGACGACATTGACGTGATTGGTCGAACACAGCGAGCCGTCACTGAAGCGTTTGCTGGTATTTCAACGGAGGCGGCCAAAATGGGTCTAGCGGTGAACGAGGGCAAAACGAAGTATATGCTGTCATCAAAAAAGGACGCGCAACACCGACGACTGGGCCAGAACATCACCATAGGCAGCTATAACTTCGAGGTAGTGAAGGACTTCGTCTACCTTGGCTCCCAAGTGAACAGCACGAACAACATCAGTACCGAGATTAAACGCAGAATAACTCTTGCCAATCGCTGTTTCTTTGGGCTCAAGAGGCCATTGAGTAGTAAGGCCCTTTCTCGAAAAACCAAGCTGACACTATATACAACTTTGATAATCCCTGTACTTTTCTATGGCGCGGAAGCATGGACGGTGTCGAAGGCCTGTTTGCGTTGATGGTTTCTGGAGAAGAATATTCAATCATGAACTGTACGGGTTGTACAGCGACATGAGCCTAACCAGGCGCCTACGGATCCAACGGCTAAGATGGTTGGGCCATGTAGAGCGCATGGAGAATACTGCTCCGACCCGTAGAATCTTCGATTCCGAACCTGTGGGACAACGCATTAGAGGATGCCCACGGAATCGATGGTGCACACAAGTGGAGAGGTACCTCAACCAACTTGGTGTGCAAAATTGGAGAACGCTGGCTAAAGACCGTGCCAGCTGGAAAAGTTTGTTGGTTCAGGTTCCCAGGTTCACCCCGGACTGTAGCGCCAAAATAAGAAGATTGTTTAATAGTCTAAAATGCTGTTAAGGAGCAGAAAACATTAATAAGTATTACCCTGATTTACTTATTTAATGCAAGTTAGAGCAACAGCTCAGAGATCGTAGTTTTGATTCCTACCAAAGGCTCTGGAGAAAAAAAATAGGCAAAATTCTTGACATTCAATAAACAACATACAATAACATAAAAAATATACAATACACGATGATACATACATACAGAAATGCCAGCACTCAATAACCCAACAAACGAATTCTTATTAACATAACATAGAACAAAAAACCCAATGTTGGGTTAATTGCAGTTTGACTGTACATTGCTGAAGATATGAACACTGGGCACTGAACAGTCAGAATAACATCAGTTCAGTTCTGGCATCCTCATCTCTACAAAAAAGCATAAAAACACACTACTTCCTCTTTCCTCCTCCCCGTGATATATTGGAACATTGCACTGCATATTTGGGTGCCGATCTCTGAGCACTGGTCTAAAAACAAACAAAAATATTAACAATGATTTTAAAATAGTTTAAACAACTTCAACTATTTTAAGTTTAAAGCAGGCTTTTGCTTGTAAAGTATAATTTGTCTTGTTTGGAAATACGATTTTAAATTAAAAGTTTCTTAAAGTTTCTTAAAGCATATTTGTCCGTTGATAAGTAATAAATATGATGTAAAAAATATGTATAGAACTAAACTGGTTAAATTTCAAGGGCCGATGTTGATTTTGAATAAAACACAAACTATTTAGGAAATTATTGTAATTTTATTTTATTATGATGTATTGGTATTACTCAATTATGTATGGAACAAAATATCGGCCAAATGGGCGCCGCGACCTCGGTGGCACACCTCCATCCGATGGTCCAAATTTTCGATGACGCTGAGGCATAATGGAGGTTCTATGCCGTTAATGTGCCGAATTATCTGATCCTTTAGGTCTTGAATTGTTGCTGGCTTATCGACGTACACCTTTTCTTTCAAATAACCCCAAAGAAAAAAGTCCAACGGTGTCAAATCACATGATCTTGGCGGCCAATTGACATCGCCATTACGTGAGATAACACGGCCATTGAATTTGTTGCGCAAAAGAGCCATTGTTTCGTTAGCTGTGTGGCAAGTGGCACCGTCCTGCTGAAACCACATATCGTCCACATCCATATCTTCCAATTCGGGCCATAAAAAGTTCGTTATCATCTCACGATAGCGAACACCATTCACAGTAACTGCCTGACCGGCCTCATTTTGGAAAAAATACGACCCGATGATGCCGCCTTAGTGCATTGGTTTTTCGACAATCACTCTTGGATTCTCATTCGCCCAAATGCGGCAATTCTGTTTATTGACGAATCCACTGAGGTGAAAATGTGCCTCATCACTGAAGATGATTTTCTTCGAAAATTGATCATCCACTGTTGCCATTTCTTGCCACCATTCTGCCCATTCACGACGTTTGGAATGGTCAAGAGGCTTTAGTTCTTGAGCCAATTGCACCTTGTAAGCGTGTAAATGCAAGTCTTTATGCATAATGTTCATCAACGACGAGCGTGATAGGTGCAATTGTTGGGAACGACGACGAGTTGAGGTGGACGGCTCTTCAGCCACACTATCGCGAACAACAGCAATATTTTCTGCAGTACGAGCTGTACGAGCATGCACTGGTGTTCTCACATCTTCTACAGACCCGGTTTGCTCGAATTTTTCCACGATTTTTGCGATTGTACGCACATTTGGACGATGAAATTGACCAAAAAAATTACGAAGTGCACGATATGCATTTTGATTTGAACTCCCATTTTCATAATAAGTCTGGATAACTTTAACACGTTGTTGGATTGTGTATCTCTCCATGGTTCAAATTGAGTAAGTCTGAAATACAGAAATGTCAAATAAAATTCGGAAAAAAAACTTGGCGTTTAGGTGTGGTTCACATTCAACATCGGCCCATACAATTTAACCACCCTTTAAAATTAACAAAATTAGTGATAGTCATTATTTTATCCTTAAACATTTAAACAGTAAGGTCGGTCCTTATTAAAACTCATTTTAATTAAACTTTTCCCAACTATAATCAAAATTAAGGCTGGTGTTAAGTTGAACCAGGTCTAAAGAACAATAAGATGTGTTTATTTAGTGTTGCTAAATACGTTAAGAACGACTGCAGCTAGTGTAAAATTTGGTGAAGACCTCTGGGGTTAAAATCTGCTTTGTTTGGTTTAAAAGTAAGTAAACTATTTGCAGCATACTATTTTCTTCAAAAATGGTTACAGTTTACACTCCGTGTAGATAACACAAAACTCTCCAGTTCCATAAAAGAGCGGGAGGTCAGAATTAAGTTGGAATGATTCACAACAAAGATTTTTTCATTCAAAAATATTTTTTTGTTGGAATTTTGGTATTGCGGTCATTTCGTAAAAGTTTTCTGCACTGCAATCAAATATTTTTGCTTGGATTATAAATTTTTTTAAATCCTTTCTTCATTACGAGTATTATTATAAAAGTTTTTATTCTCTTAAATACTTCATTCGAATTTTGCAGCCTCTTTACCTTTAATTTAATATAGAGGAGAGTTGACAATACAACATAACAAACTTAGCAAGTGTAAGATATTTAGATTAATAGTAAAGAAGAAAAAACCTTTCAAATTCAAAATTATATATTTTTAATTAAAAAATATTTTAATAATTGAAATTCCGTTTACTTTTCTCAAATATATTTCCCTTCTTTTACATCCTGCCTACACTGAGCTAATGTTAAAATCATATCGTTGTTTGTCTTAAATATAAATTGATTTCTCGAAAAACTTATTCTAGGATGCCCAATAATATGTGGGAATTTAAAAACAAACTTGTAAATTCCATGAATAGGTACAATATTTTTATATAATTGTAATATAATTGTAATAATATAAAAACATAATCAAAAACTAAAATTTAGATGAAATATATGACACTATACGCAACGGCAATGTCTGCAGGGTGTAGGGAAAGACGGCTTCATTTGCAATGATTAAAAGGGGATTTAGACGGTAATACATGTCGTACGTAAAACCAAAATGAAAATCTTATGAAATTATGTCCGTATTTTAAAAATGAGAATAAAAATCTTACGACAGATTTTTTACGTTTACACCATTGGTAAAAGACCAAAGCAAAGTAAAATGTGATGTAAATGTAAAATGTAAATTATGTGAAAATAAAAATGAAAATACATCCCTGATCTAATGATGTGTGAAGGAATTTGAAAAATTCTAAAAAACGATGAGAGCCGTACGACTGTAAGATTTTCATCCGTATATTCTCTCTATGACGCATGATCTCATTACATATTGGGTGGTATTATTGATTCCGCACGGAAAGGAAAATTTAGCGGAAAGAAATATCGATTGATATGAAAATTGCAATTATTCATTCCTGCGGTATTCTCTTTCCGCGAACTTAATTTAACATCCCTGTTTTAAATGATTATGAGTTGATGTTGTGTCAGCTGATGGGAATAAAACAATAAGTTTTATATGTGATTTTAGACGCGAGTGTTAAAACTTTTCTTATAAATAAAATATGGATACAATTGCCTTTTTTGAAGATAGTAGTGAAAGTGATTCTTTGGACATGCGATTGGAAAGAAGAGTTTTAAGCTGTAAATCAATTACACTATGTACCTTTTTCCAACCACTGGAATCTTTTAAAGGCGGTGCGGAACCATTAAGGATTAGCGCCAAGTCTTCCCAGCATTTTTTCATGTCTCCCTGAGAGCGCTGGCTAAAGCCACAAGCAATGTCTTGATATTTTTCATTAAATCTACCATTGCTTCTATTTGCATTTTATTTGTATATTATACTCTTTTTTTGCTCCTATAAAAATAGTAAAACAAAAATCAAACAAATGAATTACACAATTAAACAACACTTTAATAAAAATTTTACATTTCCTTACATTTTTGTTCTTTCCGTTAACTTTCCGCCATAAAAATTGAGTGTAAGCAAAATGGAGGAAAATATCTATATTGCGGAATCAATAATATGGCAATACCGCAACTGTAGAGATGATACCGCAACAACGGAATGATACCGCAGCGGCGGAATGAATATTTGCAAATTTTTGCTTCCGCACAAAAAATGTTATCCGCAGCCGCGGAACGGAATCAATAACCGGACTCATTAAGTTTAAACGATACCATCCGTGCTCTTCTACTCAAAAATTTGACTTATCGTACGGCTTGTGTTATAGCGTAGACAGACGACAGCGTTAATTCAAATTAACTTGTGAATTATCCCCATCCCAATGTGTATAAGATCTGTCGTAAATGCACGAAATCAGAGTGAATTTATACTGCATTTATGTAGGTATTTCGATATGGCAACACAGTCGACAATCAGTCAGCTGTTGGCAAATTGCTTATTATTGTAAAATTAAAATGGATTCAAATTCAGCAAAGGTAAGTTATTTTAATTGTTTTTAGCGATAAAAAAAAGAAATTTTACAATCGAAACGCATTTTTTTCATTTTAAGATTTGGAAAGCATTCCTGTTGAGGCGAAAGTTTTCTTTAAATCTGTTATCGTCCATCATCAGCACGTCACACTCCCAAAAAGTGATGTTGCGGTCCTTTAATAAATCCCATATATGAATTATATCCTTTATGAAAAGATACATATGTATATTAAACCTACAAATTTCCACAATTGCCTTTCCCTTATATCAGAGTATCCTATTGCGATCCCAACTTGTAGCAACACGTTCAGATTTATGGTTGCTAGTGCATGTACAATTTTTACATTATGGAGCAGTTTCAGCAAAAGTAATTTCAGCTTTCTTTCAAATAAACAGTGATTTTTCACCAACAGCATAGCTGCTAGTCGTATTTTCTGCCGTCTGTCCATTTGATCTCGATCTAAGTGCAAAAAAAAATTTTGTATGCAAACAAACAGATGCTTGATAAATGCAAAAACTGTCGTCTGTCAGGGTAAAATTTTAATTCACATTAGTAAGCTTTTAATGCAAATTAACGCTGTCGTCTGTCTACGCTATTACCGTCTAAATCCCTTTAAAAGCGTTTGTAATTACTACATATGGAGTTCTTCCAGTGTTTCAGTTATTTTTGAATAAATTCTGCAACGGAATGTTCGTCTTAATCAGTGGATTTTCAGTTTGTTGTAGGGTGTCAATAAAAAGGAAGTTTTAAATGCCTTTGACACAATTATTAATTACTTATTATGCCTAACGTGTTTGGACAGAAGGACAGACAAGCAATTGTTATTTTGTGATGTGAGTGAATTTCTGTTTGAACAAAAACTTGTTGCAACAACAACTACATACATACATCAACTATCATGCAATTACAAAAATTTGCCGTCAAACGCACTTATAGCATACATAAGTAGCCAGTATCCAATGGGTTAAAGATATTAACAAACTTATATACATACATATGTATGCAGATGTGCATATATAAATATCGTTACCTGAAATGCAAAAGGGCGTAACAACATATTTCAAAATTTTACAGGAGAGACAAAAAACTCCAAAAAATCAAAGATTACGAAGCTGGTGTTGCAATTTCTTCAGTACAGTATTAAATTGCGATGATGCATTTATTTCGTAGAAAAAAAAATTTCTTTAATCGTCATTTTTATTAGATGTGGGTTGCGCCCTTTTGGTTTAAGAAAAAACCAACTTTGTTGTTACGACCTTTTGATTTTCTTTAATAAAATGGTTGTTATTGACAGTAGGGCTGTAAAAATGTAGGAGGACATGTAATTCGATTTGCTCTACAATAATAAATGAAAAAACCCATTTTGAATTTTTTGGTTGTTACGCCCTTTTGCATTTCAGGTAACGATATATAACATGTATGTATGCATGTGTGATCAAGCTACAGCTGCAGGCAGAGCAGACTTGCCGCCTGGCTCGTAAACAATGTTTGCATGTACGAATGATGAGTATGCAGTGCTTTTAAACTTTCTTACTTACCTCAATACAAACATACACAACCATACATACATACATACCTGTTGAGTTGTTCAAATTATTAGAGTTCGGTAAGACCTAGTGGACATAAAAAATAGTAGACATAATTTAAACGTACATCGAGGTGCATTCAGCTAACGGACGCTGCATGAGTTAAAATAATAAAAAGAAGTAAATTTCAAATTATACTTTGTAACCGCCAGCCGTTACAAATTATCATGTAATCGATTACAAACTGTGTGTTGAAGAAAAATTCATAAATAAAAATCGCGGG
Source organism: Epicampocera succincta (assembly GCA_932526305.1). Classification (NCBI taxonomy): domain Eukaryota; kingdom Metazoa; phylum Arthropoda; class Insecta; order Diptera; family Tachinidae; genus Epicampocera; species Epicampocera succincta. Next base: position 10,215,244 of record OW052039.1, on the reverse strand, counting down.
TGTCTTACTTACAATTTTTTTATTAACCGAAAAATTTTTGATGTATAAGTAATTTCACACAGTTGTATACACAGGCGTTAACATTTTGGTTTTTATTTGTTTTCGTTTGCAAAAATAATGTAAATCAAATTAAAAGTGCAATACTAATTGTGTAAAAAATAGAGCTTTGAAATACAAGAAAACAAAATCGAAAAAGTTTTAAAAGAATCTTGAATCTTAATTTTGAATATATTTAAGCCATAATAATATTTAAAAATATAATCCAATCGCAACTTGAAAAGCTACAATAATTGTATTTATAACAACGAAAGGAATTCGAAATTACGGATTTTTTAAAATTAAAAGGTAAAAAGTAAGTAAACAGGTGTGTATGCACGTACTATGTGTTTAAATCAATAATTTAATCTGATTGCAATTTTTTCTTCTGGTTTTAAACTTCAACTATCGTAAAAACTTTAAAAGAACGAAGAAAGTTTCAGAAGACGGAAAAGTTTATGTATGCATGTTTTAACGATTACTTGTTAAATTCTTAACGATATTCACACAATATGTATCATTTGGACTTACAGAAAAAATAAAAACACTGGCAACAAATTAAGTCCTCTTTTAAATAAACACAGACTTCTGAAGATCAATTTATGAACACAAGTTTTTTTGAGATTGGTTCATCAACTACGTTACTCGCAAATTCTGTTTCCGGTTGATGCTCAAAAGAAAAATTTAACGAATCTTCAAGCAAACTCTTTCGAATAGAAAAATAGTTTTGTAAATCCCAACACAAGCTATGAAATTGTGAACTTACACATATGTACTTATGTATGTATATGCAAGTATGTAATATACGTACATACATCTGTAGCATATATACGGGTACTTAAAAACACACCGTAATCAAATCAAAATATTAATTTCAAAATTTCTATGTTTCTTAAATCCTTAGCGAAAATACATACCTTCACATACATATGTACATATATGTATATGTATATACATGTTATGTATGTACATACTGGATGTCCTTTTTTACAGTTTCATAAGTTTGAATTTAATATCTATGAAATAAGGATTTATTGGATAGAAAATTTAATGACATTAATGTTTGAATATGATTGATTTGATTTTCAAGTATCTTTACACCCGAAAGAAAATAATCGAAAATTGTCAAGACGCACGATCTTGGTGGCCAATTAATTATACCATTATTACATGAAATTATTCTTGCATCGAAATTTTCTTTGAGTAAATCAATTGTAGCGAGCGCTGTGCGGCATGTGATCCATCCGTTGGAACCAGATTAATGTCAGCTAATTGAGGTACGAAACAAATTTCTAATCATATACAGTAACAGGAATATTCCAATCATCAAAGTTTATTAAGACATATAGACGAAACAGTAATTTGCTGTAAAAATAATGGTATTTCGACAAAAGCTTGTGAATTATCCTCTTTCCAAATGCAACAATTCTGCTTATTTGCATACGAGTACGTATCCATTCAACTAAATATCGACTTTATATAACAACAAAATTTTTAGAAGAAATTCAATATCAACTTGTTGTTCTTCACCCTATTGGTGGTCTTTTGGCTTTAATTCCTCCACAAGTTAGATCTTGAAAGATTTTAAGTCAACATGTTTCGTAAAATCTTCCATAGAGTTTTAGGCCGCAACCCCAGTTGCTGAGAACGACGACGAATTGATTGATTTTTATCCTCTTCAATGTTGTCCTGCATGGCGACTACTGCGCTGCTCTAATGCAAGTCTCTCCATAACGAAATGTCGGATCACTTTAAACAAAAAGCAACTATCAGCTGTCAAATTGTGCTCTGCTGCCAGCTCAAAGTTATTAACCTATAAAAAGCATAATGCTTACACTGCTCGTACATATGTACATATTTACATGCATATTGATTATTGCACACACGATGTGCGAGTGCAAACTTGAAAAACGTCAACGTTCATTGGTGGCTTGTTTGTCGATTTGTGTTCTGTAAACAACTTTTTAAGCATAACACATGCACACAACCGTACATACATACGAAGCTTAAATTCAGTTATGTAAATAAGTTTTTATATTGGTTTCGTGTATTTTTTTTAACTTAATATGCGTATCTTTGTTTTTATTAGAAATATGTATGTACATGTGTATATACATATGTAGGAGTATATATGTATGTATATGACCCTGACCCATTTCAATTCTTTTCACTTTCTTCATTTACATACATATGTATGTACATATATATGCTTTTTTGTTTTTATTACTATTTCTTGTGCATAAGGGCATGAATGTATGTACATATGTATGTATGTATATTATTGGTAATAAAAGTGTATATAATATAAGCACAGGTGTAAAATGTGTATTTGTTTGCTTCCGAAATTTAAAATGTTTTGCGAATTGTTGCTTACAAAGTTATGTTATGTAATCAAGCCGCTTTTGAAATAGCGCATACATACTTACATACACATGTATGTCCTTATGTTCAATTTCCAGAGTATGGACAAATTTATGTACATATGTATGTATGTATGTATGTAAAGGGTGGTTAAATTTCAAGGGCCGATGTTGATTTTGAATAAAACACAAACTATTTAGGAAATTATTGTAATTTTATTTTATTATGATGTATTGGTATTACTCAATTATGTATAGAACAAAATATCGGCCAAATGGGCGCCGCGACCTCGGCGGCACACCTCCATCCGATGGTCCAAATTTTCGATGACGCTGAGGCATAATGGAGGTTCTATGCCGTTAATGTGCCGAATTATCTGATCCTTTAGGTCTTGAATTGTTGCTGGCTTATCGACGTACACCTTTTCTTTCAAATAACCCCAAAGAAAAAAGTCCAACGGTGTCAAATCACATGATCTTGGCGGCCAATTGACATCGCCATTACGTGAGATAACACGGCCATTGAATTTGTTGCGCAAAAGAGCCATTGTTTCGTTAGCTGTGTGGCAAGTGGCACCGTCCTGCTGAAACCACATATCGTCCACATCCATATCTTCCAATTCGGGTCATAAAAAGTTCGTTATCATCTCACGATAGCGAACACCATTCACAGTAACTGCCTGACCGGCCTCATTTTGGAAAAAATACGACCCGATGATGCCGCCAGCCCATAAACCGCACCAAACAGTCACTCTTTGTGGGTGCATTGGTTTTTCGACAATCACTCTTGGATTCTCATTCGCCCAAATGCGGCAATTCTGTTTATTGACGAATCCACTGAGGTGAAAATGTGCCTGCTTTTCAAATGCTTCAAATAACATACATCCGAAAAAACAAACTAGACATTCCAATATAACCAAATATAATATCAGTTAGCAAACAAAATTATAAATTTATTTGGAAATAATCCGTTAAAACACTTTGCTAAAATTTATAAATTCATTTTAATTGGAAATGACCCATTAAAAACATTTTTTGTTAAGTCGGCACAAAATTGTAAACTAATAAGAATTTATTGATCTTGGCGGCCAATTGACATCGCTATTACGTGAGATAACACGGCCATTGAATTTGTTGCGCAAAAGAGCCATTGTTTCGTTAGCTGTGTGGCAAGTGGCACCGTCCTGCTGAAACCACATATCGTCCACATCCATATCTTCCAATTCGAGCCATAAAAAGTTCGTTATCATCTCACGATAGCGAACACCATTCACAGTAACTGCCTGACCGGCCTCATTTTGGAAAAAATACGGCCCGATGATGCCGCCAGCCCATAAACCGCACCAAACAGTCACTCTTTGTGGGTGCATTGGTTTTTCGACAATCACTCTTGGATTCTCATTCGCCCAAATGCGTCAATTCTGTTTATTGACGAATCCACTGAGGTGAAAATGTGCCTCATCACTGAAGATGATTTTCTTCGAAAATTGATCATCCACTGTTGCCATTTCTTGCCACCATTCTGCCCATTCACGACGTTTGGAATGGTCAAGAGGCTTTAGTTCTTGAGCCAATTGCACCTTGTAAGCGTGTAAATGCAAGTCTTTATGCATAATGTTCATCAACGACGAGCGTGAGAGGTGTAATTGTTGGGAACGACGACGAGTTGAGGTGGACGGCTCTTCAGCCACACTATCGCGAATAGCAGCAATATTTTCTGCAGTACGAGCTGTACGAGCATGCACTGGTGTTCTCACATCTTCTACAGACCCGGTTTGCTCGAATTTTTCCACGATTTTTGCGATTGTACGCACATTTGGACGATGAAATTGACCAAAAAAATTACGAAGTGCACGATATGCATTTTGATTTGAACTCCCATTTTCATAATAAGTCTGGATAACTTTAACACGTTGTTGGATTGTGTATCTCTCCATGGTTCAAATTGAGTAAGTCTGAAATAGAGAAATGTCAAATAAAATTCGGAAAAAAACTTGGCGTTTAGGTGTGGTTCACATTCAACATCGGCCCATACAATTTAACCACCCTTTACTTACTTATGTTTCTATTAAGTTGAGCCTCAGTCATACTACAGATCTGCTTTTTCAGAATGAATAAAAATTACCGACTGACAGCAGTTCTGATTTCGATGCACAAGTAAATGTGTGCGTTTTTTGTCAAAACACTGCAAATACTACACAAATAAGTTACAATATATGAAATAAGCAATAGTTGATAACAATAAAATGCACATCTTTCTACAAAATAATAATTTATTGTTTATAAAGACCAAGAGATATTACGACCATCGCACCTGTTCATCAAAAGTAACACAACTCAAAATTTACAAGTTTTCAGTAGAGGCAAAAAACTAATTGCGCCAATATAATGGAATTATTGTAATAAACAAATATACCGTTGTAAAGGAAACTCAATAATATTTCAATAAAATAACAAAATGTATTTCTTTTTACAGTGGTTAGATATGGTAATCATACACTGTTTCCTTCAAAAAAGTGGAAAATAGAATTTTTGAGTTGTGTTACTTTTGATGAACAGGTGCGACATGTTAACATATTATGTACATATGTACATATTTACATACATATATATAGTGTTTTAACATACATAAACAGTGTTGCTTATTTGAAGCAATTTCAATATGCTAAAATAGCTCTAACTCTTACACTATTTTCATTTCTTAAAGGGATTTATACGCTAATACAAGTCGTACGTAAAACCAAAGAGAAAATCTTATCTCCGTATCTTAAAAATGAGAATAAAAATCTTACGACAAACTTTTTTACGTTTACACCATTGGTAAAGGACCAAAAAAAGATTATTTTTATTTTCTATTGTTTGCGCCTTTTTTATTTCAGTTGTTCACAATGTTATTCTTCGTTTGCTTTATTTGTTTACATAAAAATACATCCCTGATCTAATGATGTGTGAAGGAATTTGAAAAATTTTAAAAAACGATGAAGCCTTACGACTAAAATGTTCATCCGTATTTTCCCTCTATGTCGTATGGTTTCATTACATATTAAGTTTAGACGATACCATCCGTGCTCTTTTACTCAAAAATTTAACTTATCGTACGACTTGTATCATCGTCTAAATCCCCTTTAAATGAGGAAGTCTTATGGACTTTCAACTCTATTGCCATTTACATAACAAGTTTTAATACAAAGTATTTTATTTTGAACTGTTCTTTTGTCCACACTTGTAATTCACAAAATCATAATTACATTTCCATATACATATATATGTATGTATGTCACTTTAAAATCATGATTACTCCAACTGTTTTGAACACAAAATTATTCTCTTAATTTCATAAATTGTTCATGATAAATAAGGAGATTTTCAAATTCGGCACACACTCGTTTTATTAGGATCGTAGTTTGTATAATTTGTTATTATTTCCTGCTTGAACTTTGAGTGCGTTTTCAGAGAACGCAATATGTATATATAGATATGTATTTACTTTTGAAATAGTCTTGTGGCCATTTAATTCGAACCTTTCTTTAGTTTTGCTGATAATAATGTTTATATTACTATGAAATGAGGGGCAGAATACTCATCCTTGTTGACACACTCGTAATGTATCAGGCCTCATAGAAATTCGGTTTCCGAATCTTTTCCAGTCTATACCTCTTAATCGGACTTAGCGTTGCATCATATCATGTGTGTTCCAATGTTTTCTTATCTTCTCGTGTTGTGTGATTGTTTATTGCATTTCTGCTATTCCATACGTCATCATACACTTTAAGATGAGATTGCCAATATAGCATCTAGCTGTCAGTTTTGTGTTTGTTTCTTTTATATGTATGTATGCATGTATATATTTTATACATATGTATATATTTTGTGTCGACACTTCTTTGGTTTCAATAAACTACAAAAGCAAAGTAATAATAAGAAATTCAGCTTTAGCAGACCAGTATTAAATTAAAGATATTGACCTGAAAATAAAAAAAGTTACGGATTTACCAAAATGTTATCGGTCTCTCTAGATTCATGCAGAAAATAATACTATAAAGTATTGTACAGAATTTTTAGTTCAATAACTATTTGCTTCGTATTTTGTTTCTCAAAGTTTACTCTGAATTTTAAATTTGTACAATAATCTCATGCGGAGTGGTAGAAATATATTCAGATATATTGTCGAACTTGTTTAGTTATTTATTTTAAACGCAAGCCTTTGAGCAGTCCTATTTAAATTGCATGGGTGTGATTATTCCCAATCCAAGATATCAAAATGATCCTCGTTTTAAAAAAGTCTTGACCAAAGAAAGTGCTTGTCCGAAAATCAGTGCAATGTTCTAAGATCAATTTTAAATTCTTTTCACAATATATACATATATTTTTATTTTTAACTTTCTATTAAGACCCAGTTATTTAAAAAAGTGTTTTTGCTAAAATCATAAATTTATAATAAACTATACATAGTACATCTAGTCTCCCTTAACCTCTCAGAGAGTCCAGCCCTGCCAGGCGAAACAACCGATGAGGAATGGAACCGTTGCCAAAACGCCATCAGAGATGCTGCCTCTGATGTATTGGGTTTTAAAATGCCACCCGGAAAAAACCCATGGTTTGACGACGAGTGCAGGCAGGCACATTCAGCGAAGCTAGCAGCGTATAAGGCGACGTTGGAGAGAAGGACGAGAGCAGCTCGTGAGCTCTACGAACGGAAGAGAAGGGAAGAACACCGGCTTCTCAAAAAGAAGAAGAAAGAGCACGAGAAGCGCGCGATCGAGGAACTGGAGAGGTGTTACGGCAGGAATAATATCCGAAAGTTTTACCAACGGGTAAAACAACTATCCAATGGATATAAGCTTCGGACAGAAGCCTGTCGTGACAAAGAGGGACAAATCGTAGTAGAGCCGCAATCGATGCTGACAATCTGGAAAGATCACTTCTGCAGACAGTTTAACGGCGAACAAAACACCGATTCCATCGCCAGGCAGAATATTCCACTCCAGATAACGGACGATGATGGTAGAGAATTCCGTCCCCCGAACTGAATGAAGTGAAGATAGCAATATCGAGATTGAAATCAAACAAAGCTGCAGGAGCGGACGCACTGTCCGCGGAACTATTTAAGGCAGCCGGAGATGACTTGGTTGGGCGCATGCACCAGTTCATCTGTAAGATATGGTCGGAGGAAAGCATGCCCGACGAGTGGAATCTCAGCATCGTTTGCCCGATCCACAAAAAAGGAGACACCTTCAACTGCGCCAACTACCGAGGAATAAGTCTCCTGAACATCGCCTACAAGATCTTCTCTGCCGTTTTGTGTGAGCGCCTGAAACCATTCGTGAACAGTTTGATAGGTCCTTATCAGTGTGGTTTCAGGCCGGGGAAGTCCACCATCGACCAAATTTTCACACTACGGCAGATCCTGGAAAAGACCCAAGAGATGCAAATCGACACCCACCACCTATTCGTCGATTTTTAAGCCGCACAGTGTGTATAGGGAGGAACTATACGAAGCCATGTCTAGTTTTGACATTCCTACTAAACTCGTCAGGCTGTGAAGGATGACGATGGAGAACTCTCGCTGCTCCATCAAGGTCGGTAACGAATTCACCGAGACCTTCAGTGTCAGAAGGGGATTTAGACAAGGCGACGGACTGTCATGTGACTTTTTTAACATAATTCTTGAGAAGATCGTGCAAAACTCACACGCCAACAACAGAGGCACGATCTTCCAAAAGTCCGTGCAACTGCTAGCATACGCTGACGACATTGACGTGATTGGTCGAACACAGCGAGCCGTCACTGAAGCGTTTGCTGGTATTTCAACGGAGGCGGCCAAAATGGGTCTAGCGGTGAATGAGGGCAAAACGAAGTATATGCTGTCATCAAAAAAGGACGCGAAACACCGACGACTGGGCCAGAACATCACCATAGGCAGCTATAACTTCGAGGTAGTGAAGGACTTCGTCTACCTTGGCTCCCAACTCAACAGTATGAACAACATCAGTACCGAGATCAAACGCAGAATAACTCTTGCCAATCGCTGTTTCTTTGGGCTCAAGAGGCAATTTAGTAATAAGGCCCTTTCTCGAAAAACCAAGCTGACACTATATACCACTTTGATGATCCCTGTACTTCTCTATGGCGCAGAAGCATGGACGGTATCGAAGGCGGATGAGGAAGTCCTTGGTATTCTTGAGAGAAAAGTTCTGCGTTCAATCTTCGGCCCTGTTTGCGTTGATGGTTTCTGGAGAAAAAGATTCAATCATGAACTGTACGGGTTGTACAGCGACATGAGCCTAACCAGGCGCCTACGGATCCAACGGCTAAGATGGTTGGGCCATGTAGAGCGCATGGAGAATACTGCTCCGACCCGTAGAATCTTCGATTCTGAGCCTGTGGGACAACGCATTAGAGGACGCCCACGGAACCGATGGCGCACACCAGTGGAGAGGGACCTCAACCTTGGTGTGCACAATTGGAGAACGCTGGCGAAAGACCGTGCCAGCTGGAAAACTTTGTTGGTTGAGGCCCAGGTTCACCATGGACTGTAGCGCCAAAAGAAGGAGAAGAAATAACTTAACCTAACCTGCTTACAATAGCAATTACTATGAGCTAACTCATTAATAGGTTTATAACCAGAGCTCAATCATCTGATATTGACATTTTCCGGGAGTTTTATTATCTTTGCTTTACGTATTTAACTCTACACTCGCAAGAGAATGAAGTCGCTCAGCCAAAAAAACTCAACATTATAAATTAACTTCAATGACTTATTTTGCGATATTTTCAATTTTTGTAAATGACACTTGTGGGTCAAGCAGGAGCTGCGTAAAAAGTAACAACATGGAAAATCGAATTTAAAATAATTTTTTTATTTCTAATACTGAGTCTTGAATTACTGTTTATAAAGGGATATAGTATTCGATATTAGTATTTATCTTATTTGTTATATACGGTATGTGGCCTTTGGATTTCATTTCGGGGTGAAGCATAACATCTAAATATTTAAATTTTTGTTCAATTTGGATGGAATTGTTATCAAACAATCTTTGCGTATTGTAATGAAATATATCGCCTGAGTTTTAACAGAGTGTAACATAATGTTCAAATTGTTGCAATACGAATGCAATTCAATTAAGACTCTTTGAAGATTAGTAATTACTGTGTCATCAGTAAAAATTTATATAGTACAATTGTCTATAATTTGTAGAGAATAGGATACAGATAAGCGCCTTGCGGACAAACCGCTGTTAGAGAAACACATTCAGAAGATTATAATTCGATATGAAAGTTCGAAGATGGAGAAAACTATGAATGATCTTAGTAAGCTGTACGGGAAATTTAAAATATGTATGTATATCATTTTAAAAACAAGACCGTAATGACATGCTGTGTCAAAGGCGGGTTTTACATCAAGTAGGACTGATTTTTGGAGATTAATGTTTTCGATGACTATGTTTCTAATTCTTATCAGGGGATCTGAGTATAGTGTTCTTTACGATAACCAAATTGGTGACAAGGAGTAATGTTATTGGATTCCATAAAATCTACTAATTTAATGTTAATGATTTTTTCCAAAATTTTACCTTTTAAGGATAACAACCTTTAACGTACATAGGTCTGTACGAAGAAGGGCAATCTGGAGGTTTTCTTTGGCTTCTTAACTCATTTGATGTTGGATTCTTTAAATTCTTGTGGGAAATAACGAAGTTAAGGCTTGTTCATAATAACTTTTAAGAATTTACTTTTTAAACACTTATTATTCCCATGGTGGCAATTCTTCCTTAATTTATTGGTTAAATTCGAAAATGGTGGAGAGCTAATAATCCCATGATTCATTTCCGAGTTTTTCACCCTCGCCAAAAATTATTTCTTTGTTGAATCACATTTTTCACGAAATTTAGTAAAAATTTTCTTACATGTAAGGTATATCTCTTAGGAACACTAACTCAATTGCATCGTTTGAGGTTTAAAAGAAGATTATTAATATGTTCACCATTTGTGATACTATTAATATTTGGTAAATTAATATGTCGATTTAAGAATCTGGCAAAGCTATTCTAGTAAGCAAGTGCGCAGAAAGAAGAAATAATCGGTAAATAAAATTGAATTTAGAACTGAACACTGAGGCAAAACCCAAGTATTGACACTAGAAAAGGCAAATCAAGAGTACCGAAATTTTTTGTAGAACCAAATCATAAAATAACCTACACTTCTCTTGTCCAAGAGAGATTAGGACAATATCTGATTCACCAGCTTATTCAAAATCTTACCTTAGCCTATGGCAATAGAAAATGAAGTGGAAAAACAAATATTTGAACTTTTGAATGAATCGAAATTGGCTTACAATGGACCGGTTTGGATTGTTCCAAAAAAATTGATGCATCTGCGGAAACTAAACTCAATTACTCTACCGGATCGTTATCCATTCCAGAAATAAATGAGATGCTGGCGAACTTTGGAAAAAAAATTATATTTTTCTTGTCATTGACTCAAAAAGCGGTTTCCATCAGATTCCTCTTAAAGAATGTGACATTGAGAAAACGGCAAACTTGAATTCGTGAGACTCCCACTCGGATTAAAGAATTCGCCCTCAACCTTCCAACGATCATTAGATGACGCTGAAATCTTTTGTGAGAGCCAAATAACAAATCGTAACGGTTAACAAAATGAATTACAGTGGCTTGGACGTACAAAATTAATCCCAAATTACAGTGGAATCAACAGCCAAAAACATGTTGAACGTAAATGGATTCAGTTTAATAAAAACTTATAAACATTTTTTAAACTTCAGTGAAACACTATATCAAGGACATGAGTTGTTATGCGTTGACTTAACAAGATGAAACGGTTAACAAAAGCTTAAGGTCACAACTGTCTCCTCGTTATAAGCACGAAATAGAAAAAGAAAATAGATGTACCATAATTCTAACTAATTCAACTAATTCAGGGAGAATAGTACACAAAACTAATATTAAAAAGTAAAATATTTTGCAGGATTCAGCTCTATTGCCCTCATGCCGAGATCGAAATAATTGATTATTCATCTTCCCTTATCATCACTACCGATAAAGATTTGCGAAAATAGAATATTTGCAATCGTACACACAATTAAAAATAAGGTATACGAAGAGTTAATAATCAATGTGCAAACAATCGTTCAAAATAACATCCCGAATACCCACAACAAATATCCCTTCCTGATCCATTAATTAACACAAACCATTAATATCTTAAAATCCATTACACCCCTTAGTAATGAGCGGCAAAAGATATCAATTGATGTTATTGGTAGTGCATATTAGGAACTCCTGATCATGATGACTTTCAAACATTAACTAACAATATTGCTGCATTAAATAGCAATAATAGAACGAGCCATTCTATGGGAAAGATTAAATATTGTATTTTCACTGATATTAAATAATAAAGTAATTAAATTTGCTATTTAAAACATTAATAGATGGAAACATAAATTTTTCAGTCCCTGAAAATGCATTAGAATTTTCAAAAACATTAATAGTAGTAGTAAAAATTCCATTAACAAAAAATTATAATTGTAATATATTTAGATTGTAAGGAAATACTATGTAACCAGCAAGAAACATTTGGTGTTAAAGAAAAATGTAAAAGTTATAAAGATATAATCACCTGCAATAAAAAAAATTAATCAATATTATAGATAATAGTCGTATTCCTAATTTAAATAATAATTTGAATTCATCCTGTATTTTAAGCATGCTCCGCGTATAGAGGAAACAGATTAGGGAATAATACATTTGAATGATCGTATAATATTTGCAAACGAAAATATATTCAACATTTCGGAAACACGTTTCATAAAATTTCATTATTTAACAATTACAGTTGAGAATAGAACTTTTAGCAACAGAAAATTATAGTGAGCGAACGACAAATGCCAAAAATTGAAAATGCTTTTGAACTGGACAAATTTCCACTAATTGCAAGTATTTATTACTCTGAACGCTCCAGAAAAAGTTGCAAGATTAAATATATTCCCAGGAATGTTAACAGTTGATTTAAAGGGGGAAGAGTTAACGACCAAACGACCTAATTTTTCATTATTCACATTTTTTCAACACCAGTTCTTTGAATCTGAATATCGATTTCTTCTGAACAATTCCGAAGTAAAACCAAAAAAACTTTAGGAAAAAATTGTGATGCCCGTTGCTAGATTAGTAGTAGTAGTAGTTTTGAAAAACAAAATTCAATTGTATTTTAGACTTAGAGTGAAACAGTTGTATGAACTAAAATTTGAATGAAACATATTGTAATGTTTAAATATTAAATGTTTTAACTTACAGAAATACTGCTGAAAATTTGCGAAAAAATTCTTAAATGCATTATGTACATGGACGGTTGAAAAAAATTAATAAACGTGTTGCCAACTGAGCAATAATCTGTGAACTGCTTTTAAACTTTAACGACGTTATTTTGACGATTTTTGTGATAAAAATACTAGTAAAATTTACGATTTACTGCAAATTAAATGTTTTAAATGGGAGAAACTTTGTAAACAAATTCGCAGACTACTAAAAAAGGGTCAAACTACGCCATTAGCCGGGCGATCAGTAACCCAGAATCTGGAACTTCTTTCGAAAGTGAGCTAGTTTTATTGCATATGTTCGCTTCTTTCATAAGTCAGCACATACTGTAGAAACAAGTTCAAGCTTTTATTTTGTATCAAACGCATGATCTTTAAGGGTTTCGTAACCGACTTTCGTACCAATAGTACGAATATAAATAGCTCACAGCCAGAAATTAAAAGACGAATAAAAATTACCTTCATACAATAGTGTTGAAATTTGTATTAAAGTTTTATTTCGTTTTGGCGACTGTGTGCATATCAGCATATTTTGTTTTCCTAAACTGTTAAATGAGTATTGTTTTATATACATACATATCCTTTAATATATGAAGAGCTGCTGTATCAACTTTAAGGCGCTGGACGCTTGAGCAAGCATACTGTGTACTACGCTTTGGATGCAAAGTTTTTATTGGCACGTCTTTGTTTTTTCCCGGTGGATCGTTTGTTACCATTTTTGCAAGAAAAATTATTTCAAAAAGTACAAAATGCCAAACATATGTATTTCACTTACGATCAAACCTATTTTGTGTTAAAAGAGACAAAATACGGCGTTTGTTTGGCAAGGTAGTGTTTGTGCTGCCACCAATTGCCAATGAAGCGGGAGGTGGAAAAAAATTTCTCCGGGATATTCTAGATAATATAAAAGTCTCTGAGCATAGACACACTTGTAAGGACTTCGGCAAATGATCTCTTTAATTTATTTCTGGAGACGTGTGCGAAATACTCGTAAAAGCGTCAAAGAAAAAAGATAATCAGTGTTATTTTTTTTTTTTTGGTAAAAGTTAGCTTTTTACTACACGGTCAAAAGTAAAGGATTCATTTAATAATCCTAATCGTAAACATATTGTAAAATGTTGCGAAAATAGGTATTATGCATCCATATGAATATGAATTTTGCATTCTGTACCTACAACTTCATGCCGCATAACATAGTTATTTCTAAGTTCTTTAAGGAACTTTTTTAAAGTTTTAAAAATTTCTTTTGTCACGACTTTTATAACTTTCTCAATTTTGCGATGAACAACTAAGATGTATTTACTTCTACAAGGATGCACCGCTTGTGCAAAATTACAAATATACAACAAATAATATAGATAAATTGGTATTGAATTGATGTTCTCTGTACACGAATATAAGCCCTACTTTTTAACTTTTCATTTAAATGATATTTATTTTTAAGTTCTAACCTTTTTGTTTTTCGGTACAAATATTGACTTGCTATCGGATTGCTTTTGTTGTTGTGCAAAAATGTGTATGTATGTACGTTTGCTTCTACCATCTACTAAAAAATTAATTTGGTAATTTTGTACAAAACAATAGCATGTTACTTTCCATGCTATAACAAAAATTACACTCAATAGCAGTATTTGTCAGGAAATGCTAATTTGTTAAGACTTTTTCTTTAAAAGTAGTTCAGATTGTCAAACAACAAACAGCTGTTCTGATTGAAATTTTTCCCAATATTTGAAAATTGAATGATGCTGTCATACTGGAACTGTATTTACATACAACTTAAACTTATTTAAGAGTCATAAGAGAGACAAAAATCGTGAGCTGCCGTGGTACTGCCACCGTATAGACGTAAATACACCTTGTAAATAACTTTACACACGGTGTTCATGAACTTATAGCCTTTTTACATCTACTAATACCTTTTAGGAGTACGTAGACGACGAAGGATAGGTGCATCACGCTTACGTAAATCTAAAATGAGACATTTTCCTTCATCCATTTAATTTATGTAACCGGGCAGCACACGAGTATTTTACAAAATAGTAATACTACTATAGGCAATTAAGAGAGAGTTGTGTTAAGTGCGTTGGTAGCGCAATTAGTCAAGGAGATTTGTTTAAATACGTCCCCCGTTTAAAAGCGCTAGGCTTTAGAAACTTTCTATTAACGCATTTGTGTGAGTACTGTAAGGTGTAGATTCCAAAATAGTAACAATTTAAAGAGTTTAATAAAAAATTGTTATGAAATATATAAATGCTTTCAGAACTCTAGCTCAGTTACCGAAATGAAATATTCACCCGCAGGTGGATCAAAAACATACATATGTATAAGAAATCTATGCATAGATGTACATATGTATTTATATGTATACATTAACTTCGTACATTTAAAACTTAATACAAATACAGTAGAGTACTTATTAATTTGACAACAACAGACATAAATAGGTTTGAATTAATTTGCTTTTGGCTAAGTGTACTCTAAAAATTGTTTTCCAACACACATCATAGGTACAGGTAATATGTATACGAACATACAAACGTACATACGGAGGTGTATTTTTTGTCAGCATTTGAGAATCGAATCGTTAAGTGTATTTATTAATCGTTAAATGAGCAATTTAAAAGCGAAAAAGTGAAAGTGGTTAATATTTTTTGTAGGCCATACACACATGTAAGCATAAGCTTCACTTGTATTTCAGTATGTGTTGTTTATTAACAACATAAAATTCAAATGATTGAATGAAGTATTTTATTAGTACGTACGTACGTACGTACATGTATGTATGTATACACACATACATACATACATATATACATATGTAGTCGCTTCACTGCCGTAACTCAATAAACTTGCACGCTTTACTCGTGCATTTCAGCACGTTCAACAAGTAGAAACGTGATAAATGTGTAAGAACAATGTTATATGAATAATAATTATTATAATTAAATGGAATATTTGCTATTTGAACTTAAATGCTTATGTTGTTTGCTTTCAAATGCAATGGAAAGACATGAATGGCAATATACTCGAATGCCACAAGGCACTGCTTTATTCGTTGCCGAATTTCGATAACAAGAGATTGCTCTTTTTGAAAGCTTCCAGAGTATTTGTGGTGGTTCTTTTTGTTTTGCCATGAATGGCTGATTCAATACTGGATCACCCATTTTGATTTTATTCAAAAAAGTGTTTGTTCTACAACTTCGCAAGCCATTTTGTTTTGCTGCACTCTTCTAGAAGCTAGCACTGATGAAAAAGGGTTTGTTCAAATTGTAACTTGCCATTGTCCCTTTTTCAAGAAATTTTATATGGTTGCGTTAATAAAAATAAAATATTAGACGAAAACTAAGAGAACATGTTCTCTCTCACTCGAAGTTTGCTTCATACAACAAGTAAGTGAAACAAAGCAATATATGTATATTATTTTTCTTACTTCAAAATTGAAGATGAGAATTATTCGGGACTAATAACTATTAATTAATAATTAATTAATTATTATTAATATTAATTAATAAAAAAAGATTAATAAATTTTATACAAAAGAACGAATTAGTTTTATATTAGTACACGATGCAGCTATTGAATTTTGTAAGGAAGACATAAGTATGAGATTTGTTTTGAGTGTTCAAAATTCGAATGTAACATTACATTTGGTTTACAATGGTGTGGAATATCATACACTAAATTTAATGAAAAATATGAGTTCAAAACAAACAGCATGATAAAACCTCGATCCACAGATAAATAACAAAAATCACGAAAGCGATGCTACGTTATAAAAATGTGCACATTTTTGACAAATGATACCATACCGGCCAGTCGATTGAAAGACAAGAAATGTGTATTTTGCCTTCGCGGTTATAAAAAAATAATCAGCTTTACAAGCGAGCCAAACTCAGTTCCTTGCAATTCATATCGGGCTTGCATTGTCCTATAATCACTAGTAATGTGCATTTCTTTTTAATAACTTTTTCTTGGACCCTTTCATTTATGTTTTCAACTTCTTTATTACACTAATCGATTTTTTACAACCACCTTTAAACAATATTTACCGCAATTTTTTGCATTGCCGAAGATCACTCAAAGCAAATTTAATTCAACATACGACAGTTTTTCCAGCAGTTTTCGTGTTTTCTTTAGCTTTTATTTTCTAATAATTTGCATTTTATATATATACATATCTGTATAGGTACATACAATATATACATACATGCTTGAATGTGTGCTTGTGAAAACATTAATTAAGTATGTATGTACATACATATGTATACAACGTTGTAAATTAAATTTGTTAACACTAAAACACTAGGTGGGGGTTTCTTATGCTGGGTCACATACACAACTTATTCATAAATCAAAATATATATTTCCACATCGTTTTTTTGTATACTATTATGGCTAATGTTGTTCTACCGCCCAGAAAATTTTGTACATATTTTTCTTATAAACGAACGCAAGTCTCATTAGTTAAGGTTATTGAATGTGATGAGATAATTTTTTCCAGTGATTATCTCCTTTAGCATTAAAGATTAGTTGAACGCGACTTCAGAAAGAATTTTTTTTTCACGCCCCTGAATATCAAAAACCTAAAAGGGCCGTAGCAACGAAGTGACAAACAAATATTTCCGGAGTCGCTTTCAACTAATTTTTAATTTTTAGTGCATATACATACATACATATATGCACTTGCACTATATACATACATACATACATACATACATATGTATATATGCATGTAGATGAATTGATTTTTTATGTTCGTTTCCATTAAATTGCTATTTTCAAAGTTCATTTAATAAGTTTCTCTTATTTTACGCTCAATAAATAATTGTGTTTTCTCTTCTGATAGAAAATGCTGCCTATTAAATGCTTAGCATTTTTTCCCATTACCATGACCCTTAAAGAGCTGTACCTTTTTTATAAACAGAAAACAACAAAAATATGCTTACGACATGTCAAATAATACTAATATAAACTTTGCATAAACACGTATGAATCAGAAATGTAAAAAAGGGCAGTATATGGTGGAAATACTTGGAGTAGAGTGTACAATATGTAGCATGTCCAACCAGGTTTATATGCTACATGTTTAGGAAAGAACGTGATACCCTTCAAAAGTGTATTAATTTTTTTTAGAAAAGAACGTGATAAACCGCAAATGTAGCATAAGTGCATAACTTTTGTCAGAAAAGAAAATGCCACAAGTAAACACGGAACATTTTCTTATTCGCTTTACACGGATTTCTCCACTACACATCTAATATGTAAAATCCGGTATATGTAGGTGTAAATACCGAAGACCAACAAATGTACTGCAAACATTTCCGTCAACGCTAACCAAAATAGATAGAATCTTAACTAACTAAAAAAAAATATGTATGTAAAAACTATGGTTTTTCCTCTTGGGGCCAGTTTTTAGGGTGACAATAAAAATTAGTTTCATTGTACTCTTTAATCTACCAAGTTGTTTTCGAGTGATGGCTTAAGAAATGACATTTTAGGTAATATTACCATATTGTGCGAAAAAAATGTTGCACAGAAATCCAAACAGCAGGAAAAAGGGAGTTAAACCTTTTAGTTGCTCATTAATAATATATAATATAATATTTAATTGAATACTTGCATTCCAAGCCTGTAATATGTAAATTCACCAGATGTTAGATAACTGCCTTTAACTAAAAAGTGCAAATACTTATGAATAATGTTTGTTTTTAAATGCCTAAAAACAATCTGAATTGGCTTTATTTATTTTTAGTTTGTTATGGTTTAATACATAAAATTAAATAAAAAATTAAATTTTAAATTATGTGTTTTAATCCTTTTTTTCCAATTCATTCTGCACATAAAAATGTTTATCTGTTACAAAGAGCATTTTAAACTTACGCCACGTTTAAATTATTAACATGGTGGAACTACATCCAAAAAACTCGCATGTTATAATTTTGGGCTACAATAATTCAGAATCTTTTAAACATTGAATGCAACTTCTCTATACAAAAAGTACTACATATGTGCCGTTTCCTTAAGTAATATGTGCAGTCTGCTGAATGCAACCAGAAATAGATCTTGTTAATCCTCGAAATGCGGAAAAAAGCTGTAATTCAGTCGGGATTAACCAAAATAAGATAATAGTACGAACATCCCACGCATGAAAAAATTTTGAAAAATCGTATTGGAGCCATGCAGCCTCTTTCAGAAACAATTCTTAGCTTAGCACACATTGAGTAACATATTATTAAATACCGAATTGTTAGTATGCATATGTATGCCTGCTCTATATTCATGTAAACGTAAAGTAAAACGACATTATAATTATAGCTGTTTCTTGCTCCCTGCGATATAGAGGAGAAAGGGTTACTCGGTTGACACGCCAACCAAAACTCTACTACGTCGGTCATACAGCTTTTCTCAAACTTTCCTCGAAGTTTAAAGCGAAAGAAAAAAAAGGACGTAGGTAGATACTGCTAATAGTGGTTTATTATCAGTTATTGGTGCTATAGACTTGCAACTGTTTCCTGCTATTCGTAAGATCTAGATGGTGGGGAAATTTGAGGCGAGTTTGATTAAGACCTGATGTTCCTTTGGGTTTTCGGTCTATCGACTTCCTCCACTGTCTAGAGAATTACAGGCTAGAAAGATTAGGTATCATAAGCTCTCAAGCAAGGAGTTTGTGCTATGTGCCATCCCCATATATGACAAGAAGCTGACACCTATTTGTGTTCGGTAAACAACATGGGGACGGTGGCGAGTGCAATTGGCTCACCAACAGATTGGTTCATATGTAGGAGTTTCCGCCGTAAATCAATTTCCGAACCTGTATGTAACGTATATATTCATGCACATACACATGTATGAACGTATGTACATACATAGCAAACAACTGTGTGTAAATATATACATACAATGTATGTATGTATGTAAAACTTATTCAGTGTTTAATTTGTCTATGAATTCTTTTTACACTCAAATGATTTCTTAGTATTTTGTAAGAAAAAAATATTTACGGAAAAATTGTAGTATATTATTTATTTATAACTTGCAAAGTACATTTACAGGTTATTACTGCATAAAAAAACCGGATAACGAACCATGAACCATGATGGTGCTGTGTCTGATCTACACGGCCCATGGCTTTACATAAGAAGTAGCAGTGTCAACCACTGCGAGTGGGACGCAGAACTCTTGAAGACCAAACAACTACAACAGCCTGACCGCACTGAAAAAATTATTACGACGATGCAGGAGATGTGCACAACAAAGCGGCTTCCCGACTGAAATTATAATACATATATATTTTTTTCTGTCTCTAGAATATTATACCCAATTTGTGGCAATTTTAGCTGCAATATAACAACTTAAAAATTAAAAAAATTGTTTAAATCATTCAGAAGTTAGGAGCTATTTTCTGAATACAAAAATTTAAATATCATACTAAGCTGATCAGCTAATGCATACATAAGTCTATGAACAAGACACCAAAGCTAATTCTTGTTTTTGAATAAGACTGACAGTGTTTATTACTAAGTTTGCAGATTTGTTCATAACCTCTTCGAGTTTCCTACAGTTTATCAAAAAGAGTTTCATTGAACAAATGAAAAAAAAATTTTTGATTCATTTTCCGTCAAAAGGTCCAGCATGACCAAAATATTAAAAGTTACTAAAAGGTATCTGTTATACGATATTGCTATATACATATGTATCTGTATGCACAAGGAGCCGCATTAATGCAACGATAAGCATCATTCATTTTAATTTCTACTTTTAAAACTAAATTTGTTTAAAAGTTCTCAAGTTGATTCCACTTATACGATGCCATGAAAACTGCTTCCATTTTTGTGTCATGTTCGAACCGCTACTCGTTCTTGCCGTGTTCTTTGGTTCTGAATTCAGTCTGCCATCAACTTTAATGTACATATGTACACTAAATGCATTATGATATGATATGAGCTATAATTTGAATTGTAAATGGATCTGAAAATATTATTTTTTGTAAGTAGACGATCGATTTTTTATATTGTATTTTCGCATGTACTCACATAAATCACACATACCTACATACGTGTACACAACATAACAATTTTTGATACATACAAACATCCTTTTTTGTTTCCAAAATTACTCGCAGAGGCAATTATAAAAGTCTGTCAACACAATCATGAGCATTTGATCTTCGTTATTTCCCCCATTTTGTGCAGTTACAACTTATTTGCAAGTTATAAACTAATAAATAAATAAAAGATTTTATAAGAGATGCAACTACAATTTCCTTTCCTTTTACAACAGCAAAAAATGTGTGATTGTGTTTATTGTACTATTAGCAATAAGTATTTTTTAATTTTTTTAAATTAATATGCCTTGGTGATTCTATTTGCTAATTAACGCAATCTTACTTCATCCGGAATCGAAGCTTTAAGATTGAAATACATGTTAATGCGGCGACGTGCATTTTGTGTTTTTATAATTATAAACTTTATAAGCTTTAGCGCATGGAAAATGGCAAGTTACTGAACGCGCATTGTAAGAGCCTTTTGCGGTGGCTGTTTTTTTTTACTTACCTTCAGTTTTTCGAACATACACAACACACACATATTTTTTGTAAGGTCCTGATTCACAGTTCAACTCACTCTGAGTACAAATTGTGCCAAGTGAAGTTTTCGAAAAATTTAAGTTTAGGAGTACATAAATTGCTAAACTCAAATGGAATTTAAGTTACGAATTTATGTGCTAAGTCGGCTATTCGACTGTTTTGCCGAATAACGACATCCAGAGGCACAGTGTACGTAAACTTTAGATGTAGTTTTTTGATACTGTTGCTATACAAACGTGTAGTGATACGGTGAAGAAAAGCTTAATCTTCACAAGCTCACCAAAGTAGAGTAGTTTGCAAATCAACAATAGAGGAAGAAAAAGTATTTTGTTTGTGAAAAAGTTGAAAAATATTTACATAATTTTTGCAAATGGTGGTGAATGACATTTCTACGTTCTTGACGTATCTGTTGACAACACAATTGTCAAAACAAAACAGATATTCACTGCCAAAAATTATATCATCTTCCGATAGGGTTATTAATTGTATATAATCAACCGTATATTTTATTGTTGGTATTGTTTTCTTTCTCACAAATTAAATTAAATCTAACGCTAAAAAGTTAAATCTAAAAAGTTTTCCATATTTTTAATAAACTCTTCTTCTCGCCTTTTTTGAAGTGGTGTGCTGCGTTTGCACGTTTTTTGCAGATTCTTCCATTGGTGATATAAAGCTTCAACTTTTTGAACACTTCTATCAATTTGACGAAATGGAATACGGGCTTTATTCCAAAAAATTTCGGCCTCTTTGATAACCAGATATGCACTTGAACGAAGATCCAATTTCACTTTGCGCATGTTATAAAACAAAACTTTCAAAACTTGTCCATTGTCCATCTAAGCTGCCTTAGATCCAACAGCTCTTGTGTCCATTTTGCAAATATATTCGTCTTCTTCTTTTGGCGCTACAGTCCGTGGTGAACCTGGGCCTCAACCAACAAAGTTTTCCAGCTGGCACGGCCTTTCGCCAGCGTTCTCCAATTGTGCACGCCAAGTTGGTTGAGGTCCCTCTCCACTTGTGTGCGCCATCGGTTCCGTGGGCGTCCTCTAATGCGTTGTCCCACAGGCTCAGAATCGAAGATTCTACGGGTCGGAGCAGTATTCTCCATGCGCTCTACATGGCCCAACCATCTTAGCCGTTGGATCCGTAGGCGCCTGGTTAGGCTCATGTTGCTGTACAACCCGTACAGTTCATGATTGAATCTTCTTCTCCAGAAACTATCAACGCAAACAGGGCCAAAGATTGAACGCAGAACTTTTCTCTCAAGAATACCAAGGACTTCCTCATCCGCCTTCGACACCGTCCATGCTTCTGCGCCATAGAGAAGTACAGGGATTATCAAATTGGTATATAGTCAGCTTGGTTTTTCGAGAAAGGGCCTTACTACTCAATTGCCTCTTGAGCCCAAAGAAACAGCGATTGGCAAGAGTTATTCTGCGTTTGATCTCGGTACTGATGTTGTTCATACTGTTGACTTGGGAGCCAAGGTAGACGAAGTCCTTCACTATCTCGAAGTTATAGCTGCCTATGGTGATGTTCTGGCCCAGTCGTCGGTGTTGCGCGTCCTTTTTTGATGACAGCATATACTTCGTTTTGCCCTCGTTCACCGCTAGACCCATTTTGGCCGCCTCCGTTGAAATACCAGCAAACGCTTCAGTGACGGCTCGCTGTGTTCGACCAATCACGTCAATGTCGTCAGCGTATGCTAGCAGTTGCACGGACTTTTGGAAGATCGTGCCTCTGTTGTTGGCGTGTGAGTTTTGCACGATCTTCTCAAGAATTATGTTAAAAAAGTCACATGACAGTCCGTCGCCTTGTCTAAATCCCCTTCTGACATTGAAGGTCTCGGTGAATTCGTTACCGACCTTGATGGAGCAGCGAGAGTTCTCCATCGTCATCCTACACAGCCTGACGAGTTTAGTAGGAATGTCAAAACTAGACATGGCTTCGTATAGCTCGTCCCTATACACACTGCGGCCTTAAAATCGACGAATAGGTGGTGGGTGTCGATTTGCATCTCTTGGGTCTTTTCCAGGATCTGCCGTAGTGTGAAAATTTGGTCGATGGTGGACTTCCCCGGCCTGAAACCACACTGATAAGGACCTATCAGACTGTTCACGAATGGTTTCAGGCGCTCACACAAAACGGCAGAGAAGATCTTGTAGGCGATGTTCAGGAGACTTATTCCTCGGTAGTTGGCGCAGTTGAAGGGGTCTCCTTTTTTGTGGATCGGGCAAACGATGCTGAGATTCCACTCGTCGGGCATGCTTTCCTCCGACCATATCTTACAGATGAGCTGGTGCATGCGCCCAACCAAGTCATCTCCGGCTGCCTTAAATAGTTCCGCGGACAGTGCGTCCGCTCCTGCAGCTTTGTTTGATTTCAATCTCGATATTGCTATCTTGACTTCATTCAGGTCGGGGGGACGGAATTCTCTACCATCATCGTCCGTTATCTGTAGTGGAATATTCTGCCTGGCGATGGAATTGGTGTTTTGTTCGCCGTTAAACTGTCTGCAGAAGTGATCCTTCCAGATTCTCAGCATCGATTGCGGCTCTACTACGATTTGTCCCTCTTCGTCATGACAGGCTTCTGTCCGAAGCTTATGTCCATTGGATAGTTGTTTTACCCGTTGGTAAAACTTTCGGATATTATTCCTGCCGTAACACCTCTCCAGTTCCTCGATCGCGCGCTTCTCGTGCTCTTTCTTCTTCTTTTTGAGAAGCCGGTGTACTTCCCTTCTCTTCCGTTCGTAGAGCTCACGAGCTGCTCTCGTCCTTCTCTCCAACGTCGCCTTATACGCTGCTAGCTTCGCTGAATGTGCCTGCCTGCACTCGTCGTCAAACCATGGGTTTTTTCCGGGTGGCATTTTAAAACCCAATACATCAGAGGCAGCATCTCTGATGGCGTTTGGCAACGGTTCCATTCCTCATCGGTTGTTTCGCCTGGCAGGGCTGGACTCTCTGAGAGCTTAAGGGAGACTAGATCGGCAAATTTCCCAGCGGTCGATTGCGATTGTAGCTTTGCGACGTCAAACTGTTGTGGTCGTGCTCTACTCCGTTTTGCTACTGATATCCGTGATCTTACCTTGGCTACAACAAGGAAGTGATCGGAGTCAATGTTGGCTCCTCGGAATGTTCGGACATCAAGAATACTGGAGGTGTGTCTGCCGTCGATCGCAATGTGATCAATTTGGTTGACGGTTAATTGATCAGGGGACCGCCAGGTCCCTTTGTGAATGTTGAGGTGAGGGAATCGCGTGCTTGCTACAGTGAGATTGCGCCCCGTCACAAAATCTAGCAGCCTGAGTCCGTTATCCGATGTGTTGTCATGCAGGCTGTGTTTCCCGATGACTCTAGCAAAGGATCCTTGCCCAGCTTTGCGTTAAAATCTCCTACGACGATCTTGGTGTCGTAGCTGGGGCATTGATCGTATGTTCTTTCAAGGAGATTATAAAAGTCATCCTTGCTGTCGTCATCTTTATCCTCCGTAGGGGCGTGGGCGCAGATTAGGCTAATGTTGCCGAGCCTAGCCTTGATGCGGATTGTAATGAGGCCTTCGCTCACGTATTTAAAGCTTAGGACTCTTTGCCTAAATCTGCCTCGAACAACAAACCCGCATCCAAACAGGCGCTGTCGCCGCTCTTTGTAGCAATCACCGTAGTAGATGTCGCAGTTTCTCACTTTCTTTTTGCCCGGCCCATCCCATCGCACTTCTTGGATGGTGGTGATGTCAGCCTTATAGGCTTCCAGGGCCTCCGCAAGTTCATCGGCTGCACGTGGTCTGTTCAGGGACCTGACATTCCACGTGCAGAGCCGAAAATCGTTATCCGTATTTCGTTGTTCCTGGTCGTCAGCAATAAAGTCATCCAGATTTATTCTTTGTGGTTGCATCGAAACTACTGTGTTTTTACACGGTAGGGAAGTTACCCCCACGCACAACCCCTGAAACCTGGAGGACCGGGTCCTGGTTTAGACCCCTGGACAGAGGGGATTCGCTGCACGCTTTGGTTCACCTCTAAGCGAGTGCTATAGGGGCTATCCAGGGGCGCCACGAGGAGACAGTATGTCAGCTTGACCAGTCCATTTTCAGGGATCGCTGCTGGCTTCTCGCCAGTTTGAGAGCAATCAACAACTTTGCCCTGAGTGCACTGGCCCATTTCCCTATTTATATTAACAGACTTCTTATAATAAATACAAAACATATTTGGGGGCTGTCTAGAAAAGTAATTAAACACAGAAAACCAATTCTCTTTGTTAACAGACTCTTATAATAAATTCATTTTGCAAATATCATCAATATAAATTCTCTTTATAGCAATAATGTTTCTATGATTCATAGCTCAAAATACCTACACTTCACTTTTTACACACTTTTAATTGACACGTGGTTGACTTTACTCTGTTGTTGCCAAATATTTGTTTACAGAGTAAGTAAGAATGGGGGAACTGTGTTCGATGTACTGAGTTAGACACACTTTGGTGTTGACCGTAATCAGCGTAAACAACAACAACTCGTGAGCATACAAAAACAAATCGTGAGCATTTGCCGAAGAATAGCAATCATTAAACGTAAATTAATTTCAATAAAATAATATATTACAAACATATATGGAACATTTTACTTATATTTTCGTGCCTTGTCTCTTGAAAAGTCCATATAAACCAGTTTTAGCCACTTTAGTGGGCATGTGCCACGCCTTAATCTAGGGCAATCAGTCTAAGATTTTGGAATTTCACTATTGGCGTAAAAAGGAACAATTTGAGGGGGCGGTACACCTTTTTTGCAAAAAAAAAAATTTTTCCATACAAAAAAAGTTCGGTCTAATGTACATCGACTAGGGCAACCCTTAAAAAATTTGATTTATTGCAATATCCTCGCTCAGAATGGTGGCTAGAAATCAAGAATATATTACTTTCAAAAATATTTTTTTTTTTTGTTATTTTATAACTTGCAAAGTAAATGTAAAATTAAACTGCACAGAAAGGGCGGAGGGACGAAGACCACATGCCTATGATGGTGTTAACAGACACATGCCTTCACATCTGAGGTCAATCAGTCAACCAGTGCGGCAACAACAAGCCTGACCTCACTTAAAAATAATTACGAATCCGCGAGAGCTGTTCTTCAGGTCAGACCTGCTTTACGACTGGCTTCGAAAAATATAAAAATTTGAATTTTGGCACGAGTGGCAGAAATTATTGTAGAAATATCTTCAGTTTAGAATATTTGATTTTAAGTGGGATATAAAAAGTCTATGCATTTACATCTACTTCTGGTTTTAAGCGAACAAATTATTTGATGAAAGAATTTTAATTTCATTAAAAATTTTAAAATGGTTGGCATATTATTTCATATGCTATAATCTTTTTTTGTTAAAAATCGGAAATTCAAAATTTTTAAGTTCTGTGAACAAAACTTTAAAAAATTTGAGACATTTCAAAGTGGAATATATCAAATATAGTATGTGTATGTATAAGTTTTTTATGTTTAACTTACATACACAGATAGGGACAAAAAAATAGTGTTAGTCATAGCTACTTCCAATAAAACTAAATACATTCTTCTAGTTTTAAACTTTTGTCTTTATTATTTATTAAAAAAAAATAGTTCACTAATTGAAAAAAAGTTATTGGGTTCTTCGACTTCAAAGGGACAAAAAAAATTACATAAAATGCGAAATTAACCTATTGGCATTGAGTCAGCCTTATCCTACGATTCAAAACATCCAATTATTCTTCCATACAATGATACACTAGTGAAACTTTTATTTAAATCAATGCACGAAGAAAACAAGCACTGCAGTCCGCAAGCTTTATTAGGAATCGCGAGGCAACGGTTTTGGCCGATCAAAGGAAAGTCCATTGCAAGATCAACCGTGCAAAAATGCATACAATGTTGCAGGGCCCGTCCAAAGCTATGTCAACAATTAATGGGAAACCTTCCACGGGACAGAGTTACTCCTGCACGGCCATTCATTAATACAGGTGTTGATTACTTTGGACCGATATGGATCCATTACAGAATAAGAGGAAAAAAGCCAACAAAGGCATATGTGGCTGTATTTTGTTGCTTTGCGACAAAGGCAGTTCATTTTGAACTGGTTAGCGACTTATCAACTGATGCTTACATCGGTGCCTTGAAACGTTTTATTTGTAGAATAGGACGTTGCCAAAATATCTATAGTGATAACGCAACAAATTTTGTGGGAGCCAACAATAAACTTACTGAACTCTCAGAATCAATATTCTTTGATAATGGGAAAGAATTAATTGCTTTAACATGTAGCTCAAAAGGAATACAATTCCATTTTATTCCACAGAGATCTCCCCATTTTGGAGGACTTTGGGAAGCAGCGGTAAAATCAGCTAAAAATCTTCTTGTACGGAGCTTAAGTACAACTTCATTGACTTACGAAGAATTGGAAACGGTTATCATAGAGATTGAAGCCTTCTTGAATTCTCGTCCATTAACACCTATGTCTAACGACCCCTCTGATATGTCTGCATTAACTCCAGGACATCTGTTGATCGGTGAAGCTCTTACGTCTCAGGTGGACACCGAAGCCAGCTCAAGAAAAATATCACTTTTATCGCGATGGGAACTAGTCTCAAAAATAAAACATGAGTTTTGGAAAAGATGGTCAACTGAGTACCTGCATGAACTTCAACAGCGTCATAAGTGGAAAACTCTAAGTCCTAACATCAAACCAGGAGATATGGTTATCATTAAAGAAGATAATACAGTGCCGATGAAATGGCCGCTAGGAAGAATATTGGAGGTTTATCCTGCAAATGATGGATCCATTCGGGTTGCTGATGTCAAGATCGCATCTGGAATATGTAAAAGGCCTATACATCTCGCGTTGCTTCCTGTTGAAGAGAATGCACAGCCAAACTCAACAAAACTGGATTCAAATGCAACAAATACAGACACGATAGCAGAAGATCAAAATAGCGAACCCTAAGGCAAGAGAATAAGACTACCATCCAATAATATATGCATTACTCTGCTGTCTTTACTACTTATTTTGCCAGTGATTTTGGGAACGCCAATCAATAACAAGCCATTTGGATCTCAGCTAGGTGTTCATTTTGAAGAAATAGGATCGACGTATATATCTACAAGTCAATGGAATCTTATGGTGTATTATGATCTATCGGCATACTGGACTGATACATCATTTTTAGCAAATGGAACAAAATCACTTAAACAGATTTGTAAGAAAATGGAGTCCAATACATCGTGTATCAATATAATAGAACATTTGCAGCACATTGAAAGCGACTTAAGTCTCGATAACAGACTGCTATACAAATCTCGACAAAAAAGAGGTGCTATTGATCTTGTCGGAAATATTGCACATTCATTTTTTGGTGTACTTGATTCTGAATATGCAGAGAAAATGTCATCAACCATCACGAAATTACAAGAAGACGACTCATTCATTCATTCATGCTAAAACTCATAAAAGAACAAACTTCAGTTGTAAACTCAACTATGAATATCGTTAAACAAGGTCTTACTGCAGCAAAGTTCAAATTTGACAGTCTTCAATCAACCATAAATGAATTAGTGAAAAACGAAGAATCTCGCAATGAAGAATTGTACCAATTCAAGCTTGCTCATCTGTTCAACATAGGCTTTATGCAGCTATCACTTATTGCAAACAATCTACAAAAACCGCAAGCATGTATCTTGGACACATTAACTGACACCCATCATGGAAAAATCAACCCCTTGCTGTTAACCCCATTGCAGCTAGAAGTCGAGATACATCAAATCAAAACGCATATGCCTGAATCGGTGATGTTACCAGTATCTGAAAATGACTTGTTAGAGTTTTATAAGTTAATGAAGGTAAAGGGTGGACTTACTCAGGAACACGTGGTATTCAGTATAACGCTACCATTAATAGAGCAGGATAAATTTAAATTGTATAATTTAATTCCTGTCCCTAATGCAGTTAACAACACAATGCTAGCGATAGAAACATGTAGTCCTATCTTAGCGGTAGACACAAACCGAAGACATTACTTTCCGGTATCATCAGATCAACTTAAGTCATGTAACATCATCAGAAAGGACATATTCATATGCTATAATATTCAACTGGAATATAACTTCGGAGCAGAGAGGTGTTCATGTGAAATTAACTTATTTTACAACATTACTACTCCAAATTGCAACCTACAGAAGCTCTCGGCCAGTGTAACGTGGACACCATTAAATCATAAAAACCAATGGATATATTCATCATCATCAACCACACAAGTAACAAAAGTTTGTGGGAAAGAAATTGCAACCTTTTATCTTGAAGGATCTGGATTGTTAACTATTAGTCCAGATTGCATCCTTAAACATGATCATATACATATGACCGGACAACAATCGCTATCAACAATTACTGGGTCATCCTACACAAGCCTTGCAAACATTTCAGAACTTTCATATCAAGATCTTGCAAATGGTAGCAATATTAAAAGAGCCAATTACACACTCATGTCAGACCAGATTTCGCTACAACTCAATAAAATAAAGGGCTTGCAACAAAGGTTAGAAACAATAAACAACTCAAATTTTCAACATCACTCAACTTCAGAACATGGTGTTACAATTGCATATTCTGCATTAATCGTCAGTATAATAGGTATAATACTGGCTTCAGTTATAACTGCAATACGTCGGAAATCTAGTACCATTGAACCAAAGAAAGTGACACATCCATCTTATTCTACTCCGCAACCATCCAACGATAAGTCAACACCCTCACCACATCCACGCCAGAATTTCACAATTCAAGTTTAAATTTAATGTATTTTTTAATTGACTCCTCGTCAATGCCGGGGAGAATGTACTTATTTTTATCTTATTAATTTGTTCGTCACTGTATTATTTAAAAATTACGAAACATACATTGTACTTAAATTATGTCAACTTAAATTAAAACTGCAACGCATGCATTGTTTTTAAATAAAAAATTACAAAATACATACATTTAAATAATGAAAATTCCATTTTCATTAATTTGCACTTTTAATTTAGGTCAACTTCTTAACTATTTTTGATGATAAGTTTATATTTATTTCCGCATTATAAAGTATGTCAATTAATTAAGTAATTTTAAATATTGTATAAAAGATGAATAATAACACAAATAAATGGCATTGATTCTACAGTCTTCATACACAAATCACGTCTCCTTATTTTATAGTCTTTCAGTTCAAGTACTAGAAAGGCATAGGAAAAATAAAATAGTGTAAATTCTGACGAAACGTTTGAATTTAATTCCACTAGATTTCCTCTTTGTTCAATTGTATTATATTAATAAATAAATAATAATAATATACTATATATTTTTAGAAAGTTGAGGAAAAAACTATAATATTCCAAACATTGTGTTAAAAAAGCTTCCAGATGAAGCTATTCATGACTATTGCACGTTTTTCAACAATATGATCAATAATTCATATTTTGCTCATGCTTGGAAAGAAGCAAAAGTAGTTGACATACCGAAGAAAAATAAGGATAGTAGCAATCCTAAAAACTTAAGAGCTATTAGCTTGCTGCCAAATATATGTAAGTAAAGTACTTGAAAGTTGTATGAACAATACCATAGTTAAAGTCTGCTCGCGGATTGCGAGAGATAATTCGGTTTCAAGCACAAACACTCTACAATTAAGTTAAGGTACTGCTTTATCAGTCCCTAATAAGATCCATATTAACATATATAATGAAAGAATAAGACTTTTCGAAAGAAAGTGAGTATAGAAAATATATTTCTAACAAAAGATTATATGAAGAAAAAGAAGCAGGATTGATTCATTCGTAATACCACATCCTAAAGAACACGTCAGGGATGGAAAACAATATAATACAGGGTGTTTTTTTTAGAGGTATAGAACTTCGAATTGAAATAAAACACAAGAAAATCTTTTTAATGTCCATCAATTTGGCTTTATTGGAAGGATAATTTTATGCCATTAATGTTTAAATATGATTTCGAGCATGTGGCCGCCGCGGCTGGCTCGAATAAAGCCAATTCTACAGGTCCAATTTTTGATGGACAAAGCTCCAATTGCTGTGCACGGTGGCGAATCGATTCATTCGGGTCCTCTTCAACACTTTGCTCTACAGCGGCAATTGTTTCTTCGGTGCGCACTGTTCGACGTCTCTGCGGATGCGTATTATCACATAGAGTAAACGTAGTGCGAAAACGATCCATGGTTAACCGAATTAATTGCTCTGATGACCATAAAATGGACGGAGCTTGCGGTAAACTTCGCGAACTGAACCATTATTTTCGAAATAAATTTGCACGATTTGCAAGCGTTGTTCTTTTGTCAACCTGTTCATGATGAAATGGCAAACCAAACTAAATATTAATCACTTGACAGCTGACAAAATGGCCGCCAGTTAAAAAAGTGATGCCAACTTAAAGTTCTATACCTCAATAAAAAACACCCTCTATATAAGCACCCTAAAACGTCTATATAAGCACCCTACCACGTCAACGAAATATACATTTAACTAACATTAGCAAGAGGCTTTACGCCGCCAGAAGCAATTTTATTTCTCGATAAACGTGGATTTCTCGAGGACGAGACAGACATGCCTATATTCTATCACATACTAT
Organism: Epicampocera succincta; assembly: GCA_932526305.1. NCBI lineage: Eukaryota > Metazoa > Arthropoda > Insecta > Diptera > Tachinidae > Epicampocera > Epicampocera succincta. The sequence goes on along the minus strand of OW052039.1, from coordinate 10,183,295 downwards.
ATAGGAGAGCAAATACTAAAGCTTTAAGTAATGAAAATTGTAGCTTTGATACAAATATCTACCAGAAGGATAGAAATATCAAACCTAATTTAGAAACTAAGAAATATTGGTGGCTTACCAAATAATTTGTTTAAAAATTGTTGTTTTTCTCTAAAATTTTTCCTCGCGCATAAAGAAAATAAGCCTGATATAACGTTGTACACATATCAATTTAAAATAAGAAAAAAAACTGTATGTGTTAACACAATCTCTTAAGGTACTTGAGTGCGCCATATGGGGCAGTGTACTTATTTAAAAGTATTGCCACTATTTGTTTATTGTACAATAGTAAAATATATATACATATACTATATATTATGAATAAATAAGCAATAAAAAAATAGATTCATGCGACCATAACACGTTCCGCCACTTTTTTGCAAGAACTGGTCCGTACCCAATTTACATATTGTTTTGTAAATATAATGCTTCTTAGTGAGCATTGAGACTTTTCTGGAAGATCTACCAAATAAATTATTTTCTATCAATCGGCGTCTTGGTGGAAATGTCAAGTCCCAATTCAGTTCTAATTGCTGCAACTGACTTAAAAAGGTCGCGGGCTGTTAATAACTTCATGCAGTTATTGTCCTTAGCAGAAGTTTTCCGCGGCCTATTCCTCAAGGAATTTTTTGTTTTAATTCGTAATTCATTAAATACAAAGTTGCGGGATCTACCAATACTTTCAGCAATTTTCCGTTGTCTTTTACCTTTGCTGCTTAAAATTTGTATAACGGACCTCTCATTAGCCGTACAATGCTTTGCACGGCCCATATTATATTATTATATTTATAAAAAAAAACTTATTATAATTACTTTAAAGCTGCTTCAAGTCACACAAGTAACGTATTTTTGCAAGTTTATAATTTTTTTTATAGTAATTTCCCGTTGACGCTATTTTCTTGTCTTTACTAATTATCTTTCTTATCATTATCTTCAGTTGCAGAGTGTTGCCATATAATATTTTATATAAGCGTTATAAATATGCTTTAATTAGTAAAAATGAAAGTTTAATTAAGTTGAAAATTTTGGCAGAAATTTTCAGTTTTATACGATAACAATTCGTGACCCTATTTTGTCCGTAACTGTATATGTGTCCTACAGCAAAACTTTTGTTTTTTGAAATGCGAGGCTTGATTTTACCATTATTCGCCAATTCGAGGACTTGTGTCACATTTTATACTCCAGAGAGCACAGCACAGAGAATCATTAAAATTAAATTTGACGATATATCGTAAATTTGACGATTTTGAGTCTTAGAACTGCTGCCAAACAGGTTAATTAAACAAGTTTTCTGCTGCAAAGGACTCAAGCAAAAATGGAGAACAATTTGCAAAATCGTTATCGGTAAATATACTATGTAATGAGTCTTGTTTAATTGATGCAAATGTTCTTAGTAGAAAATGTTTGAATATTCCCGTATTCACACCAAAGCCTAACTACTACTGTTTTTCTAATGCTTTCTCAGACAACAATTTCTATTTCAATAATGTCAGCTTTATTTTGTGCTCTCTAATCTGTTATCAGTAAATCTAATGCAATGGGAGTTGACGAAGTTGATCCAAAGTTTCTTAAAATTGTCAACTTGCTGCCATAATAACGTTTATTTTCAACAAAATTCTTACTTCAAATGTTTATCCCATAATATGGAAACTTGTAAGAATCATCCCAGTGAAGAACTCAAACACTGAATACAGGCCGATAGCAATCCTACCGTTCCTTTTGAAAGTTCTTGAAAGATTACATCGTATTTTCGAATGGGCTGCTGCTAATGGCCGGGACTTAAATCCCGCTAAATCCAAATATTTGATTATTAAGAAAAATAATATTATTTTTATTTAATATTAAGAATATATTATATAATATGAAGAAACTGTATTACAACCCCACATTAGTCTGAAATAATCAACCCATTAAGATGGTACGTGTGGCCAGAAATCCGGGAATTTACTTCAATACTAAAGAGCTGCACAAAATGTATTGAAAGTTCTGTATTCTAAAGCACACTACTTCCAAGCCTTGTATTTCAATGCAAACATTATCAACAAAACAAGCATATCAAAACATGACTCTCACTAAAACAAAACAAGCACCATTCGAAAAGTTTCTCTCTATAGTTTTATTAGTGCTTGTATGTTCAAACGAAGTAGAATATCAAAACAGACAATGAAATAAAAAAACGGTAAATTACACCAAAAGCATCGAGTACACTAGAACAAACACAGAAAAGCGTAAAAATGTAAACAAGAGTGTTATAAACTAATATCATTTAGGAGGGAAAACACCTTCCAGGTATCTAATTTTTTTTTCATAATTTCAACTTTCTGATTTTCGTGATTTTTCTAAATTTTAGTAACCTTGGTAGATTTGTTTCGCAACAAAACCTAAAAAATTCCATAGACATGGTTAGGGAAGAACTGAAAATGTATGAAAATACAGTCATACACTTTTACGATGACTTTGATGCACTAAAATGGTGGGATACAAACAAAAACCAATTTCCTATTTTATATAAAGCTAGTCTCAGGATACCTGCCATTCCTGCAGCAAGTGCATCTTCAGAAAGAGCTTTTTCTGCTGCTCGAAGCTTATTAACTGACAAAAGGTGTATATTGGGTGGAAATACAGAAAAAGTATCCCAAATTATGTTTTTAAATTATAATAATTAAGTTATTATTATATTGACTTCACTATACATACATGCCAAAAATATTTTTTGTCGAATATTGTTTTTTGTTCTCTTCCATTTTAAAAGTGAATTTTTTTTTTCTTAATTTCTTTTAAAATAAACATGTTAGACTAAGCTAGAAGTAAAAATACATATAAGTGTATATATATATATATTTTTTTTTTTTTTAATATGAATTGTGATATTTTTATTTTATTTGTTTTTCCAAATGTGAATTAAAAAAATTTTATTTTTGCATACATACATTCGATTTTTTATGTTCATAAAAAATGCAAACGTTTCTTTGTTTGTCTACGAGTTATTCAAACATGTTTTGAATGTTCCAAAATAGTTTTGATGTTCTACTTCATTTCTCTTCTACTTCAGCCTTGTTCTATTTTAACATTGTTTTGTTGTACTTGTGTTCTCTTCTTCAATGTTTTGATCGTGAAACAAAAGAAATATTTTCGGAAGTATGTGTTTTGCAATGAGCAAGTAATATATACACTCTAATTGTAATTTCATGAAATGCTTGTAAAACATTTTTGTTGTGTTTGTGCCATACTTTATTCAATACTTCACCTGTGGTCGTGTGATTTCTGTATTAAGAAATCTTTGACAAAGCCATCATTGCACTCCTATTAACATTCGCATACTCACCATACCATACGGATGTGAACTCTTTGCTAGCTTCAATAGCATTAGCGAAAACTTAATGTGACTCTTAATAATATATGTAGTTCGTTACGCATAAGGTTTGCGAAAATATGATCATGTTTCTTTGTTTGTGTTTGGTATGTGTTGACTATTTGAAGATAAGGATTGCTTTTTATATATAAAATAATAATCAGCCAGATACGCATTTATCTAAATACCAATTCTTTGTTCCATTAGTAACGCACATCAATTCAAGAGATATACTATCTCTCAATTTTTGAGCTCATCTTATTTTGATATTTACACATGTTTTTATTATTTGACAACTTAACTATACGTTCACTGTATATTTATTCTGTGTTTTTGTAAGTAATCTTAGACAAATTTTAAGCTACATACTACATACATATATCCTAACCCATTAATATTTATGTACATATTTTTATACACTTGTACTGGCGAGTTTTTACAATAACTAGATAATCCATGTATAATAATTTCCGCTCAATTAAGTTTCTAAAAATGCATGGTTTTTGGAGCTATTAAGCGGAAAATCATTTAGCCGATACTTTTTTAATTGGTCCGTTGATTAAATTAAAGGAAAACTCTCTTAATGGAGCACTGCAATCAATAAAAAGAATAAACATACAACACAGTGCCATGAGGTATGTATGTATGTATGTGGTATTTTGATACCTACATACATATGTGTATACCTGTGTACATATATATATGCTTACACAAATACATACTTTTATTTGGGTGTGCAAATTATGGTCAATTTTAGGGAATTTGCAAATTACTCTATTGTACGTGATTTGTAAAATTTGCTCAACTTTAAGTCAATTAAAGGGGAACCTCAATTAAAGTGCCGGTTCACACCCATCAAATTTACATTTTGTGGGCGAGTGATGAAATAGTAGAGTATGCAATTTGTAGTTCTCTCCTGTAGTGCGATTCTGTAACTTTTAACAATAATTATTATTGTTATAATAACAACTTATAATGTTGTTTGCAGTAACGATTTTGCTATTCTGTAACTAACAAATAACAACATTGACATAAATTTAAGTCAAGTGGCATCGCTGTGAACAAATATGTGAAAATAGCGAAAACCACAACCACCAGGTATTTCTTTAACTTATATAAATGTCGCAGTGTAATTTTATTTTTATTTTTTAATAGTTATTAGAAGAATCAAATGCTGCAAATACTGAGGCCATAAAAATTATGGCAGAGGTCATTAAAATTATGGGAGAAGGGCTGAAGACTGTGGGCGAAGCGTTTAACAACTTAGCCCAATCAATTAATAAGCTATAAGCCATTTTTATTTTATTGTATTATATGTTAAATTTTAATTTATTCTTTGTTTTTTGTAAATATGTTTTTTATTAATATTATTTAATGTAGTGTTAAGAAACGAAGTTCCTTTTTTTACGTTGATTTTATTTTATTATTAATTTCCTTTAATTGTTTTTAGCTTTAAGAAACTATTATATTTTATTTGTTTTGTTTTATTACTTTATTTTAATTTTAATTGATTTTTTATGTCATATATAATGAATGAATAGACTGAATTAATTAAAACCAAAAAAATTTGTGTTATTTATTTCATAAAAAACTAAAATAAAAACTAATTTAAAATTTAATTTAAAACATTAATACAATAGATAAGAAACCTACGAATACGCAAACTAATATTAACTTTTTCCTATTCTGGATATTAACTTGCATTTCTAAAATTAACTTGTTAAATTTAACAACTCAAAGACAAATGTTGTTTATTTAACAAGAACAGCTGACTCAAACAATAACAAGTATTATTAAAAGCAATACAGAATAGCAAAATCGCTAAATCGCTTGTTTAATTTTTTAATTTTTTAACAACTATTGTTAAATAACGATAGAGAATCGCACTACTGTTCTTTCTTACGGAAAACTAAACAGTTGAGTAATAAAAGTTGATGTTTGTCAACCAGTACAAACGGAACTTATAGCGTAGACAGAGGACAGCGTTAATTTGCATTAGCAGTCTTAATTCAAATTAACTTGTGAATTATCCCCATCCCAATGTGTATAAGATCTGTCGTAAATGCACGAAATCAGAGTGAATTTATAATGCATTTAGGTATTTCGATATGGCAACACAGTCGACAATCAGTCAGCTGTTGGCAAATTGCTTATTATTGTAAAATTAAAATGGATTCAAATTCGGCAAAGGTAAGTTATTTTAATTGTTTTTAGCGATAAAAAAAATAAATTTTACAATCGAAACACATTTTTTTCATTTTAAGATTTGGAAAGCATTCCTGTTGAGGCGAAAGTTTTCTTTAAATCTGTTACCGTCCATCGTCAGCACGTCACACTCCCAAAAAGTGCTGTTGCGGTCCTTTAATAAATCCCATATGTATATGAATTATATCCTTTATGAAAAGATACATATGTATATTAAACCTACAAATTTCCACAATTGCCTTTCCCTTATATCAGAGTATCCTATTGCGATCCCAACTTGTAGCAACACGTTCAGATTTATGGTTGCTAGTGCATGTACAATTTTTACATTATGGAGCAGTTTCAGCAAAAGTAATTTCAGCTTTCTTTCAAATAAACAGTGATTTTTCACCAACAGCATAGCTGCTAGTAGTATTTTCTGCCTTCTGTCCATTTGATCTCGATCTAAATGCAAATAAAAAAATTTGTATACAAACAAACACATGCTTGATAAATGCAAAAACTGTCGTCTGTCAGGGTAAAATTTTAATTCACATTAGTAAGTTTTTAATACAAATTAACGCTGTCGTCTGTCTACGCTATTAATCAGCGATTTTTCCACTAGTTTTTACTGATATTGTTCTTTTAACGTTTTTAAGTGAAAATAAGCGGAAAAATCTGTTATACGGGACAATTAATCTGAAATTACTGTAATAAAACAAGATTGTAATAATTTTATCACACGGAGGTAGTGCAAACCAAGATCAATCAGAGGACAACGAAAATATAGCGACTTTTAATTTGTATGTATTAAAAACTTGTCTTTTATAAATTATAACTAAAGTACACTTTTTGCGCAACGCAACGTTTTGATAGATGAATAAGAAAAGGGAAAATTAAGGGTGACGGATCCATAAGTAAGTAAATGTTTCTTCGCATTGTGTGGCTTGTTGAAAAATTTGTTATGTAGAGTTAAGACAGTTATCGGAAAAGTCCGATCTAAAAGCGTATTTGTTTTCAAAATGTCGTGAAAGAATTTTCCAATTTTGTTGAAGAAAGAGAAAGAAACTAAGCTCAGACAATTAATATTTACGGACTTTAAAGATATGTTTCCTGAAAAAGATATTAAGCTTTTAAATTTTTGGAAAAAAGTTCTAGAACGGCAAACTAGATTTTCCAGTTTTATTATTATTTATTAAAACTATAATAAACTAAGCTAAAAAAAGCAGTAGCAACTAATGGCTATCGGCTTGGAATGACTTCAGTTTTTTATTTCCCATCTCGAATAAATTTATTACGAAAAGGATTTGCTCCTTGTTTACTGTGTTTTCCAATATTGTTATTATCTTTACATACGAGTAGTTGAATTTCTTTAAAGTTTATAATGGAATTTATTACCGGAAAATTACCAAAGCCAACCATAAATTATTAAGGCGCGGGAAAGGTCTAAGCGTCATGTGATGTAAAGAAGCCTTTCGTAAAAAACAAAGACTGAATACTGAAAGATTTTATATACATATATACAATACATGTGTACATACTTTTGTGAATGAATACTGAATTTAAAAAAAATTCAACCTCAGCAGTTACAAATCGATCTTTTTTTAATTTTTCAATATTAAGAATTATTTTGCAAGTTGTTCATAGAGAGTGAATGTATGTACGTATCGTACATTTGTATGGTTTTTGATCTTTTCAAACTTTTTTGTATGTCACAACACAGCCATGCTAAAAAAAATTCGACTTTTTTAAACATATGAGAACATTCGATGATGCATCATCACATTTTGAAAAATCAATACATTGGCGTATAAAACTGAAAATTTAGCAGCGCTGTAGTGCTTTAAGCTCAAAATATCACTTTTAATCAAATAATTTTTTGAGTTTTGTTTGAAGCTTGAAGCAATTTTTTATCGGTAATATTGTTGAACACTTATGACAATTTTAAAAGTTTTTTAGTATATCTGAATTCTTCACCCTTCGTAATATTTTCATTGGCAATATGTATACATTGTTTCCCAAAATCTTCAAAAGTGGAAACAAGTGTCGTTACGGCTTAAACAAGACTTTTTGTTTCCTTGCAAACCAGTTCGAGTGAAATGATGGTAAAGATACGTATTTCTAAGTTCCTACATGTGTGTACAAATCGAACGAGTTCCTTTTTATTTATTTTTATTTCATAATATATTGTATAAAATAGTGAAGCCCATGTGATTTTATTGTTAGTTATAATCTAAACTGATTGTAGCCATAAAAATTTCTTTTTTTAATAAGAAATTTGGATTTTTACTTTAAATAATAACATTTTGTTTAAAAAATAAACTTTTTTTATGTTTCGACATTTCTCCCAAAAAATGTTACAAATTAGTCCATCTCTTATCTGGTAGCTATGCCTACAAGTTATGTGAGTTCTAATTGGAAGCAAAATTCATTTATTTAATTATGAAGCAAACATGTGCTACATACAGTGGTTGTGAGCTCATTTGATGCAAGAAATACTGAAAGTTCAAATCACTATACACCTTTTAATAATATTAAAGAGAAACCAAAGATTTTTTAATGGGCAAGATAAGGCTAGAAAATGGACTTACTCTTTTTTAAACTAGGGGTGAAAAAATTGGAACAATTATACTTTTTTTTGGTACTATTCAAACTCGAAAAGTTACAAAGTTTTAGTTATAAGAATAGTAATTTTTCTCTAAATACATGCATATAGACATAAATAAATATGAACCTTTTTTGGTTTCTTTATCTACATATTTTGTTCATTGTCAAAGAGTTCGGACATATAAAGAAAAATTACAATTTGTCAAAAATTACGTTCTGTCAAAAAAAAGTAAAATTTTTCAAATTAAAATTGATTTTCCGGCTTGAAACATAAAGTATTGATTTATACGCCATTTATGGCCAAATTAAGCGATTTACCGATTTTTTCTGCTCGGTTTTGAGTTTTCTTATAAACGAAAAGTTGACAGCATCTATTAAAATAAGCAAGAAACAAGTGTTTTGTTTACATTTTTTATCGCTTGCTCTTTTTAACATTCAATATTGAATTGTTTTTTGTTATCTTATAGTACAAATGAACTTTAATGCATATTTTGTTATGTTCTTAATAATTATACGTACCGATAATAATATAAATTTATAATAAATATGGCTTAGTACAATTAAGGTCACAAAAGTACAGCCTTTAAAGCTATTTGTTACAATTTTAAAATTTTCAATGTCATACCCGTTTTGTACTAATTACTCAGTTTATATGATGCAAGAAAAGTAAAGGTGTGAAGTGGTAACTGATATTGGAAAGGCGTGTAGTACATCTACGCTTCGTCGTGTTTTGCGATCATTTGACTTTCATGGTCGAGTACCACTGAAGAAGCCTTTTAAAAGCACAACAATAGAAGTTCACGATTAGGGATCGCTGCCTACAATATTTGGAATACACAGCTCCAAACGAAGAATCTTAGGGCAACAGTTAAACATGGCGGAGGTAGTGTTAAGCTTGTCTGGCCCCAGCGGGTGTCGGAAATTTAGTTTGTTGTTTGTTGTTAAAGTTAGATAAGACCATGTATTTGAACAATTTGTTTGAGAATGTGGAAAAATTGGGTCTGGCAAGCAATTACCGTTACTACCAAGATAATGACTCAAAAGATGAATCTAATGTTGTTCAAGCCTGACTCATATGGAAATGCTCTCATTTGATGAACTCGTAGACTGCCGACTTGAATATGTTTGAAAATAAAATAAGACACAAAAGCACTGGTTGCGTGAAAGTACTTTTGGGGCAAAAAGCTACCAAATTAAATACTTGTTTTTACAAAAAATGCTTTAAACAATATCAAGAATATAATTGTTTTTATTTCAAATGCTTACCCTCAAATAATCTCCTACCTTTAAGTTTGATATTTGGTTTGTTTTTCTTATTTTTTTTCAATATAAATACATACATATGTATGTATTTACTATGTATCTTCTTCTTTTGGCGCTACAGTCCGTGGTGAACCTGGGCCTCAACCAACAAAGTTTTCCAGCTGGCACGGTCTTTAGCCAGCGTTCTCCAATTTTGCACACCAAGTTGGTTGAGGTCCCTCTCCACTTGTGTGCGCCATCGGTTCCGTGGGCGTCCTCTACTGCGTTGTCCCACAGGTTCGGAATCGAAGATTCTACGGGTCGGAGCAGTATTCTCCATGCGCTCTAAATGGCCCAACCATCTTAGCCGTTGGATCCGTAGGCGCCTGGTTAGGCTCATGTCGCTGTACAACCCGTACAGTTCATGATTGAATCTTCTTCTCCAGAAACCATCAACGCAAACAGGGCCGAAGATTGAACGCAGAACTTTTCTCTCGAAAATAGCAAGGACTTCCTCATCCGCCTTCGACACCGTCCATAGAGAAGTACAGGGATTATCAAAGTGGTATATAGTGTCAACTTGGTTTTTCGAGAAAGGGCCTTACTACTCAATTGCCTCTTGAGCCCAAAGAAACAGCGATTGGCAAGAGTTATTCTGCGTTTGATCTCAGTACTGATGTTGTTCATACTGTTGACTTGGGAACCAAGGTAGACGAAGTCCTTCACTACCTCGAAGTTATAGCTGCCTATGGTGATGTTCTGGCCCAGTCGTCGGTGTTGCGCGTCCTTTTTTGATGACAGCATATACTTCGTTTTGCCCTCGTTCACCGCTAGACCCATTTTGGCCGCCTCCGTTGAAATACCAGCAAACGCGGACTTTTGAAAGATCGTGCCTCTGTTGTTGGCATGTGAGTTTTGCACGATCTTCTCAAGAATTATGTTAAAAAAGTCACATGACAGTCCGTCGCCTTGTCTAAATCCCCTTCTGACATTGAAGGTCTCGGTGAATTCGTTACCGACCTTGATGGAGCAGCGAGAGTTCTCCATCGTCATCCTACACAGCCTGACGAGTTTAGTAGGAATGTCAAAACTAGACATGGCTTCGTATAGCTCGTCCCTATACACACTGCGGCCTTAAAATCGACGAATAGGTGGTGGGTGTCGATTTGCATCTCTTGGGTCTTTTCCAGGATCTGCCGTAGTGTGAAAATTTGGTCGATGGTGGACTTCCCCGGCCTGAAACCACACTGATAAGGACCTATCAGACTGTTCACGAATGGTTTCAGGCGCTCACACAAAACGGCAGCGAAGATCTTGTAGGCGATGTTCAGGAGACTTATTCCTCGGTAGTTGGCGCAGTTGAAGGGGTCTCCTTTTTTGTGGATCGGGCAAACGATGCTGAGATTCCACTCGTCGGGCATGCTTTCCTCCGACCATATCTTACAGATGAGCTGGTGCATGCGCCCAACCAAGTCATCTCCGGCTGTCTTAAATAGTTCCGCGGACAGTGCGTCCGCTCCTGCAGCTTTGTTTGATTTCAATCTCGATATTGCTATCTTGACTTCATTCAGGTCGGGGGGACGGAATTCTCTACCATCATCGTCCGTTATCTGTAGTGGAATATTCTGCCTGGCGATGGAATCGGTGTTTTGTTCGCCGTTAAACTGTTTGCAGAAGTGATCCTTCCAGATTCTCAGCATCGATTGCGGCTCTACTACGATTTGTCCCTCTTCGTCACGACAGGCTTCTGTCCGAAGCTTATGTCCATTGGATAGTTGTTTTACCCGTTGGTAAAACTTTCGGATATTATTCCTGCCGTAACACCTCTCCAGTTCCTCGATCGCGCGCTTCTCGTGCTCTTTCTTCTTCTTTTTGAGAAGCCGGTGTTCTTCCCTTCTCTTCCGTTCGTAGAGCTCACGAGCTGCTCTCGTCCTTCTCTCCAACGTCGCCTTATACGCTGCTAGCTTCGCTGAATGTGCCTGCCTGCACTCGTCGTCAAACCATGGGTTTTTTCCGGGTGGCATTTTAAAACCCAATACATCAGAGGCAGCATCTCTGATGGCGTTTTGGCAACGGTTCCATTCCTCATCGGTTGTTTCGCCTGGCAGGGCTGGACTCTCTGAAAGCTTAAGGGAGACTAGATCGGCAAATTTCCCAGCGGTCGATTGCGATTGTAGCTTTGCGACGTCAAACTGTTGTGGTCGTGCTCTACTCCGTTTTGCTACTGATATCCGTGATCTTACTTTGGCTACAACAAGGAAGTGATCGGAGTCAATGTTGGCTCCTCGGAATGTTCGGACATCAAGAATACTGGAGGAGTGTCATGTGACATCAAGAATACTAGCAGTCTGAGTCCGTTATCGGATGTGTCGTCATGCAGGCTGTGTTTCCCGATGACTCTAGCGAAGATGTCTTCCTTGCCCAGGTTTCCGTTAAAATCTCCTAGGACGATCTTGGTGTCGTAGCTGGGGCATTGATCGTATGTTCTTTCAAGGAGATTATAAAAGTCATCCTTGCTGTCGTCATCTTTATCCTCCGTAGGGGCGTGGGCCCAGAATAGACTAATGTTGCCGAGCCTAGCCTTGATGCGGATTGTAATGAGGCGTTCGCTTACGTATTTAAAGCTTAGGACTCTTTGCCTAAGTCTGCCTCGAACAACAAACCCGCATCCAAACAGGCGCTGTCGCCGCTCTTTGTAGCAATCACCGTAGTAGATGTTGCAGTTTCTCACTTTCCTTTTGCCCGGCCCATTCCATCGCACTTCCTGGATGGCGGTGATGTCAGCCTTATAGGCTTCTAGGGCCTCCGTAAGTTCATCGGCTGCACGTGGTCTGTTCAGGGACCTGACATTCCACGTGCAGAACCGAAAATCGTTATCCTTATTACGTTGTCCATGGTCGTCAGCAATAGGGTCATCCATATTCATAATTTTGTGTGGTTGTCACGTAACTAATGTGTTTTTACACGGTAGGGAAGTTACCCCCACGCACAACCCCTGAAACCTGGAGGACCGGGTCCTGGTTTAGACCCCTGGACAGAGGGGATTCGCTGCACACTTTGGTTCACCTCTAAGCGAGTGCTGTAGGGGCTATCCAGGGGCGCCACGAGGAGGCAGTATGTCAGCTTGACCAGTCCATTTTCAGGGATCGCTGCTGGCTTCTCGCCGGGTTGAGAGCAATCAACAACTTTGCCCTGAGTGCACTGGCCCATTTCCAGTTATTTTACATAAACAAAATAGTCAAAAAGGTTTTTGCCTAATTTTTATCTCCAAAATTTGTTTGTGTATAAGTATGCAAATAAAAATTTAACTTAAGAATGCTTAATGATTTATCACTTATGCTTATGTTTGCTTAATGTTTCTGCAAACAAGCAAAAAAAGAATCGGTTATTCATAATAAAAACAATTTCTGCTCGTTGATGTATTTATAAAAATTGCAGACTATCGAGGTGGAATCTCAGTAATATCACATAGATTTCTACAACATGTATTTATTAATTTCGTTTTCATTACATAAGTATAATAATTAAAATTGGTTCTGTACAATAAAATAAATTAGAAAAAATGCATTCTGTCGGACACTACTAAGATTTTTTGGATTTTAGCAGATACTATATCATTTTATACAAGAGCTTAGAATTAGAAATATAATAATCTCAATTAGTGAGGAAGACAGCGACTGTCCAAATTTTACACAGTCGTAAACACTAACACATCAGAAATTCCCAGATGTTTGCAGTCTTTTTGCAATTAAACCATGCTGAAAGCCTTAAACCTTTCAAGCTTTAAAAACGTTGCTTCAACCCATGCTGTACGTTTTTTCTTTTTGTAGTCAAAGCCCAATGTCGTGATTTTGAATTAATTGTTATTCATATAATAAAACACACCCCATCATTCACTGAGATTTTTCTGCGTCAGAATTTTTTACGTTTGTATACTGTAGGATTTGCGGTTAGATTAATAAAAGCATTTTTTATCTAATCGGTTTATTTCTAATGTTTAATTTTCTGTACGTAATGTACGACAGAAAACTTTATGACAGTAATATTTAAATGCGTACAAGGCGCAATGTGGAACACAAATTTTCCGAAAGCGCCCGTATGTCGCCAATAACTCATTGAATGTTGGTTTCCAGGTGTTCAATTGTCTCTGGTTTATCGACGTAGACAATTGACTTTACGTAATCCCAATGGAGTTAAGTCACACGATCCTGATAGCCAATTAATTGGACCATTCCAAATGACTTTTCATAAAAAATTTCTTTAAGTAAATCAATTGCCAGCTAATTGTCAAAAATTTTCAAACGGTGCTCTGGTGTAAGTTTATCCATAATAAAATGTCGGATCAATTTAAACAAAAAGCAACTACCAGCTGTTAAACGGGTTGCCACATAATGCAGTGTTGTCAGCTCAAAGTTGCGAACCTCAAAAAGTAACACTTAATATACATATACGTACATATGTATATACACAAATATATACTAACTAACAATAAAATCAGCTGTTAATGAAATAGTGTTTATTTTTATATTTCAGAAACAGGCACAATTTTAAAACAAAATGTATTTTAACGATTTGGAAAACGAAAAAAAGCTAACAACTATACAAAAATTTTACTATGGCACAAACATTTTTATCACTGGAGCCACCGGATTTCTAGGAAAAAGTAAGTACGAATAAATATTAATTGGAATTTCTTCTATTATTATTGAGAATGAGGTTTAGCGTATTTAGCCTACTTTCGCTTATTGTATGTACATACAATAAGTTGGATTTTTGACGCATCTTGTGCAATTGAGCTTGGCCGGGATAGCTTTGGTTATATGTACGATATAAATTTCTCCGGTCGTAATACTGTATTTCAAAAAAAAATATTTCAAATTTTGTTTACATCTGCATTGTACCAGAACTGAGTATTATTTCGCTATTGCAGGGATGAGTATGTCAGATGATGAACTGATACTTTTCTCACTCCTCAGTGCTACGTATGCATACCTTGGATAATCCACAATAAAACATCAATTAACCCAACATTACGCTCTGATTTTTATGTTATTGTTTTTTGTTTTGTTATTGTTTGTTCTTTCACGACCTCTGGAATGTTGGTCGAATACTCTACCAACTCACCCATCCATGCTTAAAACGGAAATTAGTTGGATTATACATATGTATGTATATTCGGATTTAATTCGAATAAAAACCTTTAGTAAAAATATATATATAAATATGTATGTAAGTATAAGGAAGAGTTTTCCCGCTTACTGTTAATAAGGAGCTGTAAAAAACACCAAAATACTTATGAAAACATTCCTTAGTGTGTGTTTTCACGGTAATACAAGTATTAAAAGCAAAATGTACTGAGTGGGAGAGAATACGGATACAAAATTTTACAAGCCAACGGTAAATGTTTATTTTCTAAACTATTTTGGAAACATATGTATTCTCATCACACCAGGGGTGTAAACGTTGGCAACACCAATAGAATGTATTGAAGGTGCCAGCAAAGACTGTAAATTTAGTCTTTGGTGCTGGCAATAATTACTAGAACAACCAAATTCAACGCCGCAAATGTTCACGTTGTTTTTGTAAATATTGTAGAACTGAAACATCAGCTATATAATTCACACCAGCAATTTTTTGCTTTGATTTACTTATACCATCCGTTTAAACATGAACAATACATACAACAGACTTTTCCTCAAATGAACCATAAAACAGTAGAGTTGTCAAAAATAATCAGGATGACGCGATAGGTCTTCTTCAGCCCAGAGCTGTTATACAACTAAAAATTAATCTTAAATTTACTTTAATGGAACAACAGTCCAGAGGTCGTAGGTTCGATTCCTACTAAAGACTCTGGTGAAAAAACAATAGCCAACATTTTTTTAAATAAAAACAATAACATAAAACACAAATACAACACAAAAACACGCAATGTTGGGTTAACTGATATTTGACTCTACATTGTCGAAGGTATGTACATTGGGCGCTGAACTTTTAACTTTAGCTCAGCATATTAATTTTCAGAACGATGTTCGTATTCGAACCATTTGGTTTCGGTTTTAAAATATATGTATGTATGTGCATTAACAGCATATTTCTGTCCGTTATATCCAAACATTTGTAGCTGTTTTAAAAACCTTACGAAGATTTGACAACAAAAAAGAGGCAAAGTAGCCGAAATGTGCGTTAACACTGACTTGATGCTTTATAGATTGAAAAATCATGCTATGAGTTCTTAATGGTTCCCTTCAACATTCACAAATCACATTACTACTAGTAGCGTTAGCTGATTATATATCGGCGGAGTACTGTAACTTGGATGGTGAACTCAGAGTTCATTTTAAATATTAATATCACAGGAAGAACGATTTCACTGTTGACTACTTTGGAGAACTTTCGGCATGGAATCAGAAAGTCCTTCCCTCGTTTGGGCTTCTAAAGCAACCTGAAGTTTAAATACTCGTAGTGTGTTCTGACTTAGAACATAGTCGAGAGATAGCCAAATTTAGAATCCTGATTGCTAACATTGGCACATTACGCATGTAAAGGGTGGTTAAATTGTATGGGCCGATGTTGAATGTGAACCACACCTAAACGCCAAGTTTTTTTCCGAATTTTATTTGACATTTCTCTATTTTAGACTTACTCAATTTGAACCATGGAGAGATACATAATCCAACAACGTGTTAAAGTTATCCAAACTTATTATGAAAATGGGAGTTCAAATCAAAATGCATATCGTGCACTTCGTAATTTTTTTGGTCAATTTCATCGTCCAAATGTGCGTACAATCGCAAAAATCGTGGAAAAATTCGAGCAAACCGGGTCTGTAGAAGATGTGAGAACACCAGCGCATGCTCGTACAGCTCGTACTGCAGAAAATATTGCTGCTGTTCGCGATAGTGTGGCTGAAGAGCCGTCCACCTCAACTCGTCGTCGTTCCCAACAATTGCACCTCTCACGCTCGTCGTTGATGAACATTATGCATAAAGACTTGCATTTACACGCTTACAAGGTGCAATTGGCTCAAGAACTAAAGCCTCTTGACCATTCCAAACGTCGTGAATGGGCAGAATGGTGGCAAGAAATGGCAACAGTGGATGATCAATTTTCGAAGAAAATCATCTTCAGTGATGAGGCACATTTTCACCTCAGTGGATTCGTCAATAAACAGAATTGCCGCATTTGGGCGAATGAGAATCCAAGAGTGATTGTCGAAAAACCAATGCACCCACAAAGAGTGACTGTTTGGTGCGGTTTATGGGCTGGCGGCATCATCGGGCCGTATTTTTTCCAAAATGAGGCCGGTCAGGCAGTTACTGTGAATGGTGTTCGCTATCGTGAGATGATAACGAACTTTTTATGGCCCGAATTGGAAGATATGGATGTGGACGATATGTG
The DNA here is from genome assembly GCA_932526305.1 of Epicampocera succincta. NCBI lineage: Eukaryota > Metazoa > Arthropoda > Insecta > Diptera > Tachinidae > Epicampocera > Epicampocera succincta. Next base: position 10,166,470 of record OW052039.1, on the reverse strand, counting down.
GTTTCAGCAGGACGGTGCCACTTGCCACACAGCTAACGAAACAATGGCTCTTTTGCGCAACAAATTCAATTGCCGCGTTATCTCACGTAATGACGATGTCAATTGGCCGCCAAGATCATGTGATTTGACACCGTTGGACTTTTTTCTTTGGGGTTATTTGAAAGAAAAGGTGTACGTCGATAAGCCAGCAAGAATTCAAGACCTAAAGGATCAGATAATTCGGCACATTAACGGCATAGAACCTCCATTATGCCTCAGCGTCATCGAAAATTTGGACCATCGGATGGAGGTGTGCCGCCGAGGTCGCGGCGCCCATTTGGCCGATATTTTGTTCCATACATAATTGAGTAATACCAATACATCATAATAAAATAAAATTACAATAATTTCCTAAATACATAGTTTGTGTTTTATTCAAAATCAACATCGGCCCTTGAAATTTAACCACCCTTACATAGATATCTTGATTTGATCGCATTACTGTCGACGAGATGCATTTACCAGTTTTTTCTTTAGTTTTCGAAACTATAGATGCCTAGTACTCAAAACAATACGACAGAGTCGATTTGCTTGAATATACTTTCTTCTACTAAAAATTTATTTTTAAAACAAGAATAGGATGAATTTGATGCAAATCGGAAAACTACTCACATGGCATGTACTGCACTTTTTTGAAAAATTATTAAAAGTATCATAATTGTTTATGTAATCAATTACCACATTATGAATTTCTCCGATATACATACATAATTGTTACTATTTCTGAATCGCTTAAGAAGTTTTTCTACCCAATTTAATTTTTTAACTAGACAATACCGTTTAAATATGCTTTTATACCAAGGCGAAAAGTAGGATTGTAGATTTCAATTAAAATTTATATCAAAATCTAAGTTGTTCAGACCAATGTATGACTAAGAACGTATATTTTTTTGCGTATGTGTGTATAACTTGGATACATTTTGTTTAAATTTACATGCATTTCTCCAATTTTTTAAAATAAATTAGTAAAATAAATCTAAGTCTTTTAATATTTTTCTCTCCACCTGTCAAGTTTTATTTATGTTTTTTAGTCCAAAATGAAGAAAATCAGGGTATTTTACTAACATCTAAGCACGAACTATATTTTATTTTGTGTAAGAAATCTCGTAAAAGTCTAATAGCATCGGCGTGAAATCTCGTATTAATTTGCCTTTGGAGTAAATGCACTATTCTAATCTGATGAATAATAAATATAATTTATAATTTCTCACTAAAATATTGTACAACAAAAGAGAAAAAAGAACCGTTATTGCTAAATTTAATATATGTCAATTATTAAATATATGTACATAGTTTTCAAATTCAATCGTTAAAACCAATTGCTCAACCTTTATCATTGAGCTAATGAAATAAAGACACATTTCAACGATAATTTGGTAATGAATGAATATGCATTTGATGACGTACCTACATACATATGTATAAGAATTTGTAATCCTTTTTATATTTCATAGAACTTTTGTAACGACTTGAGTGCCTCGAAAGATGAGTTGGTAGAATATTTCTTTTTTTTTTTATTCCAAGTTAGTCGTTCATCTAAGTATAACCCTGAGTATTTATCACTCCTCATAGTCGGTAATAATGTAACATTTAGTGCAACTGGTAAGCTGGTTTCTCTTCTAAGTGAGAAAACTTTCTCATGGAAAAACTTATCTGTGTTTACTTTGATTTTCCATTTTTGTTGGCGTTGTTGTAATTGATTCAGATCAGTTTGCAATTGAGTAGAAGCATTAATATCAGATTACTATTATATGATCACTGGTGTAAAATGTTGGTCCTAAAACGCTACCTTGTGGAACTCCAGCATAGGTTGGCCTTACTATTGAAAAATCCTTATTAATATTTATATAGAAACATCGGTCATGTAAATATGATTTCAGAATTAAATAAAGTGGAGCTGGTAACATCTAAGAACACTGCTGAAGAATAGTTTTTGTTTCAAAAGCATTTCAATGGCACTGCTCTGGCGTAGCATGTTTGCTACGAAGTCCAAACTGGTAATCAGGGATAATATTGTTTTGTTCTAATACAGACTTTAATCTGTTTAAAAATAATCGCTGAAATATTTTTCGAATACTAGACAATAAACTTATTGGTGTCAGGTTTTAAAATCATCACAATTTCATCAGTTTTCCATCGGGTTGGAAAATGATGCAAAAATAATGAAGCATAAAAGTGTTAAAAATATCACGCTTTCTCTAGGCAGTAATTTAACTAATTTGGCGTCAATGCTGTCGTAGCCAGGATTTTTATTGTTTCCGTTTTAATTTCATTTGGAGTAAATGACTAATATGAAGGGTCATTTGGCATGATTTTCCTTGTCTGTATTTGATCTACACCATTTATTCTTTAAAAATTTTATCAGAATATCACGTTGCATATGTATTTTAAGATACTTTGCAGTATTCCAAAGGCTATTATCAATTTTATTTTCATCGAGGAATCTCAAATACTGCCCCAATTTTGCATTTTTAAATTCTTTTAGGTTTTGTTTCAGCTGTGTACAAATTTATTAAAATATAATAATACAAATAAAATTTCGCTTGTCGATTTAATTTTTTCTAAGCTGCCAATAAGGTATCTTACTTTGGTAGAGATGTAATTGTTTGTTGTTTCCTGATTCCGACTTCCAGATATACTCGGCGTTGTCAAGAGAGCAGCTTCATGTATTAGGATAGTGAACTTTTCAACAGGTTCATCGAATTCTTGATCGTTATTTATTGAAAGACTCAAGTCGATGTTTTTATCTATCCAGTAGTTAAAAAAACTTATATCCGTTCGATTGGATATTAACTTAACTGTTTTTAAAATTTTATGAAAGGAGGAGTAAGGGCACAGCTTAGGTCGTCGTTGTCCACTATGTTTAAGTAATTTCAAAGAAGTCTAATAAAGGTGGTATTTTGGTGGGTTATTAAAGAGCTCTTCATACTCATGAGATAAAACAGAATGCCCTGGATGGAAAATATGTACATATATGGCAAATATTGAAACATGTCCTTTATTAGTATATATGTATGTACTTTTACTCCAGCAGCTTTCAGATAGTTGTAACAAATTGAAGGAAGTACATCGTACTGAATATTCGATTTTAGTAAAATTGTAGAGCCATCATGAACTCTGTTATCTGGATAATTTGCTCTTATAGTGTCTTAACCTGTAATATTAAAAATAGTTCTATAAGAAAAATGAGTTTCAGATATCAAAGAAATGTCAACAAATGGTATACTTAAAAATAGTACAGTCTCCTATATATGATTTGGAAGCCCATTAGCCTTCCACACTGCTACTCTAATATCTAGTTGCATAATTTGGTAACAAGAACTAACATCATATTAAGCAACGTGTGAATTAGCTAACTCGATTTATTTTTCAAGAAGAAAGAAATATTTGCATGTTGGTCAGTTGGCTTAGCAGTAAATGCATTGTTCTTCTGCACAAGTTTTTGATAAACTTGACATCCTTTGTAATAAGCGGTATGGTTTTATAAACAGTAAACATAAAGAGGAAAATTTTGTTTGCCCATGTTGCATTCAGCTGTTGGAAGATCAAGCGCACATCGATCATCACACATCGGTAATGTTTTCTGCTTGTGTATGTTCAAATTGTTGACAACGGTGGCATTAAACAATATCGTTAGCTCTTCCTTTTGCTTCAAAAGAAACTATTGCATTGTTAATATGACAAATTTCATATATTTCTTTCCACGTGAAGCATCGGAAGAGGTTCCTTTGCAACTCTGCTTTTAACATTGCAAACATTTTTAACGCCATGACCTTTACCTGTTAACTGAGCGTTTATATCTTATGGGGTAGTTGAGTGAAAGTCTCCACCTTTGAAGGCAACACGGTAGATCATCATCCTGACGTATTTTGTATGTATGGAAACCTATTTTTTAGTGGAAACCTATTTTTTAGTTAGCCAATTTTCTGACACTATACTTATTATTGTAATTTAAATTTCATTTTTTCTCTCAGATTTATAACTACTCTCTTTTCTAGGAATAATAGAACTTATATTATGCTATGGTAAATAGCATGATAAAGATATACTCCAAATAAGCTTCTACAGTCTCTAACTCAAAAAATTAAAAAAAAAATTATGAAAAAAAAAGAAAAAAATATGAAAGAAAAGAACATTTAATAGTTGTATAATTTTTATACAGTCTTTTTTTGCTGGAGACAAGCTGAACCAACGCGTTGATTCACGACGGAGTATTTCACTCCACTCTAAATCGCAAACCTCAAATATTTCTTGAAAATATGTTAATAAAAATATTTTCTAACTCGAAGTTTAATAACTTAATAGCGTTTTCAAATGCATTATATAGAATGTGACATTATTGTGACACATACAACCAGCACTTATTAAGTCTAGGTTGCTTTTTTTAGCTCCACATATGTATACACTTTTTTTGCAACCAATATTGACATATATTCTAATGTTAAATTACCAGCTTCGAGTTTAGATTTACCAATTTTAGTTCATACCTCTGAGTTTAGATCGAAAAAGTAAAAGCCCTTGCATTTCCTTGGAAAAATATGTAATTAGAAAGGGAACATTTTTATATTGCCTTTATCTGAAGCATTTATTTTTTTCTTCTACAACTAAAGTTGTGCAATATTCGAATCTGCAAATAATTCTTTAAATAAATTGCTACTAAAATCTGCTGAAACATACATATGTACATCATAGCGTGGTAAACAAAAATAGCCTCTGCAGCAGCACTATATTGGCGTTTCGTTTGATTTTTTCACAAATTCCTCTATTTGCTATAGAAAAGGAAATTCCACATACTGAGTACTTTGCTATCGACTCTTCTTCTGCCGTAGCAACCAATTGAATTCATTTATCCAATAGTCCTTAAATTGTTTTTCTTCTTGCTTCAATTTGTTTAAACGGCTTGCTATTTTCCCTGGAACTGGTTCCCGAATCATTTGAATCCATTAAAATTCTTAATTGCTAAAATAAAATAATTTTGTTCATTTAAGTTTCAAAATATAACTTATAAAATAAATTCTAACGTTACGAAGAGCTTTTATCTTCTTTTTTACAGTCAAACACCATAAACGAAAAAGTTTTGGTTTTTTCTTTTTATATGTACAATACATATGTATGTATATAATCTTTGACAACAGGAATGAATTTCTTTTATTTCGTTTATGAAGGAGACTAAAACGTTAAATCCCTGGGTGATTCAAAGATAATAGATAATGAAGCTTTTTTATACACTGAACAAAATCTTTTTATGAGAGCAGTAAAAAATCAGTACAAACACAAAAAATCAGTACATTTGCGTAGTGATTTGCATGTTATGCGTAGGTAGGTAAGTACTTTCAACAAAAAACGATACATGTACTGATAAAAACAGTACGACTGGCAATCGTACTTTCAAGCAAAATATAGAAGGTAATGTAATCAGTGATACCCGCATATGGCAGCTGATTAATAATAATATAGTGACTAATGTCAAGAATTTTGAGGGCATTTCGAAAATTGTTTAACATATCAATATGGGTCTATTAGACATTGACCTAATTTAATAATATTCCCTTTTATTCTGCATCATCTATAACGACTATTTTTTCCACAAGATGTACAAAGTGATAGTACTTATCGGCCTGTCGGAGTATGTCATACTTAAGCATCGCGAATTGTTAATACGACTATTCAGGTTTTTTTCATAATTCATATCATAACTCCTCTTATTCTGCGTTTTTTTGGTGTTAAAGTAAAATATAAATATTTTTTGTAGCTACAAACATATTTTTTAAGATCCTTAAAGCATATTTATTACTTTAACAAGTCTAGCGCGGAATTTCTTTTTAACATATTTTTTTTTTCAGTTCTTCTTAACAAACTATTTACTGCATGCCCTGGCATTGAAACGGTTTATGTTTTAGTAAGGAAGAAGAAAAATAAAGATGTTCACACAAGAGTTGAACAAATATTCGATGATCCGGTAAGTAATTATTAATCATGATTAAGCACGCCTAATAGTTTATGCTAACAGAATTATACTCATAGAAATAAGATAAACAAGCCCTTAAATCTTAGTCTACACTTACTTTGTTATACATGTACATCGCGTAGTTTTCATATTATTTGTTCCTGCAAAATATCTCTGATTTGAGTTAACTAAAAGCCAGTTCATGGTTGCTAAGAGATAAGCTATAGGTGACTCAAAAGCTAACTCATTTTCTTTACGATTTTTATTTAACATGCATAGGAGTAGGAGAGTTCGTTGTTTCTTTTTTAACAATAATGTGCCAAAGGGAAAGGACAACTAGCCCACCTCTGTATCAGATTGCAGTTAATTTATCAGTTTATCATTCAGTCGTAAATGAGTTGGTGAAATACTAACTTTATTATGAGTTAGCTCACAAAATCCTGACAGGGATATCATATCATGTATACTGCATATTTTGTTCTATCTTAGCGTAGTATTTACTAAAATCAACTAGATTTTGTTAAAATCTAGTCGCCTGTATAAACACGCATATGTATGTATAAATGGTAGGGTGCAAACGAGTTGTAGAGTATGTTTGGATCTTCTAAATGATTTCAAAACCCTTTTAAAGGCATGACAAACATTTTGGAGGTAAGCGTCGAAGTTTAAAAGAATGTGGAACTATTTTTTATATATCTACATATGAACTATGTATACATGTAATAACGAAGTTTTACAATGTTCAAACTAGAAGTTATTGAAACGTTTGACCTGTCAAATCGGGTATGTGAGGGGAAAATCACCACTATTAAAATCTAGTTCACGTAGAGAAATTTTTCGATTACTACAATTTCTTGGATCATGGTATTCGATCTTAAGGTATATTAACTACTAATAATTTTTAAATTGGTGTTAGCACATTGCAATATAAAAAAATTAATATGTGATAAATTAAAAAATTGTTAATAAAAAATTCATGAAACTTTGATTTACAATGGGTCCACATGTTTTTAGAAACAAAAAAAGTTCAGAAAATGTTCATTAAGAATTCGTGTACAATATATTGTACAAGTACAAGATTTCTTTCATTTTCTTCGCTCTGCTGAAAAGTTGTTGATTTACAAAGAAGACGTTTTGGCAAATGTATTGTTCCTATTACAGTACAGTACAGTACAGTATTGTACCCGTTTTGCTAATAATTAATTCTTGCTCCAAATAATACTAGGGCCCAAAACACGAAATTTTGAGGTAACGAGCAAATAACAGGTTCTGACGGTACCACCCCACTTAATTTTTATAAAATCGGTTTAATTTAGATTAATAGTGTAAACGGAATTTTGCAAAATTTAGTTATCTAAATTGGATAGTGTGTTTCTTCTTCCTGCCTCAAAGTTGACTGTTCAGGACTTGGATATTTAAAGTCCTCACTGAATCACTCCGTCGTCTAATATTTATTTGTATTTAAATAGAAACTCAAGTTTTTCGAATAATTCTTCACTTCCTGGGAAGGTGAACGGAACATTCGGCTTACAAAATTCATTCAGAAGAACAATCTTTAGGTATATCGCCATAAGTTCGAAGATCAGAAATAACTACCTCGTTACAAATTTATTTATTCAAAACAGTCTATGCAATTATAAGATTGTTGGCGACAGCGATCGAGTCCTCGATGTCCGACAATTGTTACAACCGTTTTGTGGTTTTATGTTTTTGCATACATATGTGCATAAATGAACTTCAATATTACTTTTTTTACTCGCAGTTAAGTATCAGCAAAGTAAAAAACTGCAAAGATGATAGTACTACCAAGTGATCAAAATAGGTTTGCTATACTTGCAACGGCGGAGCCAACCACATTTAAGAAGTCATTCACAGCAATTCCAATTTATATAAGAGAGTCTACCTCCCGTGCATTGGAACGGAAAATCGTTTCGATAATTGGAGAAGACACTTTTACTGTTGCATTAATTTAACACGGCAACTTTAACGAAACGAAAATTCAAGTTAAAAGGGAAGACAATTACCTAAAGCAGTCCAATGCATTGACAAAAGAAAACAAAAGCTTCTATACATATCAGCTAAAAAGCGCTAAAGGTCTTCAAGTCGTAATAAAGGGTATTGACTCTTGTGTAAATACTGATGGGGTTGGGACAGGACTGTTGGATAAGGGGTTAAAAATTAAGAACTTATTCATCGTCAGAAATGGTGAGAAAATATCTTAGCTCATCTTTAGGGCCCGGAGATGTAATGAAAAAGAATTTACAATCTTAAACACTTACTGCATCGTAAAGCTACCGTTGAGGAATCATATATATATCCCGTTTAGTGTTTAAATTGTCAACAAGAATTTGGCCACACTAAAATTTATTGCAAGCTGCGTACAGTTTGTGTCGTGTATAGTGAACATCATGACACAGCTCAGTCCAGGAAGTAAAAAACTTACGCTAATATAAAAAAAATGCAGCAATTGTGGAGGTAACCATTCCGCCAATTACAGAGGTTACCTCGTATATGATAATTTGAAGCGTGCAGCTCCTCACTTTGATCTCCAGCAGACCCAACCCAATTCTAGTACCAATTTTCGCAGATAGTACAGTCAGCTGTCCATACAAATATTGAAAACTCCAAACAACTTCCTTATGCTAATGTGGTAAAGTTCAATGTAGCAAATACACCAAAGTCGAATCAAGAATCTAAATCGGACCCATCTGATAAATACTTTAGTAAATTTGAGGCAACATCAATTTGTAAACACTTTTACAACCTCTATGACTACCATGATGCAGGAAATGCTGAAAAAGCAATGCGTAATTTTAGAGGTTATTTTAAACAAATGATTTGTTTGAAAATATGCTTCTAGAACGCAACACAAAAACGAACTCGAATATTTCCTGAGGTAAAAACAGATCGATTCTTCAAAATGAATCGCTATGTACTGTACGACACCAAAGATCGCCGTGGAAGAGGTTGTGGAGGTTCTGAAATTCTGATGAAAATCAGAATTAAACACCTTTTGCTGAACGAAGTACAAATGTGTGTGAGGACTATCTACAAGCAATAAGTATGTATTTATTTGCGTTGAACACTTCAATAACGAATTTGCAATTTCATCGGATTATTCGCCGCCCCGATTGTCAATAGCACATATTCAAATTGTCACTTGGCCCACTAATTTTAGAGACTGGTGATTATAACGCTAAGCATATATTTTTGGGCTCACGCTTAAACTCCTCGAAAGTTAGTTTGCTTTTTGACCATATTTCCAAAGCAGTTTCAGCAACAACCTTCATTAGCCCATACAACATGATACTATTAATCATATGGAAAACAGAAACAGGAGTAATGGAGCCTATTCTGTAGCTGTTGCATGAAAAACAAGAGTCAGAAGAATTCGAAGGTCTCCACAGCTCGAAGCTAAGCTACGGGAACGCACAAACCAACTAAAAAACGTTCTTGAAATGCAACGAACGACTTGTCTTGGAAGGTGTTTGGAGAGTCTTGATAGCTCTCCTCAGTCAGATTTTTTCTTACGGCGTGTGCCTAAAGGTTTGAAAAGACCAGTTGGAAGTAAGCTAATTTGCGAAATTTTACTAGGGGCTGAGCTAGACACGACTCAGAAAAAGGGATTTTATATGCAAACCATTTGAGGAATGTTTTTAGTTAAATCAGCTCTAGTGGTGCAGCCGAAATGATATTGTACCATATGCTACTAGACCTCCTGTACCTCTAAAGCTTAATATTCAAGACGTTGAAAATACTATTGGTAATATTAACCCCAAAAAACTCCAGGTGTCGACAGAATCAGTAATAAAATCCTCGTTTAGCCAGAAGAATTATTTATTTCATTTTCAACGCCACTCTACGAATATTATCTTTCAGAATAGAAAGTGTGTATGGTCACTCTGATACTTAAGACAGGTAAAGAAAACACTAAAGTAGTACCATATAGGTTAATAAGTCTACTACCAATTACTTCAAAATCTTTTGAGAAACTGTTAACGATGAAGTTGCTTCAGATATTAAATGAGTTAGATCTCAAAAGCCAAATTCATGAGTAGGAATTTGGCTTTTGGGCTGAGCATAGCACCGTTGAAAATAAAACACATTGCTCTGCTCTCTTAATTGACGTTACCCAAGCTTTCGACGAAGTATGACATACCGCCTTAATGCACAAAATAAAGTAAAGTAAAGTGGGAAGCTACCTGTAGTAAAATACACTTTGGCAGATGATATAGGATTTTTCAGCGTCTACAAAACCATAAATTAGACAACAAGAGATTTACAGGAACATATTCATAATTTAGAGAAATTGCTAGAGCATTGGAATACAAAACTTAACGAACAAAAATGTGTTCATGTTACTTTTACCCTGCGTAAAGAAACCTACTCGACCGGTAAAGTGAACAATCATATAATTCCGCAACACGGCATTTATCTCGACTGTCGGCTAGCACGGAAGTGTCATATTCACGCGAAGTTGGTTCAGATGAAGTTAAAAGCAGTGCAAATTAACTGGCACAAACTCCACGCTTAAATTGGATTGTAAGCTTTTACTGTACAATGTAATTCTAAAGCCAATGTGGTGCTACCGAATTCAGTTATAGGGTAGCTCCTCGGCATCAAACATTGAAAAAATTCAAAGGTGGTATGTTACAAACTCGCAAATTCACCTTAGTGTAAAAGTATGCAACAAGGTACATCAACAAACTTGAACTCAACCCAAATCCTCTTGGATGCACCTTTTTAACTTTAGTGGCTACATTCGGTTTAGAAGAAGGGATACCCTTGCCACCATCAGAGCGCAAGTCAGGTGATTTTACCGAAGTAATACTCGCAGAACCATAATTTTTGACGAACATTGACTGAACTAAAGTAATTTCTTTTTTTAATTTTAAGACTTGCATACTTATTGTAAGTTCATATTTTGAAGATTTAATAAATAAATGTATGTGTGACATAAAAATATAAAACTACAAAATTTTGTTTCTAGTTAGAATTATCTAAGTCTAGTAACTTTGGCGACCTTTGATCTTCGAAGAAATCATTATAATTAATATAGAACATTTTTTCCACATAATTATTTAAATCTGTTGAAATTTTTAGGCATACATTGACTTTTGCAGAAAAAAAGCTTTTTGAGTTTGAAAGTTTTCTACTAAATTTAAAAAGCAAACAAAACAAAATATGACTAAAAATCAACTATAATGTCAGATGTTTGAAAACAACATAAAAATGCTTATGCAATTCCAAGAAGAAAATAGACAAATATTTTGTCAGAACAATGAAAAACAATTAAATAGGTATATTTGACGCAAAATTACCACATCTGTATGTATGTACATACATATGTATACATATATCACGAAACCAGCAAATGCAGAATTAATCAGATGTACACTAAATAAAATCTTGTAGTGAAGTCCCAAAAGGAAAGTCTGTTATAGATCCGAACGTTGTTCGTCGGTGCAAGCTAGTCCATCAGGATTCAAAATTACGAGTAATTTGGGCACCACCCTGCAACGTACTCGAATATTGCTGCTTCACCCAGAAGAGTGAATACTGGTATTATAGAAGGCTTGATGATGTATTTCACGTTGATTGTGGAATTGCAGCCCAAACGCCTACTAAATATTAAAAAAAATGTACAGAATTTGGTATGGCTTTATATAGAGAGGTAGTGTACCTCCAACTACAAGTCCGTTAGAACATTCCGCGATCAATCTTTAAAAATAGCCCTAACTAATTAGTTTTTGTTTTTAAAGAAAAAGTTTTACTATTAAAAAAATTGAACAACATGTTGTTACAAAAAGAAAAAGAATTTCAAACACAGCCGAATGGTCACAAACTCTGACATACCCAAAAGTATTTGCGTACATGTCACATAACAAAAATAACATATCAGACGAAATATATAATACAAACATAGAGAGGAAGTAAACAAAATGCGGATAAAACAACTTAAAGATGTCAAAAATGCTGATTCCGTACTATATGCATTATTTGGTATGAGGAAATGCATGCAATCAAACTAGTGCCCCAATTGAACGCAAGTGCTGCATATTACACAATTTAACTTCAAATAAATAAATACAATACTGTTAGCCATCTTGTTTTAATTACATGTGTTATAAAACAGTTGAGGAATTTTCGAGCTACATTAATTGGTGTCCACCGCTTTATAATTTATTTTGAGGGCTGTTTTAGTGAAAACAATAATACATGTTTCGGCATGTTTATATACAATAATATATAATACTGTTTCGGCCAATGCATTGCTAAGTTTCTTAAAAGAGGCCAATATACATACATATCTATTATGGAGGAAAAAATTAATAACAAACCATTTAGTATGCTATTCCAATTTGTTCAACTCACTACGGAAGCATGAAAAGCTCCCACATCTACCAGTAGGTGTAAAAATTATTTCTAATATTTACTCATCAATTCGTCCAGATAAAACTATTCCAGATTAAGAAAATTCTTTAGATGTGTACAGTGTATAACACACACATATGCATTTCAGGCAGACACATCGGAGATCCAACAGTCAATATAATTCCAACACTGGCATATGATGCATTAGGATCAATTTACTTCAACTCTGGTATAGCTAATCCCACTTTACTGTTGGCAACGTATCTCCCGATACAGTCTTTATAAAGTAAAAAATAAAGTATGAACAATTGGTATATTTATGTACATGATCCCAAAAATTACTGCCAGCAGATTATCATAATTTTTATAAGAGTTTACCCTATCAAATAAAGGGTGGTTAAATTGTATGGGCCGATGTTGAATGTGAACCACACCTAAACGCCAAGTTTTTTTCCGAATTTTATTTGACATTTCTCTATTTCAGACTTACTCACTTTGAACCATGGAGAGATACACAATCCAACAACGTGTTAAAGTTATCCAGACTTATTATGAAAATGGGAGTTCAAATCAAAATGCATATCGTGCACTTCGTAATTTTTTTGGTCAATTTCAAAACAATAGTTATATCTTTAAGCACTGAATCTATTGCTCACCTTGAGCTAAAATTGCGTTATTAAACTTCTTCCTTCTCCTGTAAAGTAACGAAATATATATGTATGTATTTATACTTAATTTGTTTTCCTCAAAAGCAGATGAAATTTGACAGTTACTAAAAAACGCAGAAAGCCAAATTTCTAACAATGAAAATTGAAAAATCGTGCCATTTATTAAACAATTCTACTTAACCGAAAACTATTTGCAAACGGCTACGTCTTGTGGCCTCAAGGAATATATGTATGCTTATTTTCATACATATGTACATATACATCTCAACATGTACATATATTATATTATTGTATTATATTTTTAATAGAACAAAGCTGTCAAATTAATTTCATAATTTCTTTAATCTGGTAGAATTTGACGAGAAAAATCAGTTCTACTTCGTGAGTGGATTTTGCCCAAATCTCTTCAAACTTGCTCAGTACCAAGCAATGCGTCTGTGATTTTCTTCATTTGGACTAAAAATACAACACTGCAGAAATAAAACTTCACAGTTTGAAGGAAAAAAATTAAAAGTTCTGAAAAAATCTATGATACGAGTATTTGTTTTACATATTAATAAAAAAGAAGCGAAATAGGTACAAGTTTAAATTTGCAAGTTACTCACATGTGAAAGAAAAGCTTCAATGTAAATTAAATTATTATTACAAAATATGTAAATCAGTATTTGTTAATATGTAAATCATTTTTATAAAAACTAACTATTCATACTTATTTATTTTTTGTTTGTTTTTTTTTTTAATAAATATTTGTTTATTTATTAGGCAATTATTTTACAAGAAAAAATATTTTACATAATATTATTTGGCTTCAGCGCCATAAAGGCATTTTTGAGGCAAGCTGAGGCAGCTGTTTAAGCTCAACATACAATTATATTAAAAATATTATTAAAAACAATTTTTAAAAATTATAAAAGGGAAATATTAAAGATATACATTTGACAAAATTTACTAAAAGGTATGCTTTAAATTAGTGTTTCTATATAATTATTCAAATATTCCTTGCATAATCTTTTAAATATTGAAATACTTTCAACGGTTTTTAATTCCGTAGGTAGATTATTAAAAAGATTACCACCAATATAGTCAATACGTTGTTTCGTTCTATCCAATCTACATCTCGGAATTCTTAAATTAGAAGAATTTCTGGTATAAAAGTGTGTCTGGTTTTCAAAAAATGGAATTGTACTATCAACTTCGCTGTGAAGACTTTTAAATACAAATAGTAGAACTTGATATATGTATATATAAGCCATTAATTGGCAAGATTTTTTCACATACATCTTTGTATAACTTAAGTGTTGAAAAAATAATTGGCAAATTAGGAACAATCTTCAATGCTTTATTTTGAGAACGTTGTAACGATTTTAAAGCTATATTATTTCTATTAAAAGCAAAAACACTCTCTAAATAGTTTAGATGCGATTGTATTAAAGAATTGTAAATCATTAATTTTGATTTTTCGGATAATTTGTTTTTAAATTTGTATAAAATGCCAATAGCTGGAGCTATTTGGCTCTTCACATTATTAATATGACAATCCCATGATAAGTTACTTTGTAACGTGATTCCTAAGTATTTGACCGAATATGATTCATATATGGGTTTGCCATCAATATATACAAAGAAATTATTATTTGCGTTTACTGCACGAGGTCTAAATCTGATTAATTTTGTCTTTTCAGAATTAAGTAATAATCCATTTAAGCGAGCAAATTCCATTAATCTTTTTCTATTTGTGTTTTCAAGACTGTATCATAATTAAATGGATAAAACAAGCAAATGTCATCGGCAAACATAAATATTTGACATGTTAGATTTAGATTTTTTAAATCATTTATGTAAATTGAAAATAATAACGGACCTAAGCCGCTTCCTTGCGGAACACCGTATTCAACTGTCCCAGTAAAGCTTTTACACTGATTAATTTGTACAAACTGTTTCCTATTAATAAAATAATTTTTAAATAACATATGCTCTCGTCGTTGAATACTTTAAGTTTCGATTGATGTAAAAGAATAATGTTCGTTTTATAAAAACAATTTATTATTTTCCTTTAGATATTTAATATTATGAAGAAAGTATATCCAAAATTTCGGCACCACATAAAATGCGTAGCTGGTGATTGTATGCTGCCCGGATTGGGTCTAAGCAACGAGAATCGACGAGCTTTAATCGAAAATGTCAATATTGTGTTTCATATGGCAGCCACTGTACGTTTCGATGAAAAACTTAAGGTAGCAATGCAAATCAATGTCAAAGCTGCGCGTGATATTATGCTACTTTGCAGGGAAATGCATAATTTAAAAAGTATTTTGCATGTATCCACAGCATATACACAGTGTCCATTAAGACGCATTGATGAAAAACTATACCCTCCACCGAGCAACTCTGAGAATTTAATTCTTCTTACTGAATGTACTCCAGACAATTTATTGGAGAGCATGACTCCCATGTAAGTAAAATAATTATTATGGCATTTTAATACATATGTTTTACTCTTTAATTAATTCTAACTTGAATTTTCAGTTTGTTAGGCAAATACCCCAACACTTACACATTCACTAAGGCTGTTGCAGAAGACGTAGTTAAAACATGTGGGAAAAGCTTACCAGTTGGTATATTTCGACCCGGCATTGGTATGTAAATCAAAACAGGTACATCTCCTCATACATATAAAAACAATAAAAAGTGGTACATATATCCCGTTTTTCTGAGTCTTCAAAGCCTTATGACTTTTAAAATATCGTCTAAATGTGACAGGCAATTGTTAGAAAGAAAAAAACAGACTAATTTCTTCTAATTTGCTGTAGACATAGAATATGAACTTTGTTTTAACAGAAAGTTTGTTCTGGTACTCTTTCTATAATGTCTATTTAGTAACTATTTTTATAATTTATACGAGCTTCTATTGTTAGCTACATATTTTGTAAATATTATTTATCAGCCTCTAGGACTTGAAGTACATAAATTAACAAAAGCTCTCGATTGTACAAAATTTTTACTCATTTTATTATTTTGAAAACTTTGGATATCTCCTTTACGTACTATATTATTATATATACATATATATTATAACAAAATCAGAATATAAATTTTTGGGGTAAACTTTTACATTGCCAACCCAACGCTGAAAACTTTGACAGCTGCCTCTTTTAGATTTCAGCGGTACATGACATTTCATTTTGTAGACAAAAGCAATATTTTGTAAAAAAAAAAGTAGCTGCAAAGTTAGAAAAATTCTATTTTGTGCACAATTTTCAATAAATAATATGAAAATAAGCTGATTAAACAACGCAAAGCTAAATTGAGTAAAGATTAAAGCAGCAGGAAAATGTAAGTACCTTTTTTATTATTCTCGTTTGTAAAATTGTTTAAAAAAATATATTTTTTTTAGTACCAGGTATTGTATTATGGGATGCCCTTGAGATGAGACGCTGCCCAGCTTTCCAAAGGAACCGATAGGAAAAAGTGTATATAAATCTATCTATCTATCAATATAAACAAAATGATGGACATTTTTATATAGGAAAACAGAAACAAGAAAGAATTTTAAAAGCAATAGAACTGGAGGTTATCAAAATTTAAATTCTATTATATTCGACAACATACAATCACCCTTATCGTGTTTGGTGTAGGCGAGTTTCGACGACTGGCGTATTTGTAGTCGAATTATTATTATAGTAGTAGTAGCGTAAAATTTTCGCCTAAAACTATTTTGTAAAAGTGTTATATTGTAATAAAGGGTGGTTAAATTCAATCATCAAGGGCCGATGTTGATTTTGAATAAAACACGAACTATTTAGGAAATTATTGTAATTTTATTTTATTATGATGTATTGGTATTACTCAATTATGTATGGAACAAAATATCGGCCAAATGGGCGCCGCGACATCGGCGGCACACCTCCATCCGATCGTCCAAATTTTCGATGACGAATTATCTGATCCTTTAGGTCTGGAATTGTTGTTGGCTTATCGACGTACACCTTTTCTTTCAAATAACCCCAAAGAAAAAAGTCCAACGGTGTCAAATCACATGATCTTGGCGGCCAATTGACATCGCCATTACGTGAGATAACACGGCAATTGAATTTGTTGCGCAAAAGAGCCATTGTTTCGTTAGCTGTGTGGCAAGTGGCACCGTCCTGCTGAAACCACATATCGTCCACATCCATATCTTCCAATTCGGGCCATAAAAAGTTCGTTATCATCTCACGATAGCGAACACCATTCACAGTAACTGCCTGACAGGCCTCATTTTGGAAAAAATACGGCCCGATGATGCCGCCAGCCCATAAACCGCACCAAACAGTCACTCTTTGTGGGTGCATTGGTTTTTCGACAATCACTCTTGGATTCGCATTCGCCCAAATGCGGCAATTCTGTTTATTGACGAATCCACTGAGGTGAAAATGTGCCTCATCACTGAAGATGATTTTCTTCGAAAATTGATCATCCACTGTTGCCATTTCTTGCCACCATTCTGCCCATTCACGACGTTTGGAATGGTCAAGAGGCTTTAGTTCTTGAGCCAACTGCACCTTGTAAGCGTGTAAATGCAAGTCTTTATGCATAATGTTCATCAACGACGAGCGTGAGAGGTGCAATTGTTGGGAACGACGACGAGTTGAGGTGGACGGCTCTTCAGCCACACTATCGCGAACAGCAGCAATATTTTCTGCAGTACGAGCTGTACGAGCATGCACTGGTGTCCTCACATCTTCTACAGACCCGGTTTGCTCGAATTTTTCCACGATTTTTGCGATTGTACGCACATTTGGACGATGAAATTGACCAAAAAATTACGAAGTGCACGATATGCATTTTGATTTGAACTCCCATTTTCATAATAAGTCTGGATAACTTTAACACGTTGTTGGATTGTGTATCTCTCCATGGTTCAAATTGAGTAAGTCTGAATTAGAGAAATGTCAAATAAAATTCGGAAAAAAACTTGGCGTTTAGGTGTGGTTCACATTCAACATCGGCCCATACAATTTAACCAATTTAACCTTTAGATGCCTCTTTTTTATTTGATCATGAAACATATGTCAAAAAAATAATTTGTTATAGAAGAATCAAAACAATAAATAATATAATTTTTTGTTATTTTGGAAAATATGTAGATCGCTTTTATAATTAATAATGTTAAGTGCGTTCTTCACTCATCAAACGAAGAAATGTGTGATCCAAAGAAACTAGTCTTTAAAAAAACAATTAAAGCTTCAAGCCAATTTGCTTTTTTTTTCTTTTAATATAATTTTCCCCCAAGAATTAATTATGTATTAAAAAAATATCACCAAATTAAAACAGCCCAAAGAAAAACTGTTAAACTAAGAGCAACAATGAGGATAATTGCTGACAGCAGTGTGTACCTCTCTATTTCAATCAAGTTTTTCTTTAAATTTGTACATAATTGGAACATTGGAACTTTCCTTGCTCTTGTAAGAGGCATATCCTTTTTTTCCTTGTCTTTTTGCTAGAAAAAGAACTATTGACCTCCTCATTTCATCACCGCTGGTATTTCTAGAGAATGATATTTCAGTAGCTTTATTTTCTACCTTGTTACTATTAGCTCTGAAGAAATGCACTGGGGTTGCTTGAGTCCAAATGCTTCTTCATGACTTACTACAGAGTGCATATGTATCTAAAAGATTGGCAACAGCATTGGTGACAAAGAAAACTCCTTAAAGGTGCCTCCATGACTCTCCTTTGTTGTGTGACATCCCTCCTTCACCATTTCGGATGAAGGTCCAATGCTATTTAAATCATCAGCAATTTCATTCCAGTCTTGTTTCACGTTTATTTTATTTAAACTTTTTCAACCATTTCTGCAAATTGTGCTGGTGTAGTAATTTTTATCCTAAAATGGATATTATAATCGACAAAATAAAAAAAAAATGCAACTAAAATTTATTAATACTCACAATTTATTTCCATCCCTTTTGATTGTGTTTATGTTTTGACAGGCAAAAACGCCGAACACGGTGCTGTTAAAAGGGGATTTAGACGCTAACACAAGTCGTACGTAAGTCAAATTTTCGAGTAGAAGAGTACGGATAGTATCGTCTAAACTTAATATCTAATGAAACCATACGACATAGAGAGAAAACACGGATGAACATTTTACAGTCCTACGGCTCTCATCGTTTTTAAAAAATATTAAAAATATAAAAAAATAATAAAAAAGTTTTAAAAAATTAAAACGGCTCTCATCGTTTTAAAAAAAAAAAAAATCTTTCACACATCATTAGATCAAGGATGTATGTACGTATATTTTATGTAAACATTTTACTTTGTTTGGTCTTTTACCAATGGTGTAAGCGAAAAAAAATCTGTTGTGAGATTTTTATTCTCATTTTTAAAATAAGGAGATAATTTCATAAGATGGTTTTACGTACGACTTGTATTACCGTCTAAGTATCCTTTAAACCGACTTCTTTTTAATAGATTTCATAAAAGTGGTCGTATTTACCGGCATTTTTGCCAACCACGATACCATTTCATGAAGACGCCTAACTTTCGCCACGAAAACGACAAAGGTGAATATAAATTTTTAACATTCAATTAATTAATATTTATATTAGCTAAGAAATATTATAAATTAAATATGTATGTATCTAGTCATTATAAAAATAGTTAATTAATGTAGTTAATACACATATTTCAAATAAACAAATATAAAAATGAACTTAGAACTGTTTTAAATGAACTATGAAAGTACAAGGTAGTATGTATTTACACTTACTATGTATCTATTCGACAACACAGTATGTACAAACAACTTTTTACTACACATACTTATGTATGTAGGTTATACATTTATGCTTTTAAAATATGTATGTATGTATATTGTGAACAGGTCGACAGTTTCTGTCGAATACGACCAAAGTTTCTCTTTCTATATTTCTGCAAATATTATGAAATTTTTCATAGAGTTTTTTTCGCTAATCGTTCGCTTCCAAATGAAAATGAGAAAAATATTGAATTTTTTAGAAAACCAAGTGGTTTGAAATAACAAATAATGATTATTCAGAGCGTGCAATTGCTTAAAAATTGGGAATTTGCTATCGAACAGTGTTACTAGTTCATGTAGTGTAAAACGATTACGACCTTGTCTGCTTTCGCACCGAGCGATTATTATGTTCCAAACAGGTAAAAACGCACTGCAAGTTGAATGGACAGCAAAGAGAGCTCTACGTAGAATTTGTCTTATATATATTAGCTGCTGAGCAAGGCTAGAAGAGGGTTGTTTGATCCGACCAAGCAAAAATAAATCGTTTTCAGTCTGAGTTAAAAAAAACAATGAAACATGGAAGTCGAAGTTTGATAGCGTGGACGTGATATATTTGATGGCATCTCGTAGCATGAACTAAATCCAATCGGAAACCAAATATATTTCACCAGTGCTCTTATTCAAACCACCAGACATACTTACATACAACATATATTACCCTCAGTTGAAGAAATGTTACAAGCACAGTGTAGGGAAAACTAATTAATAATTTTTATTTACATTTTTATTTTCATTGCCATACTTTGCTAAGCAGCAACATAATCAAAATATTTTTACATTGCAATTAAGATAATTTAAATTTTTTTATAAGTTCAGTCTTAAGATTCAATCAAATAAATAAAGTTTAAAAAAAAGAAAACAGATTTTTATTCGTAACACAGCATTTGCGCCCAAGGTGGACATTGTAAAAATGCTTCTGTTTACGAATTCAATATCGCAAGGGCTAAGGCGTTGCCAATTTAATATTTCAACAAATT
This sequence comes from Epicampocera succincta, assembly GCA_932526305.1. NCBI lineage: Eukaryota > Metazoa > Arthropoda > Insecta > Diptera > Tachinidae > Epicampocera > Epicampocera succincta. The sequence continues at coordinate 10,145,668 of OW052039.1, read as the reverse complement.
GTGCAATATTTTTGCCAGTAGAAAAATAAAGAATTTTTTGACGACATTTCATTGAATACATAGCCCTAGTATTTTATTTAAAAATATATTTAATTGCTCCGGTATTTTCGAAAAATATAACTAACATGTACATACATACTTACATATATAGCCATGCAATTAAAGCTAACCAAAATTTTAAACATATCCACACGAAAAACTATGAAAATTCATTAGATTTTGGATATTTATACATACCTGCATATACATATGCACGTAAGTATGTATACACCCTCCGACATAATTTCCGCAGTATGTAAAATGCACATAAACGCCCTCGAAAAGTTGTGTTTCGAGAACATCGCTAGGAAAATATGTAGAGTATATCTACTAATAGTTCAACTTATTCTCTTTGCCATGACGCGAAAAGAAAGTGATAAGCCTATGTTACTGGGAAAGCATTCCTCTTGGGAGACATACATATCGCACCCTAACTACAAAAGGGGCACAACTCATAATTTTCCAAAACTGACTTTTTTCCATAAATTAATTCAGAATACACATCTCTAACTACTGCAAAAATTTCTTTCACATCACTATCTTCTTTAACTGGAAAAATACAGTTATGTTAAGTGTGTTGCTTCTGCACGATGAACTAAACATAAACAGTTTTTTGTCTCTCCTGAAAATTTTAGTATTTTGAGTTGTGCCCCTTTTGTATTTAGGGTGCGATATGTATGTATATATACATACATACATACACTTTATCTCATTCACAAAACACTTTATCGTCTATGTTTTTAATTGTATACTAAAAAAAAGCTAAATGATTTGTCTATATAAGAGCGACTCTTTGTCTGTTCAATTGCTAACTGGTCTGCAAATGCATATGTAAATAGATTGAAAATATTTTTGAAGAAAACCAAATGACTTTAGTATGAAAAACTATATTCATAAATCAAAATATTTCAGAAATTTAAGCTTAATTTATGTTAAAGAATTAATATTTGAAGAAAAATGTCCAGTTGTCCACATGTATTTTGATCGTTCGTCAACCAAAGGAATTTAATTTTTTATGTTCTCCAGATATAGGTACATAACATTTTTGACATTCATCGAATTTTTGAGCAACAAAACCCGCTATATCTCTTCGTTTTAGGAACTATTTATATCTTCATGTTATTTTCCTCGTACATGGTTATAATATAAAATTATATAAGGCTTTCCTGTTTTGTGATCAATAGTACATTTTTCATTTCAAGCAGACAGCAAATGTATCATTTTATATGGGTTGTGCTTATTTATTGAACAGGTATTTGTTAAATATAGCGGGTATACAGCCCTATAATATAAGAAATGCCTTTCTTACAAGAGGCTGAAAACGTTCAACGAATTACCTCAAGATTTGAAAACTGCAAAAAATTTTTCCATTTTTAAGCGAAAAGTATTAATATTTGTAAAGCAAACATTTCTATGTATGTATACGTATAGATATGTAGATGTACCTACATACATATATACAATACTTTTTATTTCTTTTTTTTCTTTTCTTTTTGCTTTTGCATACTGTAAATCAAACATAATATGTAATAATTAATAACTAAAATATAAATGCTAAATAAATAAATAATAATAAAAAAAAAAAATGATAACAATTTTCCTCCGGGATTTGTCCTTTGTTGGATTGCATTGTTTCCACAAGAGTGAAATATAAGAGCTTGATTAAATTAGATTATAATTTAAGGAAAATAATTAGACGGGGTAGATATTAAAAGGTTATACGTCTGATAGACGGTGTTAAATATATGTATATATAAAAAAGAGACAAAAAAAAAAATACATATGTATATGATATAAAATATAATGAAGAAAATATAACAGTAAGGGTTATGGCTCTATTTGGGACAGAATGGACCAGCATACTTAACACTGCCATAGTAACCTACACTGAATGAGAAATACCGCTTTGATAGATGTTCATCAAGAAATTGATTCCAACCACATATTGAAGACTCTCTGCACAATCGCCGAACTTAAATCCCATTGAGAATATGTGGAAAATACAATGTAGAAAGCGAACCTTCGCGGTAAATAGACGTCTAATACAAATCAGATTTGGAAATTGAATAAAGCTGCAGGAACTTAGAGCTAAGGCGCTATTAATAAAAATAAATATGTAGTTCCTTTACTATAAAGTTTTCAGGCATTTAGTATGTACATATTTTTGGCTTGAAACGTTTAGTTAAACGTTGTTAAAGGACTGAAAAGATTATATCAAAATTTTAGGATACAAAGCTGAAGTTGAAGTAAATACAGCTTGGGCTGAAGGCTACCAAGTTAAAGGTACTAACTTTTTGGCTCTAAATTTTCAAAAATTTCATTTGACGCCCTGCCTACTACTTTATTTCAACAACCATATTTATTTCAAACGAGTTTTTAAAAGTTAATACTTTGCTTTATTGTTTTAATGTCTAATTTTTAGCTGATATTTTGTAATTTATTTTCTTATATTCAAAGTTATCAGTACTTATCGTGATCCGGTGTGCGGGTGGATTGACAATTTTTATGGTCCTACAGGTGCAATCGCTGGGGCTGGTACAGGTGTAATTAGGACATTGCGCTGTGATCCTAGAGCTGTGGCCAATATGGTTCCAGTCGATTTATGTGTAAATAGTATTATAGCAGCATCTTGGGAGATCGCTGATAAGCAAAAGTATTATTGATTAAATCTTCTGTTTTGAAAAACTTTCTTTTTAATTTTATGTTAATGTTTCAGCGCTGTAGAAATACCTAAGGAAATGCCTGTATATAACTTCTGTACTTCCAAAGACAACCAGCTGACTTGGGGTGATTTTACCACAAAAACCACAAAGTATGGCCTAATGTATCCTACTTTAAAAGCCATGTATTATTTATGTTACTCCAACACACCAAACAAATTAGTGCACATGTTGTCGATATTCATTCTACATTATGTACCTGCAACAATCTTCGATGCCATGTGCTTGTTGTTAGGCAAAAAGCCCAGGTGAGTGTCATATGAATGACAATTACATATTATAGTGACTAGTACAAAGATGTTAAACAAGCTGTGTGTTCTTATTAATCGATTGGCTGAGCAACCGGTTGGCCGAATTAAAAATTAATATTAATAATCTTCCACCAATCGATTACTATAGTAATATTAATTTTTTTTAATTGACTAGAATAAGACTGAAAAAACGAACAAAAAAGTTTTTTATGTTACAATAGAAACAAATGTATTAAATTATAAATTTAAAATACGCTATTATATTTTGCTCAGCTAATTATTGAAGATTTAAAGAAGTGAAAAATTCCTTAGTTAAAAGAATTTTTAAGATTTTAGATCTCAACGATTAATTAAATATGTATGTAAATCCGAAAGGCGTATTCTTACAATCAATCAAAAACCAATTGTTTGCTTTTATTAAAGCAAATTTGGGTTGGTTGTTTTAATTATTCGAACAACGTGCTTTATTGTGTTGTTTTGATTGTAAGCACATCGTTTAAATACTTATTAATTTATGTAAAGCGTGTTTTTTTTAGAGTGCCACAACTTTGAGTTGGCATCACTGCTTTATTTGAGCACCGATTTAACAGCTGATAGTTGCTTTTTGTTTAGTTTGCTTTGAAATTTCATTATGAATCGACTTAGACTTATTTTCCGATGAAACCCATTTCTGGTTGAATGGGTACGTAAATAAGCATAATTGTCGCATTTGGAGTGACGAGAATCCACAAGCTTTTGTCGAAACACCATTACATCCACAGAAAATTACTGTTTGGTGCGCTTTATGGTCTGGCGGAATCATTGGCACATAAGTCTTCAAAAACTATGATGGTCAGAATATTACCGTCAATGGTGAACGGTATAGGAACATGATTCGAAATTTTTTCGTACTGAATTACGTGGCATTAATGTTGCTAATATGTGGTTCCAGCAGAACGGAGCCACATGCCACACAGCAGGCGCTGCAATTAATTTACTCCAAGAAACTTTTGATGAAAAAATTATTGCCCAATTAATTGGCCACTAAGGTCATGTGATTTAACCCCATTAGATTATTTTCTTTGGGGTTAAGTTAAGTCACTTGTCTACGTCGATAGACCACAAACAATTGAACACCTGGAAATCAACATTCGAAGAGTTATCGGAGAAATGCTGCAAAAAGTTGTTGAAAATTGGTGTTCCAGATTGCGCCTTCTACGCGCCAGCCGTGCGGCCACATACCAGAAATCATATTTAACATTAATTTCAAAACATTTTCTTTCCAATAAAGCCCGTTTCATCGATATTAAAAATATGTATCCTTGTTTTATTATGATTTAAACTTGTGTCACTCTATAAAAAACACCCTTTACATACATAGGTACATACATATGTATGTATGTATATTGCAGAAGTAACACTAAGTTTGCGGACTCACAATTCATTTTATTAATTTTTCATCTGAAATTTAAAGCTTTAATTTTTTATACAAAATTTTCACCAAATTGCAATTTACAAGGCCGACATCTGAAAGAGCAAGAAAATACCATTTTGATGTAGTATGTATGTACATATGTTTTAAGTTTGTATTTAAAATTAATATTGGCTTACCAATCCAATATTAAATAAATACAATCTTTTTGCATACAACTTTAAGAAATTTCGATTAACAATTGCTTACCATTCTTTGTTTAGTTTTTTTTGCTACGCCTTTTTATCTTGTCGTTGGTAAAATAAAATAGTTTAAAACTGCTGCATATATGTACATATGTACATAGGATCAGAAGTTTCATTATCATACATATTGCACTCACTGGGAATTGCATGCAACAGAGTTGCTCAATGCAAAGCCTTTATAAATAAAAAATTAGAGGCATAATTTTTATCAGTAAACTTTTCTCATTTCTTAAATTTCATTATAGACTTTTAAACACATATAAAAAAATACACAGATTTATGCATGTCATTGAATACTTTGCCATGCGGCAATGGGAATTTCAAACGGATAATATACGCGGACTTTGGCTTCGGCTTTCGGTGCGAGATAAGGATTTATTCTACTTCAATATGGAAAAATTGGACTGGGACCTATTTTTACAGCAATATTTTAGGGGTATAAGACAGTACTTGTTGCGTGATCCTTTAGAGACAATACCCCAAGCGATAGTAAGATGGAACAGGTATGTAAAAACTGAGGCATTGTATACAAATTTCAATCTAATTTAGTTGTGGTTTTTATTAGAAGTCCCTCACGGCTCTACATATTCATTTACGCTTACATATTTTTTGTTTTATTTAATACATATTTTTTATTTAATTTTTTCTTTCAGGTTATATTGGCTACACCAATTTATTAAGTTCATTGTGTTTACAATACTGGCTCAAACAATTTATTTGGCATTTTCAAGGTGCTGTAATCAGTAGATTAAAAGTTTGTTTCTATTACCATATTTTTGCAATACACAAATAAAAAAAAACTACTATAATTATGATATACATATGTGTATATGTATGTATGTACATAGTTGTCATTCACTTGAAGTTTGTTTAAATTAATGCCTAAAATACAGAAAATGAATTTGTATTCTTATCAGTATATAACTTGACTGGTTTTACACATTTAGTAAATCTCAATTATTTTGGGGACTTAGTTTATAATAGTGCATTTACACCAAATTTAGTTAATACGAGATTTGACGCTAAGGCTATTATTTATTATCAATGAAATCTAGTTCGTAAGTAAATTTTAGTAAAATCTCCTCAAATCTACACGGTACGAAGCGCTGTAAATGATTTTCACAGCACTCAACAAATAAAATTTTACAGTTTGTCAAAAATATATTAAAAGTGCGAGGCTTTCGATTTATTATATTTATTTGATTTATGTAGATATATTGTATTCACAAACAGAAAGAGAAGTGGATGGAAATGTAAATTAAGAGTTTGCAAGTTGTACAAATCAACGAATTAACTGCCATTTTTTAGTCAGCTGCTGCCGTTATGAAATTAAATCTTGATAAATATCACAAAAAAGTGACGTAAACGATATGGATTTTTAGTTAGATTTTAATTGAACTGTACCAGATTTTGCTTTGGAATAACATCCTTTCTCAGAAGCGGTTACGGCCTTTGCGAAGGGGTTTCTGTGGATCATTTCCTACACATCTATGTTATTTTTCTAGAAGGGGGAATTCTGAGAACACTTATTCAACGCTCTTTGTATATTAGTAATGGCGTTCGGAGTCATGATGTTAATAGACGGCAGGCGGATATATGTATAAATATTTACGACTAATTATACTTTTTATACGTTGTATACGATATAAGAAACTTGACACCTCTTCGCTTCATGGAATAGCAGCCATTTTCTTTGTTGATTTTCACTTGTTTAACTTTGATTTGCTGAGTTCTAATTTTTTTTCGTTTCATTTTATTTAACCCTCACATTACCCTCAAAAAAACTTACGTTAGTTACCCTCGTGTGTGGTTTTTCATACAATTCGTTTTGTAAAAATGTAAAAATTTCACAATAAAAACTATTTTAACATCGTCCGCATCCAATACATTAGATTGTACAATAGCTTCTGGTAAATCATTTGTAAAAAGGATGATGAATTGATACAGCAGAATTAAATTTCAGAGATTGAGCTCTACATAAAAGAACATGGTGATTGAAGATTGAAATATAAATTATTTATTGTAGTTTAGTTTTCAGCTGACGAACATTTTGGCAAACGATGGGACTTGATTTTCAGAATTTTTATAACACATACTTCAGAAAGTTCTGGTGCATTTTGATAGCCACAGGTCTTGCAAACAAATAGTTCAGATTATTCGGAGACAATAATTAATTTGGTTTTTAGAGTGGCCTAAGGGAATGCTACATTACTAACATCCTGAAAATAAGCCAAAAATACTGGGTTCACTATTCTATTGAACATACTCTCAAGAAGAACTATTTTAAACAAACCTCTGTTTCTTGCATTTGCTTTAAACATGTTTATGTCCTCGAACAGCTCTATATCCGGATTAGCTTTTATATAAAATTTTACGTCATTCACAGACATGAATAACAAATACACACATATGTAGTTTTACTTGGCGGCATGGCGCTGTTGTTTTCTTACCCAAATAGCGTAAATGGACTTAAAAATTATTAAGTGAGGTTTTATTTAATGCAATAGAAGGATAAGGTGCATGTTAGCTGTTCCCTAAATTCCAAGTTTTGCAGTACATTTGTATCTGTATATTAAATACTAGCTAAATACACAAGCACAGGAAAAATGGAATATTATTTTTCTGTATTATCGTATAGTTTAAACAGGAATAATAGCTTGACATTTGGTCATTTCTATTAACACCTGCCACGTTCTAATTAGCCCACAGAAGTGGCTTCATTTTCTTCCTTCCAAATCGATTTGTACATATCTTCAGTGGAGGCTTGTAAGCTGTTCTTATGCGTAGAGGAACATCCCTAGTGTCTTTCCTTACTTACGTACGAATGTTTTTATTTTCGTTTCCATATGAAGTCTGTTTTTAATTTTCTTTTTACTACAATAGAAAGATTATTTTTCTTACTCGGTCTTAACATTCCTTTGGTGTGCGTGTAATGTGTTTAAGGATATACTACATACAGTTGATGTCCATATTTATCATGCGTGTATTGAAAAGATTTATATGAATTTTTGAGAACTTAGCACCAGTTGATTTGTTTATTATGACTGCAACATTGTTCACATACAGCCATTTTATGCAACTGACATACATACATACGTATGTATATCCAAGTTAGAAGCTGATTTATTGTTGCAAAGCTACATTATTAATCATTTCTCTAGCATATATTTTAACTGGCATAATGGGATCTGTCTCTTTTTTATTTAACAATTTTTCAATAAGCATATACTACATATGTAACTTTGTACACACATACATAGGAAACCACGAGCGTTCTATTAAAACGCTGGTAGGGAGAATAGGCGATAATTTATTCTACTTGCATGTCCTAAAAGCAACATAAGGTATCAAAAGGAAATAAAAATGGATAAATCGAATGTAAAAAAAAGTTTGCGATAACTAAAATCAAGTATCCACACCTCCATATATACATATGTATGTATGTATTTTTGCATATGAATATGTTTTTTTATTTTATAAATATTTTGGATTACTTTTTTCTCTATTCAAAATAGTTATTTACAAAATTATATGTAGTACTTACATATGTATGTATAAGCATATTTTTAATTGTTTTTCTGTTCATTTAACTAAAGTAATTTTGAAGTGTAATGGCAAGTTATTGTGCATTTCCACTGACGATGTCAGCCTACGTGGATACCTAGATACCTGTCTTAAAGCTTTCAATTATAAAAATTACGACTTCTGTCACAATTAATCCTTTGTGTGGAGAAATATTCACCCAATTGATTTCTCCTATTTTTAATCAATAACTCGTCAAAGTTGCACCTCTTACTTACGTTTGAACTTAAAAAAAGTTAGTGAGACAAACTATTGTATTTTAGAGAGAGAATTTGGGACAAATAAGTGGATGTCAATAGCTATTGTAAAATATTTTCTTCTGATCATCTATCGAAAATAAAACCGCATTTCATCGCTTCTCAGAAAAAGAATTTCGCCATTAACGGCTTTAATGTACTATGGATCCATTTGACTGTATAACATTGAGAATAACAAGTTTTCCAATTTCTCATTCATACTAAAATTTTCTTAAGATAGGATCACATAATTGCCGTAATGCATCAATATTGATTTGATCATGCCACCAATGTTATGTTTATTTTGACCAACCAAATACACCCTAATGCGGCAATTGTGTGACGACTGTTGAAGCAACCATAAGTTAATAAGAATTCCAAAAAGATTCACCAATATTGTGTTCTTGTGCTAAAATGCAAATGGAGAATACGCGATAATATTCTTAACTTCATCAATTAATTTATTTACTTGTCTCTACCACTTGTTTCGGTAACTAATGAAAATACAGATTTTCATTTGTTTCACTTTTTAATTACATGTAAATATGTATATGCACATATGTATATACATATATAGAGAGTGGAGTTTTGCGATGTTGTGGTTTCCAAATTCATCGAAAAGTTTTCAGTTTCGATTAAAATTCTTATATAAACAATTTTGGAACTGCATTAGTCTCCTCATAGATGCCATTCTTCGTTTTACTACTAATTAGAAACATCGTGTTACTTGGATGTCGGAATTACGAAATCGTTTTTGAAGATCTTGCGGCATCCAAAAGAGTACTTCTAAGTGCCGTAATTAACAAAACAAACATTAATACGTATTTTTCTTTTTTATTCTTAATGGTTTCTACAACTACAAAAAAATTTATGCATGTATGTATATATGTGTTTTTGGCCATTAACGGCTTTTTATAAAACGCAATAAATAAGAATAAATTGGATTGAAGTATGAATTTTATTTCTTCTTAAAAATTCATCTTAAAATGCATAATTCAATTTTACAATTTTTCTGCGAAACAACTGTATTTTTTACACGTTTCTAGCAATTTCCTACAGTTTTTCATTAAAAAAATTTGATGCACCTACATATGTATGTTTGTAGACACGTGGCTATTCAGCTAATCGAGATTGACGAACTTACTTAATGTTTTAGTTTCTCTCGTCCATAGGCTGTTTCTAAAACTATACGTAATTTTAATTATATACCACTTATTTTTTATTCAATAAAAAATGTTATATAAAATTTTTTACAATTAAGTTTAATGAAAATAATTATTTATTTGTATAAAAAGTTTGTTGTTTACGGAATGATAACGTACTTTTGTCAGTGCTACCATACCACAATTTGAATGACAGCATACAAATCTCTTTAATTGGCATATTTATGTATATGTGAAGAAAAACTGCAGTGGCGACCATTTGCTTTGTGGACTTGCTCTTTGCTTTAATTTTAAAGCGCCATTGTACAATTTTCACAGTATTCAGGTCCGCATTAATACATTAAAACACTCAATATTATTCGTAAATATACATAGACAAATTGTTACTTAATCAAAATCTTACTTTATATAACATGAATTTCGGGAAAATTATTTATAAGTATACGAAAGTATTAAAAAAAATATCACAATGAAGATTCGAAAACATAAATACAGTCTGTCAATAATGAGTTTGCACATTGAAAACAGACACGGTTTAGTTAAAATTATTCGTGAATTCATGACAATTTTGTTCTACAAAACAAATTTTTTTTTACATATTTCATAAATTTATATGTATTTACGGAGATCATGCCGAAAAAAACTTTGAATATGTTCAAAACAAATAAAAAATACAACAAAAACAAATTTTTACTTCATTTCACACTGTCAATAAACTCTTTGCACAAAAATGTTTCGTTTCTCTTTATGTCAATAAACTGTTTGCTCAGTTTGTAGTTTTGATTTTTTTTGAAGGTAACGGTGCTTTACCGTTATCATTTGCACACATTGTTCATGGCAGTGCGCGTTGAAATTAATTTGCCTTGCATATGTCATAAAATTAGTAGTATATTTGAAGTTTTAAAAATGCGAGGAAAAAGATTGTCGTATAATATCATTCAATTGATTTATTATAACCACCAACTGGACAGGGGTGTGGAAGAGTTGTCGGAAATGTTTTCAGTTTCATGGAGAACATTTACAACGTCATAAATCGAGCTGAAAAAGAAAATAGCCTGGAATTAAAGCAAGGAGGCGGGCGCAAAAGTAAGATAAGTCGACGTGCTGAGCGGTTAATTTTAAGAAAACTGGCTCAAAACCCAAAAATTTCTACACGGAACCTAGCGGCAGAGCTTAAAGTTATTGTTTTCCACGAGACAGTGCGTCAGACCATAATTAAAAATAAATAATCATCAAGATCAGCACGAAAAAAACCACTTCTTTCAGTAGCAAATATAGAAAAACGCTTTTCGTTCGATATTCGGAACGTTCACAGCCGAATGAATATTGGGATGATGTAATATTGAAACGAACATGATGTACTACATCATGTACTACAACGTTGGACCATCGAGGGTGTGGCATAAGCCTTTAACATCTCTTAAGCAGCATAAAATCGTCCCAACCGCTAAATTTGGAAAAATGTCTATAACATTTGGGGATGCATTTCAAGTCAAGAAGTGGGTGACATTGCTTTTATAGACTCTACGGTGGACACGCATCAATTTTTGGGCACTGCGGACCCATTTAACAAGTAGTGCGAAAAAAATTCAGCTTTATAAAAGACAACAAAGCAAATTTAAAATTTGATCAAGTCAATGACAATAAACATAAATCACACATGGGAAGAATGTGGCTGTTATATAACTGTCGTCACGTCATCGATACACCCGCCCAAAGACCCAATCTCAGTCCTATAGAGAATTTACGGGTGTTTTAAAAAAACGGGTCGCTAAACGCTTGCAAAAAAATATGGCAGCGCTCAAAACAGCGATATCAGAAGAATGACAGAAAATTCCAACGAATTATGACCTAAAGAAGTTAATAGGAGCAATGGAAAATCGTTTACAATGTGTGGTAGATGCTAAAGTTTTCCATACTAAATATTAGGTTTTCTCAAACTAAATTTAAAACTTGCCCACTGACACCAAAACTGCAAGGAAATTTTTGTGCAAAGAGTTTATTGACAGTGTGAAATGAACTAAAAAATTGTTTTTGTTGTATTTTTTGTTTGTTTTGAACATATTCAAAGTTTTTTTCGACATTATCTCCGTAAATACATATAAATTTATGAAATATGTAAAAAAAAAATTTTTTGTAGAACAAAATTGTCATGAATTCACTAATAATTTTCACTAAACCGTGTCTGTTTTCAATGTGCAAACTCATTATTGACAGACTGTAAATATTCATCTTGCGCTCCATAAAGCGCACAAACATTTGTGGGTAATGTGTATTTCTGAGCATTAAATTAATTAAAACATTCTAAGTCGATCCAGCCAAGTCCACTTGTTGGAATCACAATCACCTCTAGGAAAAAAAAAGTGGGCAGCTGAAATGAGGAAAAAAATCTGTAAGTATAATCTACATACTTATGTATCTATAAACAAAGCGAGAAAAAGCAAAATGATAAGTTTTTCGCCAAAAAAAAAGAAATATGCACTCAAGTATGTAAGTATGTGTATAAAATACGTGAAGTTTGCCAAATTAGCCTTTTAAAATATGTTAGTGAAAAGAATGAAATGTGTTTGAATAATTTTTTTATGTATAGCAGTTTTATTTTATCTTCATTTCTTATGAACTAACACAGGTATTTATATTTTACACATATATGTATGTATAATAACAGTCCAGCCAGACTAAGATAAATTCGCTCCTCTTTAAGCGTTTATTGAAGTACTTTGCAATATGATTGGAAACTTCCCATTTACTATGTGGGACTTGAAAATCTTTCTGAATATTGCTGTTTGTAAGATTCCAAAGAGCGGCAGTTAGCATTGGCAGGATTTTATTTTGAAAGCGTTAGATTTTCTCGATATTAGAAATAGATGTCCACAGCTGAATCCCATAGCGACGTATTACTTTCAAAATATGGTTATAGAGTCGAAGATCATTTAAGGCCTTTGGCTACACCCCATAATGAATAATTTGCTTGTGGATCCCATGCAGATGTTCTTTAAGCGATGCTGCTGATATAGTTCGTGCATTCCTTCAACTTAGTTTTAAATTTGTGCGATCTATACTGTGTCCATTATCTTCGGCCTTTTCTTTCCTTCAAAAAAAGGCTGTTCAACATCAGAAAAAAACTCCGTTTTATCCTGCTTATATGTCCTGCTTATTTCTCCACATATTCATTAAATCTAATAAGTTGTATTTCGAAGCAGTTTTTTTCCGTGTAATGAGCGGAGACATATGTGAAGCTAAAAATAAATTACTTGCTATTGTGAGGAATGCAAATGGTAATTACAGTGGGTGAGTAGTTTGAAGATAACTCTGGCGGTGCTTCAGCCTCCACAACTTACGCAGGTATATCTTTTATCATGCCGAATTCAATTACATCTCAACTTTTCTCCTTATTAGATAGTTAACAAGCTGGTTGTCTAGTTGAAGTCACGTACAGGCCCATTGGCACAATGTGCTTTTGTACGACAACGATTATTGATGCTACAAGCATGAACTACATATGTATACATGGAGGAGGCAAGAGAGGTATTATTATTATAGTTTTTTTTGCACCGGGCGTAGTTTGATTTTATTTTAGTGGTACCCACGTGTGAGAGAGTGGATTTTCGGGTGTAATGAGTAATAATCCGCAGAACGTATATATAGCGTTACAGATTCTTAGACAGTTCATAGCCTATTTGGTATGACCTGCAATAGAGTACTCATTTTCTGCATCATGCAACTCATACACGAATTAATTTAAACATTGCACCATTAGTTCTATTTAATTTCTAATAAGGGAAAATAATGAAGGGTATTTCTGCTGGCTGGGCAGGAGCAGAAACAGATTTATACTTCCTCTACAGTGGGTAGTACGATTTCCACCGCCATTGCTGCATTTTATTGCCGCAATTATTTTTAGCCACTGGAGCGTATTATGCAGATCCCCACCCACAAGGAGGTAGCTTACAATAAGTTTTGGTGCTTCCATATTCTTGGTATCGTCTACAAAAACTTTAAGGCCTTTGTTTTCCAAATTGCATTTTACTAAGACTTGCATACCTTTCGCACTTTTGAGGTAGTAGGTGTAAAAATTCTCTTTTGCAGTGATCGTCATTAACTTTTTAACTGAAAGAAAAATCAGTTAATGAGCATTTTCCCTAAGCAAAGAATTGATTTTTTTTAATAGTTCATTGAAGTTTTTCTCCCTTAAATAAATTTTGGGGGCGGCTTATTATCTCTCTCTTTGAAGTGGAAAAACGATTTTCTTTGCCGATTTTAGACTGCGGCTGCTTTTGAACACCGTTATATAACAATCCATTCCTACGTATAGATATATGTTTTACTGTAGGATCGACTGTAGTAACAAATTTGGATGTTATTACAGCTTTAGCATTTAACAACACTTCTCTAAGATATAATAATGAAGAGAACGCGCTTCGATTATACAGGGTGTTTTTTTAGAGGTATAGAACTTCGAATTGAAATAAAACACAAGAAAATCGTTTTAATGTCCATCAATTTGGCTTTATTGGAAGGATAATTTTATGCCATTAATGTTTAAATATGATTTCGGGCATGTGGCCGCCGCGGCTGGCTCGAATAAAGCCAATTCTACAGGTCCAATTTTTTATGGACAAAAGTTGATGGACAAAGCTCCAATTGCTGTGCACGGTGGCGAAGCGATTCATTCGGGTCCTCTTCAACACTTTGCTCTACAGCGGCAATTGTTTCTTCGGTGCGCACTGTTAGACGTCTCTGCGGATGCGTATTATCACATAGAGTAAACGTAGTGCGAAAACGATCCATGGTTAACCGAATTAATTGCTCTGATGACCATAAAATGGACGGAGCTTGCGGTAAACTTCGGGAACTGAACCATTATTTTCGAAATAAATTTGCACGATTTGCAAGCGTTGTTCTTTTGTCAACCTGTTCATGATGAAATGGCAAACCAAACTAAATATTAATCACTTGACAGCTGACAAAATGGCCGCCAGTTAAAAAAGTGATGCCAACTTAAAGTTCTATACCTCAATAAAAAACACCCTATATTTTTCCTATTTTGTTTTTGAGCAATATTTGTCCCTTTTTCAATCCACGTATTTAGATTTGCCTCATTTGCACTTAAATTCAAATTTGTCGAAATTTTTGGATTTACTTAAATGTACTTTCTGTTAAATTCTGGGTCTTTTTTTAGCGTTTATTGAGCTGAACTATAAGCATTTCGGCTGTTAGGTCTAGTCGCAGTGTTGGAATTGTCACTTAGCCAGTCTTAATTTGTATTTTATTATATATTTAATTTTAAAAATTGAAAAAAAATTATTTTTTTAGATTTGGAAATTCACATTTATTTGGATAATTAAATTTTTTTGCCTACTAGTACAAACTGAGTGGAGGCGCGATTCAAAACCTTAAACAAATAAAATGGAACTGTTCAACAAAAGCTTTAAAAATATTGTTTTTCTTTTTAAATAAAAAGAAAATATGTATAGAGGATTTCGAATGCAGGATAGAATAGAATCAACCAATCACCAACTTTTCCTGAGGAATATAGACACAATTTTTACCGTAATTTTGTTTTGCTTTGTAATCCAATTTAATTTCCACAATACTGTCTGTCTAGTTACCATTCTCAGCATACGTCCGAAAACATTTACAGTAAGACTGATAATTGTAAAGAAATACTGGTTTGAATATGGTACTGCTTATTTTGCGGATTCACACTTTCTAGCAATATTACATCTTTACTTATGCAATTCACGAGCTAAATAAGTTTGCACGTTATGTTTTGCACCATCATCGTTTTTTATTCCGTTATTGTTATAGACAGCTCTCTTTGCATGTAAGTATGTTGGTACATCATGTCCATAAAAAAATAGATATGTTTGTATATCATGTCCATAAAAAAATTTGAAAAACAAAAAACTTTAACATTTAACCGTGACTCCGTTATTTTTTTTAAATTTATTAAAAGGTTATTAAATTTATGAGCCAAAAATAAATATGCAGTTCTTAATTAAGGTTACCGAAGAAAGGTCTTGTTTTATATAATTAAAATAACTCTTCGAAAGTGTAATAAATTCCAATACCAAAGTAATTGATTAAGTTTTTAAAACCATAGCAACGAGAGGAAAGGAGTTATCTAAGGTTATGAAGCATCTTGTAATACAACTTTTTTCAGAATATAACTCACAGAAAAACAAATCACAAGGTTCTGTTTTAAAAATCTCGTATTTTCAAATCACGAACTGTTTTAAAATCATACAAACGATTTGCTGCTCTTCTGCAAACAACTAGCATTTTCGTTTTTTTAGCGTGGTTTGAGTTATTCGAAAACACAAGAAAATAGCTAATTTATATTTGCTTCTGTTAATATTCTTGAAAAAAATAAACATTCAGCACTTAAATTGCATGTATTTTACATGGCTTGTTAAAACTATCAAACCTCAAAAATATCTTCGTAAAAAAACAAACCAGCTGACTACTGAGGGGAAAAAGTAAACCTGGGATATTGCCAAACGAAACATAATAATTTTTTACAAAACAAGGAGTGTTCTTAGAAATTTATTAGTTCCAATGTTTCTATAGGTAGAACACCTATTTAAAAAAAAAAAATAGAAGACACATCATTTGAGGTACATGAAAGCACTTTGATTGAATTTTATACGAAATAGTTATTAAAATACCCAAGTGATTTGAAATAGTCGGTCATTTACTTCACCGGTTTAAAATCATGCCATTACAATATTTTTTATGTGCAGAACACCTTTCACGTGATTCAAATCACTTCGTCAAAAAGTGATTTCCAGAACATGCCTGTTAATCTTATTTTGAGTATTTCCCTTTCTTTCTTTTCTATTTCTCTAGTAGCATGAGATGTCCCAGTTATCTGAATTTACGTAGTTTTTTATTTTTTATTGTTCAACTTTTACTTACCACCTTTAAGAGAGTTTTGTTGTAAATAATATTTTAAGGCGCTTGGAAAAGACATATTTAAAACATTACTTTCAATACTATATTTATTTTGGAATACTTCATCTGCATTGATCATTTCATGTAAATTAAATGACTGTCAGCAGGCAGATGTCTCTTCACCCTCTAATGTAAATGCCACATTCTCCAATTTATAGGCCAAATGCATTTTTTTACAATTAATGTCATTCTCTAAGGCATTTAACATCTAAAATAAAAAATTGAATAGGAAATTTTTTTATTTGTAAAAAAAGGGATTTGTTGCTTAATTATTATATTTTACCTGATCGTTATATTTGGTAACATATATATAAAGCTCTTTGAGAGCTGCAATAGTATCAAACTCATCGTTTTGTTGTATAGATAGTTGTTGCATGGCAGTACTCATTTCTTGATCACTAATTTGTGGTAATCTGGCAACATCTCGATAGAATTGTTTAACCATTTTTCGATACTGAGGGATATCCTTAGAGAAAAATAAGTATACAGAAATAAGCTTAAAATAAGGAACTCCAAATTTTATGTAACAACTATACATCGATATGTACACAGATGACATATAATTCAAACTTTCCACAAATACTTCTTTTCCGATTCAAATTTAATCGATTTTAATTAAAAGTATGTACATTTATTTTCTGCATATGCGAATCAGATAAGTTTTTATAACTGTTCTTTTCTTATTATTATTGCGTTATTACTGAATATATTTTGCTTTTACACAATAATACCTTGTTCTACTCAAATTTGTGATGGATTTAAACACTTTTATTGCCGTTATTTTTTATTATATTAATATATATTATCTTAAAGGCGATGGCGAAACATTCGAGTCTTACCCGAAACTGGATCAGCTAACACGGATCCAACTACTGCAATAACATAGCCAATGATTAACGTAGAACAACTATACAGGACGAACGCATTCGAGGTTCTTAGAAGACTAACCTTTTCTGCATATTGGTAACACATCGATCTTTGTCTTGTAAAGAAAATATGGATTTCAAGACCTCTCTGATTCATTTTTATTTAACTTATTTTAGGTCCTTATGGCCTCGAATAGAAGCTAAGAGAACAAATCTCTACAACCCAAGACAAAGTTAAGGTATCCATACAACTACCTCTGTAGAAGCTATCAATAGTACATGTACTGTAGTACTGGAGACCATCCACCTCAATATCATGGATAACGAGACTACAATTGCCTCTCAATTAAGTGCGTTGGTTTCTAAAGAACATCTGATAGCCAAAACCTGTTACTTTTTTTTGCCAACAATTTATTTTTCATCATTCCTTCTTTTTCTTACAGAGAGCACACAGAGACCATTGCTTTCTGCAATGATCAGCCTTCATACCTTGACTGGTAATCTTGTTATGCAGAGATAATAATATTATGAACATTTGTTAATTGAGAAAAAAAACAGAATAACAACTACATATATTTCGATGGTTTAGAATAAACAAAATTAAAGTAAAGAAAAATTTTATTATATGGAAACTGTAGACAAATAAAAAACAGAAAAACCATCCCTGGGAACATGTAGGAAAATGCTTTAACTAAACAAACATATTTTGTATTGTTAAATTGATGTGACTTACCTTCGCAAATAACAATTTATTAGAAGGAGAATCTTTGCCCAACCGGTGCTCAGTTGTAGAGCAAGCATCCATGAACGCCTGGGCAATTCCACTCAGGCTGGCATCGACGGTGACTGTTTTATTTACATCAAATATAAAATCTGGATTTTTAATGAAATTAACCCAAAATCTTAGAGGCAAACTGTTTGATTTCCAAGCATGTACTATATCGGTCTCAAAGATATCATGTCTGCGAGCAGCTTCATCAAGCAAGTCAAATAACCACTTTACCGCTGGTGGTAATTCCTCATTAACGGTCAAAATAGTAGCAAAAAAATCATCAACAAATTTTTGTATGGTACCTTTAGCTGCCAGAAGTCGTGTTAGATACACTTCAGGTATGGTTTTGTGTGTGCGTTCACCTATAGCTGCGCATACTGATCCTGAATTATTGGAGGTGTTGCCACTCGATGATATTGCCGAGTTTTTCATGTTCATGTAATGATCGGGCATTAATGGTTTGATTAAATGATAAACTCGTGGCTGCTGCAATCCGGATTCAATGTCGTTGTTCATTATAATATGAGATTGGGAATTATTAATGTAATAAACTGCAAAAATATAGGAAAGCAAATGTGTTCAAATTTTCAATCTAGAATCGTTTACTAAACAAATATAAGAACGGTAAATGTCGGTTTGTCATCAATCCATACATCTTATAAAATAAATGCTGTTTTGTAAATTGTTTCCTAAAATTATCACCAGTATTTAGAAACTCCGGTGAGATTGCAAGCAGATTTGTTTGTGTGATCCAGAAGAATAGTAGATAATATCATCAATCATTTAAATACGTTTGGGATAACCAAAATGGTTTCAACAGTGAAAAAAGGGGGAACAAAATTATAAACCAAATCTGTTAAACTGACATATTTAAGACTTTTATATTAACACGAGTTAAACTGTGGTTATCGAATGGGATCGAGGGTTCATCCAATTCAATAAGACGAAGGTTTAATGAAGTTTATATTCGTGGTTACATTGCACAGCGAAAATCTTTTGTATATATATGGTATATCTAGTAAAATGAAAAGCGAAAAAACCGTCAGTTTTGGATTTAATAAAAAAAATGTATAGAAAATAAAATTAATAAGTTGCTGTTTTGAAGAATGTTTTACATACATACTTAGCGAATAAAAGCTTAAAGAAAAAATGAAAGAGATGCATAGAGTTTAGCCTAAGGCTAATTAACTTCTTTATGTCACTTGCTTGTTAAAATTTTTCTGAACATAAGGAATTTTATTGTAAAAAAGTGAAATCTTCCTTATGACTTGTGAAGAACTCTTTTCATTACTCTAACGTGGTTTTGATTGGTTTACAAGTCACAAATTTTTTTAAAAAGGCAGGATTTTTAAAAAAATTTAAATATAAAGCATACGAGTATATGATCGACTTTAAATAATGGTTTAGAACTAACAAAGACTTTCACATAATTACGTAGACGTAAAACATTATAACTGAAAGTTATATCAGAAACACTTACAATTATTGTATGGATGAGGTTGTTGTTTCGTATATGGCAAATTGTAGCTATCGTTTTGTCTGGCAACTAAACTCATAACTGCCGATTCTTTAACACCATAGTGTGCTAATGTATTCAAACGCTTCCAACAATTAATGGTTTTCGTTGTTAAGTCTTCATCCTGTAATATTAAATGTCCTCCGCGACCATGACGCCATTCTAAATCAACTTCATGCACTGATGGTCTCATTGAGAATGGTGTATTTTTAAAAAGCGCGTCCAAAATCTTGCTCTTGACTTGAGATATTGTATCCCAATCTAAAACTTTGCATTGAACTTTTTCGTCTAAATCATCCTGTATTATATGTAGTACAACCACGGAATGTGGTATTTGGTCATGCAAAAGTCTTTCTTCCGATAGAGAATAACGGGCATCATGCGTTATTGCATCAACCAACCCTTTTTCGATTTGATGTTTGATAGCTTTAAACAGCAAAAACAGGCTTGAACCGGCGTATTCCTTTAAATAATCGTACATACAAATCGCCATGTAATTAGTTAACATTTTCTCAACAACACTTTCTGTACGCCGCAACATTAACTGTGGATGCTTACTGCAAACAGACTTGTCTACTAAACGAAGTAATAAGCATTTTAAAATCTCTGTGGCATATTCCATTTTATTCATCAACACAATCATTAAAAGAGATGCAACATTAACTCTGAAAAAAATTAAACATTGAAAATCACATAAGATAATTTTATTTTTGGACTAATACTTAGGAGTCAACCTCTACACATGCAGTGCATTGCGCCAAAGCTGCGGTATGGGGAGAAGGAAAGAAGGAGTAATGTTTTCTATTTCTTTGCCGGGATGAGTATGTATTTTTTTTAACTGATGCTTTTCTGACTCTTCAGTGCCCAGTATACATACTTTCGAGAGTGTACAGCAAACAACCCAACATTCCAAACATTGCGTTTCTTTAGTTGTGTTTATATAGCTTTGATTGTTGGGCTATTGAGTATTTGTATTTATGTATGTGTCATTGTGCATAGTGTTTTTTGTTATTGTTTGTATTTTAAAGAATTTGGTTATTATTTTCCACCAGAGTCTTTGGTAGGCATCGAATCTACGAGCTCTGGACTGTTGGTCAAAACTCTACCAAATATCAAAATGTTATGAAATTCTCTCTTTATTTAAAAAAATGCATATATTATATATAAACAACACTGATTTTTTTTAACTTTTTATCATTTTCTACTATTTTTAATATAATTTTAACCCAAAATAGAAACTGAATGCATGTTTTTTATTTATTTTGGTCGTGCGAATTAAATAGCTAATTATTGCTGTTAGTGCTGCTGATGCTTACTGGTGTGATGAGAATACATAAGTTTCCAAAATGGTTTAGAAAATAAACAGTTACCGACCGCTTGTCATATTTTGTATCCATATTCTTTCCCACTCAATACATTTTGCTTTTACACGATAAAACTTATTGCTTCTACAAAAATTTTTGACATGTCGTAATAAATGTATTACCGTTTAAGCACACCTTCACTATAAAATAGGTCTTCCTAACAGTATTTTTATACCAAGCTTATAAAAATTTAGAAAAGAATATAACGACGAATTTAAATATTTTTTATTTTTAAAAACGTGAATTGCTGATGGAATTTTTGAGGTAATGATCTTTGCGGCTACGTTTATGGATTGAACATTAAAAAAATTGTAAACAGGTTACATATTTGGGAACTTATACTAACTGGAAGTTAAAAAAATATTTTTTTCGCATCATGCATGTATATTTTCAAACTGGGATTTATTAAGACAGTCTTTTTTAATAAATTCTCGATTCTTTTTTAAGCTTAAGAACTGCAATAACTAAATAAACTTATTAAAATATTTTTCCCAGGCATGTATACCAATAACAGAATAGATTACTTGTCTTTAGGAATTTTATATAATGATGACAGTGTTAGTAAATGCATTACCCTAGATGGCTTTGTATAGAAATATGAATAATTAAAAGTAGGTATTAATCAAAACTATCAAACACACCTTTTGCCAAACTGAAGATAATTTTAACAAGAATTGTTGAATTTTTTTAAAATTGATTGAAATTTAGCTAGATGTTCTTTTATTTCTGTCGAACTAATGAAACAAAGTTTGTATTTTAAACCGAATTCCTAAAAAGCTCTTTATAATGCTTTTCTTGCAAACATATAGTAAATTTTCCATAAGCTGAACAGTGGTGTAAAACTACCCAAACTTTCAAGTCAAATATTTATATATATTTTTTGGTGATAAAAGAAATATATATTCTCCTATTTTACTAAATACTAAAGAGAGTAATTGTTATGGTTAAAGAGAGTAATTGTTATAGTGTGTACAAGTCGATCATACATCTAAAAAGAAATACTGCTCATGATTTTAAAGAAGTTCAGATGGAAAGGAGAATAGATTTGTGCGCCATTGAAGCATGTAAACTTATTGAAAAATAATGTAACTAAAATATACTTACTTGTCTCTAATATTAAATGATTTCTGGGCTTCCAATGTCTCAATGAAGGTTAATACAAAATATTTATTGCTAATTAACTGCTCAAACTGCAACATGGCTGCATCATAATTTGTATGAGGACTATTCATTCTTAGCTGAAAGTTTAAGATAGTAGTTAATAGTATGTTTAATTATACTCAATAGTATCTAAAAACATTTGAAGCTAAAATAAAACAAAAAACAAAATTCTCTGTGACCACACCACCGCAACTATCTTGCCGTGATGTAGTGGTTTTAAAAACTAGCAGTTGCAGGCTTCATCATGAGAATTACATGGCATGCAAAAAGGAATATGCAATCAGCTCTTTAAATACAACCCTTCCACACATAACCTAACCCTGAACACTTTTTATTTTTATTGATTAATTTATGTTAGTCTACAAAAAATAAAGAAAATACCACCACTAAGAACACAAGACTTTGTTTTTGGAGGTCAGTCAACTTTCTCCTCATCATGTTCTAGAATGTTGGTGTTTTTTCTAGTGAGAAGAGAACATTTTTTTTAATTTTTTTGTTTACGAATAAAAAATACTAATTCGTTACACATTTATTTCAAAGATGAAATTATTTTGAACACAAACGAGTGTAAATTTTATAACCAATCAAATTTTTCTTCCGAGTTCTATAAAAAAAGTTGTCCTATTTCTGTATATTCCTAAACATTACCGACGAAATTTTATATATGTACATACGTTTTTATAAAAGGCTTATTTTGTTATAAAAAATTTGCTGCGCTTGAGCTCCCGATTATTGAAACGCACCAAATTATAACCAGTTTATCTTTGGCGCTAATTCATCTGTTATAAAGATTTGAAACATCTACGCATGTAAAGGATGTTTTTATAGAGGTATAAAACTTTGAAATGGGATAAAACATATATGATTTTTTTAAATTTACTTTACTCAAAAGATAATCTTCTGGCATTATAATCTAAATACGATTTCTGGCATATGATTGTCACATATCACCGCAGGTGTTAAGTTGCACGATCTTGGCTTGGTTACCAAACGTTTCCTTATATAAACTGATTGTGGCACGAGCTGTGTGACATGTTGCGCCGTCTTGTTGAAATCACAGCTCCAGCACATCATGGTTGTTGAATTGATGAACGAAAAAGTCAGTAATCATGGCTCTATAGCGGTCACCATTGTGACCAGCGCCGTTTTTAAAGTACCACCAGCCCATAAAGCACACCAAACGGTCAGTTTTCTGGATGTAAAGGTGTCTCAACATACACTTGAGGATTATCATCACTACAAATACGGCAGTTTTGTTTATTGAAGTATCCATTCAAATAAAAGTGAGCTCATCGCTAAACGAAATTCGCTTATGAAAATCGGGATTAACGGCAATCTTTTTTGGGCCCATTTGCAAACGTTGTTCAGACGTCAGTCTGTTCATGTTGAAATGCCAAACCAAACTAAATAAATCAATTGATATCTGACAAAATTACCGCCAGTTAAAAACGTGCTGTGAACTTAAAGTTTTATACCTCTATAAAAAATAACCTTTACAACTTAGCATCAATTGATAATGGATGCTTTTAGAGACTATTTATGTAATTTTGTTATAAAACTATCAATCAGTAAAATTTGATTTCTAAATAAAACATTATGAATTAGATCATTGCTAAATCGTAAAAGTGAAAAAAATAATACCTTTGGTGAGTTCAGTATGGGATGATCTGTTACGCCAGGAAAAAATACTTTCATTATATAATTAACATGATCTAGAGTTGGTATGCCGGACGTCTCCAAATCAGCGGTTAAGTCCGTCATATCAGTTTGTAATTCTGCAAATGCTTGCTTACATTCTGAACGAACGTTGCTCTCCAATGTAATCATTTGAATTTGAATACGTTTATATTCTCTTTCGGCTTGAGTAGTCTTCCGTCGGTATATGAATAAAACAATTATCAGAAGTATTACGACAACAAGAATTGTAAATACAATAACCCACATCGCATGTGAAAATGTATACGGTTTTAGTAGGTCATACTTAATGTGACCAATGACAAATCTCAGGTTACGGCCAACATTAACCACAACCAGAGGTAAATCATTATGTTGCTCTAAGCCGTGTTCATCAGTAGGTGACGGTTGCCTTTCTGGCGGACTACACAATAATTGCGTAAGTGTTAAGCTAGTTACGTTGCATTGGGCGGTTCCTATAGTAACCTTTACGTCGGATTCGTCAGCAGCAACATTTAACATTTCTCCCTCGATAACCAGAGTATCTCCCTTGTAAAGTTTCAGATTTTCATTAAATGGATGATACTTAGGATCTTGTACATACACTATAGTACTCCTAATGCTTGGAAAATATTTATTTAAATCTTTTACCCATTGAACATTATCCATAATAAATCCCAGCTGAAGATTTAATTGGGTTTCACGTATTTTAACAAAAGCTGCAACGTCATGTGCTTGATAATAACCGTCATTGTTGTTGTTTATATGGCCGATTGTACTATAAATATAAGACACCTCATGATTATATGGGATATTTCGCTTTCTGCTGGTTTTGAGACTTGATGAAAATAATGGCGACGCTGCGGTAACATGATTATGACCTATAATTTCCCTTTGTTGATCTAAAGCCGTTTTATAAGCCAAAAATTTACTAGATACAGCAGGAGAAGGACATTCCATCTGACTGGAATTTATAACTACGCAGGTTGTTTTGCTAAGACGCTCGTTTTCAAAAAACACTTCTAGTTCAGGTTTTTGTATTGAATCTAAATACATTCCATGAACTGTTAATAGCCGACCACCACTCGCAAAACTACGCAATGGCTTTATCTCCATTATGGTGGGATCTTGAGTGTAATTATATATTGAGCACGGCATTGGCAGGGCAGGCAAATTATAGTGGTAGGTATTGTGAAATAAAATTTGTTGATCATAAAGTGCTCTCATGTTCTGCTGAAGCTGAGGTAACTGACAAGAATATGTGCGGTTAGCTCCATCAACCATTAATCTTAACATTCTGATCGGTTCTGGTTGCGTAGCCTCAGATGTAATGCAAGTCAAACGAGATGATGAGGCTTGTATCATATTAATGTCGCATTCATACTCATCTAAAAAGGCACGAATATTTGAACCAATGTTTAAATATTTACCCATCAGAGTTATCTTAGTGCCACCCGACTTAGGTCCTACAACTGGAGTTAAGCCATTTAATTGTATGTCTTTAAATTGAAATTGTACACTTGACTCAGTAAAACCAGCATCGTTAAAAACTTTCACCGGTGCTGTTAGTTCGTGATTAACAGGTCCAGTCCGACATTCGATTTTAACTGATATTTCATAATTGACTAATTCGCAAGGCACGGAACCAATAGAAATTTTTCCTTTCACATCATCTTCCCGTATACCTAAATTGCTTCCTTCAATTGTAACAAGAGTACCACCTTCGATAGGTCCGAACAAAGGTTTTATCATATCAATACGTGGTCTTGGGCATTCATTAAATTTAGACTCAAGATTATGCTTTGAAGGAAGAACAACTGATGAAGATGGCGAAGAAGCATCCATACCATTATTTAGTGAAGTAATAGCAGAACAAGTTTCATTATATACACACGTATTGGCACACCAGGCACATTGATATTTTGAATCTCTCGTAACACATAAACTGCAATCTGCGTGTTCGCGATGCGAGCCCAATACATCACATTTATAGAGCGTGACTATTGCAGCATCTATGTAATGTTGCCTATTCCAGGTAATATCCACTTTAGCTTGATATTCGTATGTATTTGTTTCATAAAAGTATGGTGTTTTTTCGCAAACGACAATTCTGTTATTTTCAATTCGAGCTGGTAAAAGCATTTGTGCTGCTTCTATTTGGATAGTACACAGAAACCCAGAGTGTGCGCTTTTGGGTTTTGGCAAATTTTCAATTTCGAAACGAATTTCCTTTGGA
Organism: Epicampocera succincta; assembly: GCA_932526305.1. NCBI lineage: Eukaryota > Metazoa > Arthropoda > Insecta > Diptera > Tachinidae > Epicampocera > Epicampocera succincta. Next base: position 10,119,475 of record OW052039.1, on the reverse strand, counting down.
ACGCGCACAGGTAACAATATTGGTTCTTTCGTACGTTTTAAATGTGGACACTCAAATTCATTAGTAATCACCTTTTCTAAATTACGACATTGTTGCAGTTTGTGAACACATTTATTATCATAAATACACCAGTTACAGTCCCACGAACTGTGAACGCAAGTTTGACATGTATTATGACGTGAACAATCGAAAAAGGCGAATGACCGTGTCACAAAATCTTTATTGGTTTCAGAACTTCGCACAGATAATGGAACTAGAGCATGATCCGTGTTGGGTGCAATCTCTGGGCGTTGTGAGAGCGGCGGTGTCACACACGACAAGCCATTTTCAAGGACTTCTGCATCTATGGGCGTTGAATTTCCAAATACACAACGATACTTGCCGTTGAACGGTTCAGGCAATGTTCGAATGATTAGCTTAACTTGAGTTACTTCAGAAATAGGTATTTTATCAGGCAATATAGACTCAAAATCAATACATTGCTGACCACTTCCTAATGAAAGCCAACGTGCTGCAGATGTATCTTTTTGGCAAGTAGAACGTACTGTACACCGTTTTTCCAAAGAACACCACCCACAAAAGGGATCCCTAGACTCGAGACAAGACGAGCAATTTGTATAAACAGAGCAGTGTTCGATTCTCAGCTTTGTTATCTAAAATAAATAATGAGAGAAATCTAATATATAAATTTACCAGAATTAAAGGAAAATTTAACCGGCAGATGGTTTAATTTGTTTTCGTATAAAAATATGAAAAGTAAAGATACCAGAGCCGATGGCACTGAAATCTATTTCTGAGCTTGTCACTATATATATATGTACATAAGTTTGTATGTACATACATATATACGATCATGATCGATTTTAATGGTAATTATTTATTTACACTGTATTTATCTTTTGACTCTTAATGCAAATTAGTGCAAAGAATTAGACTTCTTGTGTTGTGCTATTTGTTAATTACTAAGTTTAAAAATATCTCTTTTGGTTCGCAAAAATAAAATCGATCAAATCGCTTTTAATAATTTCGTCTATTGACTGTTAGACAAAATATTTAGAAGTAAAACATGTGTGAATTGATTGATTTCCCTAAAGCCCAACTAGTTGCACAAAAGTTTTTATGTACTTCTCAAACGTTTTAATAATAAAAAATCCCTTAAAAGACAACAACAAAATACAAGCCTGTGTTTAAAAATATCTCTTTTGGTTCGCAAAAATAAAATCGATCAAATCGCTTTTAATAATTTCGTCTATTGACTGTTAGACAAAATATTTAGAAGTAAAACATGTGTGAATTGATTGATTTCCCTAAAGCCCAACTAGTTGCACAAAAGTTTTTATGTACTTCTCAAACGTTTTAATAATAAAAAATCCCTTAAAAGACAACAACAAAATACAAGCCTGTGCACCATTAATTACGTAGTCCCCCAAAAAAAACACTTTTTTCAAACACATATCAACTGTAGTGAAAGGTTTGCCTTGTGAAATGATGCATCCCTAGATTTATCGTCGGACCACTCGCTCATAATCGTGACCACATACTCAAACGAGTACTTTCAGAAATTTAAAGACAGTTTCACCATTTCCATTGCCAACTGCTAACATATATGACTCTATTAGAGTAATTGAAGCTAACCTTAATCAAGCTGCTCTTAATGCTACTGCTACAAATCTACAGGTTAGATATAATAAAATTTAGTCTGATGACATAGAAAGGCTTCTAACTGAAAAAAGAAGAATTCGAAGAGAATGGCACGTTACAGATCGCCTCAGTTAAAATGTAGGTTAAGCGAATGCAATAAACAGCTCAAAAAGCTATTAAAAATTCAAAAAACCGCTTCTGTGCGAAAATTTCTGGTTGAAGTTGATGCAACACCACAATCAAACTACTCACTATGCCGAGCAGCCAAAGGAATAGAAAAAGGTTTCCTGTTTGTTAATCATATGCAAAAAGTGTTTACGCCAAACATATCTGCTGTTATCGCGGAACTACCACCATTTATCACTGTACCAGTTGTTTCTATGAGTTTTAATATTAGGGAAATTGAAACTGCTATTTATGGCTTAACTTCGAAAATAGCTCCCGGGGCTGATAATATAAGCAACAAGAGCTAGAGCTATCTTATATTGCAAAAAGGACAATACTCTTAATTTGAATAGTGTTTTAGGCTAGGACTACTTCCCTCAGAATGGAAAATTTCACTGATTACCATGATACCTAAATCCGGCAAAGATAATACGAATGTTGAGTCTTACAGACATATAAGCTTATTGTGATATATGTCAAAAATATTCGAAAAGCTACTTGTCAGCAAGCTGAGTAACATTAGATGCATTCGTGATCATCAATTCGGTTTCAGGACGCAACATAGCACTATACAACAGACACACGACCTCATCCCGAAAATTTAGTGTTAAAAAAGGCAACTTTTTAAGCCGAACACATCCGATTGAAGCCGGAGTTCTTCAGGGCAGTATTCGTGACCCCTTCTTATAATTGATATATGCCTCTGACTTACTGTTAAGCAGTGATATTCTTGGTATTCACCTGGATCGTCGCCTAAATTGGAAACCCCACATAGATGCACAACTGATGCAAATGAAATTAAAAGCTACACAAATGAATTGGCTTATCGGCAGAAATTCTACACTGAGCCTAGATTGTAAGCTCCTGTTACACATGCCCATTCTAAAACCCACATTCAAAAACAACAAAATAAAATCCTCCGTATGATTACAGCAGCTCCTGGTACGTCACAAAGATCTAGATGTCCCGATGGGTAAGACCGCGATTTCGAAACTTGTGGAAACATATCTTAAAAAAAACTTGAGTGGCCCCCTAATCCTCTAGCACGCAATATTACAATTTAGAGGCCATAATCGGCTGAGAAGAAGAAATACTCTTGTCCTCAGTCAAACACGTGAGACATAAGACAATCAAGGAAAAAACTGCTGATCCTAATATTTTTGGCTAATTTATTAATAATTTTAGGTTTAACATTGGAATAATTGTTGTTAGTTCAATTTAGAATTGAAGATCCAATAAATAATATAACTGAGAAAAAAATGTCAACTCACTTCTAATTCGTCTTTTTAAAAAAATGTAGTTTAGGACAAGTTTGACACATTTTACTTTCGTTTGGATATCTATGGTTTTCACAGTTTGAGAGTTTAGAGGTTACTGTATGTTTTCGATTCAAATCATAGCTTAAAAAATTAAACAAATCAAAAAGGAGAGGTTGTAATTTCAATAATAACTTCAATAATCTTAAAAAGTGGTTAGAGAATTTAAAAAAGTCTACGAAAATTTTTTATTAGATTAAATTTAGGCAGTATTAGAGGCGCAGAATTAACATGATTTCTATATTTAACAAGAAGGAAGCAAATTGCAAAAGTAAACAACTTAACCCGATCTCAATAATTAATGAATACGGCGTACCACAAGGGTAGATTTTAGGAGCACTTTTATTTACATGTAACATACATACATATATAAAAAACCTATCAAGCATATTGAAATACATATATCAGTTTTTTTTATGCAGATGATACGCTGGCTTTTTCGGAATTTGAATTATCGACAATGTTAGAATGATCTAACTCATTATATAGAAAATGAGAATGTGTGCATAAATATGAACAAACACAAACTAAACGAACATAAGACTAAAGTTCTGGAAATAAGTCATATAGTGATGTCATCTTTAAAATAAATCATGAAGTGATAGAAAAAATTGACGAAATAATATATTTACGACCGAGTATTGATAACGAACCACCTATGCACCATACTTTTGTTTGTAAGATTCGCAAGTACTCTGCAAGATTACACATATTCAGAATATTACGGAAAGTGTTCTTCAAAGCGATGTCACCAACTAGAATCTACGACGGTAAATTAAAGATCTCAAATGTTAAAAAACGCAATAATCCTTTTCGATACAGAACAAGAAGTACCGTACTAAAATCTTGTTCCTTTTCCTTAAATAATTAATCTCTGAGGAAATTGCTAAAAAAAATCCTGAATTTTATTCAACTAAAGAATTTTCATTATCAAAAAAGAATGAAAGGTATTATTCGATTAAGTTTGGAGCGCGTAGTGATGAAGCTGACATACACACATTTAAATTTAAAAGGTAAAAAATGTGTAATCGTTATAAATGTGAGTGCTATTAAAAAGTATTAGGGGCACATGAAGCCCCTTCCTAAGCTCTTAGCAGTTTTTTTAAACGCAAAAATTAATTAAATTAAAACAAGAGAAGGTAAAATTTGTGTCTTAAATTTTTGTTTTATTATTTTTTTTTATTAAGACTAATTTTTTTTTGTCAATTTAAAGATTCTCAACATAAGGCAGAAGAGGAAATTTTTTAAAAACATACTAATGTTCATGAAGCTGGAGAATATTTTCGTTACGCAATGCCTTTTATATAACACTCTGTTCCGAAATCGAACAATTTTTTATATGAAGTAGTTTTGATTTAAGCAAATTATACAAGTTAGTTGGTACAGTTTTCAAGCAATTTTAAATTTGATTAATAATGATGAAGTTTTATTTACAGCTCTTATTCATGCAAGCAGTTTCCTCTAGAAGTGCAATTAGGAACTGTTTTATAACGGTTGAGTTCAACTGGGAAAGGCGCATCTGTTTGGTATTGATGAGGAAAGAACGACGCAAGTAATTACAAACAAATTAGCTCCTTTAAACCAAGCATAAACTAATTCTTAAAATTCAGATAACTACCGATAGAATTTTTATGGTGCTAAAAACAATTTCTGCACTGGCCAGGAAACAATTTCTGTACAGGCAGGAAAGTGCATGAAGATCCCGAAGCATATTTTGCAAGAAAGCATATTTATTTATTCCTTAAAAGTTTAAGGTATATGCGACCATCACCTTCGAATCCGCCACTCTGCGGTGAGCGTACGTGTTTCAAAAATTTGTAACAGTTATTATTTATCTTTATATACCGAAAAGTTCTTAACTGGACCGCAATGGTTAGCTGCAGACGGTGCATATACATATGTAAATTAACTGTTACAACACTTTTCGATATCGTCTAAGAATTGAACAATATCTTTAATAGTTTAAAGGAATTAAAAATTCTATTGAAACACAAATCATCCATGGAAGGAGCCTCCCACTGGATTTTAGTGTGTACCATATTAACATTTTGCTTACCAAATGAAAATGGTATATTAGAAATATCAAATGATAATGAAAATCCCAAAAAGTTTTTCACTTCATTAAACAACAAAACACATAAATTCATTTATTGTTAGCAATTTTACACAAACGTTAGCCTAAATTAAAAAAAAAAAAAATCATTTATTCTGAAGAAGAAGAATATTTCATATCTTTATTCATTCTTCACTTTCCAGCTGAACCTGTTTTAGTTTGACTCCGGCTTATAAATATTTGACTTCTTCATACATTCATACATTTATTGTACTAAATCTGCGTGGCTTTAGCTTTTTTCCATTTTCTATTAAAAATATACAAATCTTATAAAATTTTCATGTATCTACATATGTACTTTTTTTAAAATAAACTTACCTCTCCACCTTTTAATCAGTACTTAATTTTTTAAATCCAGTCATTATTCGTACTTACATTTGTTGATTTTAATGCGATATTTATTTATGTATGTTAATATAGGGTGTTTTTTATTGAGGTATAGAACTTTAAGTTGGCATCACTTTTTTAACTGGCGGCCATTTTGTCAGCTGTCAAGTGATTAATATTTAGTTTGGTTTGCCATTTCATCATGAACAGGTTGACAAAAGAACAACGCTTGCAAATCGTGCAAATTTATTTCGAAAATAATGGTTCAGTTCGCGAAGTTTGCCTAGATACTTAGATGCTGATTTTCATCGCAAAATTTTCTTCAGTGATGAGGCTCATTTTTGGTTGAATGGCTACGTCAACAAGCAAAATTGCCGCATTTGGAGTGAAGAGAATCCACATGAGACCCTTGAGACGCCAATACATCCACAAAAACTGACTGTTCTGGCCCTATATGCTCGAAAAAGTGGTTGAAAATTGGACCTGTAGAATTGGCTTTATTCGAGCCAGCCGCGGCGGCCACATGCCCGAAATCATATTTAAACATTAATGGCATAAAATTATCCTTCCAATAAAGCCAAATTGATGGACATTAAAACGATTTTCTTGCGTTTTATTTCAATTCGAAGTTCTATACCTCTAAAAAAAACACCCTGTATAAGAAATTTTCGACATAGTTCTTTTACATATAAATAATGTCAATTTGTAATAATAAAAGAACTTTAAAGAATTTTATTTCTTAAACTCACGAAATGCAAATAGCAATTTTTGATATTGTAGCCATACATTTCGCACATCACTATCATTTTATTTTAACAAAATTAAACAAAAATTAGCTGTGTTATTTAATGTACAATTGAACAGCGCAAGTTTGCGAGTCGAAATTTTGGGACAAGTTTACGAACAAGAGACTTTTAAACGACTTAATAAGAGACACTAACAACAGAAAGAATTCATTAAGAGGAAGAGTTGTTAAAACATGGACACATACATATCTTGGTGCCAAAAAAAAAATGATTAAGGTATTTTTTTGAGCTACGTGTGGTGGTGCTAAAGGATGAAAAATTTGTAAAATCTAATACGGTATCATGTGTTGAATGCGCATGGAACAAGCATAAAAAGTTCAAATAATATCGTTTACCAGAATCACTTCGATTATTTGATGGCATTACCGAGAAGTAGTAACCGTATTAAGTATATATCGCCCTGCATACAAAAAATAACCTAGTGTGTCAAAACAAGTTTTTGAGTAAAACGCAATTTAAGTTTCCTTCCCTATTTTCATACTGTGCTCGTTACTTTCCGATGTTTTTGAGACTTGCGGACGGTTTTATATGAAAATTAAAGGTTTTTTACATACAAATCTAAGAAAAAGTTGTATTCATGAAATTTGACATACTAGGTGGGTTTTCTGATGTAGGGTGACATGTGTATGTATTTTATTAGCGGTAGATTCTTTTACCAAACTAATCATCAGAGCTGTAGAGTACTAAACGTAAATTATAAATTGAAATTCTAAATGAATTTTCAGGATACTCCTATGTTGCGGGTAAAGCGGCCCAAGCTCAAGATAGCCAATGTGGATTTTAAACACAAGTGTAAGAATTTTAGAAAACTTTAATTCTTTATTCTTACGCTTTAATATGTTAAAATTCCTAAAATTATAAATAAATTCATTATACAAACTTACATACTAAACTGCTGATATACTAACTTTTATGTATGGCTACTCCAAGCGAAGCTTCGTAATCCTTATGACCTGAACGAATGAATATCTTAAATCTATGTAGGTGTTTTATATACCTATGTATGTGGTCTCGATTATATATGGCCTCATAATTATACCGCGTGGAAAATTAAAAGGAATAATTGAACATTTTGCCATGCTCATCTCTCTACATATCGATAACAGTAATGTCATATTAGCGATTTATGAGTGGCGGTAACAGTAATGTCATATTAGCGATTTATGAGTGGCGGTAACACTAATGTCATATTAGCGATTTATGAGTGGCGGTAACACCTAAGTTTTAGTATTACAAATAATAGGGGGGCGCGCTCACATACAAAGGAATGAAAAGTAATGTTCGGACAATGAAACTAAAAACATATTTGCATTACTGTCAAAAATCCTCGCTCTAACTGATACACTACGGAAAGGACAAATGGAACTACTTTCTATGCTACTATCATTAACTCAAAATGAGAAACGTTGATATGATTGCTAATTGATATTCAACATTCCAGGCACTATGGTTAATAAAAAAAGGTCTGGAAGAAGTGCCCCACAAGTTATTATTTCATTATAGATCACGAGATTTTCTAAAAAATTAAATTTTATTAGGCGTACATAACGATAATATTTTGACTGACGAAGATAATGAAACCGCTTCTCAACGTATCAATAATGGCCATAAGCAAATTATAAACAAATGATTTGATGATCAAGACGCAAAAGTCATCTATATAGCGTCGGTGAAATTTTTGCGGCTGAAAATGCATCTTCAAGTAACGGTGCTTCAAACCAATTAGATACGCGTGTTAAAGTTGCAAATTCGTAGACAATGTTTGGTATATCGTTGAAGATGTCCCAAATTCAAAGAAAAGTCATGTCTTCATTCATCAGCATAAGCCACTGACCAGGTAAAGGTCACTTCAGGAGCAGGATAGCCAACTGTTGCGAACCTATGCTTTTAAATTCGGTATACTACATTACTTTATATATAACTAGCATTTAAAATTTTAAATAAGCGATCTTAAAATATATATACCATATATTCAGATTTTTGGAAATGGAGATGCCTTCCATTTTAATTGTAACTTTAAATTGATTAATATCTAGATATATTAAAATCATGTCTAAATTTATATGTATAGATATAAGTGAGATACACACTACTAACATACCTTAGCGAACTATTAAAGAACACTTAAGAAATAAGCATAGATAATAATAGAAAATATTAAACTAAGAATCCATAAACAAAGACTCTATTCTAATTATGATAAGACCCTTATTTTCACACCATTAAAGAAAAACTATTAAAACAAAGACTCTATTCTAATGATGATAAGACCCTTATTTTTCACACCATTAAAGAAAAACTATTAAAACGAAGACTCTATTCTAATTATGATAAGACAATATCCTAAATCAATAACCAACACTTAGTAAGAATATCATCACTTAGTTCTAAGACGATATTTCTGTACTTTATTTTTCTTTCACACGCTGATAAAACCTAGACTAGATTTAACATTTTCATTTCTAGTATTTAAGAAAAAACTTGGAAATAAAATAGTCAGTTTATGAAGAAAACTCAACCACAACTAACGTTGTATTTTACTGGCGCAGTCGCTAGGATCTACGAAAAAGATCCTTAAACGAACCTACGAATAAATCAGTAGACATTTTTTTTTTTTAATAAAATAAATACAGTTTATTCCTTCAAAGTCCAAAGGAAAATAAAAAATACACAACCCAGTTTAGTTTATGGAAAAAATTATCTCAGACTTAAAACAATTATCAATCAACGCCAACATGAACAACAACACTCACAACGCAGAACAACAGCAAATTGAGAACCTGCTATTACAAAAACGCTTTGGAATGGACAACCTGAAATTAATCCAACCTAAAATGAATGGACAACCTAAAATTAATTAAAAATAACGTTGTATTTCACTTATATATGAGAATTTTTAATTAGAGGTATGGTACTTCTGATAGAATTAGAATTTAGATGTTTATCGTCAAATCACATTTAGTGGTAAAGCTTATTATTGGTTTGTTGGTTTTGTAAACGAGCAGAATTGCTATTTTTGGAGAGAGCACAACCCTCATGAGACTTTCAAGAGGCCATTACATTCCGATGTCTGATGTGGTTTATATGCTGAAGGCGTCCTCGGTCCAATTGTCTTTAAGTCCAAAATGTGTGCCTATATTACTGTAAATACACAAGCGAGCAATTCTACCACAATTTTGTCCAATTCTTTCAATATTGGGCACTGCGTCTGGATTTCACGAAATAAATTTGCTACGGCTAATAGAATAATGGTAAATTTGAGGTCTGCAATCCTCTGTGATGTCTTAAAGGAAGAGATTGATAAAACCTGGCATATTGATGACATCATTTTCTTTGGTATTGCTCAAAAACATAAACAAAATATTGGTGCTATTTTAAGAATACGAAAAATCACATCTTTCCAGAGATCTGTAGAACAACTTGGCTTATTTGGAAGCCTCTCAACATTTTTGGGGGTTAAATACATATTATCGTTGGTCTGCCACAACTTATGCCGCTTACTAAGTGGTGAAAATTACGACGTTAGTAGCCAGCAGGTAAAGAATAAAGCATTTACCATAAGTGAGGAAACATTCTGAGCGTTTCAGAAAATAAAAAAATACTCATTCATCAAATGCTTTTGTTGCATCCTGATAATACACTGCAATTTAAGATCACTACTGACACTTCTTCATCAGCGAAAGGGAAGATATTGAGAACACATACTGAGAAAAATTATGCTACCAATGATCGAGTAATGTTGGCAATATTGTCGGGTTTGTATAACTTGCAAATATATATGAATAAATAGATATTTATACCTATTATCAGCCCCTGTCGTTTTCTATTCATGAAAAGAATCGAAACTCTAAAATTATACTTTGGAGCAACTTCTGAGCAAGTTTAATTTAAAATGAGCTCTCTTTATAAAATTCTTATTTGTATGAAAATATTTGATAACGGAAAAATAATGGTTTTTAACGAATGGTGTTGAAGTTCCGAGCTAGCCTGCTCTAATAACAAGAAGTTTAAAAAAATGTTTTTGACTTGAAATTTGCTTTCTTGCATCCGCTGTCACCGAAGAACTTTTCGAAAATGAAAAAATTAACATCACCCTACTTGGACAACCTTAAACTTAACTTAACTTAAATTTCGAACACAGGAAAAAACAATAAATCAGATTAATTTAACAAGCAATAACTACAGCAAATTAAAGATGCTTACTCAAAAATAGTTAAACCATTAAACGATATTATTTCATCGTAGCACAGTAACTGTGGAATAGCATAATACAAAGTTAATGTACATACCTTATGTTTGGAAAGAACATAGAGAAAATCTTTTTTCGGAGACATCATAGTATCTTGCAGTATTTGGCTGCCTGGATCAACCATTATTTCCTCATATTCACCTGGTTGATGGCCAGAAATTAAAACCTTTTTTATTTTTCCCTTATCAGTTCCTAGAAAAGCTAATGAATGCGGACCAGTTGTCGTTGCAGTTACAGATGTCACAGAAACATTATCAAAATGGAATAATGCATGAGATGTAATAGGAGAAACTCCACTTATTTTTAATCCTACATTACAAAAGCTGTAAACGTTTCCCGTTGTCTGAAAGTAACAATAGGTTCAATTAAGCACAGTTGCTGACTTAAGCATATTCTTACCCCTGGACAGCGGCCATCATCTATTGTTCCCGATATATAACCCAAATTACGATCCTTAATAGTCCCGTTAAAACAAAGATGAATATTTTCGTTGAACACTTCTTCTATTTCTTTGAGACTATAAATACACATAGCAGATTTATTTTCTGGCTGATTTGTTATTTCTCTCGAAGGTGAAAATGCTGTTACTAGAACGTGGTCCCCTCGTTTAATACCCATTTGTTGGGACAATTTCTGACCAGCTTCCGTTATTTTTGCATCACGCAAAATATTATAATCTACATTATTATGTGTTGCCAGACACTGTATAGTTATTTCGGTGTAACTGTCATAGTTTGAGTCTGTGATACATATACGTGCCAAACGAGTAACATATCCAGCTTCTTCGGCCAAATGAGACCGCTTTTGAACAATTGTAAAATAAGCATATTCCGATGAATTAAATCCATAAACATAGTCGACTAGAAAGTGATCTCTGTATTTAACATCGATGTTTATAATGGATTGTTTAATTTCAAATTCAGCGTAGTTCAAGTCTCCTAAACGCCTAGAAGATATAGCCGGGACATCATGTCTATAGTCACCCACATTTGTGAAAGTTGTTCCTACATACAGAATATCTTCCTTTTTCCAAGAATATTTTGCCGGTCCTACAAAAGCATACGTTGAGGCAAATTCATCATTGGCTGCTAAAGGTATATCGATGAAGAGTGGATTTTGCGGAAATCGTGCTAAGTTATAGATATCACAGGCACCTTGTCGTACACTACCACATGCAATCAATATACCATCACCCTGAGCATAGCTCACAATCAAGATCTTATTATGATTATTTATTAGGGCCGTCTCTACATCTTCTGAACAACCGCTGGCATGGCACTGGGGAGAATCATTTTTGGGACCAGTTAAAGCTTGCGACAGAACTCGAAGATTTTCATTCAGTTGTAAAATTTTATCTGTTGCCCCTGCATAGAATACATTACGTTTGTAATCATATGCCAAATGAGTGAGATAATTTTTTGAGCTCCCGTTGGCTGATGAAGAAAAAGTTGACCCAGTCGAGGAAGACGTTGTTGAAAAATTTCCAATACTAGAAGATATTGTGGAGGAAGCAGGTAATCCATCAAGGTTACTCACTAGCTGTTCGTTCTCATTCTTTGCTGATACTTGAGGTAAAGTAAATTGAGCCACTATATCACCAGATGAAAACACTATAGTTTGTGACGTATTTAAATTTAGTGTTGCATGTTGTGATGATGATGCTTTTATAAATTCGATTGAATTGCAAAGTATCAATACTCGAACTCCGTACAACAATAGCCGTATTGGAAGTCCAAATAAAGGCTTTCTTTTTTTAGGACGTGCTTTCGGAGAATTATATTCTGGACAACTAAGTTTCTCGTTTTTAAATATGTGTTCATAAAATAAAACATAGTTATACTTCAACGACATATTTCTATGTATCTCTTACACGTTTAAATTCTTTTTCTTATTTATTTACCTTATAATTCATTTGTTATATAAAATCAAATACATTCTTTAGTTAATATAAATTTTATCGTTTTCTTTTCTATTGTTATATTCCAAGCGATGAGGCAATACGGTTTCCTTTTGTATTTTTTCTTGTAAATTGTTTATATGTTTTTCATATTTTTAAATATACATATTTTTCTATACTTTATATGGCGCCTCATTTATGGAGTGTTGTTGATTAAGTAAGTAAGTAAATGCTTTATTTAAAATATTAATTCAGTCTTTTCCTTTTTGTGAGGGATATTATGGGGTTGAATCGCAAGTTGGACACAAAGTAATGACAAAATTTTAGGTGCAAAAGTAGAGCACTTGTTTAAAAGGCCCACCAGAAAAAGCCATTTCCTAAAATGAGATTAAAACAAAATGAATTGTAAAAATTAAAACTAACAAAACAAATATAGAATTGTTTTTCATCTTGAGTAAAAATATAAAATCGAATTTCTGTTACTATTTTACCTTCCCGGTTTTTATAAATTTTTTATGTTTATTAAATCCAATATTAATAAACGAAAGTTGTCCAGATATTTTATAATACAATGTTAGAACTATTCGCTTTTACAAATGTACTTTTGCAACAGATGAAATACATATGTATGTATGTAATTTAAATTTTATTTGTGCTGCAATTAAAATTATTGAAAAAAACATTGTATATACAGTGTCTATGTCTTTAGCACATATCTTTGTGTATTTTTACATATCAAAAATTTTGTTTGTATTAATCTTGCTGCCTCGAATATGTGTTACTATTTTACATAATTTGCTTGTCATTTATTTTGTTCATTTAAGAGCGAATTTCAAGAAAGGACTGGACAGTACAACTAACATATTCTTACCTACATGTTTACAAGCGAATGAAGTTCGAGACTTCAAACTTCTTTTCGACACATGTCGCTTATGTTGTGCACCACACCCATACAATTCTTTTTCATTAAATCCACTTCTGATTGTTCGTGGGGAGAAGTCGATACCAAATTTTGCTAAAATTTCCCTTTAAATTTCAGATGAATTGTAGGTCTAGTACACTGTTGAATAGTTTTGTATGTCGTATTGACTTGAGTATAACCATCTTTCTTTAGCATTTTAGTTTGGAAGTACTATCACAAACAGTGCTTCCACTCGATCTCATTTCATAACCTTACGAGTATCATTTACCTCTCGTCATTTCTAGTTTTTGTTTTAAATTCTTTAATAGGCTTATCAAGTAAAGTATTAAGATATCTTACCAATTGAAGATCTTAAATAAGAAAAATTATGAAAGTATAAAATTTTTAAAATTGTGCTAAATTAATGTCCTTGTTGTTGTGTCGAAACTAGTGTGTTTTTACACGGTAGGGAAGTTACCCCCACGCACAACCCCCGAAACCTGGAGGACCGGGTCCTGGTTTAGACCCCTGGACAGAGGGGATTCGCTGCACACTTTGGTTCACCTCTAAGCGGGTGCTGTAGGGGCTATCCAGGGGCGCCACGGGGAGGCAGTATGTCAGCTTGACCAGTCCATTTTCAGGGATCGCTGCTGGCTTCTCGCCAGGTTGAGAGCAATCAACAACTTTGCCCTGAGTGCACTGGCCCAGTGTTGTCATTAAATCAATAAAAGACAATGTACAATTAAAAACTTAAGCATACCACTTCTGTGATATCGAACGTGGTGGTGATAAGCACTTACAATAAAAACGCAACGAAAATTTCAAGGTACATGCTTAACTTAATTTATAGCACATATCACTATAGTGTATGCTAAAGTTGATAGCAGACAATATTTCGGATCAAAGAAAATGACAACAAATTAAATCGGTTTTAATTGAATCTTATAAAAAGTGTAGATTTACAAAAACCTTACAATTAGAATTTTATGTAACAGTGTTGCTTTAAGTTGTGGTTGGGCCATGTAGAGCGCATGGAGAATACTGCTCCGACCCGTAGAATCTTCGATTCCGAACCTGTGGGACAACGCAGTAGAGGACGCCCACGGAACCGATGGCGCACACAAGTGGAGAGGGACCTCAACCAACTTGGTGTGCAAAATTGGAGAACGCTGGCTAAAGACCGTGCCAGCTGGAAAACTTTGTTGGTTGAGGCCCAGGTTCACAACGGACTGTAGCGCCAAAAGAAGAAGAAGAAGAAATTAATGTCCAGCTCAGATTAAATATGTCTTGCAATGTTTAAAAAATTTAAATAAAAAGCACAAAAAATACAAAAAGACAGCGGTACATACTACGTTGGGTAAAATTTGAGTTAATTTTCGTACTTGAAACAAAATAAACGCTTTTCAGCGCAACTACATAAACTTTCCTAATCCAATATCCACCACTGTACATATACATTATTATTAGCTTAATCCGGTGTGCTTTGTTAACCCCCTCCATTGCGAAATGATATATGTCGTTCAGAAAAAGTATTTCATTTTTTATATGCAAGAAGAATTTTGAAAATTGGTCCATTGACAAAGTAATTTGATGATCCACTTTTTGGCGGCAAATTTCATTTTATATTAAATGATGAAGTTATACTAAATTATTATTGGGATGGAAAATTTGCGACACCCTTCTCCCAACGCAATTTCCAAAAAAAAAAATTTAATACAATAGACCTTTTCCATATACAAAAAGAATTTTGAAGATTACGCTAGGAATGGCGAAGTTATGCTCGTTTACATTATAAAATCTGTTAAAAAGTATGTGGTAGGAGTAACATAATTTAGAAAAGTAGGCGTGGATGAAAAAAAAATCAATAATTAATTCCAGTCTCAGTTATATGTTGTGAAAATTTCAGGAGGATCGGTCCAGAGGTCTAGATTGTATTAGTTTACAATCGTTATGGAAACGCTATACTCGTATTACTGTTATTGTCTTGAATAAATAATTTATTAATATACTGCTCAGTCTCCCCAAGGAGCAGGCTTTGCCTCTTCGTTTCATTGGATTTGTTGTTTTATTTAAAAATTCTTTGGAAATTAAAAAGTGAAAAAATATGGTAAAATTGCAGTCGTTATGCAGCTCTGGGCTGAAGGCCAGCGGTTGCGTCATCGTATTTCTCTTTTAAGTGAGGTCAACCCGTTGTTGTTATTTTGCCTTCAAGAGTTTTACGTCGCATTAGTTGACTGATTTACTTCGGATAACAGTATTGGTTTAAGGTTCATTTGAGGAATTTAATGACGGACGCGCTGCTGCTTCCCATGTGAAGGCATGTGTCGTATTGAGTTAGTTCCAGAAGTAATTATAAGAGTCTGTTAACACCATCATGGGCATATGGTCTTCGTTTTTGTACCCGTGTGTGAGTTAGTTCCAGAAGTAATTATAAGAGTCTGTTAACACCATCATGGGCATATGGTCTTCGTTACCTCACCGTTGTTATATCTTATAAATTTACTTTGCAAGTTATAAAGTAATAATTAAATGGTAAAATTTACAAAATTAACCGAGAAATGTAAAATACTTGTAGTTATGAATAATAATCTACACAAATTATTAACCATAAGTTTTTAAACTTAATTCTCAATCTGTTATTGCTCTATTTTTCATTTGTTTGCTTACATACCAACCAAATATGCAAATTGGGTGTTTCATTTCAATGCGTATTTATTTTAGGCAGTGTTGAGTTATCCGCGATATTGATATTCCAACTCACAAGGCGTGTTAACTTAACCCAGGAATGACTTAACAAATGAAGAAATGTTTGGTTTAATTCTTAACACAAAACTTCAATGGTTAGAATATTTTTTTACCGCAGTGTTGGGCATGTGAATTCTAATTATAAGTTTGAAGAATCAAAAACACGTTCTGTAATTCCAACCTTGGAATAGCTTTTTCAAACCTGCTATGATCTTGTTAGCAATGACCGGCCAAATCGAGATGGTGGTGTATTTTTTATCCACATTCTTAACAATTTCTTTAGCAGCAAACAGTACGTTATTTGTTAGACTTTTTATTGAGGTCTGAGGTTAATAGCTCAATTTTGGTGGGTGTCGTATAATATTTACCCTGCGGTGATACAAATGATTTGTTTGCTCGTTTTCAGCAGAATGTCATTGTTATTAGAGATTTTAATTTTAATCTTTTTGATTCGTCGAAGCTTTTAGTTTACGATTTCAAGGTACAGTCTTAGCTACAGCATAACACGCTGCCAACCCCTTTACGTACTTAAAAGACTACTTCCTTTTAACTCAAACAGTTGTTCAAACGGAATGTAGTACTTTTGCTGAAACTATTAAATGTTTTACCTTTAAAGCATAAACAATAATCATCGCTCTATTACTCTATTTATAAGTCATCAAAATTGTATGTTCTCTTTTATCATTATTATTCTGAACCACATTCAAGTTTCTGAGTGTTTGGAAATTAAGTCGTTTAAACAACTAAAGATTCTCAACTATTTCTTCATCATTGTCTAAGTGTTAAAAATATAATAATATAAAAAATAAAACTAAGTGTTAAAAATATATATAATAATATAAAAATTTTAATGTCGGCATTATTCACACAAAACGTTCTTATTGATAAGTTCGGTTTTTCTAAATCTATAAGACAAATTTAAGTGTGTATCTTTAAATGAAGTAACTTCTATAACATCAGGGGCGCCCAGAGCTGTGTTTCAATCACTGCATTTTTATCAACCTTTTGTTTTTTGCGGATGACAGCTTGTATTTATAAACAACTAGTTCAAGACATATTTTACTTTCTGAAATTCAGATAAGCCATCATTTTGGACTCTTATTATTATGTATAACTGTTAACTACCTAGATACAAATCCAAACAAGACTATCCGTTTTGCTTACTTTATTCGAATATTGCTTATACTCGGATTTTCAATATTAAACATGAAATTGAATTTGTCTACTCGTTGAAATACATATATTTGTATTATTTTATACGAAAACCGCAATTTTGGCAATCCTATAACCGTCATAAATAGTAAAACATGGCTTACGTTGCGCAGGCTACACATATTGTACCCGTTAGAAATTGCTTAGCAGTAGCTCTCATTCTGACGTGTTAAATTATTGCCTTGACATATACATATTTACAAATTATATGAAATTTTTATGACCATAAAAGAAGAGTTATTTGTTACGTTCATAATATTAGAATATCAGAATGTAATCTTATATCTGGCTTTATGTATATTTTTATGAGTTTTAGGCAGTCTTAAATTTTAGTTCACGAATTTGAATTTATAAATGCGCAATGGCCAAATTGTTCGTTATCTTTTAGTGATTGATTTATAGTTCGAACTAATCGTGTTCATGAACAGCAAAATAATACTAAGTTTAAAAAGATAATGACTAAATTAAACAAAAATTGTCGTAAAGGGTGTCTGGTGGCAAATTTATAGTTTTAAATACGATTATTTCAAAAAGTAATAAACGCTGCGGAGGGAGGGTGGCGCCGTTGGAATTATCGATTGTGCGGATTTGTGAGTCACGATGTCGCAGTGGTCGAGTGAGCACCGCGCGTTCGCTGTGGAGACATTTTTTAAGAGTAATGATTCTTACGTAATTGCTCGTCGACAATTTTGTTCAATGTTCGGTATTCACCGAATACGTGATGGACCGAGTGTAAATTTAATTCGTTCGTGGGAGCAGAGATTTAGCCCAACTGATTCGGCAATGAATGTCACACGGTCAGGGCCCAGTCGATCTTCAAGGACTCCCGAAAACATTAAACTGGTTGAAAGCAGTTTAAGTGAAAAATACAGAAAATAGCAGTAGAAGTGAAATTTTTATTTAATTTTCATTGGAATAAAAAAAACATAGTTAGCTAATAACATTGGTTTGCCAAAAAATTTTTAAAAACTATATTAGAACTTAGAGAGAGTTTAAACTTCAAAAAGTTAATATATTCCACTCCAATAAAAAAGTATGAAAGAAATATGATAAATACTGGCACCTCTCACGTGTGAAAGCTAAAGAGCGTAATCTATGACAATCAATGGTTATGAGACTAATAACCTGTTTATTGACATAAAGAGAAACAAAATATTTTTGTGCAAAGTGTTTATTGACGGTGTGAAATGAATTAAAAATTTGTTTCTGTTGTATTTTTTGTTTGTTTTGAACATATTCAAAGTTCTTTTCGACATGATCTCCGTAAATACACATAAATTTATGAAATATGTACAAACAAATTTTTTTTGCAGAATAAAAATGTCATGAATTCATTAATAATTTTAACTAAACCGTGTCTGTTTTCAATGTGCAAACTCATTATTGACACACTGTACATGCAGATTCATCTTCCTGATTTTGTAGATTGAGTACATGCACTCAAGAAAAAATGTTAACAGGAAGACTACCACACACCTCAAAATCCATTGATTGATTATTCCAAAAGCTCCATTGAGTCCATCCCAGTTATTGCAATGTGTGCAGCTGTATTGACAGATAATTACAAAAGAAATTATCCAAACGGTGTGTCAATCTACATACATATGTACATATACCCAAGCACGTACATAATGTATCAACAAATAGAACTAACTAAGTACAAATAAAATTTAAAGTTTTTAGATTATTACCTGAAATTGGAAAACTGAGTACATACATAAGTTATTTAAATTTTATACAGTTTTCTCTCTGAATATGTACTTTTTTGCCCTGTATTAGAAATATTTTGCATGCAACTGAATAATAGAATAATAGTTTATATCGCTTTTGTATCACAAGCTTTCAATTGCAGAAAACGCAAGCATAAACTCACCTCAACCTCAACAACATACAGTGGCGAGCACATATTGATACATGTTTTACACATATGACTTATAAACCAAATAAAACACACAAAATTAAAAAAAAAAATATACTACATATGATTTTGCATTTAAAGTGTTCAATAAAATAATAAAATCAAGAAAATATATTAAAATTCATGATTTTCATAAGTTAATGTTAAGTTTTAAAGAAATATTTGTAAAATGACAATGTATCCACTTTTGTACATATGTACATATTTTAAAAAATTTCCAGGCGTGCATAGATCAAAACCTGCGTTACCCAAACTTTTTTGAATTTATATTTTATTTTTCAGTTCTGTTAACCTATTTTGTTCTTTATTTTTCGTTGTGATGGAAACCAGATTTATTGACTTTTTCAAACAAAATTTTGACAATTTGGTCAAATATTATACTTGGTTTTATTTAATTTTTTTATCATAAACAATAAAACTTCAAATCATACTTTTTATCCATGGACTCAAAAATGTACTATGTAGATACATACATACATACGTATATAATACATACATACATATGCACATGCATCCATGTATGCTCTTAAGTGCAATGTTTTCTTCAACAAATTTCCAAATGTCTTCTTGATCTTTTTAATTACTTGAATATGGAGTTCAGTTTACATTTGTTTAAGCCACAAAACATATCCAGCACTTTTCAAATGTTTTTATAAAAATTTGTTTTTAATAAAATTAGTTTTACACATACACACTATGGAAAATGTTATACACAACGATTAGTGTTGTTAAGCGTACAAACACGCTTTTGTTGATACAACCCAAAAATTGTTTTCATTGTCAACCTTACAATGTTTAATTTCATTATTAAGGCTGAAGAGAAACGAACAATAAATTGAATGATATTCCTAAACATAAATGATGAATAATTAATTTTAAATTTAATTATAGTTAATTTCACATACTTTCAAAAATAAATCAAGTTTTCAGTAATTTTTTTCTGAAACGGAGGCACCATTCACAGAATCACTCTAAGAACAATAATGCTAACTTGTTGAACCAATCTTCAAAAAATCGCTGATGAAACGCCATCTAGAAGACTGTAATAGAACAAAACTTGACAAATCAAAACATTATGAGTAGTTTTGTTAAGGCATATTGCAAACATATATGGCCAGTTTTTAACTTAACATTTAAATACGAAATTAGGTAATTTTTCCTTAAATTTAAGTTTTATTTAAATATGGTTTAATTTTTTCAGTCTCAAATTGCGTTTGATATTTAATTATGATAAAAGTATGGTAGTACTATTAAATGTCAAACAAATTTAAACAACTCACTTTGACACATTGTTGTGAGTGAAAGGAGAATGATGAAAAGTGGAAAGATTGCATCTTAAGGACAAGGAGCCCATGTTAATAGATTCGGTATTGTTAAATAAACTATAATTAAAATCGGCAAAAACATTGATATTAGAATATTTAGCAAAGTAGTTTTAATAAAGAATTACCACATTAGGACCATGATTATTGCTAGAAACCATAGGAAAAATCAAAATTATAATTTATAGTGGGAACAAAGTAATATAATAAAAATTCTCAACATATCATATTAGTTTAATAGCAGTTAAAAAAACAATTGATATAAGTCTTTAACTGCCCATATTAATATGAGAAGATATTTAAAGCAAATAAAGAAAATATCGTAAAGTATTGTAATGTACAAAAATAAGGTAATCTTGACGATACACCCTATTTAAATTTTTCGTACTTTGTTCTAGAAAAATTTAAGCCGATAAGTTGCCATTTCTTGCTAAAAGATTGCTACATCTCAAGAGATCAAGCTCCACGCGTTTTTTCCCACACGTAGTCACAATTGCCCTAGGGTTATCGGTTCAGCATTTTAAATTTCAAAATTAATTTCTGTTGTACCATCTTCAAACAAATATAACATGAAGTCTAGCAGTTGCTGGAGAAAAGTGCTATTCACGGTTGATAATTTCGACACTAAATATATCTTTAAAACGGGATTTATACGGTAATACAAGTCGTACGTAAAATCAGAGAGAAAATTATAAGAAATTATCTCCGTATTTTAAAAATGAGAATAAAAGTTTTACGACAGATTTTTTATTTTTACATCATTGGTAAAAATTATTTTTATTTTCTATTGTTTGTGCCTCTTTTTATTTCAGTTATTCACAGATGTTATTTTTTGTTCACCTTATTTGTTTTCATAAAAATACATCCCTGATCTAGTGATGTGTGAAGGAATTTGAAAAATATTGAAAAAAGATGAGAACCGTACGACTGTAAAATTTTCATCCGTATTTTCTCTCTATGTCCTATGGTGTCATTACATATTAAGTTTAGACGATACCATCCGTGCTCTTCTACTCCAAAATTTTACTTATCGTAGACTTGTATTACCGTCTAAGTTGCCTTTAACAGTGAGGGGTCTTGTTTTAAAGTATTATTTCATTAAGTAATCACGAACATGAACATTGTTGAACCTTATGAGCACTTGCTTCATGTTGTTAAAATAGGAAATATGACAAAGTAGATGTTCAGGGCAAGTTATGTTATAATGCTTACAGATTGCAACAAAAACAGACTGTAAATCTTCAAGGCCAGACGGCAATCCATATACAACATCAGCACCAGCATAAGGATTGTTTGCAATTTCAATATTAGAAACTTTGATAAAGTAGACATATCAATATGATCACAGCAGTTAACAACATCCAGCCTTCACCTTTTTAAGACGACATTTCATTTTTAAGATCACTGAACATTTGAAGCACGGTGTTCCTAAACTCAACGTTATCATCTCTAACTGATTTAACCACAAAATCAAAACTTTTTACTTTTTTACTTTTTTTGTACGTTATAGAAAGATCCATTAAAACAGCTTCAGCAGGCGAAAAGTAATTAATATTGCATTTCTTTCAAAAGGTTTAAGTGTATCTCGCTAATATTGGCGCATTGTAGCTGATACCACGATTTGCACATTTTACACGAAAGACTACCATGAGTTTTACTAATAACTCTATCACAAGCACCACATTTAAGGCCCCTAAAATTAGGGAAGTTTGCAAATAAAGAAAATAGCAGCAGCAAATATGTAGTCTAAGTTAAAGCACCTCAAAAGTAAGGTTATGCAGCAGAAATAGCTCAAAATCAGTCAAAAGTGCAGCATATTAAAAAATTCACTTCATCCAAGATAATTTATGTATGTTATATGATAGTTTATAGATTTTATAAAATGTTTAAAAAAGTCGGAGCAAGAATTTCAGCGCAAAGTTAGCAAATCACGTTTTTTAAGTGTTTTATATATTTTATAATTTGTGAGGTCGAAGTTGCAGGAGGGGGCAGTTGATAGATTGGAGTGACTACGTCAGTAGAGCATTTGAAAACTAGTAAGAACTATTGGCGAAAGATTGGTAATGGGCTATTGGAGACTTTCAGCTTGTCACCCTTTACGTCTATGTGTTTTTATATTGCGGAAAAGTTTAAAAATCGATCATAAAAAAGTACGTTTGTGTGCAGGCTCCGCTCGCAAGATGTCTCGATGTTAGCCTTCGTTGAGAAGAGTAAGGTTGGGGAGGAACTAGGAGACTCCCAGATTTTGAACTAAGAATTGTGCTGCCAGAGAGTTAAAACTTAAAAAGTGGAATTGATAAAATTAATTTTTAGATTGAGCTTTTGATTAACTGTACTGAAATGTTTATTAACTGATATACTGGGTTTTGATTTGGTTTTCTGATTCACTGGACGGTCGAGGAAGAACTACCATACCCGAAGCTAAACTTGAACTTCTCAGGATTTTGGTTGCCATGCCTAGTTTAAGTTTGAAGCTAAAACCTGCTTTAGCGCATAGTGATCCTGACCATAAAATGCAATTTTTTATTGCAAGATTTGATTTGGTGATTGCAAGAGTAGTTTGTCACCAATTACTCGGTGTCTATAAGTGATGAATTTTAATTTTAACACAAGTTATAACGGCGGCAGAAAAAATGTCAATTTGAAGATTAATTAAAAGATTGAAAAATACGACACCGTAATGAGGTTTACTTTGCATTATTTAACTTGTGGAGATTCGTTTAGATCATTGGAATTTCTCAATCATATAACCAGGAAAATCACTAGCGAATTCATACCAAAAGTGTTGACAGCAATTGTTGAATCATTAGAGAGTCGCATTTTACAGGCTCTTACCTGTACCTTACCGAATGTAATGTAAATTTCTATAAAAATTTTGTTCTTCGTAGTTTCCATCTAGCGAAAATAATTGGTTTGTCATGTCAAAAGACTTTGATCGTTTGTGGCAATCTCAAAATACGCTAGGGGCATTAGACGGCAAGCATATTAATACAAAAGCACCTTATTGCGGATCCGATTTTTTCAATTACAGGGGTTTCTTTAACATTGTTTTTTTTGCGTTGGTAGATGCTAATAGCAAATTTTTATACGTATGTAGATTCTGGTTCTGATACTGCCATCTTTAACATTACTCAAATTTAAAAAAAAAGAAAGCTGAATATACCAAGCTATAGGCTATTAAAGGGACAAACATTTAAAATGCCATATTGTTCTATAGGAGATGACATTTTTGGGTTATCGCGCAATTTAGTGAAAACTTACAACCATAACTCTGCTTTATTAACCCAATAAGGAATTGGTTGAAACTCTACAGTTGGTCCTAATCTCCCACATACAATAACTTTCTCCCAACGCAAAAACAATGGTTAATCCTGTTAGTGTAACAATTGACTACACCACATTATTCAAAGCAACAATCGGTACTTCTCAGGGCCACTAATTTATTGTTAAAGAAATATGTTTCGGTAAAGAAAAATAATTTCGATAAAATTATGTTGGCGTCCGTAAGTGCCGTTTGTATTTTCTCATTCGGATTTATTTGTTGCATGTAAGCCGCTAACACTTTTGTTATAGCCTTTGGTGCCACTGCAATAGTCATCTTCGAGAATTGCAGTTGAACCGGCTTTCCAAATAATGAATAAATTATCTCATCTTTGTCATTATTCATTTTTGCATCTAGGGAAGCATTAAACTTCCTGTCCCTCTCAATTCTTGACTTTTTTTGCCTGTTGGAGTTTCATACAAAAAGGACGAAGTTGAAACGCTTTCTTGGTTGTTGTCACTTACATATGTACATCATCTTAAATATTATGGCAAATAAATGCATTTATTTACTTATTACCATAAAGTAAGAAGAATAACTTACTTTCGTCAAATTGTTCGTTCTTTTTCTTACAACGACCAGATTCTCAAAAAATTGAGCTCGTCAAAATTAAATAAATAGTTTATGTGTATATCAACAGTTGAAGACCCCGACTCTTTCGCAACAACTTTTGTTTTCTCCAAGGCGTAAGCGCCTCGAAGCTTTTTAAACCTTTTTCTCCCTCGTCCTTATTAAAATTTTTGGAAATTTGGTTCCAAGGATTTTTGTTAAATAGGAATGGAAACTGTTTGCAAAGTGCAACTACTTTGATAATGTCTTCAACGAACACAATTTTTTGTTATAATTAATATATGTATGTACATATATTGTTTCGATTTCGATACGGGCCTGTCGCAGTGATTATTTCTGTTATGATGTCTTTTGGTCAGCTGCTACGGGGCAGCATATCGTCTACAATTACGACAACATTGCTTACGGATGGCGGTTTCACTTCTTTCAACCACTTGCTGTGTCGTATCACACCTGGATCGTATTCTCGAACCTATCTTCTCCAAAATTGGTTTGCAAACTGCTAAATCTGACGCCATTGCTGACGAAGATCATAATTAGGTTCACATAAAGGTTTGTCTCCATCAGTGGAACCGAAAAGTGGATGGCTTGTCGTAAAGACCTCGTGTTCATCAGAGTTTAGAGACATGAATGTTAAAGGACGTGAATTTATTATGAATTCGACTTCCCATAGAGCAGTTCTCAGGGTTTCGCCCTTCAATTCGAAGGCAGCACACATTGCATAGAGCGTTGATTTTACTGTGCGCACAAGTCTTTCCCACGCGCTACCCACCCATGTGTGGTGCGGCAGGTGGGTTGAAGCACCATTCGATTTCATCATATTTAATGGTAATTGGGCGGAGATTGTACTTTTCTTCTCGAATAACTGTTTCCACAGACGGCTTATAAAAATTTTGGGTACACATGATGCAATAGCCTGTATCAAGGCTATGAGCAACTTCAATATGAACTGTGCGGACTGTAAGGCAGCTATATAATACGTTCCACATTTTTTCTTTGCGCCTACCTACTGCCTGAGAAAATCGACCAACAAAGCCGATGCCTATATATGTACATAGGTATTCAAAACTGGTTAACCTCGCTTTCGGTACATATGCCATTAAAGGCGGTTGTTTTAGTGGGGCGACCTTGGATTTAGCTGCTACGACGGGCACATGGACATCGTCATTACTATGAATGCGAAAATATCATATTGCAGTATAAGCGTTTTCGCCAGCATCGACAAACGTACATATGTAGTTGAACCTCAAGCGTAAATTGGAGTACATTGAAAAAAATAAGATATTATGGGAACATGTGAGAGCAAGATATTTACCTGAGCGCCAGATATTTTGTCTTGGCCTGCCGGCTCTTTTATTTGCACCTTAACGTATTCGCATCCACATGTGTGTATATTTAATGATGGAGTTTGTTTTGAATGAAACATTTTTTGTTTGAAATATTAGAGCCATGTGCTTAGCATTTGTATAATATGCGACTGGTAAACCTTTTAAGTAGGGCTATTCTTTCACAATTTACTCAAATTTAATTAACCGAATATTCAAAGAAACTCCTAGGTCAACTTTGAAAGAATTTAGTTCACAACGAGTAGTTTCACCAGTCCATTGTAGCTCTAAAGCAGTGCTTAGACCTATTTTTTTAAGGAAACTATGCTTCTACACTACAAAATGCCGGCTTAAGCAAAGCAACAAAAAAAGGTTTAACAAATTTTCTGCCAACCAGCCGCAGCACCAGAAAATAGCTGTTCTCTGAGCTGTCAAACAGCTAAAATGTGTCTGTGGCTGCGACTGTATAAATTTTAACAGCTCAGCTATTAGATTATATTTTAAGGCTTTGGCTGCGACTAAAAAAGCCGAACAGCGGCTGTAGGTCGGCTACTATTAGTAAGTTGCTGATTTGAGAAGTATAACAAATAAATAAGCAAAATAAATATTAACTTACAGAACAGTATTTATGTTTGTAAATAAAATTGTATATGTGCTGTAAAAAAAAAGAACACATACATATAAGTTTTGAACAGAATTCATCTAGTTGCTGCAGACGCGGCGGGCAATAGATTTAACTGCCACGGCACAGCTTCAGCCGTATGAATTTGTGTAGTAGCTGCGGGTGCTACAGACAGCTTTTTTGAAGCCTGAAAAGAACACAAAAAGTTACCACACTGTATTCGTCAAATATGTGTACAATAGATGAGTATATTTTACTCCATTTTTAGCGAAGATGGCGTGTTAGTTGAAAGAGTGATATTATACAAACTAATTATTTGCTCACGTGAATTACACATTTCAAATATTATATAATTCAGATTTACACAGCCGTATAGCAGCTGTGGGCTGAAGAACAGCTCTCGAATTATCGCAATTATTTTTTAACTGTGGTCAGGCTTCTTTTTGTTGTGTGGCTTCCGAGAGTTTTGCGTCTCACTGCCACTAGTTGACTGATTTACCGCGGATAACTGTACATTTTACAGTTCATTTAAGGAATTAGAAGTCGATTACGCTGCTACTTCTCATTTGAAGCCATGGGTTGTACTAGGTGGGAACAAAAACACTTAAAATAAGGCACCTGTGGTCTTCGTTAATATTAAATTTTTATTTTTAATGTTTAAAAATAAGTTATAAAACATATATATATATATAATTCAGGCATTCTGTCAAAATCAATTACTAGGTATAAACAAATTTTTAAAACGAATATGCCGATAAATGTATTGCAGGTGTAAACCTTTGATGTTATCGTACACCAATGTAGTCTTCGTAGAAACCGCTGGCTGGACAGCACTAAAAAAGTATCTTCTCTATTTTTCATTTTTTAGAATGTGTTGGGTGTTTTCATCATAATAAAAGCCATGACCATACATTAAATATCTAATAATACCTCTATTATCGGATATATTTTTTAAAAACTTTGCGGGAATTACATCTAAACACACTACAAAGTGAGTAATAGTTACCGTGGGAATCGTGGCAGACAAATTGTTAAAAAAGTACTACATAAATATGTGTAATCATCTTCACCAATAAATTTTAATTTTGCAACTCTAAATCAGGTTCGTTGGAAATAATATTAGGAACATTATACAAGAGGTAACTATATGAAGCAAATATGGAGTTGTACTAATATACAAATCTTGATACCATTCAAAATTAAGATTAAGAAAAGTGTACTCTGTCCACTAAAGGAATGAACTAATTATAATTATTGGTCCATTGGTTTGAATAGTGCAAGGATGTTAAGTAGTAGCAAATATCCCAGTTTAAACATATCGAGCCTTTGGTGCGATACCATAGTAGCTCAAAATTTGAATTTTTTGAGCTGGGTATGCAGAAATGATCTTTGGGGAAATATCTAAAGGGTGGTTAAATTGTATGGGCCGATGTTGAATGTGAACCATACCTAAACGCCAAGTTTTTTCCGAATTTTATTTGACATTTCTCTATTTCAGACTTACTCACTTTGAACCATGGAGAGATACACAATCCAACAACGTGTTAAAGTTATCCAGACTTATTATGAAAATGGGAGTTCAAATCAAAATGCATATCGTGCACTTCGTAATTTTTTTGGTCAATTTCATTGTCCAAATGTGCGTACAATCGCAAAAATCGTGGAAAAATTCGAGCAAACCGGGTCTGTAGAAGATGTGAGAACACCAGTGCATGCTCGTACAGCTCGTACTGCAGAAAATATTGCTGCTGTTCGCGATAGTGTGGCTGAAGAGCCGTCCACCTCAACTCGTCGTCGTTCCCAACAATTGCACCTCTCACGCTCGTCGTTGATGAACATTATGCATAAAGACTTGCATTTACACGCTTACAAGGTGCAATTGGATCAAGAACTAAAGCCTCTTGACCATTCCAAACGTCGTGAATGGGCAGAATGGTGGCAAGAAATGGCAACAGTGGATGATCAATTTTCGAAGAAAATCATCTTCAGTGATGAGGCACATTTTCACCTCAGTGGATTCGTCAATAAACAGAATTGCCGCATTTGGGCGAATGAGAATCCAAGAGTGATTGTCGAAAAACCAATGCACCCACAAAGAGTGACTGTTTGGTGCGGTTTATGGGCTGGCGGCATCATCGGGCCGTATTTTTTCCAAAATGAGGCCGGTCAGGCAGTTGCTGTGAATGGTGTTCGCTACCGTGAGATGATAACGAACTTTTTATGGCCCGAATTGGAAGATATGGATGTGGACGATATGTGGTTTCAGCAGGACGGTGCCACTTGCCACACAGCTAACGAAACCTGCACACAGGCCGTGTTATCTCACGTAATGGCGATGTCAATTGGCCGCCAAGATCATGTGATTTGACACCGTTGGACTTTTTTCTTTGGGGTTATTTGAAAGAAAAGGTCTACGTCGATAAGCCAGCAACAATTCAAGACCTAAAGGATCAGATAATTCGGCACATTAACGGCATAGAACCTCCATTATGCCTCAGCGTCATCGAAAATTTGGACCATCGGATGGAGGTGTGCCGCCGAGGTCGCGGCGCCCATTTGGCCGATATTTTGTTCCATACATAATTGAGTAATACCAATACATCATAATAAAATAAAATTACAATAATTTCCTAAATAGTTTGTGTTTTATTCAAAATCAACATCGGCTGTTGAAATTTAACCACCCTTTATCTAGAGAAAATAAAATTATGGTTCCATCTCTAACTGTTCAGATTCTACAGCTAAAAATGTCTTTATTGCCTCTAGCTATTTCCAACAATATTTATTTGCAATAATAAAATGAAATGCATTTTTCTCAGTTTGCGATTTTTTCAATTACTACGGTATTGCACCAAAGGCTCGATATGTTAAGAATAAAGAAATATAAACAAACATTCTTAAATAGGGAAGTTTGTATGAAATTTATTTTGCTTATTTCAATTATTTTCATTACCTTCTGTAAAATTTTAGGAAAAGTTTATAGACGAAATTGTAATTAAACTGCTAGGAGTAAATTTATGTTTTTTAAATAACTTCATGTAAAGTTTCAAGGAGAATTTTTATGCCCTAAGACTCAGCACTCTCACTATTAACCTGATGATTTAAGGTGTAAAAAATGTATAGGGTGTTTTTTATTTAGGTATAGAACTTCAAGTTGGCATCTTTTTTTTAACTGGCGGCCATTTTGTCAGCTGTCAAGTGATTAATATTTAGTTTGGTTTGCCATTTCATCATGAACAGGTTGACAAAAGAACAACGCTTGCAAATCGTGCAAATTTATTTCGAAAATAATGGTTCAGTTCGCGAAGTTTACCGCAAGCAAGTTTACCGCAAGTCGACATAATCGTCCATCAGAGCAATTAATTCGGTTAACCATAGATCGTTTTCGCACTACGTTTACTCTATGTGATAATACGCATCCGCAGAGACGTCGAACAGTGCGCACCGAAGAAACAATTGCCGCTGTAGAGCAAAGTGTTGAAGAGGACCCGAATGAATCGATTCGCCACCGTGCACAGCAATTGGAGCTTTGTCCATCAAAAATTGGACCTGTAGAATTGGCTTTATTCGAGCCAGCCGCGGCGGCCACATGCCCGAAATCATATTTAAACATTAATGGCATAAAATTATCCTTCCAATAAAGCCAAATTGATGGACATTAAAACGATTTTCTTGTATTTTATTTCAATTCGAAGTTCTATACCTCTAAAAAAAACACCCTGTATTTAAATTCCTTTCGCCCATATTAATACGTCCGTGTGCTTAAAAAAAGTGAATATTAGTTATTTGGCAAAATTTATAATGCCGCACATATTGTAAATAGACAATAGACAAACCTACTAAAATGTATTTAAAGTTAAATTTCATAAACTGGACAAATTTCTTTTTCACATCTACTAGAATTTACTCAACTTAAATTCTACGAGCATTACACCAAATAAAGACATTTGGTTTCAATTCTAAATGTAATGACGTTTGCATTGAAACGCGGTTTCTTTGAGGTATTTTTAAGGACCATAGCATCAAAATAACATCAATATACTATATTTTATTTGAATTTCTTTGCATATTGATTTTTAATGCAGAATTTTGTGCTTTTGTTTCAATGGCTGCACAAAACAAAAAAGGTAGCAGATTTAGCTTAAGACCGCACCTTCATTTAAAAAAAAATAAACAAACAAGATTATAGAAAATTTAAAAACTAGAAGATTTTTAACTTTTTATTTGGTCTAGGTAAACATTTATTTTTATGCAAATCCATACAAACACATACTCGTATTTATATATATATGTATATATATATATATATATTGAGGTGCGTTACCACTTTTAATTTTTTGTATAAAAATAAGAGTATTCATTTCTAGTCTCTTTGGTATATCAAACCATTTTAACGTTTCTAGCATGAGGTTTATTGATGTGTAACGACTATATTTTAATATTGCACGCATAGCTTTATTTTGCAGCTTTTGAAGTCTATTTATTTGGTTTGCTGTACAACTCGTATATAATATTGCCGATCCGAATTCAAAATGAGGTTTTATTATCACATTATATATATTTATTGCTGTTAGTATTGAGATTTTATTTCTAATACGTTTGAAAAAGCCGATTTTTTTACCGATTTTTCTACATATATATTCAATATGTTCTTTAAATGTTAACTTTTTATCTAAAATAAATCCGAGATATTTAATTTGATCGACGTTCTCTATATTTTTATTATTAATTTTAAATACTGTTTCATTGTCTACATTTATTTGCATCACTTTCGTTTTGTTTTCGTTTAACTTTAGTTTATTCATTTTAAGATATATGTTCACATTATTCATATCATTTGATAAATTATTTTGACAATGCTCATCAGATCCTGCTTCAGTGTATATCAATGTACCATCTGCGTAAAAAACGCTTCGCAATCTTTTAGTACATTAAGCAAATCATTCATATATATAATAAATTTTGGAAACGCAATTTGCAGAATAGACTAATACATATTTGCTATAATTTTCGTGGTTTGAAATTCCAAATCTATGACTCCATAATAATTTATCGCACCCCAGAAAATAACACCACGTACTCGCCTATGGTGATGGTCTAAATACGTTCTTCCTTCCTCAAATCATGAAAATAGTAGGTTAATCCGTTATGTCCATCAAAATTTAATTTTTCATCTGCGAAAACTACATTCTATATTTCACTAACTGTTACAAATCATGTGTTTTTTGCAAAAATTCAACCGTAATTCCTGACGTTGCGGATTTAATAGTTGGGTTTTCTGTAATTTAATGCGTTTTTAAGTATTTTGCTGCTTTTATTATTTTTCTAATCGTAGAAATACTAGCTCTGGATCCACTTTTTGGTTTGATTTTTGCAGGAGAATCACTTTTCTGGAATTGAAAGCTATTCTTAGAATATTTCGCCTTTCCATAGCTATTGTGGCCATTGTTTGCCTTTCCATCATGTTTCTGCCGTATTTCTCTTTATTTTTTAAATAATTCCACACGACGTTAGCTCTTTTATTAATTTTTATAGAAATTTCACGACCGGACAGATCTAGATCAGCATAGGCATCAATTTTTGTCTTCTCTTCCACTGTTAATGAGTTACCGCGACCCATGTGGAATTAAGAATCTTTAGCAAACTATTTAGTTAAAAACATTTTTGTTAAAAATTAACACAAATGACCATACAATGGTATAAATCGTTGCACCTATTCAACTGGAGCAAAACTTTTTTATCATAAAGTATGAAAA
The DNA here is from genome assembly GCA_932526305.1 of Epicampocera succincta. Taxonomy (NCBI): domain Eukaryota; kingdom Metazoa; phylum Arthropoda; class Insecta; order Diptera; family Tachinidae; genus Epicampocera; species Epicampocera succincta. The sequence continues at coordinate 10,087,268 of OW052039.1, read as the reverse complement.
GAAGCACATATTCAATCTAACGGAAATTTTGCAACTTTTTTGCTTACCCACTTTGTCCCAACCATCAAACCTTTAAAAAAGGGCAGCATAGTCTTCTCCATGAATTATCTTGAGAGCTGCAAACTTAAATCTGTTGCTAAAACACTGCACTTATTCATGTGAAGTGAAGTGTACATAATATAACCATTTCTGTCACAAGATCCACCGCGGCCAATAAAGTTAAAGGTTATTAAAAATTGCTATTATACAATATTGTTATAGAGAAGAGCATTGATTTTACGAAATTAATTTATTTAACGACCAACTCATGGTCTAAAATAAGCAAGTATTAAGTAACACAAGTGTAATTTCTTATTTTTGATAATGTTTTATTTAATTCATACTATAGCGATTAAGAGCTATTGGCTGGGGTTGCATATTTATTCAAGAAGTTAATTTAATTTATATTAATAAAATCTACTTTCTACTTTGCTTAAATGTTATCAGTGCAGTCAAATCATTATGAAAATAATGTCACGCGTCGACCCCAGACTATTGGTCCAGGGAAAAAGAAAAGCACAATATTTTTAAATGAGATCGAAGTCTACTTAAAGCAACACTTCTTCGTCTTCTTCTTTTGGCGCTACAGTCCGTGGTGAACCTGGGCCTCAACCAACAAAGTTTTCCAGCTGGCACGGTCTTTAGCCAGCGTTCTCCAATTTTGCACACCAAGTTGGTTGAGGTCCCTCTCCACTTGTGTGCGCCATCGGTTCCGTGGGCGTCCTCTACTGCGTTGTCCCACAGGTTCGGAATCGAAGATTCTACGGGTCGGAGCAGTATTCTCCATGCGCTCTACATGGCCCAACCACAACTTAAAGCAACACTGTTACATAAAATTCTAATTGTAAGGTTTTTGTAAATCTACACTTTTTATAAGATTCAATTAAAACCGATTTAATTTGTTGTCATTTTCTTTGATCCGAAATATTGTCTGCTATCAACTTTAGCATACACTATAGTGATATGTGCTATAAATTAAGTTAAGCATGTACCTTGAAATTTTCGTTGCGTTTTTATTGTAAGTGCTTATCACCACCACGTTCGATATCACGGAAGTGGTATGCTTAAGTTTTTAATTGTACATTGTCTTTTATTGATTTAATGACAACACATTTTCTAATCGAATCCCTACAATCGCTATCCTCTATCCCTTCTAACCTTAACCAATTTTTGTAGTTCCTGCACAAGCATCTATTCATCAAGTAGAAACTTAAGTAGCCACTGCTTCGACACTTGTTACTATTTTTACTACAAAACCAGCTACGTCCGAAGAGTACGTCGTGCATTCAATGCAAACTGAAGTAGATAGAAACAAGTTAAATTATTATGCAGGCATAACCACCTTTGACTAAAACTTTTCCAAAGGGAGGAAGTAATAAATCATCTATTCTTTATTTTCTAAAATTTACTTACAAGAACAATGTTTTATGATTAACCGACTTTTTCGAATAATTCGAAACTTTAAAAATGCATATGTATATATATATATGTATGTATGTAGTTGTGTTAATACTGTGGGCAATTGCTTATAGTATATATATTTTCACGTATGTTTAAATGTATGTATGTATGTATGTATTTTGTAAACTCATTTTTATTTACGTATAATCTCAAATTGTTTTTTAGATGTTTAAACTTTCAAAGGGTCTTTGAAATTTCAATATTGCAAAATTGGACAGACTCTTTGTGAATTTGTACGACTACAAGAGGTCGTACCACCAAGTATTGCTACGGATATAGGTAACAATAGCGAAAATGGGCCGAGTTGGTCCACCATATCCCCGCAAACGTAAATACTATTATTAATTGTCAACTCGTAACATAAATTAAATATTTGTTTATTGCAGTACTACAATTATTGCTGCTTCAACCTCGCCAGGAGGATTACGCAGAGCAAAATACGAAAGTAAAAGCGTAAAGTTAAAAACAGGGTTAAATTCAAACTCTCCGACTACACCAATACGTATAAATAGACCGAATTCTACTATTAATTTCGAAAACTTTTATGGTAATGTGAACAAATATCAGACTAATCATGCACATTTAGTGACTAAACAATCTTTACAACATGTGAGGTGTCATAAAAATGCGGACGAGTTTGCACTTCAATTTCGCCCATTGGCGGCAGCAAAGACAAACACACCTACAACTGGAATCACAACAGTAGCTTCAACTTCGCCAACAACTTCATCATCACAAAGCAGCACATCATTTTTGCAACGATTAAAAAAAAATAACCGATTTCCTGCTTATTTGACATCTTCTACATCTGAAATTATATCGTTAAAAAAGTCTGGCAGTACTTTACATCGCGTTTTACAGGAATTTTCCGGAGATTTGTTAATAAGAACTTCTAAATCAATTCAAACAACAGCAAAAAATAATGTATGTACTTATTATACTTTATAAGAAAAATGAGCGAAATAAATTCATACTTTTTAGTAGGAGTTGAAATTTGCCACTTTTGAATATTCTTCTGTTGAATTATCAGAAAATTAAAACTGCGAAAATATGAAGTAATTTTTAATAGAATTATTCGTTACGTCTTTCCGTTAGAGAGCGTGTGTATTTCTGACAGATCTAGATTTGTAGACCTGCCTTTTAAAAATTACATACATCCATAATATTTTTATATCAACTGTTAATAATTAGCCGTTTTGTTGATAAATTTAATAGTTTTTACATGAAACACAACTTTCTCCTAACTCTTTTTAAGAAATTATTTCGGATTTAATATACAAAGTTCAGTCTATGGAGTTAGAATTGTGACTAGTTCGAAATAATTCTTTGGACAAAATGTTGGCAAATAAATTCAGATTTGACAAATACCTTAGTTAATTTTACTACTACCATTCAGTTTGTTAACATACTTGTAAATGGAGTAAAAAATTAAAGTTTAAACCACATCTAAAAATTGCAAACTTAGTTGAACCAATTATATAACCCTAGTATGCAGAATGCTACAGCAAACTCAATTATTATATTGTAAAGGAAATGGAAGTAAATAAAAAAATAAACGTTAAGCCTACATGTATAAGGGAGTATAAAATATGTGATGTTTATGAAAATTCATTTCGAAATTCATAACTCTAGACGTAAACCAATTTGAACGGAGCTCTGTTAATGTGTTTTTTTGTTTATTGTAAAGATTCCAGAACATTCTTCCAATACCAAACAAGTAAATAAATCAAAATTTCATAAAAGAAGGCAATGAGACAAAACTTGGTGTTTATTAGGGCCGTTTGATTGGCAACAGTTCAAACAAATCGGACATTTGATTAACATTGAAATAGGTAAAGAGAGAATAGAACCATTGAGAAAGCCCGAAAAATTGGGCCAGATTAGTCCAACAGATCAAGCGTAAAAATATATGAGAAACGGACTAAATTTAGCTGAAGTGAAAGTTTGTCTTTTTTTAAAACAATACCAAGTAATAACTTTTACTTAAAAACGTAAAAAGGGGTAAAGTAGAAAAAAAGGGTGCATCCTTCTTTTTGTTTTTAAATTGCACAGCAAATGTGAAGTCAAAACAATCTTTTATTAGTAATAAAACCACTGTCGATTCAAACAAAATTAAATTAGTTTTAAATAATAAAAACATACATTATTAAAGTGCATCAGTGCTAAACACAATTTACGATTCTTGCTCTTCCGAATTTTCATTTCTTACCACTATCTACATAAGTACATACAAAAATAATACGAGTATTTGTGACTTTTTGTATGTTTCGTTTCAATGAATTTTTAAGCATACTTCATCACGAATTTCGCAGCTCATCACTCTTAAGGTTATATATAATATGAATGTACATTTATATAACAATTTTTTGTTTCTAATTCCATGTTTAAATATATTCAAAACGCTAAAAATTCTCTCAAAGTCAGCGCCTGCAAATCATATACGAATGTAAATGAAATGGTCAAAACAAAATATACTACATTACATTACACCACTAAATTTAATACTTGATATTAGCAGAAAAAAATGTAACCATATCTAATCAAAAGTAAAAAGGTTAAGGAATAATTGCAAAAAGGGTTAAATTTGCCCATGTTTTAATTTAGGGTTAAACATTTTTGCGCAAGCAAGCAACATTGTTGCTTATTACATAATCGCATATTCACCCCTTATAATCAGTCCATAGCCCGATCACCGAATAAATAACCATTTACCTTACTACGTGATGGAGAGCTAAAAACATGTCTAAGGATTTTTCTTCCCATGGCCCTTCGACATAAATGTAGTCGCTTTGTCGGCTCTTGATTGAACATTTTGTAACCGTTATAGTTTAGAATCAATATAATATATATGTAAATAGATATCAATATATTTCGCACTGCTTTCCAGCCTAAGATCGAGACGTGGTGAAGAGTACAAATTAATTTTTTATCGACTTACGCCGAGATATGGTGATTTAAATGTGTCAAAACTTTTGATTGCCCAAAAAACTCTGATAATGATGAAAGAATAGCAAACCCTCTCCTTGGTTATTTAGTCTATATATCAACTGCAAATGTGTTTCTGTGCACCCAGTAACACGCATGTCCATGAGGCTCTCCTTTTATAGACTTCGTCCGTTAAAGAAATTTCAAAATAAAACAACTGTTAAGAGTTCTGGCCATTAATTCATTAAGATAAACTTAATGAGCACCACTTCTCATAATGTGCTGTGATTTTTTATTTAATTTTTAAAAGTACTAATATTTCGTCCACCATTTGCATTCAGTTATTTTATTTATATAAAACTCAGTGAATATTTCCTTACAGACTATATTAAATTACAGCATCAACTCTTACAAAATGAGAATATAAATAATTTTTCAACAACTAATATTTTAAATGAATTATTATATTGCGCTTAATATCGCATAAATTTAAGAAAAAATTAATAAAATGGCATAATTGATTGAAACAGTAGGCGAATGTTGAAATATAAAGTGTTTAACAAAAAGTCCGATCATACATTTTCATTAATCTCCGATAATCTTGTAGTTTGGTGGAAGAGCAACATAAGTACGATAGACAAACAGAATAAAAGAAATGATTCTACACGGTCAATAGGTATTTTGTGATAGGGGTCCTATTCTAATCTATTTATACTGCAAGTGTGGCAATATTTTATGGGATGTGGCGTATCATTAATGAACAAAATTGGACCCAGGTGACTGCCCTGAGTTACATCGGTATTTAGAGAAATTTAAATTTACCGATTGGGTTCGGCAATATAGTTACGAATTTATCCGGCTTAAGTAATTGTTATTAAAGTCCATTTTATCCAGTTTTATTAACAAAAAGGGGTGTTTACTTTGTCGTAGGCTTTACTAAGTCGATATAGACGACACCGGCATGTTTGCCATTCGCGAATGCTCTATTAACCACTGTTTTTAAGTGCAAAATATTCGCCATAGCCGAAAATACCCATATATTAATATATTAAAAATAAAAAATAGTAGTACAGCCAAAGCCGGAGAGTAGTTGATCAACACACCGCTTGGAACGCCATCAGGTCCACTCATGGTTGATGATTTAAAAGTTTTTAAACAATTAATATGTGAGGTATCAATTGGCAAAATGGAAGTACTATGATTTGAGTTAATTTTGTAAGGGTATTTCCCATCGCTATCAAAATCCGCATCAGAGTAAGTTGAGAAAAATTCAGCAAACAAATCAGTTATTCCTTTTTTATCATTACTTTTGAAATTATAACTGATTTTCTCATAGTGTTTACGAACTGAAATTGTAGCTGAATGTTTTGAATTTTTAAGTATTTATTTCGTTACTTTTTCAGTGAAGAAAGTTGTTTAGAGTCCACGGCGGTTCACCCAATGAACGAGGAGTGAATTTAGGAATACATTCACTGAAATATGCAAACAAAGTTCACTTTTCACCATTTCGAGCATTCAACAATCCAAATAGTGGTTACTAATACGGTTTAAATCATTGAACTATTAAAACAGAATTGTTTATCTTTAAAAACTGAATCCGAGCCAGGGCAACCTCATGGCATGTTACAGCCAATTTCAATAGGTCCTTGAAATTATTAACGAAGACAAAATTAAGTAATATGCTGTACGAATTTTTAACTCTATTAACTTAATTAAATCAGAGATCAAAAATATTTTTATATATTTATATATATGTATATGTTATACTAAAGGTTTGGTCTATAGAGAAATGCCTACAAATTTAAAATCGTCAAAAATGAAAATAAAGTCAACTGGATTTGCTTTTAAAACTATTGTATATTTTATAAACTTTCAACCGCTGCTACGAATTCAATATTATGAGGATCAATTATTAACTAATAATAAAAAGTTGTTTGACAGAAGTCTTCATTATTTTTTTTGGCTGTAGGAATTTCAAGATAGGAGATGAATGGCTTATTCATGATGATGGGTTTATTCATTGATTTCCATTGTAGTTCATATTCACAAACCAATGCATGTTGAGATCAAAATGAGCAGTAATTTTGAATGAATTAATATTTCGCTTTTGTGAATATACATATTTCTGAAGAAAAATATCAGCATTGGCGTCAAGTGTTGAACGAATATAAAACTCAATTTCCGCAGCACACATGTCATACGCAAAACGAGAAATGAAAATATGTTTCTTTTGAGGGATTACACGTAGTTGTCGACGAAGAAAATGGTATTCTCAGTATTAATTAGTACTTCTGCATAATTAGGCTCAACTTGATATACATATGTATATCCTTGCTGAGATTATAAAAATTAAATTTAACTCGGGAGAAAGAACCAGGCTTATGATTAATTTGTGGAGATAAACTAGGTTTCTGCGTAGTTGCTCCCAACAGTAAAAATAAATCAATGGAAATTATATTATTTTCGAGATTCGTTGATTACTGAACAGTTTTTAAATTGTCTAAAGAGGGATAATTATCAAATAATTTATTACATTGAGTAAGCGGCTGGACAAGTTGTAAAAATCATTTTGAATTTCAGAGATTAAAGATTTTCTTCCTTGGAAAAACTTATAAAACTCAACACGATTTTTCATACAATTTAGGCAATAACAAAAACGTACTTCAATTTTTGCATTGTTTGTTGTTTGGAATGCCAATACATTTAAATTTAAAAAGGATTAAAGCTTGACATAACCAGCAAACAAGCAAAGCTTGTTTAGGATGATTAAAGGAACACTTTATAGTTGCTCTCGTTTTAGATTTGATAAAGTCATTGTTTTATATTTGGAACAATACAAAAAATACAAGAAACATTAAGTTCTGTTGTTTTTTCCTTGAAAAATTTTGTAATATGCCGAACCTTTTTTGAAAAATGCTTAATGGATTGCCTTATTGTTAGCACTTCAAATTGGTTTTCGAAAAAGATTGTCTATTATGACACTATTCTTGAAGGCCAATTCATGGCTGCGAAACTATGCGTTTCCTTCAATAAATCAATTGTGGTACGGTCAACTGTGTGACATGTTGCGCCGTCTTGTTGAAACAGGTGCTCCTACACACCATGGTTATTAAACTGATGAACGGAAAAGTCAGTAATAATGGCTGTATAACAGCCATTAACTGTAACGTTCTGACCAGCATCGTTTTTAAAGCAGTACGAACCAATGTTTCCGCCCATAAAGCACAATAAACCATCAGTTCATGTAACGGTGTCTCAAAATACACTTGAGGATTATCATCACTTCAAATACGGCAGTTTTGTTTATTTACGTATCCATTCAAACAAAAGTGAGCTAAAAGAAATTCACTTATGAAATTCGGGATTAATGCCAATCTCCTTTGGGTTCAATGGAAGCGTTGTTCAGGCGTCAGTGTATTCATGTTGAAATGCCAAACTAAAATTAACATATTTTTTATTTTATTTTAGAATTAAAAAAATAAATTTAAACTAAACATAAATCACCTGACCACCAGTTAGAAATGTGCTGTCAACTTAAAGTTTTATACTTCTATAAAAAAAAAACTTTACAGACATTCGGATTATTTGGGGCTTGATATCTATGATGGTCGCTTCGAATCAATCCAAAAACACTTCTACTTTATGCTTAAGAAATATTTATAGAGAAAGCTTGGACTTTATTTAAATAAAAAATAGTAGTTGATTGATTATAACTTTTTAATTTCCTTGTCTGCAATAAAAATTTTTGTTAATTAGAAAACATTTCATATCATGCTAATATCGTTTGCATATTTCTTGCTGTTGTTACTGTCCAAAAGCACTTCCCAGATAAACTCTATTGTCAACAGTTCTCCTATTTTTTGCACTTAATAAATAAAGTGTATCCAAACACTTTTTAATTTAAAGCCTTCAAAAGCACTGAAATTTCCTTATTACTCTTATTACTGTCTATGATGTTCCAAACAATAAAAACAAAAACTTTTCTTCGTGTACAGTCTGTTAAATTAAACTCCATCCGACTTAAAAAAACACCAAACAAAAATTCTTCTCTTTGTGCATATTTGAATAATCGTTATTCAGTAAAAGTCGGCAAGCTCAGATGTCTACACTTTGTTTCACGAATTTTTATGCATAAACAATTGTAAAATTTTTTTCTGAATCATGTAAGTGCTTACAATACGTTTCCTCCATTTCCTTTACAAAGCGAATTTAAAATTTTGTTTTGCTTACTTCCATTTTACAAGCCGAAAATAAGCTGTCTTCAAAAAACTCACATTCACGCACAATTTTCATACGAGTATTCCTCTAAACTTGAACATATGTATATGCTAAGTTACTTGTACACCTGTCTCGTCAACAAATCCTAACAAGAGGTAAGAGTGACTTCGACGCCATCTGTGTCGAAATAGCAGCAGAAATTTAACTTATGTATATAGTACTTATGTCCCTCCATTTGCTGTCTTTAATTAACATATAAATACAACATAGAACGCAATGTTGAGGATGTTGGGTTAGTTGATGTTTGACTGTGAATTGTCGAAGGTTTGGGCACTGAACAGTCAAACAAACAAAAATAGGGAAATACTACTCCTTCTTTCCTCCTCCCCAACCTGTGGTACAATGCACTGCATGTGTAGAGGTCGACTCCTGAGTACTGGTCCAAAAAAAGGAATGATGCAAGTTTACTATTGATGTAGATATTAATCATTACATCTAAAACCTAGAATTAGCAATCTTCTTATATTCTACAATAATTACCATAGGCGTATTTCGTCTACAAGATACATAAAAAGTAAGCCTGTCAATCATATGTAGGTGCAATGAGGATTGTTAAAGCTTTACTCAAATTGAAACTGGGACACTCATAAAAACAATGAAATTAATGTTTATTTTATAAATTTTGTGTGATTATTTTCCATCGCTTTTAGGTGTATAGGCCCGAGTGAATTTGATTTACATATGTTATAATATATGAGTAGGAACGTTATTTCGCTCATTATAAATGCGCATCGAAAAAATTCCTTATTTTAAATTTTATTTTTTATTAAGATATGCTTCAGCAAATTAAAAAAAATCTCGAAAGATATTTCAAATAACAGTTGGGATAAATCAATTCTTGATAGTGATTTAAAAAGTGTACACTCGATTAAGAAAAGGAAATCTATAATGGATGATAAAAAGTGCAACCAGACAACATCTGCTGATATTGGCAATGAGTTAACATCAGACTTAAAGGAAACTCCAATGCAAAATAATATAACCAGTCCCTCATTGGGACAGAAAAAAATGGAGAAAACTTCAAATACAACAATAGAGCCAAGTCCATGCACAGCCATACAAAAGTTTAATCCGAATATGCGATTTATTCGTAAAAGTGTAGAACAGTCTGCTCGAAATGCGAACACAAATTATTTGGAACTTGAAACCGAATTTCCTCGCGATTACGATGATAATATTGAGATGCTTTCCCGCGAAGCAGAACATTTGGAAGAGCAGTTTCGAACTCCAACCAGAGCTAGCACTATCGATTTAACTGCCCAGCACAGTTCCTCAATAGTTTGTACCACTGCGCCCCGTGAATCTACAGCACAGGTTATAAGTTTACCTACGGAAACTAGCCATAGTCCAATAGAAGATGCTTTGGAAATATTTGATAAAGAATTAAAATCAAGAGATGGTTCTGGTAATACAAAACGTGTAATATTTAAAGTTGAAGAAAAATTAGAAGAGCATATAGCTGAAAGCTGTATTATACCCAAATGCGTTACAACGATATCAAGAAGTCCTGAAATTGGTGAAGACCATCTTATGTCCTTAGGGATTTTACCAATTTGTGGTGAAAAGAATGGGGATTTAAGTGTTATAGGAACAGAAGAAGTAGAGTTTAAAACAACCCAATATACTCCATTACCGAAGCCGTCTCTGTCCTCATTGGTTAGTTCTCCTACGCCAACATCGTCTGCTACTACTCCTGCTATAAGCAAGCCTTCTATTAAAGATGATGATGATGAACCCGTTGCCATGTCACCATGTGGTCGATTTTTCAAATACGATAAGGAGGTTGGACGGGGCAGCTTCAAAACCGTTTATAGGGGTTTGGATACGGAGACTGGAGTCGCTGTGGCCTGGTGTGAGCTGTTGGTAAATAAAACTATTACAAATTATGAGTAAAATAAAATATTTACATTTTTTGATTTTAAGGATAAACAAGTAAAGAAAAGTGAACGTAAACGTTTTCGTGAAGAAGCGGATATGCTTAAAAAGTTACAACACCCTAATATTGTGCGTTTTTACACATATTGGGAGTTCACTGTTTCCCGCAGAAAAAATATTGTTCTAGTCACGGAATTAATGCTTTCTGGAACTTTAAAATCGTAAGTACTAGAAACAAATAACATGAACTAGACATAATATAAACTATCAAGACGTCAAATTTATACGTTAAGGTTTCTCATATTTAATGAAATTAAATTCATACAATTGGACTTTCATACCGGTTAATACTGACGCTATGTATGTTAATTTTGAAGTTTTAATGTTTCAAGCCGTTGAAGCATTTGCGAATATTTTCAATACGAAACGAATCTGAATAAAAGAAACATGATAATTTTTAAATAGAAGAAATATTTTTTGAGATTATTTTAAAGTTTGATTTTGGATATTAGCCGAGATGGCTAACAAAAAATAAAAGTTATCAATAACATTAATCGGCACCCAATGTGGATCTGACCACCGAAAATTCGACAAGCTCCTGTAAAGTATAAATTAAGGAACAGCGGTTCGGTTCAGTCCACAAACTAACGAGTAAGTATCTTCTCAAGAAGAGAAAATATATAAAATTTAACCTTAAGTGAGTTTAAGGAAATTAAGTGTTAAGAAAATTTCCTTAGTGAAATATTCAAATTAAAAGTTTGTGAAAAATTAAAGTTATTGAAATTTTTATTAATCCCTAGAACTTTGTTTTTTTAAATTTATGTCAACAATCTAAAGCAACTGTAAATTTATAAACACAATTTAAGAAGTTTAAAGCGGAACAAATATTGGAATCGAGAAAATTAAAGCAAACTTTCTTTATGAGTTTAAGCAATTGAAAGACAAAAATTTTTATTGAGCAGGAAAATATTCGACCACAGAATTGTTATTGAAACTTAATACAAATACAAAATGTATGTATATGTATGTTGAAAGTTAAAATTGAATCCTACAAAAGCAAACAAAATTTAAACTAAACAAAACTGTGAATTTATTAAAAAAGAAAAAAAAAAAAACAGAAACGATCAGTATAAAACCAATAAAAATTAAAGTTGCAAACAAAAACAAAAACATATTCAAACAAATATCAACATTGACAACAACTTCAAAAAGATCAACAGCAAAGTGTCATCAAGATTAATTGTACAAAAACAAACATCAATAGCGACTTCAAAAACAACCAACAGCAACAAAAATATGGGCAGGGATATCAAATAGCTGCCACTGAAAACAACAACCTTATCAACAGCGACAGGATAGCTATGTTTTAGTAGTAAGTCCAAAACAATTATTTTTATAATGTAATAATTTTTATTTATAAAAGTTGAAATTAAAACTAATTATTCCCCTTAGTTTTGTTACTAAATGAAAATGAGAATAAACAAAGAAGTGTAAAAAATGGTTTTCTTGTAAAATAAAATGTTTAAAAATATTATCGATTGTAGAGATGCGAGAAAAAGGCTTGTAGTGAAATAAAATTTTTGTCAAATATTGTGGTAGCAAACTCAATATATCTTCGAAAACTTCAGTAAATGTGTAAAAAGATTGTTGCGAAGCAAAATTTTTTTAACAAACTGGATCATATTAAAGAAATAGATAAGGTTATTGTGTCATTTAGGACAGTTAAAGCCGGTGGAAACATGAGTGCACAGGTAGAGTTGGCAATAATTGTTAAACTCAAACGCAGTGACGGAATATAGGACGCTAATTATCGACATTCATATTAGGTGTGACAAGACGTTATTAAATACTTGTCGGCATTCGACTGGAAAAATTCACAGATTAGCTGGTGCGAAGACGCTAATAATTCTATGAAACTACATGAAAAATATCCGAAAATATTACGCTGGCCTTACAGTAATGGGAAACAAAATTATCGAAGAAGCGAACGATTACTGATCAATCATGTAACAGTACTATATTTTGACCCCATCATAGATAGTCGAGACTTCGCCTGCGCTGATAAACGTCAAGTCCACGTAATCGAACAGAAACTAAGCGTCGTGAGACAAGGATAGTTGACTATATTGGAATATTGCAATGAGGTAAATCTGATTAATAAAACTATTATGACACATGGAAATACTGTACTGAACAATAAAAATAGGCAATATGCCATTCTAATTTTTATAACAGGACTTAGTTCATGCAGAACTGGTACTATTCACTTTATATATTAAGTGGTTTTGCTAACAGTTCAGACCTTTTAAAAAGGTTTGAATTCAATTGCCCCCAATTGCTAGAATTTTACAAATTTTTGTTTATACTAAAATTTGTTATTATAGGTAGCACTAAGAGCCCTACGCATTTCCTTACGTAGTTCAGATAGCTCCAAAGTTCCGCCATGGAAGGAAGATATTTTTGTCTCAGTAATTGAAGAGGAAACTTCGTACGATCTACCAATGATGTTACTAAAATTGTAATATTTTCTAGTTTTTCTTGAGTTCCTATAGACATTTTTTTGTCGAACTTTGAAGTTTAATATTAAAGACTATTATGCCACCTATCAACTGGTATCTTAATTGTTTAATTTTTGAGTGTAATGTCCTCTACTTCCATCCAATAAATACAACACTTTTTCGTTTACTTTTTTTATATACAACTCTTGCTTGTGCAATAATATGTATGTATATACATACATATTATGTTTCTATGTTTATAAGCGGTAATCTCTTGTATAGCCGGTCCGATTTTAAAAATTTGTTTCACAAAATGAAAAATGAAACCTCCTAACGGATATAGGCTATACAAGGTTCGGCTAAAGTGCTTAGGAGAGGTCCCAGGGTCGCAAACCCTTCTAAACTTAGAAAACATTAATTTTCGTTTTAGAAGAGATGTATTGAAGCAATAGGTTCCGCTCTAAAAAAAACACTTGTGCTGTTACCCTCCATCTCGCCACCAGTTTATCTGTCCGCTCGAGCGTTCTCTGCCGAATGCGAAAGTGACTCTTCTGCTTAGCACGCTTTATAGGCTAAATATGTAGGTGGACCGATTTGGATGAAATTGGATATATAGGCTTTTTATTTTTTATTAAACTAGAACCAAGAAGGGGACATAGGGGACATTACTGCATTTCCGCCAATTTTGATGAAATTTTAATCATAGATAAATCAGAGTAAATAAAACACTCAGGGTTTATGTTTTTAGTAGTAGTATGAAGGGACAGATGGGCAATTTCTGCCTATCCGAAACTATGTGACCGATTTTGATGAAATTTAAAATATATGTATGTATCTACATACAATAAAGCACCCAGGCTTAACATATAGTAATATTGCTCTACGTCAAGCATGTCTTACGGTGATGCAGACAAAATTTTTCCTTGATTCATTTACAATAATTTTTCACATCAATTTTGATTATACCTAACGGTCGATTTTTTTGAAGATTCAATATTTTTAAAATTGTAAAGTATTTGATGTTTACTAAACATGCAATAAAATGGAGACAAAATTTCAAGTAATTCGTTGCTTTCTTCTTCTTTTGCCGCTACAGTCCGGGGTGGACCTGGGCCTCAACCAACAAGCTTTTCCGGCTGGCACGGTCTTTAGCCTGCATCCTCCAATTTTGCACACCAAGTTGGCTGAGGTCCCTCTCCACTTGTGTACGCCATCGGTTCCGTGGGCGTCCTCTATTGCGTTGTCCCACTGGTTCAGATCCGAAAAGATTCTACGGGTCGGAGCAATATTTTCCATGCGCTCTACATGGCCCAACCACCTTAGCCGTTGGATCCGTAGACGCCTGGTTAGGCTCATGTCGCTGTACAACCCGTACAGTTCGTGATTGGATCTTCTTCTCCAGAAACCATCAACGCAAACAGGTCCGAAGATTGAACGCAGAAAATACCAAGGACTTCCTCATCCGCCTTCGATACCGTCCATGCTTCTGCGCCATAGAGAAGGTCAGGGATTATCAAAGTGGTATATAGTGTCAACTTGGTCTTTCGAGGAAGGGCCTCTTGAGCCCAAAGAAACAGCGATTGGCAAGAGTTATTCTGCGTTTAATCTCGGTACTGATGTTGTTCGTGCTGTTCACTTGGGAGCCAAGGTAGACGAAGTCCTTTACTACCTCGAAGTTATAGCTGCCTATGGTGACGTTCCGTCCCAGTCGTCGATGTTGTGCGTCCTTTCTTTGTGAATAATTGGTCAATGGTGGACTTCCCCGGCCTGAAACCATACTGATAAGGACCTATCAAACTGTTCACAGTTGAAGCGGTCTCCTTTTTTGTGGATCGGGCAAACGATGCTGAGATTCCTCTCGTCGGACATGCTGTCCCCCGACCATATCTTACAAATGAGCTGGTGCATGCGCCCAACCAGGTCATCTCCGGCTGCCTTAAATAGTTCCGCGAAAAATCCGTCCGCTCCTGCAGCTTTGTTCGATTTTAATCCATTTTAATCTCGTCCATTATGTATGGTGGAATATTCTGCCTGGCACTGGAATTGGTGTTTTCCACTCCGTTAAACAGTCTGCAGAATTCTCAGCATCGATTGCGACTCTACTACGAATTTTCCCACTTCGTTACGACAGGCCGAAGGTTATATCCATTGGATAGTTGCTTTACCCGTTGGTAAAACTTTCGGATATTATTCCTCCCGGGAGGAATTCGTTGCTTTAGGTTACATTAAAAAGACATTTACATGCACACATCTACGCGGATACATACATACTATATATAAATGTGTGCTAAAATTTTAAAAGTTCTGTTAGGAGTTTCTTAATACTTTTATTGAACAATAATTACAGTATGCCTAAACGAAAATCACAGCTTTAACGAATGACATTTCAGGCAACAGTGGCTAAGACGCGTAGAGGTGGAGACTACCAGCGCCTCTCGAGTTGTAAAGAATACATATAGCACAGGTACTTGGTACGAAGTCCAGTACTGTCGGTGCCAGTGATTTAGTGCACCTAGAAATCTGTCATAGGCTATACCTTAACGCTGAGATAGCCCACAAAACCCACGCTTCTAGCTTTCCACGCGCTTTGCCGCGTGGACGATTTTGCACAAATTTTTGTGTCGTAAAGTTCCACAGTGTTATAAGTAGACAAATAACAAATTTTCCAGAAGAGGCAAGGTCAAAATGTTTCACATACATATAAAGGAAGAGTTTATGGTGTACATGCTTCTTAATCAGAATGTTTTTACCTCAGAATGTTATCGCATCATATACGGCGCCCGACCTCATTTCTGGCCATAAAAACTGTAAATGGAGTCATAAAAGAAACATATGAAGCAGCTTGCCTAGGTAGAAGTCTATTCCAATTAGATGATCACTGGGAAAACACTTTGAATGTTGCTTCAGTACTGCAATGCCCATTAAAGCTAAGAGAGTTGTTTGTCGTCATATTGTTGTTTTGCCAGCCATCTGAACCACTAAAGCTTTGGAAAAATTTTAAGGAACGTTTTTGTGAAGGCATAATGCAAAGAATCCGACAACAAGAACATCATTATACAATACATTACCTTTGAATGACGTAATGTATGATTGGAATTAAGCGAAAAAAGTTAAAGTGGTTTTTAAATACCCGCACCCATTCGGTCACAAAATGATATCGTAGGTATAAATGTAGTAGATCAATATAACGTGAATGATATCCCGAATTTTGTAAACGAAAATTTACCTAAATTAGTTCTGGGACAGCGCTTGGTATTCAATACTGTAATTGATAGTGTATATAGCAATAGAAGAAAACTACTTTTCTTGGACGTACCAGGAGGTACGGGAAAATATCTTACTAATTTATTACTTGCACAAGTAAGGCTTCTTCTTATGGAATTGCTGCAACATTATTGAGCGGTGGAAAAACGGCAAATTCCAGTTTTAGTATCAGCATCTAGAGAAGAACAATCTGTATTGTCTATACGCAAGAATAGTACCTTTGGTAGTGTCTTAGAAAGCTCTTCGATTATAGTTTGGGACAAGTTTACAAAGAGTCACAGATCTCATGTCGAACCCGTAGACCAAATGTTGAAGGATATTAGAAACTCAATTATATGTGCAGTACTTTTGTATTTGCTGGTGATTTTCGTCAAACGCTTTTTTTAGTTACAAAAGGAACGAGAGCAGGCTATGACTATTAATAAGTTTCAAGGAAAAACTTCCTCTTTGGTAGGAATCGATTTGAGAAAACCGTGTTTCTCTCACGTGCAATTATACATTGGTTTATCGCTCCAAGCAAACAATATATTTTATTAAGACAACAAAAGAACACGACATCGAATATCATTTACAAGAAAGCGCTTTACCACACGTAAATTAAAAGCATTTCCGTCGCAGGAGTACATACATATATTTATTTATGTACAAATTAAAAAATTTACATTGTATTAATTTTTTGTACATGTACATGTATGTATGTATTTACATCTTTTCAAGCAACTTCAAATTTGAATTCTAATGAATAAAACAATATTTTAATTCTACTTTTATAGTTAGTCAAAAATTAACGCTGTATGTAAAAAGCGAAACTCTTAATACTAACAGCTTGTTGCTTTGAATCGAAAAGAACATACATACATATGTACATACATTTGGAAATGTTCATTGTATTCTTGCTTCGCTATGCCGAAAGCAGTGTTGAGTATTAAAGAAAAATTTAATGTCATTGAAATACAAAGAAATGATAAACCTAACAAGATAGCAAACAAATGTAAGATTGGTAAAATTGAACCAGCTTGCATAGTTTTTTTTTAATTATATAGCAATAAAAAACTATAAACTCTTCATATCAGCTTGACGTTAAGTGTTGCTAATTGATATTCAAAAACATCTGCAAGACTTTGAAATCAAAGAAAAAAACTCGCAAATATAAAATTTTTTACTTTTTTAAGTCAATTTGAATAGATAGGCATGTATTTTGAAAACAGAGTACAATGTATTTAGTTTCCTTATTAACTAAGTCAAGTATTATCTCAGCTATTCCAATCATTTCACTGCTACCCCGGGATAATACCATTAAATGTACCGGCAGTGGCCAGAGGATAAATCTTCTTGTGCACTATGCAGGCATGATCGTAGTTTACTATTAACTCTTGCGTATATAATGTTGTAAGTTGGTTCCAAGAACTCTTTAACTCTTGAGTCTAAGAGCCAGGGTTACTGAGTCAGCCCAATGTCCAAGTCTTCCTCGACTAGGAGAACCCTTAGGTTATCTACAACACATATTCTGTGCTGCACATTAATTTTTACTATTTTAGCGTTATCATGTATTCCGGAAGTAGTATGCTCGTAAGTAGAGAATTAGCCGCTTCCATTTTATCTCTTTCCCGATTTTGTCGGGCAGGACACCATAACTTGGTGTTCCTTACTCCAAACGCAGTCTAAATACCGCCTTCTGCTCGCCAACTCTAGTTTCGTTGATGGCAAGGGTTGGACATATATGGGTGTCACCTTGATCGTTGAGGATGATAAAAACTTTTGGTACGTCCCATGTCATTTTGGGTACAAAATCTTGTATGTGGTCCCATTAGATTTTTTTTCAAAATTGACCAGCAGCCTTGGTATCCCCTTTAGAAAGCATATTTGTACAGATATTGGCGAGTAATTGCAGCCTGTCACTTATACTACCTGACAGAGCGCTTTATTTCATTTGGTTAGAGGCTAGAACGTCGTCTTTGGATAAGGGTCACATCTCATCCTTTTTATTTATTACTTTCTGTTTCCATGTTTTGGTTTTACCATAGTCATGTAAGGGTATGGACCAACCATCCCAAGCTTGATATCGCTCACCCTCGAAAAAACCTTTAAATGTGCAAACGTGAGGTTATTAAACGATTGCAGAATTTGTAGTTCGAAATATTGTCTTAAATTTCAGAAATTTCAAACCTTGAAATAGAACAGACATGAGCGATATAATCAGCGCTTAAAACCTTCTGATGTGTGATTGCTTTTGCTTCTGCTTAAACTTCTCAAAGTGAAAAAAAGTTATGTATTGTGCTGTTCTTCTTCTGTTTCTGCAATTTAAAGCGTTGTTTTCTTTTTTATTGTTGTTGTTGTCCTCATGAAACAAGAGATATCAAAAACAAAAAAGAAAAACTCGTCATACTCGCAGTTTTAACTTCGGAAGTTATTAAAAGCTGAAGTCAATCAAACCAAAACCTGTTCGAACTTCAAATGTTGAAGCGATTGGTAGTGAATAACTTTTGACCAAAAAACAGTCGCATGTTGATAATTTTTTGGCTAAAAACAAAAAAATTATCATGGCTCACCCACCAGATTTTGCTTCCTGCGACCTTTTACTGTCACAAAACTGAAGAGACTCTTGAAAGGGCGGTGTTTTCGACGATTAATGAGAATCACTAAGAGATCTAAAGGACATACCAAGTCATATCAAAACTGCTTCGAAGGTTGGAAAAAACCCTGGCATAAGTTTATTATATCTGAAGGACTACTTGGAAGGGGAAAAAATAGAAATTGTTTATGATATAAATATTTTTTTTAAAGTTCACCTTAAGAGGTTCCTCACTTTGATTTGGCAACACTGCTTTATTTGACAAAAAGCTGATAGTTGCCTTTTATGAAGTTTAGAAAAGATTGCGCCTTGTATGTGCCAGCCGTGTCGTTCACATGACGGAATCCTATTTAAATATTAATGTCATAAAATATTTTATTCAATAAAGCTCGTTTCATTGATATTAAAAATATATTTCTTTGTTTTATTGTGATTTAGACTTGTGCGAAAAAATCCTTGTATATAATTTTAATACCAACAACTTTTTTTAAATTTTTAAAGTGTGGATAATTCTCTAATAATAGAAAGAATATGTCACTTATTTTTAAAATTTTTTCAGATATTTAAAACGTTTTAAGAAAATAAATCCTAAGGTTCTAAAGTCTTGGTGCCGTCAAATTTTAAAAGGCTTACACTTTTTACATACTCGTCAGCTGCCTATTATTCATCGGGACTTAAAGTGTGATAATATATTCATCACTGGTACGACCGGTAGTGTTAAAATTGGCGATTTAGGCTTAGCTACACTTAAAAATCGTTCGCATGCCAAATCTGTTATTGGAACGCCAGAATTTATGGCACCCGAAATGTACGAGGAGCATTATGATGAATCGGTAGATGTTTATGCTTTCGGCATGTGCATGTTAGAAATGGCTGTGTCTGAGTATCCTTATAGTGAATGCAAGGGACCAGCGCAGATATATAAGAAAGTGATTTCTGGCATTAAACCGGCGGCTTTATGTAAAGTTGAAGACCCCAAAGTAAGAGAAATCATTGAAAAATGCATCGAATTGAAAAAAGAAGACCGTCCAAGTTGTAAAGATTTGTTAAATTCGGAATTTTTTGAAGAAGACATTGGCATTCGTGTGGAACCAACGGCAACCGAAGCTTTTCTTAGCAATCCCGACAATAATGTTATTGAGTTTCGCCTACGCTTTTTGGATCCCAAAAAGCGTTCATCGAAACATAAAGAAAATGAGGCTATACAGTTTGAATTTGATATAAAAAAGGATGATTGTGAACAATTATGCCATGATATGAAGCGAGAGAATATTATATCTGAAGAGGATGCCAGAGCTGTAGTAAGACTGTTAAAGGTACAAGTGTTCTCTTTATTAAAAGAACGTGTTCAGCGGCAGACGCAATTGCAACTTCAAAATGAAAAATCTCGCCTGGAAAAACTTGCTTTGCAAAAGCAGAGAGAATTGTTGCCACCAAATGTAGAAGAAGAGGAAGAAGAAGATGAAGTCGACTCTGAAGAGGATGACGATACAAAGAAAATTAACCAGCAGCAACAGCAAGTTCAGCCAATGCAAAAATCCCGACCATCACTTACATTACAAAGCGATGAGTGCTTGCACCGAAATATAGAGAATAACGGCCAACAACAAAATCAAAATTTTGTCAGTTACCAACAGCCAACAATAACAACTCATTGTAATTACACAACTGCGACTCAAGATGTCCAATCCCCACAGCAAATGCTATCGCCAACAACTGCACCCTCTCAAACTCAATATTATAACTCCCAATTATCTCAACAACAAGCTTTGTCACATTCCACTAACATGCAACATCAAGTAAACTATGTTACACAACAACAAAATCTACAGCAAACAACTGTAATTTTGCAGCCACAGGTATGTTTATTGACAAAACATTTCACAGCATTTTTAGATAGTTGTAGCAAAACAAAAAATATCAAATAGTCTCATGCCAATAAAATTGCAAATCTGTGCATAGATCTTCTTTGTGATAGAAAAAAGTTTTGCCGATTCTGTGCAGTCATATACATATGTACATATAAGTACAGACTTCGTAGTTCCAAAAACTAGATGAATTTTATTTTTTTTTGAAAAGTAGTTATTTATTCACCATTTTCTATATTTTGAACTACATGCGTATATGAGGCGACTCATAAAAAACTACTTATAGGTGACATATGTAGAATCATCCAAACCTGGAAAGAAAAGAATGAAAATTCATACAAATTATTTCCATTTCTCTAATTTTGTTTCTTATGCAATAATTGCAATATGGAACAAATCCTTTTATGTTGTTAAATTACATATCTTTTAAATAAGATATCATCAAGTAATCATCGAGACTTGATAATGCCATTTAGTGGAAAGAAGTAGTCATTTCAAGGGTAGGGAAATACTTTCCTTTATCAGATTTATGAAGCTTGTCATTTATCATGTCAGACTTCTTTTCATTATTTTCGCTTTTCTTTGGAACGACTAATAACGCCGAGTTGTATGGAGCTATCGATGGTTCAATAATACCGCTTTTCAGAAGCGCATCAACTTGTTGTGGTCGGCTCTTGCTGAGTTTCAGTTAATGTATAAGTTTTGATGTACTTTCTGTTAGATTTTCTTATTCAAGGTGAAAATCAAAAATAAATGCATAGAAATCCATAAAACCATTGACTACCAAAATGGTAAAAAAGTGATCCAAAGTCAATGCTGTTGCTTCTGCGGTCACGGAAGTGCTATTTGGGATGTGAACTTCCCATGCTGTACCTGCCGTATTTTGCGTATCTACCTATTGGCTTTAATAATGATAGTCAATGGCCAGAACTGCCATTACTGAAATCGGCTTCCTGCTCGCTTACGCAAATATACCCTATAACTATTTGTGACCCTATGTGTCAAAAACTATTTCTAAATTTTAAATGCCATGAAATTTCTGAGGTCGTAAAGCAAATTAAAAATTCATTCTATTGAATTTGTTTTTTTAATTA
Source organism: Epicampocera succincta (assembly GCA_932526305.1). Classification (NCBI taxonomy): domain Eukaryota; kingdom Metazoa; phylum Arthropoda; class Insecta; order Diptera; family Tachinidae; genus Epicampocera; species Epicampocera succincta. The sequence goes on along the minus strand of OW052039.1, from coordinate 10,065,394 downwards.
AAAAAAAGGTAGGGGCACTTAAAACAACATTCGATATTTTGACCGATGTATATCTTCATACGTCTTGGGTGGGCGAATTTGTTCGTGGCGAAACGTCTTCTTTCAAATACTTCGTCCACTTTGCAAATATGGCATCGACCTTGGCGTTGTCCTCATTAAAACTCTCACGTGTTTCCAAATCTTCCATGTAGGGGATTCGCCTTGTGTGCAGTAAAAAATGTAACACATTCTGGCATGTTTTTGCAATCGTCGGGGGGTAAGATCTCAGGCAAAGGTAGACATGCAATAAAAACAATATTTCTTCATTTATGTAGGTGCTTTTGCAAAATTTATATATGCAGTGTTTGGTGCGTTTTGTGTTGGGACTATATCCATTGCATTCACATTGAACAATATATCAAAATTTACTGCAGGTTAAATAACGGCTGAAAAATTAAATAAAAAAGTTGTTTGTTTTTAAAAACTAAAAAAAAATATCGTGATAAAGTGTAAAAAATAATATTTAACAATACAACAACATTTTTAATACTAGAAGTCGCTCAAGAAATATTTTTTTGCAAATGTCAGCTGTTCAAGTGGCAGGGCCGCCAGCGCTATAGATGTTGCAATAAAAGCAATATGAGTTCAATAGTCCACAAATGCAATTGTTTTGCCAATGCAAGCTCATATATTTAGTTGTTCAATTGCAAAGAAAGCAAACATTTTTGTGCATTTAAACTTTCTCATAGCATTTGTACCATATTCTGAATGGGGCTAATTTTATTTGAAAGCTCCATACCCTTTGAATAGTCCATAAAATTTACTAAGAATTTAAGAACTACCCGTTTAAACCAGAAAATTTAAAAATTGTTGACTAACTCCAAATTTTAAAAAAAAATTTTAAATGTATTATGTTTGGCCTTAAACCCCGATATATTTCTAAACATTCGTTAATATTATATTTTTTATTTGTCGTTCCTATTAGCAACAAAACCAGTTTTCTAATCAAACGCAGCATTTTCCGTCACAATACAATGTACAACAAGCTGCTTCTGCATCACAACAGCAACAACACTTAGTTTCATTTAGTCAACAAATTATGCATAATCAATATTCAGCGCAAGAAACTTCTGTTGAGCAATCTCAACAACAACAGCAGCAAGTTCCACAAATTCAAGCTAACACACAACAGCAACAAAAGTTGCAGCAACAAAATTTAACAACACTCAACAGTCCACCAGTTCAAAAACATCAATTTCAACCAGCAGCAGATCAACAATCATCAGCCACCACAAACCAACATGTCGATGACAAAACGTCGAAACCAAAGCCGCGTCGTTCAACTCGAAGCGGAAGTGAGCGTATACCAAAACTTAGCGTGACCGGAATCGAACACGGTACAGTGATCAATTGCCATATGGAAAACAAACAAAAAACTATAACATTCAAATTTGATATTCGCGATGTAAACCCAGTAGATGTTGCTAGCAAATTGGTAAGACTTTTTACATTAACTTTTGTTATTTTAAAGATATCACTTCCTCGTCTCGAGTTAAATGGTACTTTTACCACTTTCGCACAATTGTTTTTCCGCTTTTGTAAACACTAAAGCTGCGATGTCGTTATTTACAATATCAAACCACTTTATTTCAAAAATTTCTTTCTAGACTTGAATTTTTCAGCTCACTAAACTGACCACTCTTTTCACCCCAGCTCATGTTATTGAGCTAGTTCGATCATAAGCTCAGTGATTTCTGTTGCTTAGTTGAATTCAATTATGGGCCAATGGGCCAGTGCACTCAGGGCAAAGTTGTTGATTGCTCTCAACCTGGCGAGAAGCCAGCAGCGATCCCTGAAAATGGACTGGTCAAGCTCACATACTGCCTCCTCGTGGCGCCCCTGGATAGCCCCTACAGCACCCGCTTAGAGGGGAACCAAAGTGTGCAGCGAATCCCCTCTGTCCAGGGGTCTAAACCAGGACCCGGTCCTCCAGGTTTCGGGGGTTGTGCGTGGGGGTAACTTCCCTACCGTGTAAAAACACACTAGTTTCGACACAACAACAAAGAATCAAAACTTTGTTGGTTGAGGCCCAGGTTCACCACGGACTGTAGCGCCAAAAGAAGAAGAAGAAGAAGAAGTTGAATTCAATTACATACAATCACCGCTGACAAGTGACCATGTTTGCTTTCACTAACATTCATAATTTGAAAATTAAAACGAAGCAAAACAAAACTTATTTCTATTTTAAAGCATAACATACATATTTAAAACGTCTAAAAGTATTTCCAAGCCGATATATCGTGTACATACATAAGTATATATGTATGTATCTGTTACAATTGATACAAAAGAGTGTAACCAACATTTTATTCATTTGCCTTTACACTCTAGTCATAAAAACAACAACAATTCCTTTTTGGTTTTTCGCTGTGTAATGTATTTGCTTTTACTATTAAATAATTATTTGCAATATAATGTTGCACCATAGAACAATGAATAGAAGTGGTTTATTGAGGTCCGCTGCGGTCCGACCAGTACAAGTGATGGAATAATATTGGAAAATGAAAGTACGTGAGGTGGCTGTAGGTATCCCAACTGAGCGAGTACATCACTTTTCCATGAATATTTCGTCATTTCGACATAAAAAAGCTTTACATTACATTAGTATCACAGCTGATTGAAAGTCATCCGCATCGGAAGTTCTACACTCGTACCCCAAAAAAGCACGAATTCATTGTTTACTTAGAACGAAGAAACTAACTGTTTGTTTGATTGAGAAACAAATGGACAGATATTGATTGACAAAAGTAATATTAATTTTATAAAATTAGAATTAGGGCAAAGTAAAATAATATTTTGTAGGTTACTGTTGAATAAGCATAAAAACTTTCGTTTTAAATAAAGAAATTAGTTATACTTTCCGCTAATTAAAGTGTAAAATTCATATTTCTTATACGAAATTAAAAAAATTAGAGAGTAAAATTAATCAAATTCAAGAGACAATGTCTTTCACCGTAAAACAGTATCATGAAATAATTCGAGATGTGTAGAAAAAAAACATTAAATAGAAGTATGAACAGTGATTAAAAAGTAAAAAAAAAGAATGCTTGATACTCGTAAGTGTTGTAATAAAGGGTGGTTAAATTTCAAGGGCCGATGTTGATTTTGAATAAAACACAAACTATTTAGGAAATTATTGTAATTTTATTTTATTATGATGTATTGGTATTACTCAATTATGTATGGAACAAAATATTGGCCAAATGGGCGCCGCGACCTCGGCGGCACACCTCCATCCGATGGTCCAAATTTTCGATGACGCTGAGGCATAATGGAGGTTCTATGGTGTTAATGTGCCGAATTATCTGATCCTTTAGGTCTTGAATTGTTGCTGGCTTATCGACGTAGACCTTTTCTTTCAAATAACCCCAAAGAAAAAAGTCCAACGGTGTCAAATCACATGATCTTGGCGGCCAATTGACATCGGCATTACGTGAGATAACACGGCCATTGAATTTGTTGCGCAAAAGAGCCATTGTTTCGTTAGCTGTGTGGCAAGTGGCACCGTCCTGCTGAAACCACATATCGTCCACATCCATATCTTCCAATTCGGGCCATAAAAAGGTCGTTATCATCTCACGATAGCGAACACCATTCACAGTAACTGCCAGCCCATAAACCGTACCAAACAGTCACTCTTTGTGGGTGCATTGGTTTTTCGACAATCACTCTTGGATTCTCATTCGCCCAAATGCGGCAATTCTGTTTATTGACGAATCCACTGAGGTGAAAATGTGCCTCATCACTGAAGATGATTTTCTTCGAAAATTGATCATCCACTGTTGCCATTTCTTGCCACCATTCTGCCCATTCACGACGTTTGGAATGGTCAAGAGGCTTTAGTTCTTGAGCCAATTGCACCTTGTAAGCGTGTAAATGCAAGTCTTTATGCATAATGTTCATCAACGACGAGCGTGAGAGGTGCAATTGTTGGGAACGACGACGAGTTGAGGTGGACGGCTCTTCAGCCACACTATCGCGAACAGCAGCAATATTTTCTGCAGTACGAGCTGTACGAGCATGCACTGGTGTTCTCACATCTTCTACAGACCCGGTTTGCTCGAATTTTTCCACGATTTTTGCGATTGTACGCACATTTGGACGATGAAATTGACCAAAAAAATTACGAAGTGCACGATATGCATTTTGATTTGAACTCCCATTTTCATAATAAGTCTGGATAACTTTAACACGTTGTTGGATTGTGTATCTCTCCATGGTTCAAATTGAGTAAGTCTGAAATAAAGAAATGTCAAATAAAATTCGGAAAAAAACTTGGCGTTTAGGTGTGGTTCACATTCAACATCGGCCCATACAATTTAACCACCCTTTAGTAAAGTAACGTTCATATTCTATGAGAACTTTGTTCGATATGTCCAAAAGCATTGGTTTAGATATAACTTAAAATGAGGTTGAAGAGTTATATTTTATAAAAAATCTAAATTATGAAAAGCTGATTCACTTTAATTCTGTTGCAACATAAACCATGGTTGTAAATAATATTTTCAAACGAACTAAAGCTCTCAAGCTTGTATTCGAATCGCGCTGCAATTAAAATGTGAAAATTCCAAACCAAAACTAATAAGACGTAAAGATATTGATGAGCTGCTGATTCAAGTTAATCTAATAAATCAAGAATACAATGTACATTAGGGGGCGCCTTATTTTTAAAAGTGAAAAGTGCACCTGAACTCCCCCTAGAAATGTTCTCTGTAGCCAAATATGTTGTTGAAAATTTCAGCCAGATTGGAATAGGAGAAGGCGTGCCGCATCCGCCCACAAAATGGTAATATTAACAAAATAAATTTCAAAATACAAAATTATCACAGATTTTGTTTAAATGTATGCAAGTTCGTGTTGAAATCTTAAATATTTTTGGAAAGATTATAATAAATCTATTCCTTCTGAATCTGAGTTCCATAACGAATACTGTTCAAACACTGTTATTTTAAGTTATGCCATTTTTTCTCCAAACAGTACGATTTTGATAGTTTATATGAAATTAATTTTTTTTATAAAAAAAAAATAACTTAAATAAGCCTCTGTTGTGTTTAATTTATTGTGTTTTTTTAATAATATTATATAATTTAGCTATTTACATTTGTTCATTATACATATTTAAAAAAAAAATATTTTTATGGAATACTAGTTTTAACCAGCTTTTAATAAGCAAATTTTGCAACAATTTATTCACTTATTAAAACTGATTTGTTTGCGTTAGGATATTGTTTCCTATATTAAGCTACAATTTGCGTTATAAATATACAATATACTATATTATAAATATACTATCCATTGCAATATACTATCTGTTATTTCATTTCTTTCAATTGTTAATTTAGTTTGTCGTGTGAAAAAGTGTCGAATGCCATACTGAAGTCTAGAAACATAACTAGCACATTCATCTGTTTGCTTTAGTTACCCACAGACGACATGTTTTTCACACTGTTGAGTAACTGCATGTCGTGTGTGGCTTGCAAGAGCTATTAATTATTGTTTTTTTATTCTACTTTTATATTTTAACAAATACAATAGAATTCATAAATTGTTTTTTTGATAAAAGTTCAAGATCTTGTTGTGAATTTCATAGTAAAAAATTACGTCAACAGTAACATAAGCGATGCCAAAAATATTTTCAGCGACCACTGGCCATTTTTTAAAGGAATGCCGTGAATGTTTATGTACATACATACATAAAAAAGAAGAAGATAAAGCAAAAGAAGACGTAAAACTAAAATGAAAAAACCTAACCTAAACCTTGTGACCTAAAATTAAAAACCTCATGTAGATAAATTAAACAACTTTGACAGACATGAAGAAAAACATCTGACTTTTAAACTTAAAAATTATAAGCAAAAACACTGTAAAAAATCGCTAATATGGTGTGAAAAGTTTACTAGCAATTTGTTTATGTTTTTGCCTTTCTGGAATCCATATTGATTCTTGCTGATTATTTTATACTTTTCTAAAAAATCATTTAGTCTTCGAACAATAATGTCTTCAAGAATCTCGTCTATGATGGGTAGGATGGCGATCGGTCTGTAGTTGTTTACATCAGATAATTTTCTGCTTTTGAATATTGGTATTATAATTGATGTAGGACTATTAATTGCTGTAAACTGAAGTTTATTAATTTTGCGAAAATTAGTGTTAAGAGATGAGATGCGCATTCATCTTTAAATCACTTCCGCTAATTCCATCAGCTCCTGCACCTTCTTTTATATTGAGCAATTATAGGATGTTATATATCTCCTCCTTATTTGTCTATTCTAAGTACATCGAGTTTTGTATGTTGTTAAAGGAATTATTTTTGTTTGTATGTTGCAGTTGTGTATTATGTGTTTAATGCTAGTGTTAAGACTTGTAGCAAAGTTACTTAAAATATTGTTTAGATACGTACCTTTGAAACTTTTTATTATAATACTGTCTATGTTTAGTGATTTTCTATTGCCATGTAGCACGTATGCCATGTTTATTTTCAATAAATTTATTTTTGTAATATTAATTTTTTCGAAAAAACATATTTAGTTTAATAGATTTCTGAATTTTTTTATATTCCTTTTTACATATTTTGATCGTTGCGATTGTTTCAGGAAAAACCCCTATATGCACAGTATTTAACTATTTAATCACTAATCCACGTTTTTGTTGATCTTTTCTTGAGTTTTTGTTTGTTTTGTTGTTGCGTTTTCACTGTATTCATGCATTTTTTGGTATGATGTGTTTGTACCTAGTGACTCGCCTAAAATTGTATTCCAATTTGTTTGTAAATTTTTTTTTGTTTATCTTGTAATTGTTTAACTGTGTTAATGAAGGCTGTAGTACCAAAATGCAAACTACTGTTACTCGTGTATACACTGATTTTAGTAAAGTCGCTGCTGTTGTTCTGCGTTCTAAAATGCTGATGATGTTGATTTGTTTAAAATTTTCAATAATATGACTGGGCAGCATTCTCTGACTGCCGACATTCAGTTTTTCAGCTTTTCAGTTCATTGGAAGTAAAAGTAAGCACATGTCGTTTTTTAGACACCACCCTGTCGCTACTTCCTATTCTATTGATACTGCAGTTCTGCATAATGTTCAAACCATATTGGCTCTTAGTATACTGTTGAATCGCAAGGTTAACTTTCGTGATCATATTTCAAAGATGATAAAGAAAGCCATTACAAAACTATTCTACTATTACTTTGTTCCATCTATTTTATAGTATACATGGATATATGTGTATTAGATAGGATGTGAAACAGAAGAAGCAGTCGCGAATACAGTGACTAATATTTTCCAAAGAATAGATAACTGTTTCAATGTCGTTGCTGGCAATTATTTTATTTTTGTAAGGCGTTTGACCCCGTCTATCACTAAAATTGCGTTAGGTCAGATAGACAAATATAAAAGCTACAGCGATTTAGTTGAGTGTGGAATTCCCTAAGGAAGTGCTAGGGGACTTTATTCACTGTATAAATATATTGCTAAATGATATTAAAATTTTATGCTTATCTGGGAAATTATGTTTGCATGTCCTTTTTCTCAAATAAACATAAAACTGTTCTTAAAGTGAGCATGGAGTGGGATGCATCACTTACATTTCAAGCATAAACAAACACATTTCAACTGGCAACACTTGTAGCTACAAAACGTATTTTTTGTGTTCTGCAAAATCGTATTTAAATTTTATTAAAAAGTTTGCGATAAAACATTGAAATAAAAAAGAACATAAGTTTATAAACAAACAAAATCAATCAACGGGTGTTTGAAATATAAAAATATGTCTAAAAAAGCAGTTCGCCGCAGCATTACAAATAAAAACATTTTGATTTGTGATCAATGCGAAAATGAGATTAAGGAAGAAAGTGATAATTTTATCCAATGCGACAAGTGCAAAAAATATTTCCATTCTCAGTGTTCTGGATTAAGTAGAAGAGAATTTGAGAGACTCGAAAAAACGAAAAAGAGCTCTTTAAGTGTCAATTTTGTAAAGAAGAAGGAAACAACATTAGGCAAGAACTAAATTCAATAAAAACCGAATTAAAAAAGGTAAACAAACTTGAAAAATTGGATCAGCTGACTGAATCTATAAACTTCATGTTAGCCAAATTTTATGAAGTGTTTAAAGATGTGGCAGAAAATAAACGAAAAATAAATGAAATTGAGAAAGAAAACAAGAGATTGAACTGAAATAAAAACTTTAAAATTTTTTGGTAAAATTTTAAATGAACATAGATTAAAAAATGATTGTATAATCAGTGGTTTAAAAGTTACAGATAAAATGAGTGCTTTAGATGCTGTTACTAAAATTTCTGAAGATATTGGTTTTACAATAGAAAATAACAGTGTTGAAGACGCTTATTTTTTAAGAAATAAAAATGGTAATAATGAAAACAAATCTGTTGTAGTAAAGTTTTCTTCAAAAATTCATAAAAATAAATTCATGTCTTCTGAAGCCAAACTTAAAGAAAATGATGAAACAAAAAAGATTTTTATAAATAATTTTAATAGTAAAGAAACTATGAAGTTGCATAGTTATGCTAAATCCTTAAAATCAATAGGCTACTAATATATTTTTGTAAAAAATGGAAAAGTTTTTGCCAAAAAAAAGTGAAGAATCTAAACAAGAGCTTATTCATGATGAGGATGACGTTGATAAAATATTATTGAACGCAACATCCAACAATCGTAATGGTAGAAGATCTTTAATCCACTCAAGGCTAGATAACGCTGAGAATTCTAGTGATGTAGATGGTGGTGCATCTTACATGTCTCCTGCTTAAATATTTAATTTATTTATTAAACATTAAAGTAAAAGCTTTATTTTTTATTATTATTTAATGGTTAGTAATCAGTATTTCCATAATTTTTCGAATTTTAAAAAGTATATTAATAGTTGGAATTTTAATTATTTAAACATTATTAGTTTTAATATAAGAAGTGTTTCATCTATTGATAAATTCAACAATTTTAAATCAATGTTAGTCCAATTTCCAAAACTAGTTGACATAATAGCATTACAAGAAACACGGTTCAATAACGACATTACTCAAATATATACGATTCCTGGTTTTGCGTGTATACACTGTTGCAGAGAATATGGATACGGTGGTACATCAATATATATAAACAAAGAAATTAATTTTACTATCCAAATTTGTAAAAGTGAGAATTTTGTTGAATTTGTTGCCTTAACCCTGTTAAATTTCAAGATCAAATCTAAGCCATTACAAATAATTTCATATTATCGTTTGCAAAAATGCAGTGATGCAATATTTTTTGATTTTCTTGATAATTTATTAGATAAATAGCTCAAACCCCATTAATAATAGTAGAAGACTCAAATATTGATCTTTTCATAATTCAAGTTATGAATTAACCTGTATATTTCATAAATAGGATTGTAATGACGCTCACACCCTAATAACAAGACCAAAGAGTAAAACTTGTATAGATCGTATATTCAGTAATTTATCAGATACGCTTTTTGTTGAATCAGTGGAATGTAATCTTTCTGATCATAATTTATTATCTTGTAAATTGAAAAGTAACTTTAGATGTAATACTAACACAGAGATTTCGAAAATTTATTGCGACTACAGGCTAATGAGTATTTACAAAATACATTGCCAGTTAATTTCTCGTCAACTAATGTATTTGTTCTGACAAATTCTCTCATATCTACTATCGAATCAGCTGTCAATAACTCTACTATAATAGCAAATGTTAAAAAACCATTAAAATTTGAAATAGCCCCATGGATTAACAAAAATCTTCAAGAGTTAATTTTGTATAAAAACAAATTATTAAAACAAAGGCGTAGATCAAAAAATTACGATGCCAATTTAAAAAGAATAAGTAAGGTAATTAAACTAGCAGTTAGAAAATGTAAAGATAATTACTATACTGACAATTTAAGTAGGATTGGCAATGACACAAAGAAATGCTGTAAATTTTTAAACAATACACTTGGTCGATCGAAAGAAAATGTTGTTAAACTTAGTGATGTGCTTGGTAGCATTATTTCAAACGATCTAATTAAAGCAAATTTATTAAATAACTATTTTATTTCAGTTGTCAAAGAACTTAAGCAAAAAATCAGTACTTTGCCAGGAGATTCTTTTAATTCACTGAGGACGCTTAATGCTTCATGTCATCGGTTCATTTTGAATGATATAAATGAAAATGATATTATTAACATCGTTTTGAATATGGAATCAAATAAAACACCAGGTTTTGACAACACCACTACAAAATTTGTAAAAGAATGTCTTACCGTGCTTTTACCTATATTAGTTGAAATTTTTAACAAAATTAAAAATACTTCGGAATATTCTGACATTCTAAAAATTCATAAAATCATTCTTATCGCTAAAACAATTGCTGCATGCACTATTGACATATACAGACCCATTGCTATTCTATCTACAATAGATACAATTTTTGAAAAAATATTATATGATAAACTTCTTTTATACTTAGAAGATAATAATATGTTGTATAAGTACCAATTTGGATTTAGAAAAGGTGTCAGTACGCAAGATGCTGTCTTAAATGTAGTAAGATATACTTGCAAAGGTTTGGATGATGGATTCAGTGGAGTTGCTGGAATGTTCTTCTATTTTTCTAAGGCATTTGATCTTGTTGATCATGAAATAATGTTACAAAAATTAAAATATTACGGTATTCAAGGACGAGAGCATATGTTATTTAAAAATAATCAGTGTAAAAGCTTTACTGGGACAGTTAAATACGGTGTTCCGCAAGTAAGCGGCTTAGGTCCGTTATTATTTTCAATTTACATAAATGATTTAAAAAATCTAACAGGTCAAATATTTATGTTTGCCGATGACATTTGCTTGTTTTATCTATTTAATTATGATACAGTATTGAAAACACAAATAGAAAAAGATTAATGGAATTTGCTCGCTTAAATGGATTATTACTTAATTCTGAAAAGACAAAATTAATCAGATTTAGACCTCGTGCAGTAAACGCAAATAATAATTTCTTTGTATATGTTGATGGCAAACCCATATATGAATCATATTCGGTCAAATACTTAGGAATCACGTTACAAAGTAACTTATTCTGGGATTGTCGTATTAATAATGTGAAGCGCCAAATAGCTCCAGCTATTGGCATTTTATACAAATTTAAAAACAAATTGTCCGAAAAATCTAAATTAATGATTTACAATTCTTTATAACAATCGCATCTAAACTATTTAGTGAGTATTTTTGCTTTTAATAGAAATAATATAGCTTTAAAATCGTTACAACGTTCTCAAAATAAAGCATTGAAGATTGTTCATAATTTGCCAATTACTTTTTCAACACTTACGTTATACAAAGATGTATGTGAAAAAATCTTGCCTATTAATGGCTTATATATATATCAAGTTCTAGTATTTGTATTTAAAAGTCTTCACAGCGCAGTTGATCGTACAATTCCATTTTTTGAAAACCAGGCACACTTTTATGAGATGTAGATTGGAAAGAACGAAACAACGTATTGATTATATTGGTCGTAATCTTTTTAATAATCTACCTACGGAATTAAAAACCGTTGAAAGTATTTCAATATTTAAAAGATTATGCAAGGAATATTTGAATAATTCAATAGAAACACTAATTTAAAGTAGATAAAACTATAACCCTAATACTTAAGACATACAAATAAAAGTTCAGTATTTAGTATTTACGTGCACCACAAGGACATTTTTAAATGCCCTTCAACGAAATATAATGAAATGTACATGCAAATTGACCTATCATGGGAAATCGCATTCAATACCTGTAAGTCAAAATAACGTCTACATGGAATATTGTACAAGGTTGAAACTAAGTTTAACAAAAGAACAAAACTTATCACATTATAAATGTCAATAATCTGCATACATATATTTTGTGGCAGAACAAAGACTTAAAGTTTGTTTTCAATATGTGGCATATGCCCCAAAATTCAATTATTACAGGTATATTTTGACAAAAATTTTATCAAATTAAAGAACATGAGAAACAATATACTCGTAAATATCGCTTCGAAACCACAAAGCAGCGGATGAAATACATGACTTATGTTTTTTTTTTTTAAATCAAACATGTTCTGTTTTGTTGTGAAACCTCTCATGTGCCATTTTTTTCGACTATAGCTGATAAAGAAATGTCCATCGCAGTTTTGAAATTGTCATTTAAAATTAGTCTAGCGTTATGTAACATAGCCCAATAATCAGAAATGTATTTCTCTTACTTTGGCTTAAAATGATGCCAACATACATATGTATGTATGTTTTCTTTTGTGCTGTATTTTGATAGCAAAAATATATACAGTACAAAGTTTGAACAGTGTTGTAAATTTATTCATCTTGGTGCAATCAGTGGGTTTTCAAAATTCTCAATGCTTTATCTATAAATTAATGTACAGAACAAGACGGATCTAAAATGCTTTCCTGCTTTTAAATGGCGGTTAGTGCAAAGTTTTCCTAAAAATTTTATACATTCCGATTGTATGCAATAAAATTTCAGGTGAAACTTCGTCAAACAGAATGATATTATGTTTTTTGCAAATACAAATTTCGGAGGTAAGTTGGCATATAGGCATATCGGGGTCTGATAAAGCTTGTAAGACAAACTTCAATGCTGTGAGCTGCAACGTGTGTATGCAAAAAACTGAACTCAGAACAAAAGCGAATTGCCGAATTGTAAACTTAATAAGTCTCAAAACTTAAATGTAAGGATTTTATAAGAGTTAAGGTGAACTTAAAAATTGATCTGTCAGACATCGATACTATGAAATTGCCTTTCCCGCTGTTTTCGGAAGGCTATGTCTACATACAATTTAGGAAATAAGAGACCCGTCTGCGATTAAAGGACTCTTGTGTGGTTATAAATGTTCCTCACTTTCCTTTTAATTTCAATTTAAGACAAAAACAAATTGATTATTTTTAAGAAAATTGATCCAACTGCTTGTATTTACCTCTAATTAAAATGTTAATAATAAATAGAGAATAAAGTACTTTCAATTTTTTTTTTATTAATTTTATATGCATTCAGATAGCGCAGGATTTACTTTCACAATGCCAAAACAACTCTTTTGTCGAAATGATTAATGACATCATACGCCAGGTGAAGACGAACCCGAATAAAATTCCAGTTCCAGCAATCTACAAACGAAATATTGAAATGGTAAGACATCTTTCTCGCTTATATTATTATTCTACTCGTACAAAAATATTGTTTATTTTTCCGTGTAACAAGCATTTCTATTTTATCACCAAATATGTAAAAAAGAAAAAGTATTTTTATTTTGCAAAACGTGAATCAATTGCAATGTAAAGGGTGGTTAAATTTCAAGGGCCGATGTTGATTTTGAATAAAACACAAACTATTTAGGAAATTACTGTAATTTTATTTTATTATGATGTATTGGTATTACTCAATTATGTATGGAACAAAATATCGGCCAAATGGGCGCCGCGACCTCGGCGGCACACCTCCATCCGATGGTCCAAATTTTCGATGACGCTGAGGCATAATGGAGGTTCTATGCCGTTAATGTGCCGAATTATCTGATCCTTTAGGTCTTGAATTGTTGCTGGCTTATCGACGTAGACCTTTTCTTTCAAATAACCCCGAAGAAAAAAGTCCAACGGTGTCAAATCACATGATCTTGGCGGCCAATTGACATCGCCATTACGTGAGATAACACGGCCATTGAATTTGTTGCGCAAAAGAGCCATTGTTTCGTTAGCTGTGTGGCAAGTGGCACCGTCCTGCTGAAACCACATATCGTCCACATCCATATCTTCCAATTCGGGCCATAAAAAGTTCGTTATCATCTCACGATAGCGAACACCATTCACAGTAACTGCCTGACCGGCCTCATTTTGGAAGAAATACGGCCCGATGATGCCGCCAGCCCATAAACCGCACCAAACAGTCACTCTTTGTGGGTGCATTGGTTTTTCGACAATCACTCTTGGATTCTCATTCGCCCAAATGCGGCAATTCTGTTTATTGACGAATCCACTGAGGTGAAAATGTGCCTCATCACTGAAGATGATTTTGCACGATATGCATTTTGATTTGAACTCCCATTTTCATAATAAGTCTGGATAACTTTAACACGTTGTTGGATTGTGTATCTCTCCATGGTTCAAATTGAGTAAGTCTGAAATAGAGAAATGTCAAATAAAATTCGGAAAAAAACTTGGCGTTTAGGTGTGGTTCACATTCAACATCGGCCTATACAATTTAACCACCCTTACCAATAAATCCCTATTTAGTTAAATTTTAAATACATATGTATGTATATGTACATAATATTGTTAAAATACTGTAAAAATGTTGCTTTTGGCATGCGCCCTTCTCTACTATAATGTAATTTTACATTTATGTAATTGACTTGTGAATATTTTTATTGATTTGCCCTTTCTAATAATTTCTAATTCCGGTGCGGCAATCTTGTGACAATTCTGGAGCAAATTATGTAATAATATCGCAATAAGTAAGATTACAACTTTTTTTGCATTATTAGTTTTATTATGCGCAAATGAAATATGCGTAGGTTCCACCAATTAGGGCGAATTAATTGTATAAGCTGGCATCACCCATTGATTATTGATTATTATTTGTTAAACTTTGGTTTTGGGGCAGAGCTATTGCCAAAAACCTTGTTCATTTATTATATCTTCTACGGCCGTTTTTTATTTATTTTTGGTTGCAATATGTATTATTATACATATGCACGAGTACGTTTATCAGAGACGATTTCGTTACGCCACGTAAACAAATTAATTTTAATAAGTATTTAAATACAAAATGATTTTTTTTGCCTTAAATAATCACACAGAATAAGTATGAAGAAGCGTTGTTAAAAATCATGATTCAAAACATAACCGAGGGCAGTAGCTTCAAATATACATAAGCATTATCGGCGCAGCTGAAGTTTTTTTTTCGTTCAAATTGTTGAAGCTGAGCTGTGGTTGCATCAATTTAATCAACCGCTGCCAAAACACGACTGAATCTGAGCTATGGTTTTGTAAATTTACTAAGCCCCGGCTATTTTAATAAATCTTCAATGGCTCCGCGGTCTGCAGCCAATAGATAGATGGCCTTGAAAGAATAGGACGAGCGAATTCAACAAGCAACAGTAAATCGGAAATGTAGACCAGAATCACAGTTCAGCAATCAAACAAACAAAATAGCAGACAATAATTTCAGTTTGCATGAAGTAAGCATTTACGTAATTATTGTATCGTATATTAATCATTTGATATGTTGAATTTTAAATAAGCAAACGTATCGCTTGTTTATAAAAGTTAAAATAATAATCAAAAATTACAATTTGACTTAGGAAAGTATTTTAGGTTTATTTTTAGACGTTGTCTTTCAATACTATGGAATTTCATGTTCTTCGTTTTTTTTTCGTTTACTTACGAGCAACTGAGATGCGGCTGAGCTGTTAAAGTTTGTAAAGCTGCAGCCATATAGACACATCTCGTATTTTTCTGGAAAGCATCTGTTTGGCAACTTAGCCAGCAGCTATTTTTAGACGTTCAGCTATTATTTATATTTTAAAAAACTTCGTTATCACTTTTCAAATGATGTTCTATAGTACGTAGCACATACTTAATGCTGTTTGATTCTGTTTCAAACTTATTAGTAATCATAATATAATTTTTTTCATAAAGAGGTCTAATCACAGCAACACTTGATATCGAGCAAAATTTGTCCAAAGTTTTGATTTTGCTGTCGTAGCACTCAACACCGATTGAAGTGTGTCGCAGACGATAACATTCGATATCGAGCAGGCAACAAAATAGCACCACTCGATCTGTTATTCGAGACATTGGTGTCTATCGCGGTGAGGAAAAAATAATTAATTTAAGCTTCAATTTTGTGTAATTTTTTTTAATTTATTGGAATCCAAAATTCGTTTGGAATGGTAACTCAAAAATCATACCCAATTCGTGACTCAAACATACATATGTATATATATAAGTATGTACATTAGACAGAACTTTTTTTGTATGGAAAATTTTTTTTTTTGCAAAAAAGATGTACCGCCCCCTCAAATGGTTCCTTTTTACGCCAATAGATTAAGGCGTGGCACATGCCCACTAAAGTGGCTAAAACTGGTTTATATGGACTTTTCAAGAGACAAGGCACGAAAATATAAGTAAAATGTTTCATACATATATGTTTGTAATATATCATTTTATTAAAATTAACTTACGTTTAATGATTACTATTCTTGATAAACATTTAAATTTAATCGCAAAATCCTATAATCAGTTACTGTTTGCAAGATATATTGTTTCTCTTCTTCGGTTTTTGTTAACGCTGCATTATATTCTTCCATAAGTTTTACAAAACGCTCTGCAGGATCATTAACAACATGTAAGTTTTGTACAATATTCATTCCCTTTTGAAATTCGGATTCATTGTGCCACTTGGAAGGGTCAAGTTTTAGAAAGTTAGTTTCAATATTAAATCTTTCGAAAAAGCTCTAATGTTTTTTTATTAACAAAATCTGAAATATTTTTTTTGATTTAATTCATTCATGTTGGTTACTATTCTTTTATTCTCATTATTTTGTTCTTCTTTGAGATTTTCAACCATTTTTCTCTTTTCTCCAACGTCTACAGCATTATGAAAAAATGAAACTGCTTCTGGTGTCAGGTACCACAAGTGATTCGAAAACTTGCTCGTTACTTCATTGCTTATTATTTCATTCAATTCATTGAATTTAATAATATTTTTAATAAAATTTAAATCATTTAATCTGCCCTGGGATGTTGTATAGTGACATAGTTATAAGCAAATTGAGCTAATTGGTCTTGTTCAGTTTTTTTAAGCGCAAGATTTATTTTTTTATCCACCATTCCACTTGCAAATTTTTGTTGATTGATTTTGGGCCAATTTTTTTTAAAACGCTGGAAAATATCTAATGATGGTCCACTTAATTTTGAATCATATTTCACGAAAGCACTTTTCAGCAAGAGTTCATATATGTAATGACGGCAATGGAGATATAACAATTCTCTATTGTTGTTCTAATAAAATACAAGTACCTTGCAATCTACCTGTATTTGTCGCTGTAGTATCAAAACATAAAGCTTGTACCTTGTTTGGAAAGAATGTTGTTGTTATAAGAAATTGTTTTTTAAATACCTTTTCTGTTAGATTCCATTCATTTAATAGTTTGAGTATGGCGTCTTGTCTGTTCTTTTCCAGTACCAGCTGACAGGGCAGGTACTCCAAGTAGATGTTCAATGCCATTTGTTGTTATCACAACTGGTAATCTGTCCACTTTTGCATTTCCTGTGATCGATGGTAAAATTTTTCCATCCCAATGTACCGTAATTTGATTTATATCTTTGTTTTTAAAATCCATCATCAGATTTGCAGCAGTTTCCGAACGAAATTGTTTACGGCAAAGCCGAATCGATGTCTTACTGATTACTAATGTACTGATATCATGTTTCAATGCTTCAGCCGCAGCTATCAGAATACGTACTGCATCCCTGTCACTTACCTTGGTCTTGTCTAAGGTCGCAACAAGCTTGGAAGTGATAAAATGTTTCATTCCTCGTTTTCTGTTTTTTTGTTGAGAGTTACAGTTAGCAATTTGATCAGTATTATCATCACTATCGTATTCATCAATTAGTTCTTCTGTATTGTCACTCAAATCATTAGCAGTCAGGAATACTTGGAATTGTTCTTCGCCCTGCTTTTCTTTTCGCATTACCTCTTTCTCAATACGAATATTTCTTCGCTTTTCTCTTTCAAATAATGAACGATCGCATCCCACCATTGTACCAGGTCTACCTTCTTTACGTTGATTCTTCAAAAATTCTTTATCTTCTTCTATTTTAATTAAATCTAACGCATTTCCGTGCACAATGTCAAATAAGTTTTCCATATTTTTAATAAACTCATCTTCTCGCCTTTTTATTTATTTATTTATTTATTTATTTATTTATTTATGTAAAAAACAATACAACAAGACTAAGTCTTATATTACAGCATTGCTTAGAGACTTAGCACACATATTTTGGCACTACATTAATATACATATAAATTATTAAAGGAGAAAAAAAATTCAAAATATAGTTTAAAATAGAAATCAAATATAGTCAGAAATAGAAAATAAATAAAGTTTAAAATAGAAATAAAATATAGTCAGAAATAGAAATAGAAAGATAAATAAAGCTTAAAATAAAATTCAAATATTGTCAGAAATACGCTAATAGAATAAACTTAACTAGATGGGGTAATATTGAAGTTAGTAAATGTTATTAAAACTGTTTATAGAATTCAGAAATTGCAGATTTAAATTGGCTTGCATTACTAATTAATTGTATAGAAGGGGGAAGTTGGCTCCAAAGACGTATGGAATGTATAAAAAAATGTTGCTCAGAAGCGGTCTTGTTATGCTTGATGCTGTTAATTTTTTTGCCTCTGCTAGATATTGAGAAGGAGAGTCTTTGATACAGATAATTAGGCTGTTTGGTGTAAACAATTTTATGCAGCAAAAGAAGAACTCTACATTTTAGTAGATTATTAAACGTCATATTATATATGTATCTGTGTCGCATGTCTTGAAATGCTGCAATTTCTTGTAATCCCAAATATGTATCTTGCAATACTATTATATGTTATATTAAGTCTGCGTTTGCTCACACTATCACAACTAGCAAATAGTTCGCAGCTATACATCAGGCAGTATGTAGGTCTTAGCTAGCAACATTCGAATATGTGGTGGAGTATAGTGTTGCGACATCTATAGGCTTCTTAACATCCCAAATGTCTTACCACAATTACTTTTGATATGGTCAGACCAATCCAATTGTTTATTAAAAATTATGCCTAGGTTTTTCGCGGTATCAACAAATTTAATTACCTCGTCATTTATTTTTAATTGTGGTAAATATGTTGGGAAGTGTTTTGTGTTGCCAATAACCATAGCCACAGATTTTTTAGGGTTTAAACTAAGTCCATTAGCAGATGCCCATAAATATATTCACTTTAAATCTTCATTTATTAAGTTCATACAACTAACAACCTCTGATACGTTACAGCGGATATAGAGCTGCACATCATCTGCATACATTTGGATCTTACAGTGTTTAAGTTGTATAGGTAGATCATTTGCGTATATTGAGTACAACAATGGACCAAGTATCGACCCCTGTGGTACCCCTCTAGGCATTGTGCAAGAATTGGATGTGTTTGAGCCGTAGGTAACTGACTGACTCCGACCACTAAGGTAAGAAGTTATTAGCTTTAAAGCTGTTTCTGAGAAATTACACATGTGTTTAAGTTTGAGGCCAAGAATACTGTGTTCAACTGTATCAAAGGCCTTGGAGTGGTCAAGTAGAATTAGAAAGGATACTATATTACGGTTGTCTATTTGACTCCTGATTTCCTCCGAGACATTAATCAACACTGATATGCAACTATGTTTCGGCCTAAACCCAGATTGTCTAGCAGTAAGTAAAGAATTTTCATACAAATAGCTGTTTATCTGCACATGGGTAAGCTTTTCGAAGACTTTAGATAAAAAAGGCAAAATTGCTATGGGCCGGTAGCTCTTGTCAGCTTTAGGGATTGGTATGATTTTTGCATATCTCCACATAGATGGATATGTAGATGTTGTAATAATAGTATTAAACAAATGCGTAAAATACAACAAGGTATACGGAAGGGTGAGCTTTACAAATTTCGGATGCATTTCATCATGCCCAACAGAGTTAGATTTTATGTCACAAAATGATTTAAACACCTCTTCCTGCGTGAAGTGAGTGAAGTTAAAACGCTCATGCCCTTGATGGTTTGAACAGTCGATGCTATTTGTGTTGTTGTAAAAGTTAATGTCAATAGCCGGCATCTGTATGTTTGCAAACTGTTGATTTAGTCTATTAACGTCAATCGCATTGTTCTCTGCAGACCTGTCATTAATAATACCCATTTTTCTTATCTCAGTCCATTTGCTCTTAGAATCAACAGCTGTTTGAAACTTGTTTTTATAAAAATTCATTTTAGATATTTTTATATATGAATTGACATTGGCTCTAGCATTTCTAAAAATTTCGTAAAGATCTGGGGTTCTAAACCGTTTCCACCTCTTATATGCACAGTTTCTAGCTTCAATCAGAGTTTTAATTTCCGTTGTAAACCACGGCTTTTACTTTTCTTTTAATACGAATATATTTCTCATAGAGGTAACTTAGGTTATGATGCAGAAAACTGAGTTGTTCGTCAACAGTGGGCACGTAAAAAACGCTGCTCCAGTTTATAATCGACAAGTCGTCATATAGCGAGTGGTAATCAACGTTTTTAAAGTCTCTATACGCTAGTATTTTGGGTGGTACTATGGATAAGGCATTAATGTTATAAGTTATAAATCGTGCTTAGAGAACATTGATGCTGACAGCTGTTCAAATAATTGCAATTTGGAATTGTTGTTGACAAAGCATAGATCTATTAGTGTACCCGAGTTGGTTGTAAAGTGAGTAGGGTAATTTTTATTTACTAAGTATAGAAAAATAGAACTCATATCTTCCATTAGGCTCGTATCTTCCAAAATGTTTGCATTAAAGTCGCCAGTCATTATTACATCATTGTAACCAAGAGTGCATATGCTAAGTTGCTCAAGGAAAGAGTTAATGTTAATATATTTGTTTGGCCTATATATACTTCCAATGAGCAACCTTTCATTGTTATTAATAAGCTCAACGAAAATATTATCAATGCTATCCTCAACAACATTTTTATATTTTGTTTTACATGAAATACTTGATCTTATATACATGGCAACACCACCGCCAGTAGTTGACCTGTCAGCACGATACAGATTATAATCGCTCAAATTGTAAACACTATCTCCAACATCCAAATAGAACCAGGATTCTGAGATGCATATCACATGAACATTGGAATTTTCAAAAATAAGTTGGAATTCATCCATTTTGTTGTTTAACCTCTGAGCATTTAAGTGGCATATTTTAAGACCATGGCACTTCTTAGACAGTATTCTTACCATGGATGTCAGATTTTCCCTAGAGCCAGCCCTCAGGTTATCAGAACGTAATGTCATTAAAAAAGTTTATAACAATTTTCGTAATGCAAGCAATAGAGTGTTTAAAGAGATTAACAGTTTTTTTTATAAATAGAGTATAGTTTTTGAGTTAACAAGAAATTAGTTTTAACAATGACATTTCTATGATTACATATTACAGTTATGGAAAGTTTTAGTAACATACAAGTTATAACATTATTCAGTAAATTCCCCTGATCGAAAAAACTTATCCAATGAACTTAGTTCATCGACGGGTATAGGCTCATCAGTTTGTCGGCATTTTATATAAACAGATCCACGACTTGTAAAAGCTGTTGATATTACATTATCTCTTTTTAATCGACATAAAATGGGGAACTACTATTGAAACCAATTGCGTTCAGACACAACGGATTCTTTTGCGCTTTAACATAGTTTTTTATAGAGCGCAGCACATAATTTCTGTCATATGGGCATTTAAATTTAATAATTATTGCAGCATCTGTAGTTTTATTAAAGTCTTTTCTTTTATTAGCAGAGATATTATTTCTATTTTTTCTGATACGATAAGTCTGTTGAACGTCAGGGGGACGAATCTGTATTGTTTCGCAAATCTTTTTGTAGATATTATAAAGATTCTCATCAGGATCAGAAGGCACTCCATTAATACGTATATCACACGACACCATTGAGTTTTCTTGTTTTTTAGAAATATTTTTCAAGTATACAGTTTCTTCTTTTAGTGCAATATTATCATGTTTCAGAGCTGCTACTTCTTCTGTAAGCGATTTTTCAAGTTCTGTTGTTAAAATTCCCTGAGTTTTAATTTGGGCTTTTAACGATACAATTTCGGCTTGTGTATTTTTAAAATTAGCCGCGACTGTTTCTAAAGTTGATACTCTTTTTGATGTTAATTAGGTCGCTCTTTATTAAATTGAATCTTTTATCTAAATTGTCTAAGAGATCATTTTTACATTCTGTAAGTTTCTGTATCATTACAATCTCGATTTGCTCGGAAAGCCGTTCGAATCGCTTATCCATGATATTAATCATTTTAAAAGGTGAGTCTGTATGTGTGTAGTCGCACTGAGTACTTTGGAGACTTTCTCTTACACGATTTTGAGCGGGAGTTCCAAGAGATATTGAAGTGGTGTGCTGCGTTTGCAGGTTTTTTTGCAGATTTTTCCATTGGTGATATAAAGCTTCAACTTATTGAACACTTCTATCAATTTGACGAAATGGAATACGGGCTTTATTCCAAAAAATTTCGGCCTCTTTGATAACCAGATATGCACTTGAACTAAGATCCAATTGCACTTTGCGCATGTTATAAAACAAAATTTTCAAAACTTGTCCATTGGAAGGCAGCTTAGATCCAACAATTTGGCTTTCATCATATCCTAATAAATAAATTTTTTCACTAGCTCTTGTGTCCATTTTGCAAATATCATCAATATAAATTCTCTTTATAGCAATAATGTTTCTATGATTCAAAGCTCAAAATACCTACACTTCACTTTTTACACACTTTTAATTGACACGTGGTTGACTTTACTCTGTTGTTGCCAAATATTTGTTTACAGAGTAAGTAAGAATGGGGGAACTGTGTTCGATGTACTGAGTTAGACACGTTTTGGTGTTGTCCGTAATCAACGTAAACAACAACAAATCGTGAGCATATAAAAACAAATCGTGAGCATTTGCCGAAGAATAGCAATCATTAAACGTAAGTTAATTTCAATAAAATAATATATTACAAACATATATGGAACATTTTACTTATATTTTCGTGCCTTGTCTCTTGAAAAGTCCATATAAACCAGTTTTAGCCACTTTAGTGGGCATGTGCCACGCCTTAACCTAGGGAAATCAGTATAAGATTTTGGAATTTCACTATTGGCGTAAAAAGGAACAATTTGAGGGGGCGGTACACTTTTTTTTGAAAAAAAATTAAAAATTAAGTCCGGTCTAATGTACATACATACATACATTTGAATGAAATTTTACTCATTACGTGTAATTGTCGTGGTAAAATAGGAACAAAAATTTTGAACATGTATTTCTCTAATACATTAAAATCGGGGTTTTAATACCAAAATATGAAAATTGTTTTGTTAATAATTTCGAAATTTTAAAACACATACGCGAATTTATTAAATACACTTATAAATTTTTACTCATTTCTCTTTCATTTCAATTCAAAATAAAAATTTAGGTGCGACATGCGTCATTAACACGGCAACGGTCGACTTTCAGGACCCATCAACGGCATAGATCTGTAAGTTTTCGTTAAAATAGATCGACTTTTTCGTTTTTATTTTGTTTGTTTGTTTTAACTCTTTTTAAAGAATTAAGGTTGCATATCTAAAGTTTTTTATTTAATTGTTTTAAGCTTAAGCCAAGCCTCAAAAAGTGAGCGTGATACTATAGGCATACGTTAAAAAAAAATTTACCTTCAATCACAGTTATGTATGTGAATTTTAACTCAATGACAAGGCTACCATTAAGAAAAAGCCTCGAAATGATTATTTCTTAAATGATAATTTTTCAAAGATTCTCAGTAATAACGTTAACGTTAGCAGACATATTGAATTCATATAAGATTGAGTTCCTAAGATCTGCAACTAAATACGATTCGAATAAAATGTATGTGTCGCTCAGGATTCCTATTTTCAACAATTATAAACTTCTAAGATGTGCCAAAGATACTTAGTATACTGAAACAAAGGATTGGTTGCTTTAAAGAGACAATAAATCAAAATTATTGTACCTATTATTAAAAAAAAAACTTCATCTGTGTTTGGCCTTCCATCAGTATTGAATCTGTACTGGCATATCAAGAAATTTGATTTGACCTTTTGATATTCTCCACAATTCACCTCTTTTATTTTTAAGGCGGTTCATTTGGCTTTACATTCATTTTTCTCAGGTTCTTGCCACTCAGCCGTGGCTCCGCATTTGGAGACAAGTAGTGGCAATGCGCTTGACGAGAAGCAATTTGTGGCTCTGAAATTCTTTCCACTATGGACCGACTACACTGTATGCACAAGAGCTGAACGAAAAAAGTTTCACACGTCGCAAATTTAAAATCTTCAAGAAAATTTACGCAAATTCAAAATTCAGCTTCTGGTAGCTCCTATACTTCAACCTTTATTATCATTTTTTTTTCAAGCTGCAAGGGGTCCGCTGAAATATTAGACCAAGCTTTACTTGGGAAATAACAGTTTTTGCCACTACGAAAATTCCGATGTATTTAGTGTTTTAAATGAATTTTGTTCCATTATATGTTTGATTATTTCATATTTCATAACCTTGTGGATGATTTTTTTTCAAAGTTTTTTTTTTTAAACAAGTAAATTCTCTAGGTTAAACGGTCGATATCGCTTATTGAATATTAAATGGCACCGACATACTACATACATATGCGTTAAAGCCTTCCAATAGGCTGATTTAATTCTCATAAAAAAAATTATTTTTATATAACGTTATTTGTTCTTGAGCATATTTGTATTAAGAAGAGACCTCCAGGAAAACTAAATTAAGTTCACGGTTGTTAGATAATCATTAGGTAGATTACCAGTTTAGAATTTAAGAAAACATTTAATTAGTTTTATGATTTTGTTGGAAAGGGAATAAAAGAGTACTTACATATAATACAATATAATATAAATATAAATAATTTTTTACCGCTCACTTACATTATAACTCAAGAATACTTATAACTTGTTTCTGAAGAAAATTCAACTTAAATTTTATAATTTCTCGAAAAATCTGGCTACCAGACAATCAATTAATATTTGGCTTGATGTGAAATAGTTTATGGTATATAACTCGGCATGTATAACAGATTTTGAGTAATGAAGGCGTTGTAGTTTTTTGCTGCATATGTCTTCTTGGAAACTAAGCTTGAATACATTTTTTATATATTTTTATACAACTATTTATTATTAGCAAAGCATCTAACAGACGACATATTTTTAAAACTGGCTCTTAAATGTGTTATTTCACAGAAGACTTGAAATATTTGTCCACAAACGTATACGAATTAAGTCCGACATGCACCATGTCTGTTTACCTGCTTGCCTATTAAAGGAAATGAACTATTTCGTGATAAAAGTGTTTGATTGCAATATGATTACAAAATATAAAAAATTGTAGTATTGTGAAGTTGATGCAATTACGGCAAAGATAAAAGCGAAATTTCTTGCGTCACTGAAGTAATTTTGCCGTAACCATCCTTTTAGCTGTTTAGCAGAGTAAAAGTTGCCATATACAGTGAAAAACATGTCGTCTGTAAGTAGTTAAGACTAATAATAGCTTTTATTTTTTATTTATACAACCTTATTTTCTTCTTCTGACAAAATAAGGCAATAATGCTTAGTTTATTTCTTAATTTTTTCTTCTGACTAACAAAATTTTTCAGCGCGATGAGACTTCTATAGATTTATCGAGAATGTTTGATTCCAATACGTCAAACATGAGTTCAACAATTGGTGGCGGCTCAAATGTTAACTGCGGTGAAAGTCTAAGCTCAAGTATGACAGCTTTAAACAAAATTTCAGCAGACCCAGGTGAAAGCTCAGAGGTCACACAAAAAGTAACCTACATACAAAAAGGTGATTCAAGTACTGGTGGCAACATATGTTCCACGCCAATATCATCATCTACACCAACAACTACATCCGAAGGCGGCAACAATAGTAGTGATAATATTGTTTCTTCTGCGTCAACTTCACGTAAAGCTAGTACAGCCTCGGAGTATACATCTTTGTCGTCTGATTACACACCGGACAATACAATCACACCTAACTCGGCTTTCTCAATGGAAAATGCAGGCAATTCGCATTATTTCGAACTCAATGAAAATATTGATATTGTAAATTCTGACAGCAACCCTAAAGATAACATTCGAAAACCAACAGCTCTAACAAATACTATGCTTGAAAATTCAGGGAGAAATACAGCTGTTAATGACAGCTCAAACCAAAATGATATTGATGAAAACCGTGATGGAAACCATGGGAGTAATTCAAAGAATGCAGCTATAAATATACCAGCAGCCAGAAAAATTTCCAGATTTTACGTTAATCCTGTTGTATTGCCTACTTCTACCGGCTTATCTGTTATCACTGCGCCAGCGCCTTCGACAGGTACATACATCTACTTCACTTTTATATAAATACATACATACATATATATGTATGTATACATATATACGACACCAAGATATATATATTTGTATGTATATATACATATATGTATGTATGCATATGTATGTGTGTTACATATAAAACATGCTTTCATATAAGGGCTTTATATACTTCAATCAATATTTAGCTTTATCGTCGCTAAATTAAAAAATAAGCGGAGAATAATCTATAGTTTTCTTAAGTATAATAGTTCTTGTTGTTCGTAAATCTAAACGTAAAGGCATTTATATGATTTTACGGATTCTTCTCTCATCTCTGTGTTCAGGTCAACTTCTAGTTAAGAAGTTGTCGTGTTTTATGTAAGCGACCGGAGCACAATGGTCAATGTTATCGTAGGCTCTCTTCACTATTAACTCTCATTATTTAAACTCTTAAAAGACATATTTGGAGTTGATTTTATGCCAGCATCTGCCTTGACGGCTATATCTAGCAGTGGTTCAAATACACTTGAGTGAAGAGGGTGACGGTTCACTAGTGCCCCAATGTGGATCTTCTACCAGAACTATTTCTAAATAATTAATTACATTTTGTAATTATATAAATAATTACTTCTCATATTGAACTATGTGTAAAATAGGCTGGCAATGAAAAAGCAAAGGGCAAACGGAAGCCAGCGTTGTTGAGTTCAAAGATATTGGTTATGTAAATTTGTCAGATATTGAAGTTTGGCAAGTGGCCTCCAAACTGTATCCCTTCTCTGGCAGCAATGACAGAGGTAGTAAAAATTTTCAATTTGTGCTAGAGCGGGCCAATAAATCGTGACTTTTTGAATGAAACGCAGGTGTTCATATATAAAGTTATTTTATTTTTTAACTAGTCTCCTTTGAGTTAATCCCTTGCGAAGAATATGATTGATCAAAATAGTCATTTGTTTGCGAGATGATTTCGTCTTTGCAGTCAAATCTGTTTCCGCCGAGCCATTTTTTCAAGTTTGGGAATAAGAAATAGTCACTCGGGGCTAAATCTGGAGAATAGGGATTAGTATTGTAATAACCCGTGTTAAATAATAAACAAATCACCTTAATTTACGTTTATAAGAAATTAGCTTTTATTTCATTTCATTTTTATTATCTTACTCTTGTTTTATTATCGACTACAATACTAGAACAGAGATGAGTTAATCCATCTCGATAAAGATCAGTGCTGCCACATCCCTTCCACCTTTTTTAGTATTAGCTTCAACGGTCCTTGCTGTGGAAACGATGACGACTCCGGCGGTGAAACGTTGGGTGGATCGTTGGCGGCTAATGAAGGTTGATTGTTGATGGGCGATGATACCAAGTCGTTAATAGGCAATGATGGCTCTATGCAAAGATGCTGTTTAGATGTTGTGTCCTCTGGAAATTCAGCGCCTGGAATCTTTTTGAACATGCTTGTGTTTCTTGTATATGTTTTCCCTCCTCCAACGACTCTTACTTCACTTCCATTTCTCTCAACAACTTCATATTTCGTTTTATCAAAGTTTGGAGTGAGTTTATTAGGAAAAATATGGTTTTTCAACAACACCTTATCTCCTACTTCAATATTAGATTCTTTTGCACTTCTTTTCAAGTCAGCCTTTTCCTTTCCTTTTTGTTTGTTTATTAAGTCATTATCTCTAGCAAACGAATCAATAACATTTTCGGTTATATCCTCGATGCCTGGAATCTTATCACGAATACGTCTGTTAAACATAAGCTCACTCGGAGCTGAGCCCGTTGTACCATGTGGTGTACCATACATTAGTATAAACTTTTGAATCTCCTCTTTGTAATCGCGTTTATTTGCCGCAGCTATTTTCAACCGTTTTACCAAAGACCTGTTCATATTTTCTACTTCGCCGTTTGCCTGAGGCCAATAGGGAGGTTTTCTGATCAATAATATGTTATTCTCGGCACAAAAAGACTTGAACTCATCGCTGACGTACTGTTTTCCATTGTCGGTTCTTATTGTTTTGGGTAAACCAAGTTTAGAGAAAATGTTCTTCATCGCCTTGATTATAACATCAGAAGTAATGCGTTTCAAGAACACAACTTCTTGGTATCGAGAATAGTAATCAATTAGCACTAAAACATATTCGCCACTAGGCAACGGTCCTAGAAGATCGGTAGGCAAAAATTGCCAAGGCCCATTGGGAAATTGGTGTCTTTGCATTGGGGTTGGATTAGAAGGCTGTGAAACCAGAGATCAGCTATCAATAGCTGATAATTCAAACCGAAAAACATAATATGGATTCGTTATGTTCGAATTCCAACATTCATTCTCCATGCTGGAAATTGCATCGCAAATATCCACGTCCTTGCCACTTTCCTTGCTAATCAGGGAAAGGTTAAAGTGGCAGGAACTGAGTTTTCCACCACATGGAAAATTGACTCCTCGCAAGTTCCATCAAACGAGTCCTCATCAGAAATTTTACAGAGTCTGGATATTGAGTCCGCTGTATTATCTTTTCCGGAGCGATATATTACCTTGAACTTGAAAGCCTGCAATCTAAGTAACCACCTCTCGATTCTAGCAGGAGGTCTTGAAGTCGGTTTGGAGATAGCCTCCAGAGGCTTGTGGTCAGTTACTAGCTCAAAATCCAACCCAGCTAGATAATAATAAAATCTTTCTACCGACCAAACCAAAGCCAGGCTATCTTTTTCGGTTTGAGAAGATCTCTTCTCAATGTCAGATAAACTCTTACTTGCAAAAGAAATGATTCTGGGTTCACCATTACCATTGAATTGCAACAAGACTGCACCCACAGGGCTTGCATCAGCTATTACTCGTGTTCTTAATTTTGGATCGAAGTATGAGAGATTCGGAATTTCGGATAGCATCGTCTTCAATTTACTAAAAGCTTCCTCTTGTCTGCGACCCCACACAAATTTAGCATCCTTCCTTAACAGTATCCTGAGAGGTTCGGTCATATCTGCTAAATCTGGTAAGAACTTTCCAATGTATGTTACTAAGCCCAAAAAACTGCGTGCTTCCTCTTTTGATTTTGGAGCTCGGAATTGTTGTATGACCTTAACCTTCTCAGGATCTGCAGTAAAACCGTCTGCCGAAAGTACAAGCTTTTTAGCTTTCCATACACATTTTTGCTGGTTAAGGGTAACATTGTTTTTCTTCAAAACATCTAAGACAGAATTCAACGCTTTGTCATGATCTTCGTCGCAGCTTCCAAATATAATAATATCATCGATGTAATTAAGCGCATTCGGCCATGTAGAAAACATCCCTTCGATAATTTTCTGAAAAATTTCGGGAGCAGAGTTGACCCCAAACATCAATCGTTTATATCTAAACAAACCTTTATACGTAACAAAGGTTGTGATTTCACGACTTGGCTCATCCAATTCCAATTGATGGTAAGCAGACTTGAGATCCAGTCTAGAGAAGATTTTCGCTGACCTCAATTTGCTCATAAATGAATCAAAGGTGGGCATTGGGTAATTTTCGCGAAGAATAGCTCTATTAGCACATCTCATGTCAACACAAAGACCGTTACCTTTAGACGCAATAACTATTGGAGAAATCCATTTACTGGGGCCGAAAACTGGTTCTATAATATCAAGTCGCAATGCTTCATCTATTTTCTTGGTAACCATTTCCT
Source organism: Epicampocera succincta (assembly GCA_932526305.1). Taxonomy (NCBI): domain Eukaryota; kingdom Metazoa; phylum Arthropoda; class Insecta; order Diptera; family Tachinidae; genus Epicampocera; species Epicampocera succincta. The sequence goes on along the minus strand of OW052039.1, from coordinate 10,035,517 downwards.
CCAGCGCAACTGGAACACGGCGTACTGGTTGTTGGACAGGTTTTATAGTATGATCTATAGATAATGAAACCTTGATACCATGTATTTTCGGAAAGGGCTGTTGTTTTTCTTTCTCCTCAATGTGATTAACACCCACACCCAGTCTCAGTATATTTAGTTGGAGCGCTGTTTCTCTTCCTAGGAGGGATTGGTTCCCGTTTTTAATAGCATAAAATGAAGTTATTACTTCATTTTTGTTGCCCACACATATAGGAGCGTCAAAGACCACAACAATTTCCAACGGATAACTGGCAGCATATGCTTTAAAATTGTTTGCTGAATGTGACCGTATATTCCACATCACAACCTCTGATTTGTTCAACAGATTCGAATCGTATTCGCTTATAAGATTAAAACGACACCCGGAGTCAATAATCATTGCAATTTCTTTTCCACCAATAATGCAGCTTATGTTTTCGTCATTATGCCCATCATTCCCAATCTTGAAACAACTGAATTCGCGAATTTCAGAGGTAAAGTTATCTTCGTCTTCAATGTTTCGGACATTAGCAGTAAGACGATTCCTTTTGTAGGTTCCGTAGCTGTTGTTATCAATTTTTCTTTTCTTAGTTCTACATCTTATTGCAAAATGTCCTAGCAACGAGCACTTATAGCATTTTGCATTCCTGGCAGGACATTCAGGAGAATTTGATAAGTGCCCTTTTCTTCCGCATCGGCTGTACTCAATTTGGGAATTTGATTGAACATTGAATTTAGAGGAAATTTTGTTTACCTGCTCCTTTTCAGTGCACAGCGAAATGCTACGAGAAGTCTTATTTATCTGCTCATACATTGGCATGAATCAACAATTTTTGTGAGACTCTGTTCCTTTTCCAGCAATCTCTTTCTCAAATCGAGGGGTGCCCATGAATCTATTATTTTATCGTTTATTGAAATTTCCTCAATTTCTTCCTTAGTGTTGCCGAATGAACATTTTGCCACTTGCTGGCGCAACCGCAGCAAAAATTTGTTGAAATTCTCGCCCTCAATAGGAGTTATATTTCTAAACAAATGCCTCTCAAATGTAGTATTTCTTTTTGTAGAGAAATATTCATTTAATTTCGTTACCAAAACATCATAAATCTTAACATTATCTTTCCCGTCACTTTCCACAAGAGCCCCAGGAATGTTGAATATTACTTCTTGCAACTGGGGGCCAGCTAAGTGCAAAAGTTTATTCTTCTTCTTGACATCATCAGTAATTTCTTCCGCAGCCAGATAAAATGTAAAGGATCTCAACCATTTTTCCCATTCATGTCGAAGAAGCGACTTGTCAATTGTATCACAAAGGTAGGGTTTTATTACCTCCGCCATTTCACCAAACGAGCAACTGTAACAATAAATGTTAATATTGGTATTATCTGGTCAAGCTGACCTACCAAATGCAACACGTGTCTACACCTCAGGTGTCAGTCCACATTTTACGTATTTCACATAATTCCGAATTTAATCGGTATAATAATATTATAAATTCGTTTCGGTAATCCAATACACGCAATTTAATGCCCATTCACTAATCCAAAAACTTTTAGTGAAAGTCTGCCGCAATTTAGTGCAATTTGTGGTTTTCTATCACTTAAAAAAAATCAACCAATTTATCGCAATTTAATGCTAGATATCAAATTTTATAGTTTACCAATCGTCGCCAATGTAATAACCCGTGTTAAATAATAAACAAATCACCTTAATTTACATTTATAAGAAATTAGCTTTTATTTCATTTTTATTATCTTACTCTTGTTTTATTATCGACTACAATACTAGAACAGAGATGAGTTAATCCATCTCGATAAAGATCAGTGTTGCCACAAGTATGAAGGCCAATTCGTAACCCAATTCATAGATTTTTGCCATTGAAACTGCACATGCCACACGGCTGTGCTTGCGGTCGATGATAAGCAAATGCTGCACCCATCTTGCGGAAAGCTTTCTCATACCCAAGAGATCGTTCAAAATTGAAACCACTGATTCATGGGAGATGCCTATTGCATCTCTCACTTTCAATCTCCGATCCGTTTAAACCATTGAATTTTGCAATTGTTGCTGTACGGATAAGTACACTTATTTAATATGCAGAATGTTGTTTGTATGCGGCAACATTTGTAGTGAGTATTTTGCCTTTAAATTTCCTGAGTTTATTGTGAATAGCAGAAAGTCGGTGCACTACCTTTGTTATTTTAATATTTTCATGGGTTTGAGATTTTTCATAAAAATTCCTCTGATATTTAAGGAAATAGAAAACTATCGTTTTCGTTGTGATCCTAAAATATCTTAATCTGTATAAAACTAAAAAAAAACTCAAAAATGTGAGCTTCCGAATCTACATACACAGATGGACAAAAGTCACCGTCATTTGGTATCTAGAAGATTATAACAGCTCCCATGCCCAGAAAATAATGGAAACATAAAAAGTAGTATATTTAACAAAAACTATTATTTATATAAATTCTATTTCAGTTTAAAAATAAGGCTAATTCAAGCGTTATTTAAAAAAAAATGGCATATAACGATTGCTGTGTGCATTTTTGGTGGACAAAAGTCACCGTCATTTAATGAAGTACTTCATCAATTAAAGGGATAAAACTATTATAGTATGGAGTATGTTTGCCATTGTTTTTGATGACAACTTGCAAACGTTTCTGCATCGAATGAATCAATTTTTTGGTAATATCTGGGCTTATTTTCTGCCATTCCGGTAATGTGATGCTCCCGAATCCGCCGATCCAAATGGTCCCATAAATGCTATTGGATTCAGGTCGGGTTGACTATGGCGGAGTTTTCAGGGTAAGGGGAGTGTTGTACAAGACCCATAAGCGAACTATTTCTTTAAGTATATTCAAATTAAGTACTTTGTCCATTATTTCATCTATAAAGACGAGCTCTCCAACACCAGCCGTCGACATGCATCCCCATACCATGACTCCAGCACCACCGTGTTTCACAGTTAACTGTATATGCTTCTCTGCTAATGCTTCGCCTGGTTTTCTCCACGTTAAAACACGTTCGTCCGATTTATATATACAAAATTTACTTTCATCAGGGAAGATAACTTTTTCCCAGAAATCTATTCCTCTGCTTAAATGCTCTTTTGCGAAGGAAAGACGCTTCGTTTGGTTGACCTTGCTGATCTATGGCTTTTTTTTGCATACTCTAGCACTATAACCAGCGGAATTCAGCGCTCTGCGCACAGTACGTGGGTGAACAACTGTACCACTGCTTTCCTTTATCGCTGCAGCAATTTCTTTAACAATTTTAACTATTTTTATTATTTCACGCTTTTCGCGTACAGATAGTGCCGGCTGTCGATCACTCCTCGGCAGATATTTGCACTCTGGTTCATCTTTAAACCTTTTTATTATTGCAGTAATGGTGGTGGGTGGACGATTAACTAATAAACATATCTCCCGAATGGTCTTGCTTTGGTTGGACGCATTTAAAATATTTTTTCTTTCTTCAATTGTGGTTTCTTTCCTTTTTTGATTCATTTTTAACAATCACGAGGCGTCGGTAAATTTTTTAATTATGTACCGTTATAAAATGTATACAGATCAGTCTTAAAGCTACTATATTAAACGAACTCACTGATAAACAGAGCCAGAATGGCTTAAATTTTTGTTAAAATTACTTTAACAGGCAAGCTGAGCTGAACTGACGGTGACTTTTGTCCATCAAAAACGCACACAGCAATCGTTATATGCCATTTTTTTTAAATAACGCTTGAATTAGCCTTATTTTTAAACTGAAATAGAATTTATATAAATAATAGTTTTTGTTAAATATACTACTTTTTATGTTTCCATTATTTTCTGGGCATGGGAGCTGTTATAATCTTCTAGATGCCAAATGACGGTGACTTTTGTCCATCTGTGTACAATCTTATAAACAATTTGTTTTAAAGCAGCAAACAAATAAATAACAAAAATATTTTTGCGAACTAGTTTAACTATTTCATTTAAAATTTACCATAAAACGTACTTTTATGAGACGCAGTTCCCAAAAACAGTAAATAAATTAAATTAATAAAATGAAGAACTTTTATATAGCTTTTACAGTAATAAATTATTAAGTGCGATCAGGCTTGTTTGTTATTGTTTGGCCTTCGAGAGTTTTGCGTCTCACTGAATTGCCTTGCACAACTGTATCGTTTTACGGATCATTTTAAAAATTTCAGGTCCGCCACGCAGCTACTTCCTATGTGAAGGCATGAGTTGTATTAAGTTAGGCACAAAGACAATTACGGGAGTCGGTTAACACCCTAATAGGCATTGTATTCGTTACTCTGCCCATTCTGGGTAGTTGTAACTTGTAAATTAGTTTAGAAGTATTTTAAAGCTGATAGCCTAAGGACTAGCAACCTTTTATTCTTTGGTTTGCTACAATTTTAATTATACATTTTTTTAACGAGATAAATAAATAAAATAAAACTTTGTAAGTTATAAATTAATAAATAAATAGGTTACCAATTTAATGGTTGTTAAAATACAAGTTGTCACTACTTGACAAATGAAACTTTATAACTATGGAATTAATAAGTGTTAACTTTAGATATTGAATTCTCTAAATGATTCAACAGTTGATGAAATACAATAACAAGCTGTCAAAAATATTTCAGATGATGCTGGTGGAAATTTAAATCAAGAATACAATAAAAGCTCCGCAAGATCACCATTAAAATCGGGAAGTAAGGAAAACTCTGAACAAACAACGGAGAAACCAACCGGTAGTACTGATGTTGTTCCTCAGAATGGTATTTCTGTTACATGTAGTACGGCCAAATCCACAAGTGTTACAGGTTCCGTAACGAACACGACTAGTAATACGAACAATTCGTTAGAACAACTTAAAATTGAATTAGAGAATATAACTCATGCGCAAGCATTTGCGTCGGCTATTGTTGCTTCCATCAACAATGATCATGTCTATCAGCAGCAGCAACAACAACCTCAAGCACAGTCTGCTCAAATACAGCAGCAAAACCAAGAAGAGGTAAGTAGAATGAAAAACCCGACTGCTTTATTTATTTTTATCATATTGTAGATATGTAGATACTACATGCGTACATATTTATATATAAACAACCCAGTTAAGAGAGATTCGTTTGCAATGTGTGTGAAAATAAATTTTAATCCTAGACAAGAATTATTTAAGTTAACAACGTTCTGCTAATGCGTTGACGTAGTGCTGTAAAATATATAAAATCAGGAAACATGTATTCCAAAACAAGAAAGTAAAATAAATGTTCCTTCAAAGAGACACCTCAATTACGCGCTTTTTATTTTACAATACTTGCTCAAGAAATAAAAAGAAAAATAAACCAATTCCAATCTACAAAAACTTACTTTGTATTTATTTAACATTTTTATTCACATTATATTGCATGGGCCATGGTACAATATGTATATACTGTTTGCTTTTCAAGCGCCATATACTTGTATTTTGTGCTATGATCTGTCAAATGTCGTTAATTGTTTGCACATACTAATAAATCTCAGCTGGTGTTTGACATATCTCACCACAATGCGTTTGTTACAGTATTGCGACTACACAGATATAAATGGCACATATTGTTTCTTTCGCCAACTCTATTTGGTTTTTATACATGCATATAATTTTATTTAAATATGAAAATATTTGCGTGTTTTACTTGTATACATACTCGTACATACATACATATGTATATACACGGAGATTTTTTAATTTTCATTTCTGAAATTCTCACATGAAAACTAAAACATTTTTTTCTCTTTCTGATTGCATATAGAGACCTCTATCCGTAGCAAATACAGCATGCCATTCGTTGGGCCAAAGCACTCCGACGGGGCCACTAAGTTCTACAAGAACATCTTCTACATATAACTCAAGACGAACGTCTCTTGACAACAGTGTCAGCAATGAGTTGCAGAATTTAACAACCAGCCTTATAGAATGCTGTGATAATGTTCAAACTCAGTCAGCAAGCGTCGAAAACAGCATAACGGAAAACACTCAAGTTGCTCAGAAACTCTCCAAGCAGAATAGCTTGGAAAAAACAATACCATCCATTTCGACAGGTAGCGCAGAGTCAACAACAAATAATTCAAACCAGCGTCTTGGTGGTCTTTCTCAAAGCTCAATAGCTGATCTGGAGAAAAAACTTGCTGCTCTAAGAAATGCCGAAATACCAGATGAGGTTTTTTAGTTGTTATCTAATATAATATAGGTTCCACTATGGCTTTGCACAATGTTCGTAAACAAACATTGGGCGCGATAAAATAGTTCTCTACGAAAAATTAAAAAACGACACAAAATTTAAACCTTTAAATTTGTTAATAGTTCTGTTAAATACTATCTGATTTCCAATAGTAGAAATATGAAAATCAAAATGATAGTGATAGAAAAGTAACACTGAGCTAAGATACACTTTTTCCAAAAAACCAAACGTGATGTTCGAGGACGTATGTAAGTTTTTGTTCTCTAGCTGTTAACGTTATGGGAATAAAACATCAGCAATGACGAAAGTTAAGCAAACTTCCATGGAATAGCAATTATAAATTATTATCTAGCAGGAGGTGCTTTGTCTATTCAAGCTTTAAAAGTACTACTTTAGGTAAATTTATCTGAGGATGATTTAAAAAATAAGTTTTTACTTTTCAGACAGCGCTCTTCCTGAGCAGGCGTTCCTCAGGAATACCCAGGGCAAAGACTTACTTATTTTAAGCATCAAATCAGACACATCTTCTTCTTCTTCTTCTTTTGGCGCTACAGTCATTAGTTATCTGTAGTGGAATATTCTGCCTGGCGATGGAATCGGTGTTTTGTTCGCCGTTAAACTGACTGCAGAAGTGATCCTTCCAGATTCTCAGCATCGATTGCGGCTCTACTACGATTTGTCCCTCTTCGTCACGACAGGCTTCTGTCCGAAGCTTATATCCATTGGATAGTTGTTTTACCCGTTGGTAAAACTTTCGGATATTATTCCTGCCGTAACACCTCTCCAGTTCCTCGATCGCGCGCTTCTCGTGCTCTTTCTTCTTCTGTTTGAGAAGCCGGTGTTCTTCCCTTCTCTTCCGTTCGTAGAGCTCACGAGCTGCTCTCGTCCTTCTCTCCAACGTCGCCTTATACGCTGCTAGCTTCGCTGAATGTGCCTGCCTGCACTCGTCGTCAAACCATGGGGTTTTTCCGGGTGGCATTTTAAAACCCAATACATCAGAGGCAGCATCTCTGATGGCGTTTTGGCAACGGTTCCATTCCTCATCGGTTGTTTCGCCTGGCAGGGCTGGACTCTCTGAGAGCTTAAGGGAGACTAGATCGGCAAATTTCCCAGCGGTCGATTGCGATTGTAGCTTTGCGACGTCAAACTGTTGTGGTCGTGCTCTACTCCGGTTTGCTACTGATATCCGTGATCTTACCTTGGCTACAACAAGGAAGTGATCGGAGTCAATGTTGGCTCCTCGGAATGTTCGGACATCAAGAATACTGGAGGAGTGTCTGCCGTCGATCGCAATGTGATCAGTTTGGTTGACGGTTAATTGATCAGGGGACCGCCAGGTCCCTTTGTGAATGTTGAGGTGAGGGAATCGCGTGCTTGCTACAGTGAGATTGCGCCCCGTTACAAAATCTAGCAGCCTGAGTCCGTTATCCGATGTGTCGTCATGCAGGCTGTGTTTCCCGATGACTCTAGCAAAGATGTCTTCCTTGCCCAGCTTTGCGTTGAAATCTCCTAGGACGATCTTGGTGTCGTAGCTGGGGCATTGATCGTATGTTCTTTCTAGGTGATTATAAAAGTCATCCTTGCTGTCGTCATCTTTATCCTCCGTAGGGGCGTGGGCGCAGATTAGGCTAATGTTGCCGAGCCTAGCCTTGATGCCGATTGTAATGAGGCGTTCACTCACGGATTTAAAGCTTAAGACTTTTTGCCTAAGTCTGCCTCGAACAACAAACCCGCATCCAAACAGGCGCTGTCGCCGCTCTTTGTAGCAATCACCGTAGTAGATGTCGCAGTTTCTCACTTTCTTTTTGCCCGGCCCATCCCATCGCACTTCTTGGATGGTGGTGATGTCAGCCTTATAGGCTTCCAGGGCCTCCGCAAGTTCATCGGCTGCACGTGGTCTGTTCAGGGACCTGACATTCGTTGTTCCTCAGCAATAAAGTCATCCAGATTTATTCTTTGTGGTTGCATCAAAACTAGTGTGTTTTTACACGGTAGGGAAGTTACCCCCACGCACAACCCCCGAAACCTGGAGGACCGGGTCCTGGTTTAGACCCCTGGACAGAGGGGATTCGCTGCACACTTTGGTTCACCTCTAAGCGGGTGCTGTAGGGGCTATCCAGGGGCGCCACAAGGAGGCAGTATGTCAGCTTGACCAGTTCATTTTCAGGGATCGCTGCTGGCTTCTCGCCAGGTTGAGAGCAATCAACAACTTTGCCCTGAGTGCACTGGCCCATTTCCCCCGATGAAAGAATTTGGTATATAAAAAAAATGTTTGTCAGCTTTTAATATTTGGTTTATTTCCGACTTGCACTTAGCACCGCAAGCAATCTTCTTGGCATTGATCCCACAAGGTTTCTCGTTATATCCGTACTAAGTTTGTATCACTTTTTAATTATAGCCTTTTTCAAGTCGTCCTTATTGAAAATGGGCCTTTGTCTGAGTTTTCTGCCGGGGTGTTGGAAGACCCAGTTACTTGGCACAAATAAATTCTGATTGTCGAATTTCTGAGTTCCTGGAGTGTACGATTCTAGCAAATTTTATCCCCCCTTTTCGCTGTCTTGGAATTAGGATAGTTTTGTAAAAAATTATTACACTTTTTATTAGCTTTCAACACAAAGTATAACATTAGTGAAATGAAGCGGAAAAGAACTAGAAAAAGCTTTACATTTATGTGTATCTCTTTCACATTTCCTTTCCATATTTCTTCGTAAGAATATAAATACCAAAGAAAAACATAGAAAATTTGAGAATTGGCAAAACAAAGTATACTAAGTGTACACCCATATTAATATAAACTAAAATCTTTTTAATATATATAATTTGTTTGTGCAAATTCAACTCAAGTTGCGTTATTTTGGTTGTGTTGTGACTTTTTGAGTAAAACACAGGTGTTCATATATAAAATTATTTTATTTTTTAACTAGTTTTCTTTGAATTATATACACTTAGTCCAACGCTTCTCCAATTTGTCGAGGTCGTCAAAATAGGCATTTGTTTGCGAGATTTTTGGAGGTAATAATGTGTTTCCGCTTTTAATTATTTAAATATGAAGTTTCCGTTTAAATCTGGAGAATGGGGATGAGTATAAGGCCAATTCGTAACCGAATTCATAGATTTTTGCCATTGAAACTACACATGCCACACGGTTGTGCTTGTGGTCGATGGTAAGCAAATGCTGCACCCATCTTGCGGAAAGCTTTGTCATACTCAAGATATCGTTGAAACCACTGAGCCATGTGAGATGCCTATGGCGGTTAAAACCATTGAATTTTTTCAATTGTTTCGGATGTAGAGACCTCAACTGTACTTCCGTGTTTGTACGGCCACATCAATATTAAATAAAGCGCTTCTTTATCAATGGAAATGGATAGTGCAGAGTCCCCATAATATTTATCAAGCTTAGCCTTGGTTTGAGAGATGGTTTTTTCAGCAAAAAATAATGCTTAATGAGCACACGAAATTCACTCCTTTCCATTTTCTTCTTAAAACGCGCGGTAGTCTGCTATGAACGGCTATCAAACACAAACTAAATGATGCAGCTTGTTTAAATTTCGACAGGAGTCAACTGACAGTTGCCTGGTAATAGGAGCAGTGTTGCTATTGCAATTAAGAGGTGGGAAATTCATAGAATCACGGTCTTATTGACCCGCCCTCGTACGTAGCCGTCTTCTATAACAAATGTCTTTATCAGTTTTCACCTCTCTTCTACTTTGAAATTGGGTAACTTTTTTCATGATTTTTAAACCACCTTTTTCGGTTGAATTTCAACAAATCAGGAATGTAACCCAGTTATCAGTAAACAAATAACTAATTTAAAAAAGTTATTAAATGTTAAACAATTGAGCTTATGAATTGTCTTAAAGCTATACAATGTCTATTAAACTGAGAAGTATGTATAGCTGTTTCTTCTAGCTATGTATACACACAGCGTTGTCAACTTTGAAATTTCAAAACGCACCAAGGTAACCACGCTGTTTATACGAGACGGCATTAAAAAGACAAAACGTAGAAAAAGAGTACCCTGTTCATTCTGTGTTGGAAGATGGCATATTTATGTATATATTTTCTCAAGGAACTTATTAATCAGGTTATTATTTCTCCTACTTAAGCTTTTTCTAAATACTAAATATTTTCTCTTTTAAAAGTAAAAATATTAATTTGCAACAATAAGTTATTAAAATATTCCATCTCAATTCAAGGAAGCATAACAAACTAACTTGGTACAAATTATAAATAATAAAAAGAATAATTATCATGTCCCAATAAACAGAACTCAATAAAGAAGTGAAAATTTGTTCATGTTCTAAAGCCACAATTTGCTCATTTTTGTTTGCGAAAACACACTTTTTCATTTTAATTTGGTTTATTCGATTTCATTTGATTAAATATGAGAATAACAAACCAAACATGGTGGAGACTATATTAGCTCGCCTCATTGTACGAAATAAATTTTATTGACTGAAATCTTTTATTTCTTTTTATATTAAATCACCCCGTACAAAATAGACAAAAACTCCAACAAGCTCGTATACTAATAACAATTTGATGACGGCAAATACCCAAGTGCAAGTGGGAGATGACCAACAACGTGGAGTACGCAAGATTTCGCGTTTTTGTGTTAGTCGCGTACAAGAGCAAAAATCTAGTGAAAACATAAGCAACATAAAGTCTGCATCTGATGCGGTGACACCACCGACTGTTCCTTCTTTTATAGACTTGCAGGGATCTAATAGTGCCAATATAAATGAAAAAAGTAGTCTCAATAATACACCTACTGAGCAGTTACCTTCACCGCTTAATTATCTGGAACAGCCTCAGCAGCAACAGTTACAACAGCCGCCCAGTAACGTGGGACTGCCTACTACTGTTGTTATACCGTTGCAAACACAAGTACAACCATCAGTATTAAATTTACAGCAACCACCGCAAGTGGCTTTATACAATGCTGGCAGCAATTCAACAGCACAGCAACAACAACTGACGCAGCAGCAGCAAGTTCAACAAGGTACAATTTTACAACAAAAAATACCTTCCGTTGGAGCACAAATATTAATTCCAAATTTACAAGTGCAACAACCAAATATGCAACAACTTTTAACTCAAAAACTGAACTCATCACTAAATCAAAATAAATCTCCATCTCCGGCTGTTTCGGAGTCGCAAAAACAAACTGTTCAACAGCCTCAACTTGCTTCTTTATTAACATCTCAGCATGTTAGTACATCCCAACCAGCAAGTGCCCACCCACTCCAAAAAAATTTTAATCAGCCTCAAATTCAACCAAATCAAACAGTTCCTGTGATTCGTTCTTTGCTTACGCCAACCTTGCCACAAAGCTCTACATCATATACTATGCTTACTTCTTCACAACAGCAACAAATAGTCAATCCGATCGTTCATTCACAGCAGTCGCAGGTTCAAGGCGCCAATCCACAGCACCCCATTTACATTCAGAGTGAAGGTTTGTAAGGCATTTATGTTATTTTTTAACATTTTAGTAAACAGGGGGAGGGGAAATTAAAGGCGCGGCTGATTACCTCTTCCATATCTTCGCCTTCCTTGGATGTCAACAGTCGATTTTTGTTTTTGACATTTTGAGTCCGATTAATTCTTAATTCCTTGGATGTTGTACGGAGAAAATATTTTTCAGAAAAATTTAGTACCGTATAATTATATATGCCAATTGCGGAACGTTTTTCAAAATTCTGCTTTATTTTTCAAGAATATGCTTTTAGTGTGGTCCAAAAAAATTTTTTTTGGGCAATCGAACGGTTTTAATTATTCAGATTTCTACACCAATAGTTGCTTCTTATCTATTTCAAAGCATTTAAAATAACTATCTATACAAAATAGTTTCTGTTAAACTACTTTTTTTTACAAATGCACGCTTGAGGTCGTGTGTAAATTTAATTTGAACTTCCCAATATATATACATATGTACATACATACATATAAAATTAAATATACGAAGTCTATTCAAAGAATAATATGAATTTTAAAATTCCAAAAATTAGATGAATTTTAAAATTTCTTAGCCACTTACATTCGATTGTCGTTTTTTATGTTGGTACACTCGTTTTCAACATAGGTTCACTTTTACAAATTAGAAGAGAAGAAGTTCCATAAAGCACTTGAAATGTTAACAGTGGCATACGATGATTGTATTCTGAGTCAGATAAATGTAGACAAATACTACAAGATTTTCAAAGACGACGGTCGCCTTGAATGCCTCGAATGCTTCAGCACATCGGCAACCACTGAAAATGTTGAGAAAGGGAAGAAAATTGTTTTAGGAATTGCAAAGGATATCGGCATATTTTGGCATGAAAGGTGGGACAGGGAAGTTCTTTCCAAAATTGCCGAATTTCGACAAAAAAAAAACGTCGCATGTTCGTAATTTTTGACTAAAAACAACACCATAATCATGCCTCGGCTACCGTATTCACGAGATTTAAGATAAAAATCGTATCGCTGAAAGACCTCAAAGATATACGGAAACTTGCTTGTCAGAACTGCTTCTAGGATTACAAAATATGATGGCTTTGAAATGCACAAAATAAAAATTGATAAATAAACAATTATTTTTTGAGAAATTCACCTTTATTTTTGAACGGACCACGTCCACTCAAAAAAATTGCATGTTGTCTCGGTGAAACTTCTTCAATCATCATTGTGTTTCTAGCATAACTCTATAATATAATTTTTAAAGTTCTTGTTGTATTCTAAAGATTTATTGTGGCGTACGTAACTCTATCATTTAAATAGAGTGATTGCGAGAAGTTAAAGCGGCCTTTAAAATACTATACATATACTTATGTCTATACAATAAAAGATTAAGTTTCTCGGTTTCTTCATCAAAATTGGATATTTTTCAGCAATTATTTTATGGTGTACATACATACATAGATAACAAAAATTAAAAATAATTATATAATTTTATTTCATTTTAGGTGTTGAAAATGCTATGCGTCTGCAAATGTCACAGGAGGAACCAGTTTCTTTAGCAGCCACTCATCCAAATCTCCTTCCAACAGTTATACAATCGGTAAATAATTCAAATTTGTTGTCAAGCTTATTTTTTGCACATGTTAATGAGTAATATTGGATAGCCATTTAACCCAACAATTTATTTAAGTATGACTGGGAAAAGTGATTTTATTACGGTACAAACGGAAGTATGTGCCCCAAATAGTACAAAACTATAATTTTTATCATTTACTTCTAATCTATTATTGCTACAAGGTGTACAAAATATTAATATTTATTTTTTGAATGTCTTTCATTAATGCCAACTTCTTATTCAGTAATAATTTCCACAGTTTGTAATTATTTTGATACAATTTATTAGTTCGCGATTTTTTGAATTACTACGGTATTGCACCAAAGGCTCGATATTTATACATTTTGTCGCAGACCCTACATACATATGTATATAATGTGACTTTTATTTTGAGATTACGGAATAAGTAAGTGAAAGGTGATGTTTTCTTATTTGAAGTCACAATTAAAGAAAGGGAAGTGTTTTTATTAAAACGCGAAAACAAATAAATTTGAAATACTCAAGTACAAATATTATGCCGCTTAATTTAATATTTTAAAATAAACGACAGTAATAAGTCCACGTCAACCATCAAATAAAAAAGATAAGCTTTAAAGCTGTTTCCTTGATTGCTTTTTTCTGCCGTAATAGTTCTCGAAGTCGTTTTAAACAATTATGTATGTGTAAATAGTTAATGTTTCATATTGCGGTGTAATTAGACCCAACACAGTGTTTGTATATAACCCAATTAACGTTTTGGAAGTCAGCCAAGTTTGTTATTTTATAAAACTGGTATTTTTTTACTGCCCGTAGTTAGAAAAAAAATTGATAAACAATTCCATTCATTATGTTATATATACATATATATTTTTTTTAATAATTTTGTCCACAGCTTATTCAAGCGTGAGATTTCTTATATAGGGTGTTTTTTATTGAGGTATAGAACTTTAAGTTGGCATCACTTTTTTAACTGGCGGCCATTTTGTCAGCTGTCAAGTGATTAATATTTAGTTTGGTTTGCCATTTCATCATGAACAGGTTGACAAAAGAACAACGCTTGCAAATCGTGCAAATTTATTTCGAAAATAATGGTTCAGTTCGCGAAGTTTACCGCAAGCAAGTTTACCGCAAGTCGACATAATCGTCCATCAGAGCAATTAATTCGGTTAACCATGGATCGTTTTCGCACTACGTTTACTCTATGTGATAATACGCATCCGCAGAGACGTCGAACAGTGCGCACCGAAGAAACAATTGCCGCTGTAGAGCAAAGTGTTGAAGAGGACCCGAATGAATCGATTCGCCACCGTGCACAGCAATTGGAGCTTTGTCCATCAAAAATTGGACCTGTAGAATTGGCTTTATTCGAGCCAGCCGCGGCGGTCACATGCCCGAAATCATATTTAAACATTAATGGCATAAAATCATCCTTCCAATAAAGCCAAATTGATGGACATTAAAACGATTTTCTTGTGTTTTATTTCAATTCGAAGTTCTATACCTCTAAAAAAAACACCCTGTATTAAAGCTCACTTCAAACTAAAACCTTGATTTTCACTCTGTCGCAAAGAAAAATTCATAATATTGTGTTAGAAATTTCACATTAACATTTTGAAACATATTTTTCGTATATTTTGTTTATTGCCATAATATTTCACTACAGTCTTCTTTTTCCAAATCTAAATATTTTTATTTATAGATTATTTAAATTTACAATTTGACTTATTCTAAAGTCTCGCGCTCCTATGAGTGTCAAACATTGTAGTGACTCAGCTTTTCGTAGTCGCTTTATTTTAAGAAGTTTGTGATCTTTAGGTTCCAAGCCAGAGGTTTAGCAGTTCAGATTGTCGAATGTGTTAGAATTCGACACGAGTTTGAGTCAGATCAAATATTAGTTAAACAATATTAAATGTTTTATATTAATGCGTTTCGCAATTGCGGAGGAAGTATAATAAAAACAAAGGATTTGTATTGCTTTGAGCATAAATTGCTTAAAGCATAAGAGAGAGAATGTATTAAAACACATATTGAAATTCAAAGACAGCTTGTAAGGTATTGATGCACGTTTCAATCATTGTAGATATCTTTCTAGCTTATGCCAAAGACTATAAACAAACAGCCATATTTATAGCAAATTGTGTGTTTAAAGAGTACAATTGTTATGAAACAATTTGTGTCCAATAAACTTCGTATAAAAGGTTGTGTTCACAAATCGACAATATCAGCTCTGCAGCTATTAAACATGCTTAGCGATTTTATGATTACGTACGGCAACTCTTCTTATTTCGCTCACATTTTATTGTTAGTGATGCTCTATCTCACTGTTCGACTAACTCGGTAATAAAGCAAATAAATATATTTAAATACATTTAAATGTCCAAACCTATTTAAAAAAGTAAAAATCACACTAAATTTCTTAAATATTTTCATATATTTATTTTTAGTAGAATACACAGAGTATCGGGTTTGTCAACATTTGATTTACATCACTAATATATTTTGTTAGCTTTATTTTATTTCTGTGTGTGTTTTTTTTTATTATTTAAAGTGTTTTCACTGTGGATGAATCCACAGTTTTTTGTGCTAGACCATAAAGATCTGAGCACCGTCTTGGCACTGAAAAATTATGCTTTCTCTTACCAAATCCACGATTGTGCGTACGGTCATCTAGAACTGAAAAAAGGATTGGGCCTTTCTTGGTATATCTTAGTTTGCTGAATATATGAGACCAGAACTGGAGTATGTGCAAATATTTGCAATTGTTAATTTATTTTCTTTTTTGGTATTGATTACACTTAAGGTACCCACAAACGACATGTTTTTGCGTATGTTTTTAAGTTTTTAATTTTAGGTCACAAGCGCTCATGTACATTTACATCTGATATCAGCCATGTTTATTACAACAGCTGATATATGTACATACATATGTACATCTATGAGTGCTTGAAATCAGACTTTATTTTTGCATAAAAGTCATTTGGGGAAAGCTAATTTTATAAATTTGTTCACTAATAATTTTTTTTCTATTCTAGTTTTACGTCTTCTTGTTCTTTATCTTCTTTTTAAAAATGTATACTAGCCGTTGAAATATATTTTTGGCCTCGCTTATGTACTGTTGACGTAATTTTTTATTATGAATTTTTTTTTTTACAACATCTTGAACAATTTATGAATTATATTGTATTTATTAAAATACATATAAAGGTAGAATCAAAAACAATAATTAAAAACTTTTGCAAAATACTTGTTTCAGCCGACTAACAGTTCGTTCGGCTAACTAACTACGCCGAAGAATGTTTGCGAGTTCCATAGAAATTTGGTTTTAGACGTTTCAAACATACAAACTCGAGTATGCTCTCATTGAAAATTTGGCAGATGACATTGCTCATGCTTTTTACAGAAGCAATGTTTTTGAAGCCACACACGCCGTGTGGTGTGTAAAATTTGACATTTAAATTGTGAAAAACGTCGTCTGTGGGTAACTTTAACTGTTAATCGAATTCTATTTGATAAGTCCATATTATGAATTAAAACAGGTTTTCTTCAGAACTCTTGTAAAATGTTTCGAAATATTATTATGTATTTATAATGTAGCAAAAAACAAAATGTCAAATTGTCGCTTTATTCTTGGTTTAAAGAAGGAGCAATAATATTTAAATTTTTAAGGATGCTTAATACAACGTTTATAAGGCTATTAATCAGTTATGAATACAACTTTAGTAAATTTGGCTTATAAACGGTTAGTAAGCCTTATGAAAACTTTTAGGAATATGGCTGTTTGCTTATACGCTATAAAGATCATCGACTTATTAAATAAATCGCTTAAAAAATACAATTTGGTTTGTTCCGAGTTTGACGATTGTAACGGTATATCAAGGCAAACTGATGAGCAAAAAGTGTTTTTTTTTTGCACTCTTTGTTACTTTAAAAAGCTCTGTTGGTGCTAGAAAGTTTGTAAGATGTTTTGCTTATTTTCATTCACTGTGTTCAATAGATTGCTCTTAAAAGTAGTTGAAATGGAAATATCAATAATACGTTTGAAGATCTAGCGAGATCTGCCAGAAATAAAAATATAAAAATAGACTTGGAATTTTCACCGGGATTACGTTTAACAATTTGCAAAAGTTTTTAAAACACAATAGCGTTATATTTTAAGTAATTTTAGGCACACTTAGGAAATCAAAAAACAATATTTGAAATGTTTTGTTGTCTGTTTTTTACAAAGGATATAAAACATAACCTGGACTCTTTGGTGAACCAGCTGTGCAATTTACGTTTGGGTACAAATCAACATCAAAGACTGCTACTTTTAAGACAACGCCAGCTTATCGAAGAAGATGAATTACGCTTGAAGCATTATGTTGAATATGAAAAGTTTCAAAAGGCAATGAGACAAAGTAAGTAATTAAATTATAGTCTATGAAATATAACTTACAACTATAAAGACAAAAACTTTCTAACCTAAGAATTTAAAAAGAATGTTATTTCTGTAAAATGTAAAAGAAATTGCAACTGGGAAGCCTAATTACATAATAAAAAATTAAGTTAAAGTAATAGGGCTATAAATATTATTACTAAAAAATAACGTCAGGCCACTGTAAATGGTTACCTGAAAACATTTATTTTACCGATAAAACTGGTTGTTTTGTCATATAAAACAAGTGACGAAGCAGCAGGAAAGCAATGGGAATGATTAAAAACTATCTACATACACATATAGACAGAAAGTAAACTAGAAAAAAACGTTTCAAGTTCTTTTCTACAATTTACAAAGGTAAGTGCCAACTTTCCCATTGTAAATTTACTACATTAGGGTTGGTATTTTTTCTATATCAAACAAGAGTGCATCAAATACGAAATCTGCAGAGAATTTTAAAATAAGTGTTACGGAAACACCCATGTGCTGAAATCAAAGTGGAACCTCCCATTTCTCACGAGAAAGTTTAAACAATTGTTTTTTTTTCACTACAAACACACAATGCTTAATAAAAATATGAAATACTACCAATTATTTTTAGTATTAAAAAAGACAATGTTCAAATCAATAAGAACATAAAAATGTACATGCGAGTGTATTTGTCCTCGTAAATCACTATAAATTTATCTTTCGACCTATAGAGGAAGGTTATATATAAAAAATTTTTACTGTCCATTTGTGATAGTCTGTTACGACTTTCGATAGCAACTGCCGCAATATCAGCACGATTATTAAGAATTGCAAGCCGATAATCATTAATCATAGCAATGTTTGCTTCATATTCATCAGTTTGTATGCCAGTACATATTTTTAATTTTCACATATTACGTTTCTTCTGTACTCCTTGCCAATTTGTTTGATCCCGATCAAATTTACATACATATGTATGTACATACTGTACAGAAATTTTTCTGCCGGTTTTTATGAGTTTTATTAACCTTTAATACAGTTTTGTAAAAAACATACATTGTTGTAATTTATTTTATTTTAAAAGATTGAAGAAATAAAACTTTAATTATAATAATTCATGGTGCATACTTTATTTTGACGCTCACAGTATACATATACATACATATATGTATATTAGTCTTTTTGTACAAAATTCTTGCTAAATTTTTATATTAAAACTATCATCGTACAAAAAAAAATTTGGAAAATAATAGGTATCTCAAGAAAATTTAATTTTATTGGCTTTTACACACGCGTATAGCATAAATACACTAAACATATTTTGGTAAATGAATAAAAATTACAATGGATATGAAATGTGCTTTACTTTAAATACATAATAATGTATGTATGTACAGTGGTTCACAGCTTATTGCAACCAGCCTCATTAAACAAGTTAAAGTCGATATAACTTTTGAATGAAGCAAAATTTTGAAAAACTTGCATCACCCTTATCGCGAATCTCAAGGGAATAAATTCTGTTCCCATGAACAATAAATTGGCATCGCCAATTGTTAGGGAATAAAATAAACAGCTGTGGCAATTCGAACATTCTATTGTGAATGGATGTAATTTTATTTTTAGTATTTTTTGCGATTTTGCGTGTTTTTAATGGCTTTCTTTTTAACATACCGCTTCTGATCAACCCAAACCTATTAATATACCAGAATAATAATTGAATATTATTCACCCTTATCGCGAATCTCAAGGGAATAAATTCTGGGGAATAGTTTTTTATTCCCATGAACAATAAATTGGCATCGCCAATTGTTAGGGAATAAAATAAACAGTTGTGGCAATTCGAACATTCTATTGTGAATGGATGTAATTTTATTTTTAGTTCCTCTAATTGGATTTGCCGCTGCAACAATCCTAAATTGTTCTTTAACTCTTCTTCTCTCATTTTTTCCTTCGCATTATTGTGCCGAATTGTTTCGACAAGCAATTTATTCTGCCATCCCGTATTTCTATCAACGTTGTGGTTATTTTTCTAAATCTATGTTCTACTTCCTTATTGTGCTCTTTCCACATGTCAATTGCTTCACCGAAATGGCGGCTAAGGTTTTTTTGAGTTTCTAACTCATCTAGTAACAAATCTGTTGTGGTTTTTTTACTTTTTTTGCAAGGCTGCTTTATATTTGAGTTTGCTGGTGTATTATCGTCGTCCACGCCTTCACCGTAATGGCCATAAGGATTTTTTTGAGTTTCTAACTCTTCCACTAGGAAACCTGTTGTATTTATTTTAGTTTTCTTGCAAGGCTGCTTTATATTTAAGTTTGCAGGTGAGTTATCGTCGTCCACGGCAATAACACATAATTCTTCAGCATTTCGTTTTTCACATGCCTTTTGCAACTCAAACACTTGAGCTTCCTTTACGCCTTCAACACTCTCGTCTAGCGATAGCAAACTATATATTGCCTCTTCTGTTGCAGAAAATCTGTATTCCTTGTTTGGGCCGCCGCCAGTTTTTCTTCGATTTTGCGTGTTTTGAATGGCCTTCTTTTTAACATACCGCTTCTGATCAACCCAAACCTATTAATATACCAGAACAATAATTGAATATTATTATGAACATGTTACTGAAAAATGCTTACTTTTTTCCATTCGGCTATTGATTTTGAAGGCGGACCTTGACTATTTAATTGGATTTCTAAATTTCTCCAGAAGTCAGTCACAGTTTCCTTATTCTCTTTATGAAACCCTTTGGCAATGTCGGGATTTCCACACATTATATCCACCAATGTAGCCAGCTGTAGCTTGTTCGCATTTCCACTCCTTTTAAAAATCAAATCAAACAATTAAAAACAACTACCTATTAAAAAAAATAACAAGAAAACTACTTACATTGTGCTTAATTTTTTATTCCCAATCAAAATGTTTGTGAAAAAAGTCACATATTTTTTGAGAAAAAAAAATCGGCGATGCCATATTTTTTTCGAACATGGGAATTTTTTCACATGAAATTAATTCACGATTGCAAATTTAGGGAAAGGGAAAAATTTCGGGCGAAAAATTATTCATGATAGGGGTGTATATAGAATTTAAGAGAAGACTTTCTTGTCTGCATAAAAAATTGTTATTTTATTCTAAAATTTACATATTTATAATCTTAAAAACTAAAAATAATAAAACAAGTATTTTTATAGTCGCAGCTTATTGTAAGATCTATTTGATTGACATCCCTTATCGTGTAACGGTAAATTTCCAATAAGTATTGTTTTTAGATATGATTTTAATTATTTGCGTAAGCTTTTAATGTGATTTCATTGACATCCCTTATCGTGTAACGGTAAATTTCCAATAAGTATTGTTTTTAGATATGATTTTAATTATTTGCGTAAGCTTTTAATGTGATTTCAGTAAGTTGATTCGGAGATTCATTTTTGAATAATGGGACGACGCACTACAATCGAGTAAAGAGAATTGGTAATTCACCATTACAAAAATGAACTTTCCCGGCAAAAAATTGCTGAAATTGTGTGTCTTAGTGATTCGGCAGTGCAGAGTTTAATTTATAGATTCAGGCAAGAAAATAGAGTAGTCGACAAAGGCAGAACAGCTACGAACAAAATTTTTATTGAAGCAGATGAGCGCTATATATATAGTTAGAAAAATTAAGAAAAACCCGAAGCTATCTGCTCCAAAATTAGCTGCAGAGGTTAAAAATTATTTAAATATAACTGTCAGTGTAGAAACTACACGCCGTGTCTTAAGAAACCATGAGTTTAATGGTAGAGTAGCCCAAAAAAAAGCTTTCATAACTAAAAAAATCGAGCTGCACGATTAAAATTCGCCAAAGATTACATTACCAAAGACTTAAGTTTTTGGGACCATGTGATTTTTGCAGACGAATCCAAACTTAACCCTTTCGGCTCCAATGGTCAAACTTCTTCTTCTTCTTCTTCTTTTGGCGCTACAGTCCGTGGTGAACCTGGGCCTCAACCAACAAAGTTTTCCAGCTGGCACGGTCTTTAGCCAGCGTTCTCCAATTTTGCACACCAAGTTGGTTGAGGTCCCTCTCCACTTGTGTGCGCCATCGGTTCCGTGGGCGTCCTCTACTGCGTTGTCCCACAGGTTCGGAATCGAAGATTCTACGGGTCGGAGCAGTATTCTCCATGCGCTCTACATGGCCCAACCATCTTAGCCGTTGGATCCGTAGGCGCCTGGTTAGGCTCATGTCGCTGTACAACCCGTACAGTTCATGATTGAATCTTCTTCTCCAGAAACCATCAACGCAAACAGGGCCGAAGATTGAACGCAGAACTTTTCTCTCGAAAATACCAAGGACTTCCTCATCCGCCTTCGACACCGTCCATGCTTCTGCGCCATAGAGAAGTACAGGGATTATCAAAGTGGTTTATAGTGTCAACTTGGTTTTTCGAGAAAGGGCCTTACTACTCAATTGCCTCTTGAGCCCAAAGAAACAGCGATTGGCAAGAGTTATTCTGCGTTTGATCTCGGTACTGATGTTGTTCATACTGTTGACTTGGGAGCCAAGGTAGACGAAGTCCTTCACTACCTCGAAGTTATAGCTGCCTATGTTGATGTTCTGGCCCAGTCGTCGTGTTCGACCAATCACGTCAATGTCGTCAGCGTATGCTAGCAGTTGCACGGACTTTTGGAAGATCGTGCCTCTGTTGTTGGCGTGTGAGTTTTGCACGATCTTCTCAAGAATTATGTTAAAAAAAGTCACATGACAGTGCGTCGCCTTGGCTAAATCCCCTTCTGACATTGAAGGTCTCGGTGAATTCGTTACCGACCTTGATGGAGCAGCGAGAGTTCTCCATCGCCATCCTACACAGCCTGACGAGTTTAGTAGGAATGTCAAAACTAGACATGGCTTCGTATAGCTCGTCCCTATACACACTGTCATATGCGGCCTTAAAATCGACGAATAGGTGGTGGGTGTCGATTTGCATCTCTTGGGTCTTTTCCAGGATCTGCCTATTTCCTGACCTATCAAACTGTTCACGAATGGTTTCAGGCGCTCACACAAAACGGCAGAGAAGATCTTGTAGGCGATGTTCAGGAGACTTATTCCTTGGTAGTTGGCGCAGTTGAAGGGGTCTCCTTTTTTGTGGATCGGGCAAACGATGCTGAGATTCCACTCGTCGGGCATGCTTTCCTCCGACCATATCTCACAGATGAGCTGGTGCATGCTCCCAACCAGGTCATCTCCGGCTGCCTTAAATAGTTCCGCGGACAGTGCGTCCGCTCCTGTAGCTTTGTTTGATTTCAATCTCGATATTGCTATCTTGACTTCATTCAGGTCGGGGGGACGGAATTCTCTACCATCATCGTCCGTTGTCTGTAGTGGAATATTCTGCCTGGCGATGACAAAACGGTGTTTTGTTCGCCGTTAAACTGTCTGCAGAAGTGATCCTTCCAGATTCTCAGCATCGATTGCGGCTCTACTACGATTTGTCCCTCTTCGTCACGACAGGCTTCTGTCCGAAGCTTATATCCATTGGATAGTTGTTTTACCCGTTGGTAAAACTTTCAGATATTATTCCTGCCGTAACACCTCTCCAGTTCCTCGATCGCGCGCTTCTCGTGCTCTTTCTTCTTCTTTTTGAGAAGCTGGTGTTCTTCCCTTCTCTTCCGTTCGTAGAGCTCACGAGCTGCTCTCGTCCTTCTCTCCAACGTCGCCTTATACGCTGCTAGCTTCGCTGAATGTGCCTGCCTGCACTCGTCGTCAAACCATGGGTTTTTTCCGGGTGGCATTTTAAAACCCAATACATCAGAGGCAGCATCTCTGATGGCGTTTTGGCACCGGTTTCATTCCTCATCGGTTGTTTCGCCTGGCAGGGCTGGACTCTCTGAGAGCTTAAGGGAGACTAGATCGGCAAATTTCCCAGCGGTCGATTGCGATTGTAGCTTTGCGACGTCAAACTGTTGAGGTCGCGCTCTACTCCGGTTTGCTACTGATATCCGTGATCTTACCTTGGCTACAACAAGGAAGTGATCGGAGTCAATGTTGGCTCCTCGGAATGTTCGGACATCAAGAATACTGGAGGAGTGTCTGCCGTCGATCGCAATGTGATCAATTTGGTTGACGGTTAATTGATCAGGGGACCGCCAGTTCCCTTTGTGAATGTTGAGGTGAGGGAATCGCGTGCTTGCTACAGTGTCAAATGGTCAAACTTACGTTTGGCATAAGCCAAATACAGAGCTGAAAAACCAAAACTTGAAGGCAACAGTAAAACATGGTGGTAGAATTGTCATGGTGTTGGGCTTGTATGTCGTCAAGTGGAGTTGGAAACTTGCAGTTTATTGAAAATACAATGGATAAAAACATGTATCTGGACATTCTTAAATCGAATTTACTGCAAAGTGCCGAAAAGCTGGCCAACAAAGAGGAGTTTCGCTTTTATAGGGATATCGTCCCGAAACATAAGTCAGTCATAAGTCTGATTTGAATGTTATTCAATATTTATGGGCAATATTAGACCAAAGCGTCCGCCAACACCAGATACCGAACCGCAATGACCTAATAACAGCACTAAGCGAAGAATGGTCGAAAATAACTCCCGAAACCACAAGAAAACTAGTGAATTCTATGTAAAACAGATTAAAAGCGGTAATTAACCAGAAAGGTTAATTTTAAACTATAAAAAAAGTACAATGAAGTGAATAAATTTAATTTTTTTAGATGGTTGAAATAAGCTGAGACTATAGAATAGGGTTGCTAGTTTTACTTTTCGAAAAAGCGGGAAAAATAGAAAACAAATTCCAAAATAGCGGGATTTACGAAAGTTTCGCGGTACAAATGATTAAATTTTTATACTTTTAAGAATATTTTATTTAAAATAAGTAAATTTTTTTATAGTTTAAGGTTCACAAATCGAATAATTACAAAAAGGAAAAAAATAAAAAATTCATACGCAGTCTGCTTTTTGGAATTCATTTACAAACATTTTATATACATATGTATATTTTATGTATAATTTATTGCAACGCAATTCAAATTCAATTTTAGTCTTCTAAATAATATTCAAGGTTTTAAAAATCAAAACAAATGCTGTAGTAAAGAAATCAAATTCGGAATTTTCAAATCGAATTTGGTTTTTAAAAAAATCAGAACTATCCATTTCCATACCAGACTCAGCCTTTTAAGTTTTAACTTTTAGGAAAAGGTTGGTAAAGCCTTATGAAAAATTCTATCTTTCGTTAACAAAATTCTGATTTTTTTATGAAAAAATCTGATTTTTTATTTAAAATGCGAAATTTAAGCTAAAATTGACGAATTTGATTTATAAAAACTCGAGGGAAAGTCCGAATTCTTACATAAAAAATCTATATTTTATATTTAATATCATTAGGATATTTGTTTTTATATAAGTATGTATGTATGTATCTATAAGTTACTAACAAAATCGTTATTAGAAATAAATGTTGTGTTAATTGCAAAAATTTGTATTTGTACTTGGAAGAGTTTCAAAAACTCTTTCATAATTTATTATTGTTTTTAACATATTGAAAAATTCTAAGTTTTTCCTTTTTTCAGCCATGAATTCTCCAATTCCCAATTAGCATTATACTTAGTTAATGTTCTAAACTTTTCCTCCTTACAATTTTCTGAACTTTTTTCGGGATTTTTACTCATTTGTATTCTTTGTTTTAAAATCATAGACAACTTTTGTTTTAGCAAATAAATTTGAACGTAAAGCTAAAAATACCAGGGCGAGGCGAGTTTATTATGATTTGAATTCGTTTTATACAGTGAGGTATGAAGTTATAAGAACGACTCTCTTTTATGAACTGTTATAAGGTATCACATTTTATTGAAAGCTGATAGTTCTAAATTAAAAAACCTATTAGATTAAGAAAAAAAGGGGAATTTTTAAACCATCTAATCAAATCTAAATCTTAAAATCGGTACATTCATGCGAAAAGCGGTACAACTGGCCACCGTACTATAGAAATACCTAAGTTTTATTATTTTTAGTTTTTAAAATTATGAATATGTAAATTTTAGAATAAAATAACAATTTGTTATGCAGATAAGAAAGTCGTGTATTAAATTCTATATAAATTTTTTAAATATTTTGCTTCATTCAAAAGTTATATCGAATATAACCTTTTCAAAGACGATGGTTGAAATAAGCTGTGAACCACTATATGTACATACATACATACGTATTCCATATAAAATTTTACTAAGTAATTTTACGTAGCATAAATATATATGTAGGTAATTAAAATGCTTATTAAAGATAGGCTTTAACGTAATTTACTATTTAATTTAAAGCAAAGACAACTTTATTTAATAAACTTAGAAACTATTTTTTACAAAAATTACATTGCGGAGCACGTGTGCTGTGGCAGAGATTAAAAGAAAATGGGAAGTCACATTGTATATATCTGATTTTAAACACATTTCCCTCAGCTGCCAGATTTCCCTAGTTACTGGCCAGTCTTGTACAGCGTTGCCAAATGTGCAGATTTATCTGCATTTTGCTGTTTTTCGAAGCATTGAGCAGTTTTGAAGTTTTTTGTTTTAAAAATCAGTTTTTACGAAATTTTTGCATTTTTGACCCATATTATTTTTAATAAATTTTTTACTTTCAACTTTTGTATTTCTGAAGTCTTAATTTCATCCCCCGGATAATTAATTTTCCCAAAAAAGTGAAATGAATAATTCCAACAAAAACTAATGGAAATTGAGTCCCTTTTCGTTATGCTGCTCAATTAGGGAGTTTTTTAATTGAGTAAATGGATCAATTAAAAGAGCATCGGATAAATAATTTTCTGCTTAATTCATCCAAAAACCATGCAAATTTAGAAACTCAATTTATGAAGCAACGGTGAGGTAATGTTTTTATTACATTTTTTTGCAACATTGATTAAAAGCAAAGAGTTATGTTTTTTACATTGAGTTTAGTTTTAATTTTATGGTTTGCAATATAAATCATAAAATACTAGCTCTTTGCTTCGTTTACTTATATGTGTACATATTTATATGTACATATATATGTATATGTATAAAACAAAATTTAGCTTTGATTAGGCTTCATTTATGTGAAGTTTTTTCACTCGAAAAGCATATTTTTATTCCAAAAATTAAAAAAAAAAATATGGCAACGCTGATTGAATATCACAAATATATTAAACGCATTATATATTTGACATTTGTTCTAAAATCTATTATTTTCAATTCTAATAAGTTTTTTTTTAACATTAATAATCACTACTATACATTCTATACCTTCTTTGGCAAAAAAATAAAAACGAAGAAATACTCGTAATACAAGCCACAGTTTCTTTCTTAAGTCCGTTTTGTTATAGTGTACTCCAAAAAATTATATGACTACAAAATAAAAGAAAAAAGGCTGCGTGATCACTTGAATTTTTTGGAACTTCCTATCGTGTGCAATTAACTCTAAGATAAACAAATAAACATTCTTAAAAAAATATCACTTCATGTGCTCTAAGAATGTAAACATATTCAAAATTAAATAAAAAATATTGCCTTTTATATACTTATCTCAAATATACAATAACTCCTTTTGCGTGTGTGTTTGCTTTCTTAAAAGCTGTAAACGCTCAGCCTACAAGTTTATACCTCTGCGCCGATTTCTTATCACTTGCGACGCTGACGAAAGGGATGATCAACGTCAAGGATCGCTTCCCGCATCTCACTTGCTGTAAACGAAGCTGCTGCGAAACTGCATCCCATTTCACCGTTGCTTGTACCGAAAGTGAGTTCTCCACCCGGAAGGCTTGAACAGCAGGCGCAACCACCACAAGTTGCGATAATATTGTTCCGGTTGCTACCTTTTTCTTTGAATTTGCCTTGTAGTGTATCCAAACCTACAATATTAACATTTATTACACTGCCATTGTTTAGTTCTTATTTTTTTATTACGTACCCGTCTTTCCAATTTTCGGATAATCCTTCTTAAGCTCGACAAGTTTTTCAAACTATTGTTTCGTTGTAACTTTATTCTTTCCATAAAGAGGTCAAAATCATTGGTTCATAAATCAGTTCAAGACAAGTTAAAAAAATCGGTTTCGCATTCCATTTTTTCAGTTTTTTATTTAAAACAACTGCTCGTGATCAGTTGTAATTTGTTGCCTTTTTTAACCCCACAAACACAGGGTTGTAAACGGTAATCAACCACAGTACAACTTTTTCTGTTAAGTTGTAAACGATAATACCAAATAGAAAAATTTCAATTGGAAAACAGTTGGGTTGTAAACCATAAGTGGGGTTGTAACCATAAAACAAAAAATTGTGCGAGTTTTGGTTCAACAATTTCAAAAACTGTGTATCGTTAAAGTTAAATCTCTTAAGTTGGGTCACCTATTTATTAAACACAAAGAAATCGATTTTTGGGCAGATCTGCCCTTATCTTCTATCCTATTTTCATGGCGAAGCCTCTCTATAATGTGTTCTACAGTTGACGAACTAATAGCAACAATTTCTGCAATTTTTCGTTGGCTTTTGCCCTCTTTATAATGACGAATAACATCTTCCCTTTTTTCAAATGAGGTCCGTTTTCCCATTTTCAAAAAATTTATATTTTTCAACTTTTCTTCACAAAAATTTCTTGGGAATGACTTAAGACGCAAGCTAAACAAAAAAATATGCATTGCACCGTTATTTCATTCTCAGAGAAAATATAAAATACACTGCATCATTTATGCTGTGAGCATATTTTGAAGACAAAATTATTTGTTTCCATATTTTTTCAGCAAGCTTTGTTTTTGTTATTGTTTTTTCTGCAGCGGTAAATAGTACATACATATCTCATTACAGCTCGTATAAATTTTTTTATTAAATTTAATAAACGTGGAGTAATTTTCGTTTTTCTAAAAAACTATTACCTGCATCAAATAAGCTGTGAGTCACTGTATGTACATACTTACGTAAGTATGTATTTCATTTTACTAAACGAAATCTATGTACATCTGTATGATCCAGCCCACATGCCTTTTTTTCTTTTAACACACATGCATATAATTTGACAAGTAAATGTTTAAAGTTTTAGTAACTTCAGGTTTTAATTTACATAGAACAAATTTTTTGATTGAGAAGTAATATTACAACTTGTTAATTGCGTAAGACAAAAACTCTAAATACGTTTTTCTAGACTTTTCATCCAATGTTGTCAATATGTTTTATTTGCAAGGATCTTCAAATATTTTTAGCTTAAAAAAGATCTTAAGCCGTCGATCAATGCAAGATTTAAGAAACAACTATCTGGTTAAGGCTGGCGACAAAATTTTGTGACTTGTTACACTATTTATTTGCAATTTTGTCTTTCTAATTAGTTACTCGTGACTTGAACACAGAACGTTAAAATATTTATAATATGGCGCCTAGAGAAAAAGAAATTTCATCGGATATAAAAATATTATTACAAATATTTAAGGATGCTGTTAGTCGAAACATCCGAAAAGTATGACAAAATTCTAAGGTTAGTGTACCCAACCTTAAAAGTGAAGTTGAGAATAAAACTGGAAAGCACTGCAACGCACAGTACGAGTAGTTCACTATTCAGCTAGATTTCATGAGAGAAACGTTAGGAAAAAAAACAGAAGTCACACAAAAATTTCTTTCCAAAAAAATTATCCGAAACTTTAATTTTGTCCCATTAGTGTATAATTACACAATAATCGGCAACGTTAGTTCTACACCAATGATAGGCAACCTATACTATTACATTCTACAATTGTATGAGTTGTATGATATCGCCATCCTCATCATGAACCGGTGATGCCAGTAAAATATCATCTCATTTTCACAGCTACCCAAACAGCAACAAAAATAACGAGTTTTCCTTGTGGAAAGCAACCAAATATATTAAACGACCTGCAAGAAAAAATATTCCAATTAAAGAAAGCAACGGTACATGTGTAAAACCGATAAAGCTAAAGCAGAGGCATTCGCTATCCACCTGCAAAACACATTTCAAAGACATGAACATAGAAGTAATCTTGATAATGAAATAATAGAGTTTGTCAGCTGTTCCTGCCCTATGGACTGGCCAATACAACAGATATCAGTGAATGAAGTTAAAAATCAAATAAAGAAAATTAACTGCCACAAGTCACCTGGCTACGATAATATAGACGGAAAAGTTGTTCAAGCACTTCCGATAAAAGCTCTTATGTTCCTAACGTCTTTATATAACTCTATTTTGAGACTAAATTATTTTCTACACAGTGGAAATGTGCAGAAATAATAATGATAAACAAGCCAAATAAGCCAGAAAACATAGTTACATCATATAGACCTATAAGTTTGCTGGTCGTATTCGCTAAAATATTTGAAAGAATATATTTAGAAAGATTAATGCCAGTTTTAGATAAATTGAAAATTATTCCTGAACACCAGTTTGGTTCAGAAAAGACATACTGGTGTTCAGAAAAGACATGCTATTCCAGAGCAATGCCATCGTATCGTTGCGTATATAAGAGATACACTGGAAAATAAAAGATATTGGTCAGGAGTATTTCTTGATGTACAAAAAGCTTTCGATAGCGTTTGGCACACCGGTTTATGTTTTAAGTTAAAAAAAGTAGTTCCAACACCTTTTATTTCTTTTGAAATCTTACATAACAGATAGAAGCTTTTATGTTAAAGTGAATACAGAGACTTCTGAAATATGTAACATAAAATCTGGAGTCCCACAAGGCAGTGTACTTGGGCCAATTTTATACACAATCTTTACGTCAGACATGCCTGTCAATCATAATGTTTTAATAGCTACATATGCAGATGATACTGCAATATTAACATCTTGCAACTGGCCAAATGATGCATCAAATACAGTACAAATTCAACTTAATGCATTAGAAATATGGATGAATAAATAGAAAATTGAAGTCAACACTTATAAGTCATCTCATGTAACATTTTCTTTACGACGAGGTAATTGTCCTGCCGTTCATTTCAATAATGAAAGTATACCACAAAAAGAATCAGTTAAATATCTCGGAATCCATATTGATAAAAGGTTAACATGGACAACTCATATTACAACAAAAAAACAACAGTTAAATATTAAAACAAGAAAACTATATTGGTTCAAATCAAAATTAAGCTTACAAAACAAGATTCTTATACATAAAACAATATTAAAACCGGTATGGACTTATGGTATTCAACTTTGGGGTACAGCCAGCAATTCAAACATCGAAATACTACAACGGTACCAATCAAAAACTCTTAGATCAATTATTGACGCTCCATGGTACGCCTCAAATTACACAATACACAACGATTTATACATACCAAAAGTCAAAGAAGAAATTCGGAGATGCAGTGAAACCTATCTAGAAATACTGAGTCATCACGTGAACCCGTTAGCTATTCCTCTACTAGATGACAGAGAAGAAACAAGACGACTTAAAAGGCACCACATCCTGGATTTGCCGTTTAGAAACTAAACTTTTCGGTAACATGATCTCGATATAAAGTTTACATTATTTTATTATATATTATAAACACTTGTTTTTATTTTTATAATAGTATTAATTAATGCATATTTATTGTCCAAGTATTGTCTATTTATTTTGTAATACATAGCATATACATATGTATATCCTCTTTATATAAATATTACATCAACTATAAATTTTGATTTGTGTTGATCTCAATGGAGTTCAACATAGTATGTTATTTTTATAATCTCATCAAATTTACTTATTGTCCTTTGGTTGGATAGAATGTAAATAAAGAAAAAAAATCCACAGCTTGTTATATCAGTTAACTCAAACAAAGTTAACAAACTCTTTCACAATATATTCTTAATAAGCAACTATTTTGCAATATACTTTATCGGCATAATTTATTAATTAGGTCAAAAAAATATTATTTCCCAATAACTGCAATAATGTAATTATTGCTAAATAATAAAAACACGCCACCTTTAGATTTAGGTCATTTAGTTTAATATAAATTAAGTAAATTTGTAAATGTAAAAGAGTTCTGATTTTAATAAAGTACGGTCAGGTAGACCGCCTAAAAAAAATATAATTTTTTTTTAGAATTACCAACGAGGTAATTCTTAACTTATCCAAATGCAAACTTAACACATATGTACATAACGCAGCTGATATTCGAGATAATGTGCAGAGGCAAAGCCTATAAATTTATAGTCACATTTTTATAAATTTAGAGTCCTTGCCTCTGCGTGGAACATTTAAGCAAACAGAGATTTTTTTATTAATTACTCAGCGAGACTAGAAACAAAGAGAGCACACATTTTTAAAAAACACACGGACCAACATATATATGAATATGGAAGTCAACTTCTCGTTGCACAGCGGCTCGAAAAAAACACTAGCTTGATCAATGTTAAGATTCCCACTTCCTTTATTGACATATACCTATTTTTTAATAATGAAATTTTGCTTATTTGCTATTGCACAATTATTAAAAAATACTTTTCCAATTTTTTTAAAATAAAATTCTACTTAGTTACCAACAAAATTATAAGCCAAAAATGATTTTAATGCAATACAATGTTTTATCACGAAATTTTGCTTATCAATTAATTATCAACAAAATTGTGCTAACAGGCTATAAATTCAATGATGTGTCTGGCCCACTTCCCTTGTTTATTGTGGGAGAATATTGCAGAAGTGGAAGTAATACACAAAGTATTTTTGAATATTATGCAAGTTTGATTTATGGAAAAACGTAAATAAAAAATATTGTTTGATTTGAACATTTGTGGATTGTGCAATATAGCAACGTGTTAACTTGGATGAATATTTTGGTAGTAAGAATTTTAAACACATTCAAGTAAAATTGGGAAGAAACTAAAAGAATTTTATGTGCAAATAGACTACGTAAAACAATGTGACCTATAATTTTTCTAGTAGGGTAAAACTACATGATTTATTGTAGTAGGATTCCAAATACATATGTATGTCTATTGATTAGCACCGAATTAAAATTAAAATGTTTAGAGAATTCATTTGTACACTTACAATAGATTGGACTACTACATCAACGCTGCCCGCTATCTTACAATTTCTGCATATATGAGACGAAGTTGTAATAAAATGAAAATTTACTTAAGTAAATTATTTATTAAACTACAAATGATTTTTTAAACTTTCTTACATAAGTACATGTTTATGTTGTCTATTGTTTCAAAATTTTAAGTTTTTCAGTACTTGAAGATTTGTATTTAAATGTTTCTCATGAGGAATGCTTCCGTAATAATGTAAGGACTAATAAATTGAGCATTTCTTCAAACCAGAAGGAATACATTGTATTTTCGGTACAATGTACGCATTGGTTTTTATTTCTTTTTTGTCAGAAACATATTTTGCGAAGACTTTCATGTGAATCTTGGTCTGTGTCTTTGTCATAATATTTTGTATGAACGAAAATTTCAGGAGGATATGACAAAATTTGTTGTTTAATTGCATCCATACGGCATTTAACACAGGATATTCGCTGAGCTATGTAACCAACAAAATATCGGCTTGATGTTAACTCTATTGGAATATTTTCAGAGGTAAAACAATCTTCGTTTTCATCGAATATATATACATACATACATATGTATGACATCTACGTCCGGAGTGCGATGACTTGATGATATACTGTCAGTTCGTTGAGTATCTTCTAAAATTGTCTGAAACTTAACAGCTAAAAACATCGCGCCGCAAAATTTATTGAAGAACTATATTGAGTTACTTTTAAAAGTGTTAGTTTAGCTACTGCGACATTAAATTCATAAACCGAAGGATTTTTGCAGGGGCCGCCTTCGGCACGTACATATGAAAACAAGTTTTTTAACCTGTCCTACTTCAAGTACTCGCCAAGCTGTGCTATTAATCTTCAATGCACGCTTCAGTGGATTTGGCTCGTTAAAATACATGCTGTCTAAGAAATCAAAATAGCTGTCGAGCTTTTTTATAAAAGCACACGTGGAAGTGGCTGCTGCTGATGAACTTCGTATAAATTTGGCAATGTTTTTGTGACAACTTAATTTTATCCATTGCAGGTTCTACAGGGTGTTTTTTTAGAGGTATAGAACTTCGAATTGAAATAAAACACAAGAAAATCGTTTTAATGTCCATCAATTTGGCTTTATTGGAAGGATAATTTTATGCCATTAATGTTTAAATATGATTTCGGGCATGTGGCCGCCGCGGCTGGCTCGAATAAAGCCAATTCTACAGGTCCAATTTTCAACCACTTTTTCGAGCATATGGGGCCGTATGTTGGCAATAACGCCACGAATGTTGGCTTCCAAGTCCCCTAACGTTTCTGGTTTGTTGGCGTAGACGAGCGACTTCACATATCCCCAAAGAAAATTAATTCTTGCACAAGCTGGATCTTGTAAGGTCGCAAGCCAAGATCTTTGCGCAAAATCTTCCATAAAGTTGATAGACAAAGCTCCAATGGACGGAGCTTGCGGTAAACTTCGCGAACTGAACCATTATTTTCGAAATAAATTTGCACGATTTGCAAGCGTTGTTCTTTTGTCAACCTGTTCATGATGAAATGGCAAACCAAACTAAATATTAATCACTTGACAGCTGACAAAATGGCCGCCAGTTAAAAAAGTGATGCCAACTTAAAGTTCTATACCTCAATAAAAAACACCCAATATAACTGACACGGCTTGTTTTTGGTTTTTGTCTCAGTATAAGAAGTAATAAACGAAAATCAAGTTGGTTTTTTTCATACATGAACATGAAATGCCAACAACTGCGCTGTATGGACTGCGAGATTCAGCTGTTATTTTAAAGAATAATTTGTCAAAAAAGCATCTTAAAATTTTGTAGAACTAACTCAAATATATAAATAAAAATGTTTTCCTATAAACAATTACTTACAATATTTTGAAGAAATTTTTGGGTCCGGTTATTGCAAAAATTCAGTTTCGACAACAGGTCTGGTTTTTAATCAGATGCGAAAAAGGAGCGCGCACTACAATTACCAATATCTATCAGCAGAAATAAGTTTGTTGATTCTTTTTAATTATTTCCCAAAATTTTATTGAAACTTTCATTATTCATTTCATAAGTCTTACAATAATAATAGATGGTAAAGTAATTTAAAATTCGGTGCGAGCTTATTTACTTGCAACAGCACAACAATAAAACACATACTATGTACATATTTGTGCCCTAGAATGACTCAGTCGGCAACATTGATCTTCCGTAATTTATTTGCACATACATATGTATGGATATATTCATGTTGCGTGAAAACAAAACTGGGTTTTGCTTTTCACAATCTGCTTTTAATTTCATAGCGAGCAGACAAACGATCATAAAGGGTGGTTAAATTGTATGGGCCGATGTTGAATGTGAACCACACCTAAACGCCAAGTTTTTTTCCGAATTTTATTTGACATTTCTCTATTTCAGACTTACTCAATTTGAACCATGGAGAGATACACATTCCAACAACGTGTTAAAGTTATCCAGACTTATTATGAAAATGGGAGTTCAAATCAAAATGCATATCGTGCACTTCGTAACTTTTTTGGTCAATTTCATCGTCCAAATGTGCGTACAATCGCAAAAATCGTGGAAAAATTCGAGCAAACCGGGTCTGTAGAAGATGTGAGAACACCAGTGCATGCTCGTACAGCTCGTACTGCAGAAAATATTGCTGCTGTTCGCGATAGTGTGGCTGAAGAGCCGTCCACCTCAACTCGTCGTCGTTCCCAACAATTGCACCTCTCACGCTCGTCGTTGATGAACATTATGCATAAAGACTTGCATTTACACGCTTACAAGGTGCAATTGGCTCAAGAACTAAAGCCTCTTGACCATTCCAAACGTCGTGAATGAGCAGAATGGTGGCAAGAAATGGCAACAGTGGATGATCAATTTTCGAAGAAAATCATCTTCAGTGATGAGGCACATTTTCACCTCAGTGGATTCGTCAATAAACAGAATTGCCGCATTTGGGCGAATGAGAATCCAAGAGTGATTGTCGAAAAACCAATGCACCCACAAAGAGTGACTGTTTGGTGCGGTTTATGGGCTGGCGGCATCATCGTGCCGTATTTTTTCCAAAATGAAGCCGGTCAGGCAGTTACTGTGAATGGTGTTCGCTATCGTGAGATGATAACGAACTTTTTATGGCCCGAATTGGAAGATATGGATGTGGACGATATGTGGTTTCAGCAGGACGGTGCCACTTGCCACACAGCTAACGAAACAATGGCTCTTTTGCGCAACAAATTCAATGGCCGTGTTATCTCACGTAATGGCGATGTCAATTGGCCGCCAAGATCATGTGATTTGACACCGTTGGACTTTTTTCTTTGGGGTTATTTGAAAGAAAAGGTGTACGTCGATAAGCCAGCAACAATTCAAGACCTAAAGGATCAGATAATTCGGCACATTAACGGCATAGAACCTCCATTATGCCTCAGCGTCATCGAAAATTTGGACCATCGGATGGAGGTGTGCCGCCGAGGTCGCGGCTCCCATTTGGCCGATATTTTGTTCCATACATAATTGAGTAATACCAATACATCATAATAAAATAAAATTACAATAATTTCCTAAATAGTTTGTGTTTTATTCAAAATCAACATCGGCCCTTGAAATTTAACCACCCTTTACAATTCAATTTACTATTTCACATGTACATACTTATGTATACATTGTAAATGAATGAGAATAATAAATACTCTGAGAATAAAAATGCTTTCTTTGTAAAAAGTAGACGTACCGCTATGTCCATTGGCAAATTTTTGTGCAGTAGCATCTTTGTATATTTTTTGCCTTTGGCAGGGCTTTATTCTATAATTTCCCCTTCAAATATACATGGTTTAAGTTATGTACACTCTAACATGGTGTTAAAGATCTTTAATAATTTTTATAAGTTTACCTTTTACACTCAAGTGTGCCAGTCCAAATACAAAATGGCGAAAGCAAGTACTATATATATATATATATATATATATATATATGTATATGTATATGTATGTATGTAACAGAATTCATGAAACACGTTTTTAACTGGCGGCTGTCAGATATCAACTGATTTATGTTTAGTTTGGTTTGGGAATTCAGCATAACTGACGCCTGAACAACGCTTCCAAAGGTGGTTTCGACAAGATGGCGCAACATAACACACTGGACCTGCCACAATTGATTTGTTGAAAGAAACGTTAATTGGGCTCCAAGATCGCGCGATTTAACACGGCTAGACTATTTTCTGTGGGGATAATAAGCCCGAAACGATTGACGACTTGGAGGATAACATTCGCCGCGTTATTGCCGATATACGGCCACTAGTGTTGGAAAAAGTCATCGAAAACTGGACCTCCAGGATTAGACTGCGTCCGAGCCAGCCGTGGCTGTCATATGCCAAATTCTTCTTTGTTTTATTCCATTTCATAGTTTTATACCTCTATAAAAAACATCCTTTACAAGTAACACTTTTTCATGGCCTTGTTATATACTATGTACATTGAAACATACATACATATATATTTGTGGATGTATTTTAATACTTAATTTTTTGTGTTCTAGGTAATGACGTCCCGACACAGCAGCCCCTACTCTATATCCAACCATCTGCAGTAGGTCATCAAGGATTTATAAACTTTGGAGGCGGTTTTATACAAAACGTTGGTCATTCTGCTCATGCTCAGCAGCAAATAGTCAACACAAACTCCCAAACAGCTGCTTTGTCGGCCGCAGCTCAAGGTTATACCGTTATGTTTAATCCTCAGTTAACAATGCAAACGTCTTCGCAGCACACATCCAGTTCGCCATACTTGTTCGCCAACCAAAATATGCAGCAGCAAATACAGACTGTACCAAACAAACAATTGCAACAAGCACCAGTTATGCAGCAACCGCCTGCGGACATTTTACAGAACCAACAGCTCATTAATATTAATACATCTGGACCTGATGTTCATCGTAAGTAAATCAGTTAATTTTTTTTACATACAATACATTCGGGTTAGAGGGATTTATACAAGGGCTACTCCGATCAACTTGCACTGTACCTGCAAAAAAAAAACATGTAAAATGAAAAGGTGCTTATTATGTTTATTGCATTATGTTTGTATTTCAAATGTCGTATTGGAAGTCTGGTGTTGAACTTGCCACTACTTTCTTCTCCTCACATACATATACATATGCATAAGGCGACCATTTGTTGTAAAAATGGTACGAATTTGGAACATTTTGCTGCCGCATTCTGCATGTAATGTTTACAAAACTATGACTAAAAATATTTGTAAGTAGATACTCTTGCGGTATTAAAGCTTATTTTACTACACAACATTCGGAAAGAAATTGGAATTGGAAATTATTTTTATTGAAATTTGTATCATGTTGATGCCATGAAAAATTTCGAATTAAATTAACCTTAGAGACTTAACCTTACTTGAAAATGCTAGTTATGGATTACAGGACTTCTTTTTAATATGATTTTTTGTAAAAATTATTGTGAAGATTAAGTTACAGTAATTTTATTTATAAGTCTATGGATATATTCTTACACACTATGACAATTAGTTTTTTAAATTAAGTATACTAATGCGTTTAATAATATTTACGTTCAACGAAAAATCGACAAATTCAAATATTTCATTAAAAAAACAACAAAGTTTTCTAAATGCCTCAGGCATGGATGATTCGTTCGGAAAGTTTTAATACATAAAGGGTTATAATAACGTACTGTGCGAAGGTAATGATAAATTGCTTAATAGGAAATCAGATGATACATGGAATGATAAATTACTTAATAGATATGTGTCTCTTAAGCAAAAAGTAGTTGTTTAGTGAGGGGAGGATCATTGAATTCTTTCGCCCATCATATACTACCACGAGCTTTCTTACCCATCAGTCTTAAATGTGGAATCCAGTTTTACATCTAGCAGGATAGCGGTGTCTATATACAAGGTGGCGCAAAAGTAATCCTCCTATCAGAAAATGCCATAAATTTTGCGATTGGCCCCTAATGTCAGTTCTGTTTTGACATTTGTGTAGTAAACACATGCGAAATACACGTTAAACAATGTTACGCTACACTGCTGCAGAACGCGGAATATTGGTGACTATTTATTTGACCAATAATCGGTCGGTGACTTTGGCACAACGTGAATTTCGTCGCAGATTTCCTAGCCGTCCAACGCCTACTGGTGAAACACTGCGACGTTTAGCCGCTCGCCTCGAAGAGACTGTCACAACACGAGATGCTGCCAGGCGTGGCAGACCCCGGAGTAGCCGTTCTGCAGAGAGTATTGCTGCTGTAGCTGAGGATGTCATGGAAGCGCCGTCGACATCGACCAGACGACGTTCCACGCAAATGGGTGTCAGTCGACGGTCTTTACAGCGAATTTTGGTACAAGATTTGAAGATGTTTCCGTACAAAGTCCAGACGGTGCATCAGCTGTTAGCTGCTGACCGCCAATCGCGTCTAACATACGCTCAAGCCATCCTTAATCACCACCAAGAGGAAGATGATTTTTCATCAAAAATAATCATGAGTGGTGAGGCCCATTTCCATCTTAGCGGGTACGTAAATAAGCAAAATTTACGCTTCTGGGGCACTGAAAATCCGCGTGTAACCCACGAAGAGCCATTACACACGCTCAAAGTCGCTGTATGGTGTGCTGTTTTCGCTGGAGGACTCATCGGACCTTTTTTCTTCGAAGACGTCGCGGGCCAAACGGTTACTGTGAATGGTGAGCGCTACCGAGCAATGATCAACGAGTTCTTTTTGCCGCAACTTGATGAATTGGGATTGGAAAACATGTGGTTCCAACAGGACGGTGCAACGGCACACACTGCACGTGCCACAACCGATATGCTGAAGGATGCATTTCCCGCGCGCCTAATTTCCCGTTTTGGCGATTTGTACTGGCCAGCAAGATCGCCTGATTTGACCGCTCCAGACTTCTTTTTGTGGGGCTTTTTGAAGTCGTGGGTTTATGTCAACAAGCCTCAGACTCTTGCAGCTCTTAAAGACAATATCCGTCAAGAATGTGAGGACCTATCGCCGGAAGTTTTGGACAAAGTGATGGAAAATGCCATAAAAAGGGTTCAAATGACAATCAACTGTGGCGGCGGCCATTTACATGACATCATATTCTCGACTTGATGTAAAAAAAATTAAAAGACCAAATAAAAATAATCCACAAGAAGAATCAAAGTTTTTCTTTTTTTTTTAAATTACAGCCAAAAAACATCGGAAGGTTATTTTTGCGCCACCTGTTATGTGTCAAGCCGCTCAATTTTATTTCATTGCATTTATAATAATTTAAAGCATTTTGTTTTTTGGAAAAGCGCATATGTTTACATTTCACTAGGATTAATTCTGTTAAATTATGGTTACACCATTTGAAGAAATTGTCCAAGTCGTTTTGAGGATAAACATGATCGAAAAATTTTTTAAAACTTTAAAATAACTGAGAGCAATAAAATATTTAAGTATTTTATAAATCTGAGCATGTCGTTAATAAAAAGCAAAAGCATGTGAATTTTATCACAATCGATTTTGAAAATGAACAATTAAATTTTTGTGTATGTATTGCATTCTGCCTAAAAGGTACGTTTTTAGCCAACTTAAATAAATATTTTCGCAACCAATAATATCAAGTTTTTTAAGAAGGTTCACGTTACCCAATGCCACACTGAAATCTGTATTAATGACGTATGTATGAACGTTAGTTATTAACAAATCACTAATTTACTAAAGTCGTAAGATATAAAATATTTGTCAAGAATGATCAACTTCTTTGCGAAAACCAAGTTGAAAAGGTGCTAAGGGTGAAACTTTGTGAACAACTGAATCTACAATACATTTTTCAAAGAGTTTTGGAATAGTGCTGAGTTTGGCTATACCTCTATAGTTACTCACATTTGCTTTATTCCCAGGCTTGAATTATGTACGACTCTTCCCAGATTTTGGGAATAACTAAATTGCAGTGAAATGTTAAATGTAATTGACAGTGGCATTCCATACAGCTGATTCAAATACTGTTTGGTATCCTATCCAGTGCCTTTGAGTTTGTATATTTAAAAGATTTGGGGTATTTCATGACGTGACATGTAGTTATTGGTGAAAATTTTATTGATTTATTGATTGATCGTCAACTATATTGTGCGGATAATCGACTTTATCAACCGCGTACGTGGGAAAGAAAAAATCAGCAAATAAATAATATATTTCATAACTTTCGGTACACGATCAATGGTGTACCTTTTCGAGAGAACTTGTAGAAATATCTGGAATCACATCTTAAGTGGACTTTAAAATTACAAAATTCAGCAAGTTATATTTTGCACGAAGGATTGAATATTTTGAATATTTAAGTTTTTATAAATTTTGTAGTATTTATTTTTTTAATACTTTAACGATGAAAGTTCTTTCTTTGTTGTTCCAAGGTGGTCCGAACGAAAGCTTTACTTTGTTGCAGTTCATTTCAATTCTTTGGTGGTAGCGATTTTCAGACAGTGTAATTGAAACTCCGCGAACTCCAGATTGTAGACTCCGTTAATCTGGTGCAGACATAAATTTGCAATAATACTAAGTGCATCATCACTAATACAATCTAAACGATTTCCAATGTAGATCTTTGTTTCGGTAGCAAAATGGCAGGTACCACGAGGTAAATTAAAATATCCAAAGACGAACATGATATCCCCAATGTTAGTTTCCGATTCGATTCCTAAGAGTGCATCGATTGATGAGCTGGTCGTATAGTATTCGACTAACAATCCAGATGTCATAGGTTCGATTCCTACCAGTGTCACTGGTGCCAAAAATGCGGATATGTAAAGTATACCGTAAAAAATTTGTAAAATGTGGCATGGATCACACTACCGCACAGCACTAAACAACGGCTAATGCTCCACCTCAGTGTATTTATGTATGTGCAATCACACTGCCAAATACAAAGATTGTAAAGTTTATCAAAACGTTATTTTTAACAGAACTAGTAGAAAAGAATTATATACTTATGTTAACTCGAACCCATTAAACTCAATAACAATAAGTTTATTTTGTCGTCTACCAAAAAATAAAACATAAAAAATTTTTTGGAAAATTTAATGAATATAATATCGACACTAATGGTCAAAATAACAAAATAAATTTGAGCTTATACAAACAAAATTAAGGTTCTTAACATCACTAACTACATTTATATCTTTTTAAACTAAGTAACTCATTTCACATATAAAATCTTTTTAAAATGAAAGACTACCATTTAGCTACCATTAAGCTGCTGCTAATCATACTGACGGTAGAGCATTCAAGACATGAAATACGTTCACCAGTTGAAGAAACCCTTTTGGATGGTGTGTTAATAGCATATGATAGTAATGCATAAAATTAGTAATTTTTCCATTCATTGTGCAAAACTTATAGTTGGAGGCGACTATACTAAGAACACCGACGATGGGTGACATGTTTGACAATTCCTAAAAAGAACGAATTATACGAATGCATTTTTAAAGACAATTATTCTGCATTATGTACAGCTAATTCAACATACTGCTCCAG
This sequence comes from Epicampocera succincta, assembly GCA_932526305.1. Lineage (NCBI taxonomy): Eukaryota > Metazoa > Arthropoda > Insecta > Diptera > Tachinidae > Epicampocera > Epicampocera succincta. Next base: position 9,993,354 of record OW052039.1, on the reverse strand, counting down.
CGACTCAAATAAAATACCCTATCTTTTACATTTCTTTGTACATCTTTTGACATCTTATTCAAACTATATTAAAAAAAAATTTATATACATAAGTATATCTATAGAACACTAAAGCATCAGCTTAGATTTTGCAAAGAAGAAGATTTAAAATTAAAGATAGAATTGTATTAGATAAAACCCATTTTAACAGATCATCACAGCATTTTACAAACCTATTATGTTATAAAAACGGTTTGCTGAAAGATAATTTAAAAATTGAAATGCTCATGCAGTGCATTTTACCAGAACTGGGCTAGGGTTAGGAAAGAAGAAGTAGTGTTTCCCCAGTTTTGTTTTTTTTTTATTCTATACTGCAGGGATGAGTATATTTGAGAATTTAACTGATGTTGTTTTGACTATTCAGTGCCCAGTGTTCGTATGTATACGGATTTGATGATTGTTGCCTTATTGAGTGTGTGTATTGTGTGCTAAGTGTTTTTAGTTGAAAACATTTTTGGCTATTGTTTTTTCACCAGAGTTTTTGGTAGGAATCCAACCTGCGACCTCTCGACTAATGGTCGAATACTCTACTCAAACTATACTTTAAAATTGGAAATTTTCCGTTGATGTAAATTGTCAGTGTGGACAACTTTACTAGGTGGTAAGTATGATAAAGAGTTCATAAATAATAAGATTAAAGCGTTGGTATACAATTAAGGTCAAACAATGGTTCGAATAAAAATATTTTAAGAATCAGTTGACCCTTCATAACAAAACCTACCTAGTTTATCAACACAAGGTTTTGAGTGCAATGGAATTCACATTGTACGCCTTCCCATTGCATTTTAACATTACTTTCCGATGTTGTTGAGACTTGCGAACGGTTTCATATAAAAATGACATAGAAATCCAAAAAAGTGAATTCATGAAATTTTAAATTTTATACAGGGTCACATATATGGTTATATAAAAACATAAATTCAACAATTCACCGTGAAAAAGTATTTGCATATACATATATACGTTAACGAAAAATTTCATTAAAATTATTGTAACGTGAAATAAAAAATACCAAATACTAGTTCGAACAATTTTTTTAGTTAGAACGAGAAATACTAAATGAAATTCGAGATCTGGGAATTTTAAATCTCCGGAAAACAATATAAAATTGACAATGGAAAGCAAATTCATTGATCTATGATCATAAAAATATAATTGATAATTAAAGTAATTTTTTCAGACGAGGTTAAATACAACATTTTTGGTATGCCTTAATATGGAGGGAAAAAAATGAACAGCTCAATCCGAAGAATACTCGTAAAACAGTTAAACATCATGGTGGTATTACGGAATAGAGTGTCAGCGCCAGGTGTGGGTAATTCGGAGTGAACAGTGGACGAAACAGCATACCTGACTACTCTTAACAGAAGTCTCAAGATTATAATTCATTAGCCTAATGTGAAATTTCAATAAAATGTATACTTCTTAAGGTATACCTAACCTTTTGCTCTGCAAACATTTTTAACAAGCTTTTTAACAAGTTTTAACAAGCAAAACGGGATTCCTTGTTTTGGCTTATGGATGAATAACTCTTATATTTTTTTATAATATATTGTATAAATATGTTAATAAATTCAACAACGTACATACATATATCTTGTTATACATTTTTTTCATTGATTATTTTAACAAAAATTGTACTTACATATATGTAGCTAGACTTTGAAACAAATCAAAATATACATAGTTTTAGTAATGAGTCGTTGTTCACTCTCTGTGCATAAGTTTCATAAAAATAGAAGAGTTTGTTGTTGTTTTGTTAATTGTCATTAATGCACAGATTTCAGTTATTTATCAGTCAGTCGTTAATTAGTTGGAAAAATATTAAGGTTATTAGTCCCGACAGGGTATTTTAACGACAGCACAACTTAAGCGTGTTTTTTTAGAGTGTCACAACTTTGAGTTGCCATTCCTGCTTTATTTGAGAACCCATTTAACAGCTGATAGTTGCTTTCTGTTTAGTTTGCTTTGAAATTTCATTATGAATCGATCGAGCAACGCGTGTTGATTGTTGAAATTTTTAATGAAAACAATTGTTCTATTCGTCAAACTCATCAAACTCATTTCCATTCAAAATTTTATTTTCCGATGAAACCCATTTCTGGTTGAATGCGTACGCAAATAAGCAGCATTGTCGCATTTGGAGTGAGGAAAATCCCCAAGCTTTTGCTGAATCACCATTACATCCACAGAAAATTACTGTTTGGTGCACTTTATGGGCTGGCGGAGTCATTGGCCCATAAGTCTTCAAAAACTATGATGGTCATCATGTTACTATCAATGGTGAACGGTATAGGAACATGATTCGAAATTTTTTCGTACCTCAATTACGTGGCATTAATGTTGCTGATATGTGGTTCCAGCAAGACTCAAAGAAACTTTTGATGAAAAAATTATTGCCCAATTAATTGGCCCCTAAGGACATGTGATTTAACCCCATTAGATTATTTTCTTTGGGGTTAAGTTAAGTCACTTGTCTACTTCGATAAACCACAAACAATTGAGCACCTGGAAATCAACATTCGCAAAGTTATCGGCGAAATACGGCTGCGAAAAGTGGTTGAAAATTGGTGTTCCAGATAGCGGCTTCTACGCGCCAGCCGTGGCGGCCGCATACCAGAAATCATATTTAAACATAAATTTCATAAAATATTTATTCCGTTTCATTGATATTAAAAATATATTTTTTTGTTTTATTATGATTTAAAATTGTGTTACTCTATAAAAAACACCCTTTACATGGCAACATGACCACAGTTGTAGCTGTCTCCAATTAAAACATATCTATTTTTTCAGCTACAAAACAAAAACAATGTCGACAATATAACAAAACAAATATAAATATTGGTGCTTCGAAATTCTTTGCGAAATTGTTTTTGTTTTAAAATCGTGTTGATAGAGTGTTGATTTCCAAAGTTTGTATAAGTTATTTATTTATATATTTCAGAAGCTTTGAAAAACTCGACTTTCGAAATTTATTCGATTTTTGCTTTCGACTTCCATCTCTATGAGTTTGATAAATTAACAAATGTTTGAAAACTTGAAAGAAAGTTTGTGGGCTAAATAATTTGCTATTTAAATAATTTTAAATAAAATCTTTTACAACAACTTTTTACTTAAAAATGTTATTCCGTGTACATAAGTACATAAAAAATTATTGGTTACGCGCAATATTACAATAACGGCCGTTTGTCTTATATTATTATTTCCTGTCACGTAATGGTCGGTAAACTTTACCAACAAATGATTCATAATTTTCAATTGGATATAAAAGTGTTCGGAAGATATATTCAATTACATCTTCAACTTTGGTAGACGTGCCCGGAAATCAAATGTTGTAATTTTTTATACTAAACAGCCATATCCATAATAAATTCTTATTGTGTGGTTAAAGAGTATAATTGCTATGAAACAATTTGTGTCCAATAAACTCTCATATACATAAAAAGTTATATTCATAAATAAATAATTACAGCTCTGGAGCTATTAACGATGTTGAGTGATTTTCTGATTACGTAGTTGTCGTAATTTGATTCTCATTTTATTGTTAGCGATACTTTATATCACTACTCGATTAAACCCGTAATGAAGTCAATATACATATACATATTTTTAAATACATTTAAATGTCCAATCATATTTAACAAAATAAAAACCACAATAAATTTCTTTATAAATAGTTTTTTGGCACTAAATATTTCACAAAGTATTTCCACTTACATATCTATTTTTAGTAAAGTACCGGGAAAAAAAGTTCGATTACCGATTAAACATTTGATTTACATAACCAATATATTTTAGTAGATTCCTTTTATTTCTGTGTGTTTTTATGTATCAAAAGTGTTTTAATTGTTAAAAAATACCTAAATTGCTTGTGTTAGGCCATGAAAATCGGCAGCGTCTTCTTGGTACTGAAAAATATGTGTTATCCAAACTGATGCTTTCTCTTACCAAATCCAGAAGTTTGCGTACGGTAATCTGGAATTGAAAAAGGGATTAACTCTTTCCTTGTATATCTCAGTTTGCTGAGTATTTGAGAGCAGAACTAGAGTATCCGTAAATATTTGGAATTGTTAATTAATTTTCTTCTTTGATATTGATCACACTTACCTGTTTATCGAATTGTATTTATTGAATCCATATTATGAATTAAAACAGTTTTATTAGTCCCGACAGGGTATTCAGAAATTTTCCAAAATATTACGAAAAACTATTATTTATTTTCAAGCATACATACATATATACAAACAAAATGTCAAATTGTCGCTTTATTCTTGGTTTAAATTTTATGGATGCTTAATAAAGCGTTTATAAGTCTATTAATCAGTTATGAATACAACTTTAGTGAATTTTGCTTATAAACGGTTAATAAGCCTGATGAAAACTTTTACGAATATGGTGGCTGTAAGACTCCCTGTGGGAAAATATTTTTAATTCTGAAACGCTTCTTTGCTATTTAAAAAAAGTAACTTTTGGCATTACTGAAGATGTAGCCGCCTTCTTCAAAATAATTGTGTAGCTGGATACACGGTGACAATTGCAGCTAGCAGCATTTGTAGTCGTGTGTTCGTGTAGCCTGCTGACTAGAATGTATTTAGAGCAATACTTCAAATTACAAAACCTTTTTTTTTCTAAAAATTCGGCGACCAAACTTATTGCAAGATCTGAATCTAACAATCAGAACGATAATCTGTTCAAAATTATAATATTGATAAATGAAACAACCAAAACTCTTCCAAATACAAATAAAAAAATACTTCAAATAATACTAATAATAATAAAATTTATCAGAGATTTCATGAAATGAAAGAAATAGAATTTATAGCGTCTGATTACGAATCGTCTGTTTAATACCGCTAAAATGTTTTAATAAAACACTAATAATTGATTAAAAGTGTCTCGATGAATGAGTTGCTGGAGCATTCGACCAACAGTGCAGAGGTCGTAGGTTCGATTCCTACCAAAGATTCTGGTGAAAAAACAGAAAATATCGACATTTTGTTAGAGAGAAGAAAAACTGTGCGCTAATCATAATTTACATATCGAGGGGTTAATGTAAAAACGGCTTATTTCGAGTTCCTGAACAATCTATCACAAAATTAAATCAAATCCAACTTTTTACACCACTTTGGTTTTATGATTTTCTAAAGGTATTTTTTTTCATTTATACTTATAGTTTTTTTGTCTTGTAAAACAGATTATACATAAATAACTTAAAGTAAAAATCCTTTTTTATAAGGAAATTTGCAACACTATATACTAATTTCTTCACGCTCACGTCTATTTTTATACCTTTTAATATAATTTTCCACAAAGTAACAATCTTTGCTCTTGGTTGTCTGCACATTCATTCTTGATGTTTCAGCTTGATCTAAGGATATGGTATTGTTGAAATTTTGTGAGTACGAGTATGGTGTAATAAATAAATAAAACTAAAAAGAAATTCTGAACCCATAATCCAAAGCATAAACTGGTGCATAAAGTGCATAATACAGTAGAGAGATTTCTTATTAAAAATAAAAATATGCTAAAAGAGATATGAATGTCGAACTTAGTTAATAAAATATCCTGTGATGACAAAGACAGTGATAAAGTTTTTAAAGGAACAATATTATTATTCCGTTATCACAATTCAAGCCAGCATCCAAGTTTTGAAAATACATAAAATATTATTACAATCAGAGATATGTATGTATATGTATGTATGTTGGAAATGTTTAAGATTATCAAAATCCCATCAGAACAATGAATAAATTTCGAAATTACAGACATTTCACCTCTTCATTTCTTTTTAAATAAAATGTTTTGTTTAATGTTTTCTTCAATTGAATTTGTTTCAAATTTAAAATTTGTTAAAAAATATTAGCGCGGAACAAATTTCTCCTAAATCAGATATTCAAAGTTTATGTGGAAATATTGAGAATCAGTTAATAAGTATTAATTATAAAACGAAAGTACCCTCAAGCTCATTGAACATACATCCGTCATTAAATAAATAAACTTTGCGATAGGAAAAAATACATATGTATTTATATTTCAGCTAAAAACTTTATTGTTTAATTCTTTGCTTTCAGTTGCTGCAAATAATCAGACTTGCAATATCACACCAATGCAAACCCAGCAACAAACGACTTACACTAATATAAACAACCCAGTTGTACAGCATGTCATGCCGCAGCAAATAATTAATTCCGCAGTTTACCAAAGCAATGTCCAGACTGAATTTAATTCACCCGATTCAACCAAATCGCCATCAATTAAAGATAAAAGTATTGGAATGCATCGTTTGTAGATTGTTTTATACCAAATAAAGAGAGATAGAGGGAGATGCAGAGCGAGTGCCTTGAATAATGAGTACGAATGTTTGTTAGTGTGAATAAAAATAATTATAAAATACTTATATAAATAAAAGAAAGTAAAGTTTTAAAACGATGACATAATAGTGTCATTCCTTTATGTAGATACATATATTTAGCATTTCCACAGGATTTTTAAGCTTTATTAGTTGTGTTCTGTGAAGGTTTTCCGTGCACATCGTCGACCTTTCCCTGTTTTCCGAATTCGAATACATATGTACAATGCAGCTACGGACAACATTTTGTCGAAATTATTTATGAGTAATTAAATATAAAGCTTCTTTTTTCTAGTCACAAGGAAAATTATGACATCCAACTCGTTTTTAAGGTTTTATCCCACATTTACAATAAATAAAAGTCTAACTAAAAAACAAAGTACACCTTTTATATAGTGTTCCGCAAAAATAATATTTTTCTATTTTTTTATAGTTTTGGCTAACTTTAAACAAATAATGTGAAAATTAATTTAGGAGTAGATTTGTATTCCGGCTTAATGGAAGCTCAAATGTTTCTATTGAGTACTTTAACGAACGGATTTACAAAATATTGTGAATCGAAAGTGGATGGGAATCAAACAAATTGATGCCTGTTATTTTTGTGGCGAATAAATGAAACGCGTAAATATCCGCATTCCAAACACATTTATAACTGTTATTTGTGTGCGAGAAAAGTAAAATATATATGTACATATATGCAATACATAAATACTGATGTTTGTGTGCGAAAAAAGTAAAAGGACTTTACACCTTTTATTCGTCATTTTGTGCCATTTAAAACAAATGCCATATACATACATATGTATATCATGGTCCCTAGCTTACATATGTACATAGGTCTGTTAGTTGTTTAACAATCAATATTAATTTAATGAATATTTCTTTTGGAGCGGACCGAAACCTAAAAATCTGGGCACATCTAAGTAAAGAATAAACTGTATGTATGTACATACATATATATATATGTTATACTTTTATATGTTATACTTTTGCATCAAAGTATGTTCCAACGAACAAAAATGAAGCTATTCAAATATAAACGTTTCTTATATCCCACTTATTTTGCATTTTAAAGGACTCCCTGGAGCAGCAATTTTATATATCGGTATATAGTATGTACCAATTTAAAATTTTTCGTTCTGACCACTTCTACGCAAACAAGAAAATATTTTTCATAACCTTACTTTACTCTTGTAACATAACTATTGCGTTTCAGTTTTTGGGTGAATTTCAACTCCGTTTTCTTCTAGCAGCTCTTTTTTTGTTATAACTTTTCTCTCTTACTTGACGCAATATTTTAACAATTTTTCTAATTTTCGCACAAAAAATTATTTGAAAAAGAAAATGAAAATGAAAGACTCGAAATTATACCTGTTAATATGATGCCATATTGCAGTGTTGCAATTTGTCCCCAGTTATATTGACTTAAGTGGCATTTGTTGTTTTGTGAGATTCTTGCACATGTCAAATTTGTTTATATATTTGTATGAACTTTATTTTAAACAAATAATTGTTGTTAACAACGTAAAATTATTTTATAAAAGATATATTTTTCTATTAAATAATAATAAGATAGTGTATATATAATTTTGTCCGTCTCTTTATATATATTTTCTATTTTACTCTTTACCTGGATGAGACAATATTGTTAACAGTTAAAATATTGTGGTGAGCGTTTGCATAATACATACATATGAAGGCACTCAAGTTGAACCGAATTCTGAACAAACTAAGCCACTTATTAAATTGCGTTCCATGTTGTGTTTCGCAGACGTAATAAAAGAATTCTGTTCTTCTGATATGCAGTGTATGGATCCCAAACAATACATATGAATTCCAGAATAGGTCTCACTAATGACGTCTACAATCGCTTGGTTATTATAGGATCAGTAAATTCCTTAGGTCAACGTTTGATGAACACAATTACACCTCATGCTTTATATACCACCGTGAAGAACACTTAAATCCAGAAAATCCGTAAATAATTCAAGCTGATTTCCACCCAAAAGCACATCATCACGCCAATTACGTGAAAATCGCATATTAAGTTAAGGGTCATCAAGTTGATATTGCACCAAACGTAAAATTTATCAAGATCACGTTGTGAATAATTGCTCTCGGTGATATTAGTATAGCTTACAAAAGTGTACACATCATTCGCATACATTAAAACATTGCAAAACGTCGGCAAAGATGATGAAGAAAATATTATTGGCATTGACAGTGAAATGGAAGAAAAGATCCAAAGAATAAAATTTTTACTCAAATTACTGAGGATATTTCAAGGCTATTACTATATATTGTACCTTATGAAAAAAATATCAATGAGCATAAGAATAATGTGTGAAATCACAAAAGCAATAATTAAAATTTTGTGTGAAAATAATTGTCAGTTTTTTACATATGAAAGCAATAATTATTTCAAAGTTGTTCTTTATGGTCTTAATTGTAAAACAGAGACTAAGTTGAAACTGAACTCAACGCTCTTAGATTGGAATGTACTGAGGTTAAACTTGTCAAGAGAAAGTTCCAGAACCACGTTGATACAATATACATTGTGTATTTCAAGAATGATGGCACTGTTAAAATAATTGATTTAAAAAAAATGTGACATCTACTCGTATGTATATTTCACACTATAGTTGCATGGGAATATCACCGAAAAATAGGAAAAAAACCTGTGCAATGTAGGAAGTGCCAAATGTGTGGTCATGGAGAACCAAAAACTATTGACTGTGAATCAATGAATAGAATTCAGTCTGCTCTTTCATGCTGTGGTCGCTCTGCGCATATTCTAATGAGAGACAACGTTTCAAGTCGAAATAATCACTCAACTAGATCAAATACACAAAATTTAATCAACCGACAATAACAATTACATGGATTTTCATCACTTCCCAAAAACAACAAACAAATAAATATATCTATTAGAGAGGCTACAAAATAGGAGACTTGAGAATCAGAACGATAGAACACAATCAAAGCCACTAATAATCACCACAGAGATTTACAGTGGTATTCATAAAAACTTACAAGCAGCTATTAGTCTTAATTTGAAAAAAACTGTATTCATAAACGATTATTAGCTTACTAAACGTTTAGTGAGCGGTTATTAAGCCGTACAAATTTTTATATTGCCTCGACCATCAATTAAGCTCTTATTATCGGAGAATTTTTACATTTTTCTGTGTTTACATTGTGTATTTTCAAGTTTTTCACATTTCATAGGAAATATGCAAAAATGGAAGCATTAAATTTAATAAAAAGAACGGGTAAGTACATCAAAATTTATTTAAAAAAAACGTTTATAATTTTGATTCTTATTAAAAAGAAGATATAAGAAATATTTGCCAGAAAAAACGAAAAGCAAAAATGTATAAAAGGAAGTTCGATCCATTTTCTCTACCGAATAATTTTGCAATACAAATCTAAAAAAATTAAGAGAAATATCCTAGTGTGATGTAAATAAACAAAACATAACTGGTTTTTTTTCGTTTATTTGTTGGGCAATAACTTATAATTAGACTATAAATAAACAATGGTGGCTTATAAAGGGTGGTTAAATTTCAAGGGCCGATGTTGATTTTGAATAAAACACAAACTATTTAGGAAATTATTGTAATTTTATTTTATTATGATGTATTGGTATTACTCAATTATGTATGGAACAAAATATCGGCCAAATGGGCGCCGCGATCTCGGCGGCACACCTCCATCCGATGGTCCAAATTTTCGATGACGCTGAGGCATAATGGAGGTTCTATGCCGTTAATGTGCCGAATTATCTGATCCTTTAGGTCTTGAATTGTTGCTGGCTTATCGACGTACACCTTTTCTTTCAAATAACCCCAAAGAAAAAAGTCCAACGGTGTCAAATCAATGATCTTGGCGGCCAATTGACATCGCCATTACGTGGGATAACACGGCCATTGAATTTGTTGCGCAAAAGAGCCATTGTTTCGTTAGCTGTGTGGCAAGTGGCACCGTCCTGCTGAAACCACATATCGTCCACATCCATATCTTCCAATTCGGGCCATAAAAAGTTCGTTATCATCTCACGATAGCGAACACCATTCACAGTAACTGCCTGACCGGCCTCATTTTGGAAAAAATACGGCCCGATGATGCCGCCAGCCCATAAACCGCACCAAACAGTCACTCTTTGTGGGTGCATTGGTTTTTCGACAATCACTCTTGGATTCTCATTCGCCCAAATGCGGCAATTCTGTTTATTGACGAATCCACTGAGGTGAAAATGTGCCTCATCACTGAAGATGATTTTCTTCGAAAATTGATCATCCACTGTTGCCATTTCTTGCCACCATTCTGCCCATTCACGACGTTTGGAATGGTCAAGAGGCTTTAGTTCTTGAGCCAATTGCACCTTGTAAGCGTGTAAATGCCTCTTCAGCCACACTATCGCGAACAGCAGCAATATTTTCTGCAGTACGAGCTGTACGAGCATGCACTGGTGTTCTCACATCTTCTACAGACCCGGTTTGCTCGAATTTTTCCACGATTTTTGCGATTGTACGCACATTTGGACGATGAAATTGACCAAAAAAATTACGAAGTGCACGATATGCATTTTGATTTGAACTCCCATTTTCATAATAAGTCTGGATAACTTTAACACGTTGTTGGATTGTGTATCTCTCCATGGTTCAAATTGAGTAAGTCTGAAATAGAGAAATGTCAAATAAAATTCGGCGTTTAGGTGTGGTTCACATTCAACATCGGCCCATACAATTTAACCACCCAAATTTTACTTTGATCATTTTTAAGCGCGATCAGGGTTGCTGTAGTTGTTTGGCCCTCGGGAGCTTTGCGTCACACTCACACTAGTTGACTAGTCTGCATCGGAAAGCTGTGTTGGTTTACGGTTCATTTGCGGAAGTTCATGTTGGCCACGCTGCTACTCCCCATGTGAAGGCATTAATCGTATAAGTTAGTCACAGAGCCATTTATAAAAGTCTATTATAATCATTATGTATTCCTGTTACTTTACATATATATATATATAGTATCGAACAAAACTAACGCACGAAATACTTCTTCCTAATAAATCGTTAAGTAGCCAAATAAAACTCTTTTAAATAACATTTAGACTTTGTCAATATTATTATATAATATGTTAAAAAAAACAAAATCAACATAAATTCTTAATTTTAAACTATAAAAATGGAATAAGAAGGATAATAGCCATTATTTGAAGGCGACAAAACGTTTTTCGTAACTTACTCTTCCAAATATATACTTAGTTCAGAAAAAATAATAGCTGGTACAAGATACGTTTGTTAAAAAAGATCCATTCATGTCGTCAACATCCATTGCCACATCCATTTATACTCGTATCACTAAAAAGTTGACTGGGCAGGTTTGAATTCGCAAGGGAGCACATTAATTGTACCATCACTCTTTTCTCTGATGAATCAAAACTTAATTTAAAGTGCGGATGGTTTAAGATGATTTCCAAGGCCGAAACCTCAACGCTTTAATCCACGATCCACCAAAGCCACAGTGAAACATGGCGGGAATAGCGTTTTTGTCTGAGGATGTTTTTGCTATCGGCCCAACTCATAAAATAAATGGAATAATGTATCTTTTTGCTTATAAAGATATCCTGAAAGAAGGAAATGCGGACTAAGTGGATATACCAACAACATAACTAACCTAAACACACAACTAAATGTTTTATGAAATTAAGTACTTTTTTTATTATTAATAAACATTATCATAAAGTTGTTGAAATGAATTACGTGGTAGTTTGTAGGAAACTCATCAACCTATTTAGTAAATACATTTTTTATTAAAAATATCTACGACTAAAGGTCGGGGCACATAGAATCCGTCATACGTCGTACTTTGCCTTTTTTAACTGACGTTGACGAAACAACGGATTAGGTTGCCACAATGAGTACGTTGTTAACGTATACATAAAAAATCTAAAACAAAACAAAGTAAACATTCACTGTCAAAGTATTCAACAGAATAACATATTTTCAATGGAGTTGGATGAATTTCTGGAAATTATTTCAATTATTATTTTGCTTTACTTTTTTTTTACATTAATTTAGTTACCATTTAAATTTTTTTAGTTTTTTTTCACGTTGCACAAAAATCATCAAGCAAAAAAAATTTACCATAAATCAAACCAAAACAAACTGCAACTTGTCAAAGTACTCAACGTACGTTAAAAGTTGCTGAACTTTAATACGTTGTGTTGAAGTCGACGTACTCTATGGGACAATGCTCATAACAAACCCTGTATTTTAACTTAGCTGCCAGTTGAAAAAGGAAGAGTACGACGTATGACGGATTCTATGTGCCTCGTCCTTAAGCCATCAAATCGATATTAAAGTCGAATGAGCATGCTGTGCCAAAAATTAAGTATATATACGAGTATACATACATACATATGTATAAATAAAAACTATTGGTTGGAAAATAATTTATTTATGTATATATTCACAAACTGGTAAAGTACAGGGTGGGCCAACTTGGACTGACTGATTTGAAATGCTTATAATTTTTTTTTTTTTGCAGATAATACAGAATTTTATAAAATTTTATAATGTCATCATACTCAGTGGAAGAACGTGTAAAAATTGTTGAATATTATTATGTTTCCGGACGATCAATTGAAAGAAAATACCGTCAGCATTTTAATACTGCAGAGGCTCCCACTGTAAACATGATGAGAAGCATAATGACCCGTTTCGAGACTTTGGGTTCAGTGGGTAATGAACTACGAAGAAATGTTGCTCATCCTTTTCACACTGAAAAAGCTATAGAAGCTGTACGAGAAAGTGTTCACACGGATCCAACTGTGTCTACTCGTCGACGAGATACTCAATTGAACAATTCGAGAACATCGGTACGACGCATTCTAAAAGTTGATCTGTAGTAGAGCCACTAACTGCCAACAGGAGAGTGGACGCCATCTAAAAGATGTAATTTTTCATACTGAGCTTAAAAAAATTTATAATTTATACTTTAATTTGCAAAAAAAATTAAATTCAAAAATTTTAAAATACAAAAATTATAAGCATTTCAAATCAGTCAGTCCAAGTTGGCCCACCCTGTATAAAGCATGTTAATAATAATTTAAAACGTGTCGACTTGGATGTGCTATGGAGACAGGAATTTTTTGGTTTTTAACTTGTCCTATATTTTTGTACCACGTTGTTGGATTATCGGATATATTGCTGATAAAATCGTTCTGTTGAGTCTTTTAATGTGACCATTTCCACGCGGGACTTCAGTTGTAGTTAAAATATTTTTGAAGCCAAAATGTATTGATCACCTCTTTCGCATCCGTAGTTTCCGCTGCGAACTTGTAGAATGTACATTGTTTCGTTGTGCCACCCATTGACCAAGATGGTTAATGTGTAGTGTGCACAATAGTGCCTGCCCTATTTTGATGCATTACATGTGGAAACAATATTGTTGTTTTATGTTATGAAGTGCGACTGAAAAGTTACCGTTGATGTGTGTCTACTTGATGACTTTCCATAGACCTTGGTACCACTAGCACGTCACTTTTAAGATTCTTATACAGCAATCCGCTTTTGATTTTATAGTCGTCATATATACCGACTTAAAGAGCTGCTACAATTGCCATAATTTTCGAATCGCTCTGTTGCAGTTTACGCAATCTCGACATTATTTCCGACCGAACAATCATTATATCAATGGGTTATCAGCTAAGGCTGTCTCATACGTTTGGCTATTTGATCTTTGATCATTAATCAAAACTCTTGCAAAAACATCATCCATTGAGACATCTCGTATCCCGAGACACATCTTTTATTTATGTATCGAGTGTTTGCTTAAAGGCTGCATAGTCCGTAGCTACTTTCAAATTAACGCCTAAACTTATTTAGGGATAAATATGCTGCGTTTACTTCAGTATATATGTATGTAGCTTTGTACTTTGCTTTCATTTTCTTCTTTCTTGCTCCAGGAAAGAACTGGGTATAATTGACCATTAAATTTTTGCAACATTGCTATACCGAACCCATGTTTCGAAGCTCAGTTTCAACGCCTTGACTATAAATTGTGATTAGTAGTTCATTGCATAATCGTTGCTTAATGGAAATGGTTTCCTTGCATCCAGTTTTAAAAACTATACCTTTTTCAGCAAATCCTATAATACACGCACGATTTGAGCATACCTTTAGCGCCTCATTCAATGTTTTGGGAATGGAAAATTTTTTAACCGAATTACATTATATATAGTCAAATTTCATTTATATTCCATCTGCTTTCCGTTTTACTTGCGACTTATATATTTTTTTAAATTTCTTATCATTGGATACTAAATAATTTCCATTTTGGCCATAATTTAAAATTTTCTTATACAAGGTGGCGCAAAAATAACCTTCCCATGTTTTTTGGCTGTAATTTAAAAAAAAATGAAAAACTTTGATTCTTCTTGTGGACTATTTTTATTTGGTCTTTTAATTTTTTTTATATCAAGTCGAGAATATGATGTCATGTAAATGGCCGCCGCCACAGTTGATTGTCATTTGAGCCCTTTTTATGGCATTTTCCATCACTTTGTCCAAAACTTCCGGCGATAGGTCCTCACATTCTTGACGGATATTGTCGTTAAGAGCTGCAAGAGTCTGAGGCTTGTTGACATAAACCCGCGACTTCAAAAAGCCCCACAAAAAGAAGTCGGGAGCGGTCAAATCAGGCGATCTTGCTGGCCAGTGCAAATCGCCAAAATGGGAGATTAGGCGCCCGGGAAATGCATCCTTCAGCATATCGGTTGTGGCAAGTGCAGTGTGTGCCATTGCACCGTCCTGTTGGAACCACATGTTTTCCAATCCCAATTCATCAAGTTGCGGCAAAAAGAACTCGTTGATCATTGCTATGTAGCGCTAACCATTCACAATAACCGTTTGGCCCGCGACGTCTTCGAAGAAAAAAGGTCCGATGACTCCTCCAGTGAAAACAGCACACCATACAGTGACTTTGAGCGGGTGTAATGGCTCTTCGGGGGTTACACGCGGATTTTCAGTGCCCCAGAAGCGTAAATTTTGCTTATTTACGTACCCGCTAAGATGGAAATGGGCCTCACCACTCATGATTATTTTTGATGAAAAATCATCTTCCTCTTGGTGGTGATTAAGGATGGCTTGAGCGTATGTTAGACGCGATTGGCGGTCAGCAGCTAACAGCTGATGCACCGTCTGGACTTTGTACGGAAACATCTTCAAATCTTGTACCAAAATTCGCTGTAAAGACCGTCGACTGACACCCATTTGCGTGGCACGTCGTCTGGTCGATGTCGACGGCGCTTCCATGACATCCTCAGCTACAGCAGCAATATTCTCTGCAGAACGGCTACTCCAGGGTCTGCCACACCTGGCAGCATCTCGTGTTGTGCCAGTCTCTTCGAGGCGAGCGGCTAAACGTCGCAGTGTTTCACCAGTAGGCTTTGGACGGCTAGGAAATCTGCGACGAAATTCACGTTGTGCCAAAGTCACCGACCGATTATTGGTCAAATAAATAGTCACCAATATTCCGCGTTCTGCAGCAGTGTAGCGTAACATTGTTTATTAACGTGTATTTCGCATGTGTTTACTACACAAATGTCAAAACAGAACTGACATTAGGGGCCAATCGCAAAATTTATAGCATTTTCTGATAGGAGGATTACTTTTGCGCCACCTTGTATTTAAGTTTTGATTTACTTACTCTATTGTTATTAACAATGTCGTTGGCAAAACTGTTAGATTCAACTCTGTTTGTTTTTTGGTTTAACATGGTAATTCGTTTAATTTTCTTTTCATGTATTATTTCTGAAAGCTTCGTTAATTCTTCTTTTGAAATCGGACGGTTTTACGATCGGACAGTTTTACGGACGATTATTCGTTGTTGTGTGAATATAATTATTATATGAGACTATGGCTTTCTATACCTTTTCGTCGATGTTATCTTTATTTTCCGGGTCTGAATTATAGACTCGAACATGCTCATTCAAAGTACCATGTAGTCTGTCTACATCAGCGTTACCTGTTTTCAAATACGCTGTAGTTGTGTGAAAATCAATTTCCTGATCCTTTAGAAATTCTCTTATTACAGCGGTATCTAGTTCATTGTCAAGTACTGAATCCTTTGCTTTAGTGCTTTAAAAATAAAGACCCAAGACCTGTCTTCCAAGCAATAGGCAGTTGCATATTTCGTTAACTTGTCTATGCTTGTTAAATACATAGTGCCACGTAGCGGGTACCAGATGTCCAAATGTACAATATCGTTGTGCTTTTCCGGGGTTGGAGTAATGTTTAAATTGTTCTTTATCGGAGACCTATCATATTTTGCAAGCTTACATATTTCGCAGCTGTTAATGTATTTTTGTATTACTTTTCTCAATTTCGGATAGAAGCAACCCTTTTTTAATTCCTCATAAACTTCATTGATTCCTCTATGATTATTTTTGAAGTGAGTTTTTCCTGTAGTCTGCAAAAGCATTTCTCTATCGGTTACATCTTCTATGAACAAGTTCGCTTTCAATATTTTGAGGGTCCTTTTGTGGGCAATTTCTCTCCCATAAAATGTAGAAGATGATCATTATTTGTTACCTTTATGTTGTGCCGAATTTTATCTGTGAAAATAATTTTTGTTTTGCACGAATTTGTATTTGAACTTTCTATAAATAATTGGTTTTTGAACATATTAATGGGCTGTTCTGTTATTCTAATGTAGTCAGTATCATCGCTTTCTGTGCTATGCACTGTCTGTCTTCATCAAATAATTCGTGTAGATTCAATTCTATTTCACTATTGGATAATTCACAGCTTAATCTACTTAGACCATCGGCGATTACGTTTTCTTTTCCCTTTATATAGTTAATATCAAAATCAAACTCATACAACTTAATTTTTTCTTTGGATCTTAGCGTTCGGTTCCTTTATATTGTTAAGCCAACCTAAGGGACGATGGTCTGTTTTAATAGTGAATTTGCGATCAAAAAGATATGGACGGAAATATTTTGTCGCCCACACGATGGCTAAAAGCTGTTTCTCTATTGTGCTGTAATTTCTCTCGTGCCCATTTAATGTACGACTGCAAAAGAGACTGCTTTGTTTCTTTGCACGAGTGCTGCCCCTAACGCAAAATTGCTAGCGTCAGTTACAAGGGTAAAAGTTTTACTAAAATCAGGATGGATAGGGATAGGATAATTTTTAAGCAGCGTTTTTAATTTTTCAAAGGCTGCTTTATAATCTTTATCATTCGTATCTACTTTTCATCCTTGCTTTAAGTACTTGACAAGGTTGTGAGATATTTTCGAGTAATCCTTTATATAGCGTCTATAAAAGCCTGTTAAGCCAAGAAGCGATTTTATTTCTTTTTGCGTTTTAGGTAGAACTATTTAGTCTTTTGCGAAGAATGTGCATTTGTCAACTTGCAGTGTCAGGTTAGCTTGAACCAATGTATTCGTTCAATACGTTGTTAATCAGTCTTTGGAATGTGGCTGGGGCATTACGAAGCCCAAATGGCATACGTAACAATTCGTAATGGCCCGTAGCAGTGGAAAATGCTGTTTTTGGTATATCATCAGCATAGCCTTCTATTTGATAGAATCCCTTGGCCAAATCAAGGGTGGAAAAATATTGACATCTTCCTAGTTTGTCAAAAATGTGATCAATGTTTGGCATAGGAAATCTATCCTCAACGGTTACATCATTCAATTATCTGTAATCGATTACTATGCGCCAACTTTATTTATTAGAAGAATCCAGTTTTTTTGGATCTATCCATATTGGGCTGTTATAAGGACTATTTGAATGTTGTATTATATTTTGTTTTAACATGTCCTCGATATGATTATTTACCTCTTCCTTATGCACCTCAGAATAGCGATATAGTTTCGAATAAATTGGCATATCATGTTTTGTTGTAATACTGTGCTTTATTTTGTTTGTAAATTTTTGTCGTAAAATACATGTTTAGTTTTTTTTAATAATCTTAAACAATTTTTCTTTTTCATATTCCTTGAGGTGATTTTTCCGAATGTGAGAAAGCATGTTTGATTTTTCAACTTCGCAAATGAAAAAAGTTTTCTTTATAGGACAATTCATTATAGTTTTCCTCTTCTCTAAATAAAAATAACGTCAAATCAGCTTTATTTGTGAGCAGCTGTCTCTTAGGAAAATCAATGATACAGCTTAAATCCTTTAAAATATTATTACCAATAAGGCCATCGAAGTTTTTGTTCAATGCATATTTTAAAAATTCGCAGTGATAATTATTTAAATTAAACTCTCTGAATATTGGAAATTTGCAAAGCTTTGTTATTATTATTTCTGTATTTAATGCTTTTGCTACTACACTCACATTTTGTTTCCACTTGGGCTGACAAATTTTAGGGTTAATTATACTAAATTCAGCACCAGTATCAATAAAAAATTTTAATTTTTTCGTGGGATTATCGATTACTATATATGGAAGTCCTGCCCGTCTGCTATGGGAAAATTTACATTGGAATTTCCAATTTCCATCGGTTCATATTGTTGATCGACATTACCAAAATTTTGTGAATTCTGATTCCATCGATTTGGCTGTGAACTCTGGTAAGAATTACTACCGGGATTATATTGTTGAATACTTCTATTATTTATGCGTGAGATATTTGATCGTCTTGTCTGATTGGAAAAATTTGATTTCATCGGATCATTGTTATATTGATTAATGTTCGAATGTGGAAATCTATTATCTTCATTAAATGAATGTTGATGGGTTTGAACATTTTTATTTGGTCTGTTGGTGTTACTAGCAAAAGAACTAGATGTATTTTGAATGTTGCTGTTTTTGAAGTTACTACTGAAGTTACATAGTTCTTTCATTTGTATTTAAGTAGTCTCTTTTTGCTGGTCCAAATTGTGTGTTATGTTGATGTCTGGCATCTAATGTTATTTTGAAAGCATCTTCTAAAGTTTTAGAATCTCTGGCAAAAATCATAGTGCGAGCTGGTTCTGGTAGATGGTCTCTAAAAGTTTTAAGTGAGATTCACCTCATCTGTAGTGTAAGTATTATCTCCATGGGTTAAATTTCTATTGTGGATTCTATTTGCAAGTTTGTTTATTTTATAATAATAATTTTCAACGGTACCCTGTAATCTACAATGTTTTAGATCATCCATCAAATCATTGCTACTAACTTTTTCTCTAAAATTTTTGGTTAGAATGTCTTTTAAAATAACCCATGTAGTTACATTAGTATATCTATGTATTGCTTCTCTGGTTTTGCCAACACATTTGTTTTTTATATAACCAAAGAGTATATTACTATTATTGGTATCAAAATTTAAAACAGGTGGAAGAATGTTTTCTACTTGATCTATAAAATCCGGCAGTTGATTCGGATCGCTGCCATCAAAATTTTCAATATTTTTAATGCATGGTAAAACTAGGTTAAATCTACTTATTTCTAATGTCTCCATTGTAATATATGTATATAGTAAGTTATTATCTTTAAGAACTAGAAGTATGAAATCGGAAAAAAATATTAACAATAAAATAAGTTTGAAAACCTTGATAATTAATAAAAAATTAAAAAAAGGTACTTATATAAACACAAAATATGGCCACGTCGCTGCTAAATTCGTCTTTCTGGAATACTCAATGTTATCTTCCTTGGTGTTGTTGTAATCTGCCCTTCATAGGGGTTATTTGCAATTTCAATTTATTTTGTTGTTCTTTTGTTGCTATGAAATTCAATAACATTTGCAGAGGTCGTTATTACTTTTCCATAATTTTATATTTAGTGTATTGGTTTTTTCTTAAAGTCACTTTTCTTTTGTTTTTTTTTTTTAATAATTTTTATTTAATGAATATTTACTTCAAAGTTTATAATCCCATCCCCGACGCCATTAATGGTCCAAATAAAACAAACGCCGTCTTCAGTGTCTGACTAAGAACAAAAACCTTTTTCTTTATTCAAATGATACTAAACTTAACTTAAACAATGCTTCTTCTTACTCTTATTTCTAAATATCTCTTAACTCTCTTATTATTAAAAATAACAATGAAACTTAATCCTACTTTCTTTAATTATAAATATTACCGTATTTACTCTTGTTGCTAAAAAAGAGACTTACATCACTATATAAAAAAAAATGTCAAGTTGTTCCCTTATTCTTGGTTTAAATAATAAAATTTCAAATTTTATGGATGCTTAATAAAGCTTTTATAAGGCTATTAATCAGTTATGAATACAACTTTAGTGAATTTTGCTTATAAACGGTTAATAAGCCTGATGTAAGCTTTAATGATTATGGCTGATGGTCTTTGATTCTATCTTTGTTGTTTTGCGTGGAATAGCAGACTTGTTGTCAAGACTAAACTTTTCGATTGCCGCACATTCAATAAAAGTGGCACTATTGTGAATACCAATCGATCAGGTGGCGTTTTTGTGGTTAAGAATCTTACCAACTGAGCCTTGGAAACGGAAACATGCATGGTCTTGCACAGACCACTGTCAAAAGTACTTCTTGTCTAAGAAAATTGTATTTGTCTGGATCGACTACAAGTGTACACCTGTTGAAGAGTTAGAAGCAAAATTACATATTTTCATTTAGTAAAAATATATTAATACTTACATTTTTATTTAGTTTTTTCAAAACGTTATAATAAGCGTCACAACTAAATGAAACATTAATTTATACTCACAAGGTATACATACATACATACATATGTATGTCTTTAAGCAGATATACAGTGGCGAGCACATATGGATACATGTTTTACACATACGACGTATAAACCAAATAAAACACACAAAATTTAAAAAATATATATGATTTTGCATTTAAAGTGTTCAATAAAATAATAATATCAAGAAAATATATTAAAATTCATGATTTTCATATGTAAATCTTAAGTTTTAAACAAATTTGTGTAAAATGACAATGTATCCACTTTTGCACGTTTTTGAAAAATTGAAGTTTTTAATATTTAGTCCACAGACCTTTTGGCTTAATGACGCTATTTATTCGCCTTAGCATACTTTCGACCAATGTCTCGATGGTCCGATGAGGAATATTGGCCCACTCCGTTTGGACCCTATGCCAAAAATCATTCAAGTGCGTCTGGGGAGTGTCGTATTGGGCAAGCCTCTTGTTTAATAAAGCCCACAAATTTTCAGTGGGATTGAGATCCGGGCTTTGCCCTGGTCATTAAATGGTGTGAAATGTTTGTTTAGAAAGCCATTCCCTTACGATTTTTGCCCTAAGCTTCGGATCTCCATCCTGTTGGAATATCACTTCTTCCTCTGGGTCAGCACTTTTGTCAACGAATTCGGGAATATTGGCTTCTAATATGCTCAGGTAACCTGCTTTTCTCATTATACCTTCAATTACAACCAGAACGTTTTAGCCAAGCTAAGATCATCATCAGCAAATTATCAACATCCTGATGCCTTTCAAGGCATCTCCATTCGGTCAATTAACCCTTGTAGGAGTTTTTGTAAGAACCTATCTATACAATCGAAATAATTAGTAATACAGAAATTTCCTGGAATTTTGGTTGCCGTGTCAAGCAAGGAACGCTTCTGATGTAGTTGACGGTGGTGCATAAACATGTGTCCACATGAAATTTTACTGGAAGTTAAAGAAAGACTAACAAATTAATGGTTGCATTCTCATTAATAGAAAGATACTTCTAGCTAAGTTAAAATCTGCAAAAGAGATATTATATAAATTAGCCTTTGATCTAAGTTAATATACTTATGTACATAAGTAATAGTTGCTGGAGTTGAGTATATACATCATAATATGCATAAGTATTCTATATATGGTTCTGTAGCTTAAGACTATAAAATTTAGAGTACGCATGGCGTCATTAGTAATGATTTACGTTTTACAGTTACTCAATTTTTCTTTCATGTTATTTGAAAGTTTCTCTCTGACTTATGTATTTCTGCTCGGGCAAACTTCAACTCCTTCCTGAAGGGTGCATCTGAATTATATATGGAAACAAACATACATACATATTTAAGATTGATATTTTTGGCAAGTATGCAAAATACCGTTTTGGGGATCTATTCACAATCCATGTGAAATGAAAACAGATTTCACAGAAAACACGCTGAAAAATTCGTTCCAAAGTTTTATCCTTTTTTATACAATAATTTTAAGGCTATGTACAAGAAAGTGATATATATATGTATACATCTTGTGCATAAATTAGACCCATAACGCTGCATTTCCTTGCTACTAGCAATTTAATTTATACATTTAGGGCCAAATTTGTTAAGCAAAGACGCGTGTAGGATATTTTGGAGCAACTACGAAAACGCGCAAATGTTTCTAATTTAACAAAGAAATATGGAAGGTTAAAGTGCGAGGAATAAAAAAACTAAAACGTTATTTCAAAAGGTGTTAAATTTCTGTTAACGACAACAAGAGTGTAGTACCATTGAGACCTTTTTCGAAAGCACATAATATACACTAAGTAAATGAGATATCTTATCCAATTTATCCTTTTAGGTGCCTATAGCCTTTAACAGGCAGGGTCGAAAATTATTAATACATGACTATCTAGATTTTTTAATGCGGTATGACGGTACTATCGCAGAGGTGTGATATGTATACTTCTCTATAGAAGGGCATAGCATTTTATGAACTTTATAGGTATTTCATCAATTCCTGTGAAATTAGTTTTATTAGAGAAATATTTACTTTATCCGACTGATAAGACGAAAAAATTTTGTTTAAAAATGTTGCGTCTTCTAAAATAGGAGGTTCAAGTATTAGCACTACAGGAATATTGGCGTATGCCAATCCGTACTTACCATACGTATCCCGATTTTGCTCCGATCTGGTTTCACAGTAATCACGATAACCCAATTTCCCCAAATATTTTGCACCCCTGATTTTCGCTAAAGCATTATTAACAGTAGGCATATTCATTTATTGTTACAAAGGTTATTTAAAGATAGAACTTAAACATTCACAGCAGAGAAGGAATCTTCAACAATCTTCTTTTATTAGTGGGTTTCTTTAAAATCTACATGACTCCGTTTCATAAAATAATATTTTATAATTTTTGCTTTGCTTATTCGTTCGTGGCGAAAAATTTTACTAGTCCCCCTTTCTTCCTCCGTATAACCTATTTTCCTAGTTCCGGCACAATGCGTAAGAAATGTACCTGCCCACAAATGGCAAAGTAATGAAGCCTTCAACTTTCTTTCGCTTTGTTTTCGTACTCTGATTAAAATAAAATAGAGTTTTTCGAAATTCTACAGTAATTTAAATTTTCTACATTTTATTCATGCCAAATTTAAGACATTAGCTTTGAAGACCTCTTATAAGTGTAACTCTAAATAGAATTGATTGTTTTTCGCACAAAAAAATGTTAAAAAAAAGAAAAAAAAATATTTATTGAGTTTTGTTATACTTTGTTATTTGTTTTAATTTATTTCTGTCTATTCAGTGTTGCTTACTGTATTAATTGGTGGCAAAGATGAATTTATTCTAGCTGCAGCAGCTGCCGCTATATACGTGCCGTAGTAGCGGCCAAATAAATTATGAGTCTCAGTGTTAATCGACATTTGCTGTTGACTATGTAAGTGGGAATTTTGAATATCACTTGAATGTTCCAAGAGCTGGATGCTGGATACAGAATGGGAAGCTAATGGAAGAGGTGAGCTTGCTCTTGGCAGGTGTGAGCTTAGTGCACTGCTTGAGATATTTATTAAGTGCGAATTATTTTTGCCATGACTTCGGCTAGACGCGCCGTCTTGGTTGTTGTTATTGCTGTAAGTAGTTCTCTTAAATTCAGACTCACGTTCTTCACAAGCATTATCAGTTTCAGCATCTCCGGCAGGTTCATTAGATTCTTCTTCTTCTTGTTCAAAATCATGTACTCTAAGAATGGCATCATCGGCACTTCCATTAAATTTTGAAGCTTTGCAGTGATTTGATTTTAATCTCAAACGGTGTTCGGTGTTAAATTTTTGTATGTATTCGGCCTCATCATCATCGTTTTGGCTGTGGCAGTTGCTACGGCTGTGACAATTACTATTACTATCAACTTCATCGTCATGCTCATCATAATCATTATCTACATCCTCATCTTCACTGGCCTCCACAACATCGATATCCTCAATATCCAATTCATTAGAAGTTTGATGGGCATCTAACATATTTTCAGTAAAGGACGTAGAGAGCACCACATCTTCCCTTTCGCTTACACAGGTATGTTTTCGGATGTATTGTTGTTGTGGAGGTTCTCGTTTGTTTGAGTGGTCGGGTGCCAAAAGGGACGCCACATCGAATTGTCGTTTGCGTGTTTGAGAGAACAGTTCATTTATAACATTGGCCTGGGCGTTAGTGGAGGTTTGCGCAGAAATTAGAGTTAATGGTTCCATTATCGAGTTATCGCCTGTAGGATGATGTTGAATGGGGGCAGGTGCTATTAAATGCTGTTGATGATTTTGAAGGTGATGTTGCTGTGCATTACTGTTATGACACAATGCTGCCGCTGCAGCAGCTGCTGCTGCATAATGATGAGGTCTATAACTGAAAATTTGGCCCATATAGGAAGCAGCTGTGCCATTTGCAGCTTGGTGCTGAGACTGTTGACGATTGTGCTGATGGGTGAAACGCCAGCCAAAGGATTGAGCGGCCAAGTGTTGGGCTGCTGTTATAGTACTGCTGCCCATTACAATGTGTTGAAAGGATGGAGGAGAAGACGATGTCAAGTCCATTGCTGGTGGTGGGCTTGGAGAATCTGTGCCATTATCATCAACCGCCAAACCCATATGTTTTCGAACTTTTCGTTGAGCCTTTCGACGACGGAAATCTCCTTTGCGGAAATCTTCCATATTAGCCGGATGTATGGCCCAATAGTGACCTTTGCCATTGGCACTACGTCCAGACTTAATGAAGCAATCATTTAATGATAAATTGTGGCGTATTGAATTGCGCCAGCCGGGACCACGGGTGCGAAAATATGGATAGTTATCCAAAATATATTGATATATGTCAGAAAGCACCAATTTTGTCTCCGCACTACTTAAAATTGCCATGGCTATTAGGCCAATGTAGCTATGTTGAGGTTTTGGTTCTTCGGGTTGGAAAATACGTTGAGGAAACAATGACATTGAAGCCAAAGCCAAACGATTGTTGGTGGGACATTGAGACAATGAATTGGGAGTTCGCCCCAGGTGTGTCGAGGCGGCAATTAGGCTTCCGGATGTAGTGGCGCATAAATAAGAAGTTGGTGCAGATGGATGAGCTGGCCCTTGACCTGCAGTGGGGTAGCTGGCAGTATGAACTGAGGGACAGTTCGGTGTTGCAGTTGATACTGTTGTTGTTGAGGCATACGCTGCTGCCGCTGCCATAGCTGCTGCGGCTGTATATGGTGGACCTCTTAATCGTTCCATATTTAAAGCATAATTGTATAACTGTAAACGATATTGTTCTAAAGTTGTAGTTGTATTGCATGTTGTCAAACTACCGCTTACTCCACCTTCTGCTAAATTTGCAACCCCTGATGTTGCGTTGCTATTGTTATTATAGAGCAACATATTACCGTTATTTACAGTAGTAGTAGTTTGAGCTATAGCCGTGTTTGAGTTTGTGACCATTTTAAAAATTAAACACGAGTCTTATTAAATTACAAAGTGTTTCTTTTTGAACTGGCGTATTTCTAATTGTAATTTCTTGTTTTATTATTTTAACTGATTTTTATTTGTCGAGCACTTTGCTAAAAATATGTAAATGTCGGTTCAATTTTCGACTCTTTTTTGCAAAATTTAATTTTAAATAAAATATTTTATTTATTAATTGTATATACATATATTTGATTTAATTTGAAACGCTTTGTTTATATAAAAGAATGTCCTTAAGAAAAATTCCGGTGGAAATATACAATATGGTTCATATGAATGTAGGGAAAAAGTCTAAAGACGTTAATGAATGAGTAATACCTTCACATAGAAAGAAATGCGCCCAGTAATTATTGCACGTTAAAATATACTTACATTTAGTCTATATATCACAAAATTTCAGTTTATGTTCAAAGTAAACATTTTATTTATATGGGCAATCATACACCGATTATTTAAAAAAATTTTCACTACAAATATCAACCTCAAAAATCTGCTAAAAAAGTAATCAAACATTTCCTTCAATTGGAAGATACCTTGCCCACATTATTTTCCCAAGAATCTACAGCAATGTTTTCAGTAGGAAATATTTTCTTTCTATCGAATGTTGTTTCTATATTTTACACAATTTTGCAAAAAATCTCGAATTTCCTTAAAAACGTGTTTTCCTACTATATTATACATACATAAATACAAACACTCAATAAGCAACAAACTAAAATGCAATGTTGAGATGTTGGATGCACACTGGACACTAAACAGTCAGAACAAAATATGTAGGAGTTGACCCCTGAGTACTAGTCCAAATAAAAAAGAGCTACATACATAGATATGTGTGTTGTATTAATAGTTCGTTTCTTTTTTGACAAACCATTAACGTCGGGAGCGTATAATCCGCACCAAAAAATAACTTTGTGCACGTATTGCCATCTGGTGAACTTCGTGCGTGTTGGCGGACCCAAACAATTCTGAAAAGCTTAAAATTAAATGGTCCATCTGACTGAACGATATCTCAAAAATTTCGCTAATCTTGGGGTTTCATACAAAGATTACATACTAACCGATAACGTAATCTTTAACAAACTGTCTCCTGTTGAGAGCTCCCCTTTCACGTGACTGTTCGGTAGTTCTACAATAATATACTGCTTCTAGACAAAGTTTTCAAACAACTGTAACCTAACCCATAAACGGATTAAACAATCTCAAAAGAAACGTCAATCTTAGGAGGTTTTTGTAGTAGCAAAGAGTATATTTCCGAAACATGTGGCCATATAATCAACCCAGCAGATCTTCAACATAATTTTAATGTCTTTTCTGCTTGCTTAAAGTAATTTCGTTAATATTGCTTTAAGTTAGTATACAACTTTACACAGTGCAACTAGCGTTGCCGTTTGAAAAACATTTATCCCAATAAAAATGCGATACAATAAATGAGAAAAAGTTATGCAAAAAACTCCAGGGCCACACAACAACAACAAACCTGTTGTTGTTCCTCAAAAGTGAGGAACCAGCAATTTTAAAAGAGTGTAAATATTATTGAAGGCAAAGTTTTAGCTTAATTCAATTTAAACTAAAGTAATGCAATACTCAATAAAATACGAGTACATTATTAAATTGTTTTGTTTAAAATATCAGTTTTATTTTAAAATTATGTATGTGTATTTTAAGGATCTTAAAAAAAATTTAGCCCAATTTCATAACTTTTCGCGTAACACAAGTACTAAAAGTTGGCAGCACTGCTTCTTTTACGTACATGGTATGTACATATACATTAGTATTAAAACAACTGAGTTCATTTAATTACTTTAAGGCTATACAACAGCGTTGCCATTTTGGTGCTTTTCGGGTATTTTTGTTGCTTTTTTGCTTATGCAGTACCCGAAATTTTGTTAAATACCCGGGTTTGAAAAGCAGGTATTTTCAGTGCTTTTAACAATTTCTCACAGTGCTTTTAAGTGCCTTTTAAGTAATCTACATATATTTTTGGCACTGAACCATTTTGCTACTATTCTGTAAAAACAGCGAATACTTTTTTAATCGACTGCGTATTATTTGCATTTATGTTTTGAGTAGTATTCGCAAACTCTTCTGGTCTTTTCTCAAGCATCAAGGGGAATTCATGTACCAGGTGGGGACAAGTTATCAGCTGATTTTTCTTAGGAAGTTTTACTTGTCAAATTTCATTGCAATAAAGTACTAGGCAGATTTTGTTGTTGCAGACTTGACACCACCTGTTACATGAATTCGCCTTCTCAAGCATCTTTTTTAAATACGTGGAAAATTTTTTTATGATTTATTTGTTTAGCGGTGATTTATTTTATTAGTTGAATTGTTTTTTGTGCAATTGTAAGCAAGAAAGTGCATTGGCTATTATAAAGTTAAACAGTTGTTTAACAATAAAATATAAAGGGTGGTTAAATTTCTAGGGCCGGTGTTGATTTTGAATAAAACACAAACTATTTAGGAAATTATTGTAATTTTATTTTATTATGATGTATTGGTATTACTCAATTATGTATGGAACAAAATATCGGCCAAATGGGCGCCGCGACCTCGGCGGCACACCTCCATCCGATGGTCCAAATTTTCGATGACGCTGAGGCATAATGGAGGTTCTATGCCGTTAATGTGCCGAATTATCTGATCCTTTAGGTCTTGAATTGTTGCTGGCTTATCGACGTACACCTTTTCTTTCAAATAACCCCAAAGAAAAAAGTCCAACGGTGTCAAATCACATGATCTTGGCGGCCAATTGACATCGCCATTACGTGAGATAACACGGCCATTGAATTTGTTGCGCAAAAGAGCCATTGTTTCGTTAGCTGTGTGGCAAGTGGCACCGTCCTGCTGAAACCACATATCGTCCACATCCATATCTTCCAATTCGGGCCATAAAAAGTTCGTTATCATCTCACGATAGCGAACACCATTCACAGTAACTGCCTGACCGGCCTCATTTTGGAAAAAATACGGCCCGATGATGCCGCCAGCCCATAAACCGCACCAAACAGTCACTCTTTGTGGGTGCATTGGTTTTTCGACAATCACTCTTGGATTCTCATTCGCCCAACTGCGGCAATTCTGTTTATTGACGAATCCACTGAGGTGAAAATGTGCCTCATCACTGAAGATGATTTTCTTCGAAAATTGATCATCCACTGTTGCCATTTCTTGCCACCATTCTGCCCATTCACGACGTTTGGAATGGTCAAGAGGCTTTAGTTCTTGAGCCAATTGCACCATGTAAGCGTGTAAATGCAAGTCTTTATGCATAATGTTCATCAACGACGAGCGTGAGAGGTGCAATTGTTGGGAACGACGACGAGTTGAGGTGGACGGCTCTTCAGCCACACTATCGCGAACAGCAGCAATATTTTCTGCAGTACGAGCTGTACGAGCATGCACTGGTGTTCTCACATCTTCTACAGACCCGGTTTGCTCGAATTTTTCCACGATTTTTGCGATTGTACGCACATTTGGACGATGAAATTGACCAAAAAAATTACGAAGTGCACGATATGCATTTTGATTTGAACTCCCATTTTCATAATAAGTCTGGATAACTTTAACACGTTGTTGGATTGTGTATCTCTCCATGGTTCAAATTGAGTAAGTCTGAAATAGAGAAATGTCAAATAAAATTCGGAAAAAAACTTGGCGTTTAGGTGTGGTTCACATTCAACATCGGCCCATACAATTTAACCACCCTTTATGTTCGTTTCACAAAAAACTTTTTTAATGCGCAAAACATCTCAGTATTGAAATGACCAGCAATAAGTCCTGACCTAAACTAAATTGAAGACGTCTGAGGTATCCTTTCTGCATATAAGTACATAATTATTTAGCGTTGGTACGTAATTTAAAAGGCAGCGTTCGGACGGTGGCTTGAGATACATTTAGTGGATTTTTTGATTCTGATATTTTACTCAACAGTTTTTTAAAATGGCAGCATGTACTAAGTTAAGAGTAATTCCTGCAAACAGTTGCTACAACACATTAAACTTTATTCGCATGAATTGCATATCCATATGTATCTGTAAAATAATAATACAGGCCGAAAAGGCTGACCAAAGTGAAATAAGAGTGTTAAGAAAAGGCTGCACTAAAAACGATCGAACAAAGTGCGCACCAAAAATGACAACACTGCTGCACCCATTTAACAGCTGATAGTTCTTTTTGCTTAGTTTGTTGACATTTCATTATGGAGATTATGTAGATCAGAATAATGTTTGCAAATTGTTGAATTTTTTTTATCAAAATAATAGTTCTGAACATCAATTGATATTGAACTTCCATTCAAAATTATGTTCTCCGAAGAAGCCCATTTTTAGTTGAATGGGTACGTAAATAAGCAGAATTATGGTTTTTGGAGTGAAAATAATCGACAAGCTTTCACTCGAGAGAAAATTACTGTTTGGTGCGCTTCATGGATCCATATGTCTTCAAAAACGATGACTTTCTCAACTCTTTCTCGGATTAAGAATATTGTTATATACATACATTTGTGTGTGTGTATATATGTGCACGAATTACATATCCAAAATGCTGAGAAGATTACTATGCAGACCTGTTTCCTTTATCTGCTATAGAAGAGATTCAAATCTCTTAGCCTTAGCATTTTGCAAATGATAGAAAAAATCTCTCTTACTACTTTATTAAAATTTGGCAGCCGAATCAATATCACATATTATATGCAAGACGTTAGTATAGCATTTCACAACTTTTATTGTATATTGCAGCGTTCTTCTTCCTGTTGAATTTGACTCCAATTTTCATCACTAGAAATAGGTGTGTATATTATGATTTCAAAACCCACAGTTTGTAATTTTGTTTCTTTTTTGCTTGATAAACAAATAATCTACTTGAAGTTAAGAAGAAATAAAAGAACACAGTATCTTTAAAAGTAAAGTCAATGCAAATTGAACTTCTTCATTGAATCTAAGTAAAATATTGATATAATGTGCCAATTTTCTAGAAATTTGGTTGGATGAAATAGAGTAGAGTTAACCTTCAATTAAAGCAATAATAACATAAGTAAACTAACAAAATTATGGAATACGAGTACAAATTATAATTGAGTTTAAAAAAATCCATCGAATACGTTGTTCAACAGCTTAGGAAAACCAGAAAAATATCAAATAATGATACCTATGAAGAGGAGAGTTATTGGGTTCAAGTGAAATACCTATGATAATACGAAAACGGTTAGAAACTATAAACTTAAGATCAAAATGACTCTAGAGATGAGACTAAGTTCAATGCTTTCTAAACATTGTTCTATGCGGGGAAAGAGTTAGTACTATGTATGTATGTATAAATGCATTTAAATCTATATCTTCCATGA
This sequence comes from Epicampocera succincta, assembly GCA_932526305.1. NCBI lineage: Eukaryota > Metazoa > Arthropoda > Insecta > Diptera > Tachinidae > Epicampocera > Epicampocera succincta. The sequence continues at coordinate 9,961,996 of OW052039.1, read as the reverse complement.
AATTGTTTTTATATATTTTACCCTAATTTGAAAGTAAATATATTGTACAATTTTCATGAATTTATCTAAAAAAATGGTGAATTTTATCAACGAACAACAAAGATGGAACTGAATTAGAATAATCAAAATTTTGAATCCTACATTACACATAAATTTTCCCATAAGTCGATAAAACTGAAAGCTTCAACGTTACAAAGTATTTTTCTGTAAAATGGTCAAAACTTGTGTCACTGCTTAAGTTTAAATAGAGTTTTGACGAAAAGCATAAACATGTGCCGGGACTTTCAATTTACACGTTTAACTCTCAAAAAGTTGTTTTATAAAAATATATATGTATGTACATATCTACATTTCATGTACACACAAACGTAAGAATTTAGAGTTGTAAATTTTCCGGGATTCTACTATGTACATTTGTAAGTATTCTTAAGGACGTTTAAAATTAAATCAAACATTGATAGGTATGTCTTTTTTTAATAACACCTTAAATTTTTGGCTTAAGTTATCCGTTTTTCCGTTGGGATTTCTAAAAGATTTATTTGTTTCACATTCTTGCATTGTTTTAACTTTTTCTTTGTACCTATAAGAAATATTTTGTACTTATAATATATTTTAACAACTCATTTTTATTGTATGCAATTCACTTATACACATCTCTTTTTATATTTTTAAAAAATATGGTTTTTAGTTAAAAACAAAGTAATTAAAATTTAAAAACAGTCAGTCAAAAAACAACACACACCTAGACCTTGTTTGCTTTCAAAGTTACTAACATCAACTGAGTGAACAATAAAAACATCAATCATCCGTTAAGGCAAAAACTGCACAATCAACCAACTAAACAACCAACCAGTCAGTCATTTAGCCAACCAACCAATCAACCCATCAGTTTAACCACTCCATTATGTTGTTCTTCATCATTTTTTTTTTGTTTTTTTTTTGTAAACACCTCTTTAACTTAAACAACAAACAATCAAAAACAACCACTTATCTCTATTTCACTTTCGTGCATCCTTTTCACACTCTGTTGATAAATGAAAAAATGGCAACTTTGCCTCTAATAATTTTTCTCGTTCTTACTTGCACTTGTGTATAACAGATAGCGGTTGCTATTGTCGCACTTCAGTTTAGAGACTGCGGAGTTAACAAAAGAAAAACATATGTATGTTAGAGCTTCTACCAGAGACGGAACAACTGAACTGGTGATAAATTAACGGTTTTCTTGAATTTATATATATATTTATTATAATCAAAAATATATAAAATTTGGTACCGAAATTTTTTTTTATATATTACCTATGGAATGATCTATATTTAAGACACACATTTCATTTCCAAAAGGGTAAATGAATTTTAATAAAACACGGACAAAAGAAGAATAGTTTTCCGAATATTAGGCTTAGAGATTTTCGTGGCAACTACATATATTGATGGTCTATCAATTCTCATTTAACTGTTTCTTTATTTCGTTTTACTTTTCTTTCTACATGCGCTAAGCTGCCTTAAAAGTCGCGATAAAAAATAATATTTGGTTGTTTATTGATGGAACTGCTGAGCTGTTTAAAGTTCCTAAATGTATATGTTTAGATGATTTCAGAAAGTTTTTACTACTTTACTTTACAAGAACAGCAGCTAAATTTATTTTTGAGCATAAAATGCAAGCATATTATGTAATTTGTTCAACGGATATTTTGCCAATTTTACGGTGACACCTTTTTATCAATTGAATCGACTGAATAGTGACAAGTCCGTGTTAAGCTTCAGGAATAACTATGAAACATTCAAAACATACATGTTTAATATTGATATGTTGGCTTGGCTTAAGCTCAACGAATTCCATATGGAATGGCTTCTTCCCAAATCATAATTTCAATGTCTTACCGTAAAAGTTTTGTATCGTATTTAAGAATTTTTCTTTTTAATACAAAAAGGAATGTATGAAGTGCAGTCAGATTTAGGGAAAAGAATTCAATATCTTGTATGCACACAAAAACTGTATACAAGTTCCTTATATTCCTAAAAATCGTTCAATGACTTAAGAAAGCATAAATCTTGGCTGCATTTTTCGCGGTAAAACAATAAATTACTACCAGTTGTTAATAAATTATTTGTATTTAAGGTGAAAATATTTTTCTCCAACAGTTCATGGTTTTCAGTGAAGTTAAACGGAAATAAAGCATTGTTTTTTGAAACCATCGCGCCTAAAAACATCCCAGTTTTCACCATTGTGCTGATTGAAAGGTAACACATACAATGTATGCCAGAAAATCACTAATGTAACGTCAAATTCCAAAAGTAGACGGTTTTATCTGCCATAAAGAGCTATTCAATCTAAATTAAGAATTTTAAAAAAGAACATCTTATGCGCACCTTACGCAAAATCAATAACCGTGTAACTTTTAAAGTATTTCTTTGCATGCTATACAAGCTATGTTTTTGAGGAAGCACTAAATGAAATAAAACAAATCTTTGCAATCATTTACATATAAACCTGAGAAGAAATCGACATATACGGTTTAATAAAAAAAAGTTTTTAATTTGACATTTATCTGGTAGTATCACTAAAAAACATTGTGTAAATATAGAAATTTTTCATAACTTTTCAAAAAAACAATACAAAAAATAAAAAGGAAGCCAAAGAATGAAAGCGCTCAAAATAATATAATATATATAATATATATATATAAATTTAAAAAACTACGAACAGTTTTTTCTCAGAATATTGCAAAAAGCATCGTGAAAGGAATTGTATTTCAAAATATAATCTAACATTTTTATCCAAAACTTTAAAATTTTACTTCTTACTTATGATTGCGTATGAGACCTACTAAGTAGCTATGAGTAAAACTTGTTTGATATTAATTGCTTCACTTTTTTAAAAACACAATGATGTTTAGCTGTCATTAAAAAGTTTTATTGATTTTATTTTTCTATATATCAAAATATGTACTTTCCATTGAAAATTTTTAGTTTTTAATAGTTGTACCATTATATACATACATATGTACATATGTACTTGCATACGTAAATAGTTTTTATAAAAAAAATTCACAGATACATCTCCGCATTCAACATTTGGCCGATTTTTTGTACAGAGCAGCTAAAAATTATCTTTATCTTGAATTTATTCATCCGACTTCTTGTTTGTGCCGACTTGTAACATAATTAAATGCTAAATTGACCATTATATATTAAAATTACAGCAATGTATTCGCTTTGGAAATCAATCTTCCATCCCTGACGGCATAAATTCTTATCAAGGCAGATTTTGTTTATTTGTTTTTGTTTGTGTGTTCGTGTTCATGACCGAGGCTTCTACCTTGTATGTGCCTATTTTGAAGAATAAAAATAACCAATCATATGGGTTGATTGTGTACAAGGCAAACAAATAAACACAAACAAACTAATAAATAAACAATAAATTATTGTTTTACACACGGTACAACAATATACATATACGTATGTATGTATTATTATACCATGGTTTTACACGTTTCATTTTACAATATATAGGCATGTATACATACATATGTACATGCGTACATACTTACATATGTACATATGTATGAATACATAAGTATTTGATTTGTTATTGTTTTGTTTTCGTGTTTTGTAACTTTTTTTCATTACCGTAACTTCGCATTTTTTTATTTGTGAAGAACGTTATATAGATGTGTATGTATATGTGTGTATGCAGGCGAATAAGTGATTCGTGCTTGTGAATATGTATGTGTGTATATGTACATACATACGTTTTTCGTAGGAAAATCCTATTATGAACATAGGAAATGCATATGCAGATACATGGATACATATGTAGGTATGTATATCCATTTGTGTGCATGTACACAGTTCCACATCCATATACATAGGTACATACATACATACATATTTTTTCATTTTAATGTGAAAGCGTATGCACATATACATACAGACATATACACTTCTACATACATATGTACATATGTATGTAGAATGTGTACACAACAAAATCATCCAGGCTCTAGGAAATGTCTATTTAATCAATCGCGACCAACATTGTACACACACACTTACATATGTATATGTATGTATGTATACATATGTATTAATGTATGTATGTATGTATATGTAAGGCCTGGCTCTCGCTGGTGTAATAAAAGTAAAAACTTAGAATGATTTTCAAGTTTAAAGGAATGGATAACAATTAAACCAAATTTTAGGAAATTTAACCATACTACGGGTTTACATACATATGTATGTATAAATACATATCTATGTATGTATAAATACATATGTATGTATGTATAAATACATATGTATGTATGTATAAATACATATGTATGTATGTATAAATACATATGTATGTATGTATAAGTATTCATATACACACATGTTCATGTATTTTATGTACATATGTATATATGTATGCACAAATACTTACATACATACATACATATACATATACAATAGAGCCCAAATTCCAAAATTTATATTTGTAAGTCTTGAAAATATTCATACATATACATATGTATGCATGTGTGTACATACATAAACATATTTTTGTTCGTACCTACATATGTATACCGGTAAATACCACTATTCAATATTAATTTTGTTAGCATTACATATGACCATATGTATGTAGGTACTTTTCATGCTATTTCGCAATTCGTACTGGCAGCGGCAGCTCATAGATGCCTCAATACGTACATACATACGAGTTGTATCTATTAATGCATACATATGTATATATGTATGTATATATATTATACATATTTATGTGCATACGTAGAGTATTCGACTAACCGTCCAAAGGTCGTAGATTCGGTTAAAAAAAACATACCCAAAATTCTTTACATTCAACTAATCAATAAAATTAAAAAACATAAATACACAATACAATACGAGTACATATGTACATATGTATATAAATGAAAGCACTCAATAACCCAACAAACAAATCTATATACATACTGGTCAGGACAAAATATATATATATCGATATATTTATATACTACACACAAACACCAACAATTTTTAAACTTTCTCCATATACACATAGACATATATTTATTGGCTATGCTATCATTTAAATGAAAGCGTGGTGAATGGAGTTGGACTTAGAGAGAATATATATGAGCTATACCAGCTTAGCTTGAAAGTGGCTCTCGTGATAACTGACATGTAGATTGTGAAAATGGCGAGTCCATTAAAATCTTAGTGATAAAAATAGTACGATTGTACTTTCAGACTGAAAGTCCATTGTTTTTAAAATTGTTATGACTCTCTGGATAGAGTACCTAGTGAGAACTTTTAACTACTTGGCCAATTTTGGGCAAACATTTTCTTTATTTCCATAAATCCACAATAATTTTGTTTTCTTCTTCCTTTGGCACTACAGTCTGGGGTAAACCTGGGCCTCAATTTTGAACACCAAGTTGGTTGAGATTCTTATCCACTTGCGTGCGCTATCGGTTCCGTCGGCATCCTCTATTGCGTTGTCTCACTGGTTCGGAGTCGAAGAATCTACGGATCGGAGCAGTATTTTCCATGCGCTCTACATGGCCCAACCACATTAGCCGTTGGATCCGTAGACGCCTGGTTAGGCTCATGTCGCTGTACAGCCCTTATGTATGTATGTAAGTCCACCCGTGACAGGCTGTAAATATACTTATGATTTGTTTATTTGTGACATTATAATTTTCGCATTCTTCTGCAATCACCGACCGATTACTAATAGGAACCAATAACCCTGATTGTCCAAATATCTCTGCCCCTGTCTAAAGGAAAGCAGGCCACTCCGTGTATCAGCTATACAGGTTCTGGTATAAGATGTGGAGCCACTATAGAGGGATCTCCACGACTTCCGTTTCGCGATCCTTATTCAGTTTTTAGATCTATTCACCAAGGCCTTATATTATGAAGAGTTTCCAAGTCTTCTGGCCGCATTAGAAAGTCTGCGTGATTCCTCGCTATATCCCAGTTCCATGATGGTGACTTATTCATACACTAGCTTTTGGGTAAAATTGTTATCCCATAGGATTTCAAAAGGAAATCCCGCTTGTAAAAAACAAATTTGTAGGACAGTTTTTGAGCGAAAATTGCCAATTGCTTTTTTTTATAACTTTAACTGATTTTCAGAGAAAAAATCCAGACCAAACTGGAAGCAAACACAACACAAACAACACTGCAGAAATAAAATAATTTTCTGGCAATATGTTATTGATTTTTTACAATAATTTTTTATATGTGTGCTAGGCAATTAAACCTTTTTCATGTATTTGCTCATACATATGTATATTTTAGCCATCAGCATTTAAATACGAATACATTTCCAAAGATCAAATGCCCAAAATAAAATATACAAAAGATGAGAAGTTATAAAACCTGAACTGTATTCAGGAGAAAACTAAAGTGCCTAATATGAAATTGAATTTAAACTACGAGTCAATTTAATGTCTATTTATTTATTTAAATTCGATATGCTATATAAGACGTAGAACTGATATAGTAACAGTTCCAGCGACTGGGTGGCAATATTTGACCAAACTGGAAATAGTGTATGTTTGTACGTGTAAATTATTAAATAATTCAATTACAAACAATATTTAATACATTTTACAAATTTGACAACAATTTTGTGTGTATATTGTGCTTAAATTTGATTAAGCAATCCGATGTGAGCATTGCAACTTTATTTGCTGATTTCCAGCTAGCGGGTAAATGATTACATTTCAAGCTACCCTTAAAAACTATGTTTTGTTTTTTTTTTCAAGCCTTGGAATTCTTAAAAAGCTTGCATTCCTCGGAACAAAGTAAGATTGACTTTTCGAAAAATTAATGGTAACGTATTTCAAAATCCTATAGATTAGTGAAACTGGGGTACAAACATTCAATATAACGTTATTTTCATTATTCCCATATATGGGAACCCCATAATAACGTAAGTGCTTTACGTTAAAATTGAAAGGATTGTATTCCTGCCAATATTAGATTATGGGTACTAAATTTTTCAGGACGATGTGTTATTATTTGTGGAATAAATTTGGATCAAGAGAGCACGAGATGTGCGAGGTCTTCTAAAAAAATAAGGTGAATGGTCGTGTTTGACAACCTTCTACTGTCGAAAAAACTGGACTTGAGTAAATTTGCACAAATTTTGTGTAAAAAGTGGAGCACTTGAAATGTTAATAGTGGGTACGGTTACTGTACTCTGAGTCAGAAATATTTTAACAGCTGATACATGCTTTTCAAAGGAGGTCAAGAAGATGAGAATGGAGACGGTTGCTCTGGACGCCCCACATCAGCAACCGATGAAAATCATGAGGAAATGAAGAAATGAGGCATATCAGTTGACTCATGCCATGCAATTCTTTTGGAAAATGTTCCCATTAAGTATGTGGCAACCAAGTTCATTCCAAAATTACTGAGCTTTGACAAAGAAAAACCGTCATATGAACATCGTGTTGAAAGACGTCAACAGCAATCCAAATTTGCTTAAAGGGTTGACGAATGATTATAATATCGAAGCTAAAATTCATTCCTACAATTATTGCAAATTCTTTAATCCATTAAACATGCTAAATAGCTTGTGGCATACATTCCCCCACATACACCTCTGTACTCGTAAGCGACAGTGTGTTTTGACAACTCGGCAGTGTGTTTTGACCACAGCGTGGGTATAGAGAGTTGTCATTACGAACCTGTAGCCTGAACGCGCCTTTTCGCCATCTTTAGTTTTTGTGAAGAGATAGGCTAGGAAGTTGGCAGAACCGCCACATATGGTGACCCCGACGAACTATTAAAAAAGGTTAGAAGTGAACAAGCAAAAAGGCAATCAGACACAAGCTGCCGGAACAACGGAAACACCTCCAACAATGACTACTCATCATCATGAAGAGTTAGCACGTATTTCAATAAAAATACCGCCATTCTGGCACTCTCGCCCAGAACTTTGGTTCGCCCAAATCGAGTCACAATTTGCGGCCGCTGGCATAACAGGTGAACAAACTAAGTATCACACTGTGGTAGCATCTATTGATAGTGCAATTCTATCCCAAGTCAGCGATGTTATATTGAACATGCCGCCGGATAATCAATACACAACGCTAAAAAAAACGTATGCTAGAGGAATTCTCTGTCTCCGAACAAAGACGACTCAAAAAGCTTTTGCAAGACATCGAACTGGGAAACTTACGACCATCCCAGCTACTGCGCGAGATGAAAAATTTGGCTGGCAACCAGATCGACGACAACTTTTTAAAATCCATGTGGATGACGCGTTTACCGAACCACATGAGAAGCATAATTTCAATAAGTGGAGAACCACTGGATAAAATTGCTGTAATGGCCGATAAAATTTCAGAAGTCAATGAAAACGTGTCAATCAACGAACTTTCAACACCAAATGCCGTAACAACGAACAACACTTTACAACAGCAGATACCGCAATTGACAAAGGAAATAGATAGCTTGAAGACACAATTTAGACGCTCACGTAGCCGCAATAGAGCCGTATTCGCTAGTCGTAACCACAACTCCCGTGCTCGCATTCAGACCAATGATAAGTGTTGGTATCACAGAAAATTCGGCTCAAAAGCGCTAAAATGCTGGGAGCCGTGTAGTGAAAAGTTAAACTAACAAGTCTGTCACTAGAGACGGTACATGACAGACAGTCAGCTCTTTATCGCCGTGTCACAATTTTTGATAAAAATTCTAATTTTCATTTTCTCGTAGACACTGGAGCCGAAGTAAGCGTTATCCCACCTACCCGCAAACAATTAGGGCGTCCATACAACAACATTTTTTTATTTGCCGCAAATAGGTCACCAAAAAAAACATTTGGGGAAAAAAGCCTTACATTAAATATAGGCCTACGTCGGAATTACACATGGAATTTTATAGTTGCTCAAGTCACTCAACCCATTTTAGGCGCAGATTTTTTGGGGTATCACAATCTGACAATTAATATGCGATCACGCAAACTTTTCGACGGTAACACTAAGCAGTTGTGATACTGCAAATATCGTGTCGCCAATCATAGGTCTATCTACTATCAACAACAATGACGAATTTCAAATGCTGTTGAAATATTTCCCCGCTATCACTCAAACGCAGAAACAAATTACAACACCCGCACACGATGTCGTTTACCACATCATCACAACAGGACAACCGGTTTTCGCTAAACCCCGCCGTCTCGCGCCTTGTATGCTCAAAGCTGCCAAAGCTGAGATCCAATCGTTACTCGATACCGGAATTTGTCGCCCCTCGTCCAGCCCATGGGCAAGCCCGCTCCACATGGTAAAAAATAAAACCGGTGAGTGGAAGCCCTGCGGCGACTACAGAAAATTAAACGCCATCACCGAGCCAGACCGATACCCGATCCCACATATCCATGATTTTACGCATTGGCTGGAAGGCAGCAAAATTTTCTCGACAATAGATTTAAAAAGGGCATATCATCAAGTTCCTGTAGCTCCTGCTGATGTTCCGAAGACAGCCATAACTACGCCGTTCGGTATGTTCGAGTTTACTTACATGAAATTTGGTTTGAATAATGCGGCGCAAACTTTTCAGCGGTTGATGGATCACATCCTTCGTGACGTAGACTTCGCCTACGCTTATTTGGACGACATACTGATCGCCTCAAAAGATTTGGAAGAACACAGACAACATGTAAAAATGGTTTTTAATAAACTTCAACAGTACGGCATCGTTATCAACCCATCCAAATGCGTTTTCGGTAAGTCAGAAGTAAAATTTCTAGGCTTTACAGTTAACAAAAACGGCACGAGCCCACCTTTGGAACGAGTAGAAGTAATAACGAAGTACAAACTACCGGAGCGTGTTTGCGAACTTAATCGTTTCATGGGGATGGTCAATTTATTCAGAAGATTTTTACCAAACGCTGCGACACAGCAAGCAACTCTATTCAAACTCATCCCCGGAAACAGGAAAAATGACACATCACCGATTAAATGGACGGAGGAAGGAAAACCCGTAAGTACAGCACCTACGATAGGGAGCTGTTGAGTGCATATAAAGCAGTCAAACATTTCCAGTATATGTTAGAGGGCCGAGAATTTTGTATATACACAGACCACAAACCATTGCAGTTCGCATTTAAACAAAAACTCGACAAGGCGAGCCCAAGACAGATCCGGCACCTAGATTTTTTAAGCCAATTTACAACAGACATTAGACATATATCCGGCAAAGAAAATATAGCTGCCGATACTTTGTCACGCGTAGAAGCCATCCACGTAAAAGAAACAATAAATTTTGAAGATTTATGTCGTCTCCAGCACGGCAACGAAGAAATCAAATCACTACTCAACACTGCATTGGGCTTACAACTAAAAAAATTTGTATTGCCCAACTCTAACTTTCCTATTTATTGCGATATTTCCACAGGTGTCGTGAGACCTTTTTTAACAAAAGAATTTCCCAAAGTTGCATTTGATTCCATACATAATCTATGCCACGCAAGTGTCAAGAAAACAACGAACTAATAGCTGAAAAATTCGTTTGGCCAGGTATGAAAAGTGATTGTCAACTGTGGGCAAAGGCCTGCGTAGCCTGCCAGAAAGGCAAGATATATCGCCACAACAAAGCTCCACTGTCCGAATACTTTACCACAGCCGACCGTTTTGACCACATCAACATGGACATAATCGGACCACTTCCACCGTCCAGAGGGTTTCGGTACTGTCTGACGATGATTGACCGCTTTACCCGTTGGACCGAGGTGTGCCCGTTAGAGGACATTACGGCCGAAAACGTCGCTTTTGCTTTTTATTCAACATGGGTCTCAAGACTCGGCATACTACTTAGAATAACAACGGACCAAGGGCGCCAATTCGAATGCAATTTTTTTATAGAATTGACTAAAGTCCTCGGTACAACACACCTAAGAACCACAGCGTATCACCCTGCAGCAAACGGTCTCATCGAACGATTCCACCGATTCCTGAAAGCTGCCATCATTGAGAAAGATTTGTTCTCTTCTCCACAAGTATTCGTACGTAATTCCATGATTTGCAAACCGCTACAAGCTCCTTACGAAGGACCTTTCACTGTTTTAAAACGACACAAAAAATATTTTACAATTGACGTCAAAGGTAAAAATATGAACATTACTGTAGACCGCTTAAAAGCAGCATTTATTCTACACCAACAAACTTCTGCGCAAGTCGAAAATGAAAAAACAAAACAAGCTGCTTCAGAAGAAACAACAGTCGGAAAATCGAACAAAAAAAAAAAACAAACTGGTATTCTCCTGGACTCAACCGGCGAGCCCAAAATCATCACTTCCCGACATGGACGTAAGATACGATTTTGTCTTAACCGAAAGGGGGAGTAATGTGGCATACATTCCCCCACATACACCTCTGTACTCGTAAGCAACAGTGTGTTTTGACAACTGTCAAGACCACAGCGTGGGTATAAAGAGATGTCATTACGAACATGTAGCCTGAACGCGCCTTTTCGCCATCTTTAATTTTTGTGAAGAGATAGGCTAGGAAGTTGGCAGAACCGCCACAAGCTGAAAATTGTGTACATATGTTTGAGAAGAATGTCCCAACATACATACATATGTATGTATGTATGTATGTGTATGTACATAAACACATGAGTCGAATGTGGGTAGCCCGCGACATTTGAAAATACACATTACTTTTCAGCAGACCTTATACATACACCAATTTGGCTAAAATTTTCACACAAATTGTTTATTACGAAGTTGAAATACCAAAAAATCACCAGTTGTTTTTTCCTGCCGTTCAAGTTGCCAATACGGCTATAAATGGCCAAATCTAGTAACTGTGCATTTGATGTCCTTAACTCTCCAAACAGTAGCTTATTTTGCTGCTGATTTCTAATTCATACATGCTATGTAAAACCACATACACACATATACATACATAGATACACCGAATATGTACACATATGTACCTAAGAGAACAAGTAATTGTCTTTGTTCTGTTGGAAATGAAAGCGTAATGTACACATATTTGTGGGTTGTTTTTATAAATTAAATCCTATTCTTGCTTTGCATGTTTAGGGTTTCGCTATTCTCTTGGGAATACTATTGTAAATTTCCCATAGGACTTTTCAATGGCCGCCGGAAAATTGTTAAACGGTACTTAATTTATACATTAAAAGGATTATCTGGGATCACATAACGCTTATGCTTGTAGCGCATAATAAAACAATTTCTTTTAAGCTTTGTTGTGGCTTGAATAATGAAATGAATAAACTCAACAATTCAACACCATACAAACGAGTGAGTGCTCTAAATACACAGCCCACCACGATAACGTACTGCAAGCTTACACGTTGTTTGCTTTGCCAGTGAGAGTGTCGAAAACAAAGATTTGTTTTATATTCCTCTCTCCGTCTATCTTACTACTGTCAAAGGCTGAGTTGTGGGTTTCATGCAACGTGTAAATTCCCCTTACATAAACTTTTTAAAAGCATACGGACAATACTAATGATGATGTTAATAATAAAAATCCATTGTTTGAGAATACCACTGTGTGATACACATCAAAAAGCTTGAAAATGATAAGATGTTTTTATATTTTTCAAAATTTATCAACCAGCTACGAAAAGAGATTATTCGAATCGTTATTAACTATGGAATATTCAAAGAATACAATAGAAATACAATATAATAGAAATTCAATAAATCAATACAACAAATACCTAATTACATATCTATAAACTTTTTTCTAGACATACATACATACATATGTACATACGTCTGTACATGAATTGCAATATGCGTACCTAATGTTTTAATATCCCTAAGATGAAGAACTCCATTCAACTGATTTGACATTGAATACATAAATAAATTTTCTTGTAATTCTAGATATACTGGGCTTTGTTCCCACTCAGCCATAAACATATTTATCAACAGTCAACATTTCGAGATTTCGATGGGTAGCTAGAGACTCAATTGTGGGTGACAACGAGTAGACTTCAGCAAATTTTTTACATTGAATTTATGTACATACATACATACATACATATGTGACTGCGATGACGACACTTACAACAAACAGGAATATGACGTTCTTCAATAGTTCACGAGACTTTTCAAATTTCTTTATTTTAATTAAACTTATGTCAATTAAAAACTTCATTGATAGTATTTCATAAATACCGTTAAAAAAAGCTGAAATTACCGCAGTCAGTTTTTTCTCAAAAATATAATGCGAAGATTCGCCAGACTTTTGTCTGCAATAACATGAATTTACCAAAAATGTTAACGATTTTTTTTTTGTTTTGATGTTCTCGTATACATGTAAGACTCTTATTGTCATATTGTCTTTATATGTACATACATACATGCTATATGTATGTACAAGTATTGAGCAGTGCGTTAAATAAATAATAAATGAAATTTATCAATATTTTATTCTTTTCTAAAATTGATGAACTTACTTATGTCCTTCAGTTTAGCTGCACTGTTGAGAAGAATTACCTTAAGCAACAATAATTGTAAGTCTTTGTAAATAGAGAAAGTTTATTTGTACATATTTTAAAATACATTATAATTTTGGGCTCTGCGCCTAATAGGCTTAATTGACGCAAGTTGGCAAATTATTGAAAAATACAAATAAAGTACATATTTCTAATTAAAAAGTAATTGATTTTACATACAACTAAAAGCAAAATAAAAAGTTTTACAAAAGCATTTCAATTCTGTTTAGCAACAGATTTGTGCAAGATTTTTTGAATGATGAAATTCGATTAATTGATTTTAGCTCCAAAGGTAAATTATTGAAGTTTCCAGTACCGACATAATCAATGCGTTGGTTGCTTCGTTGTTTTTAAGTTTCTTCTATTCCTTGTATTCAAATTGAAGATTTGGTGGCTAATATTGTTTATGCATTTGAAAATAAACAATAAAATCTGATATTTACGTGAACAGTAAATTGTTCAATTTGTTTTCCATATATGTAAGTTTGTATAATTTGAATCTTGTAAACAATAACTGTAGTTTGTAAATCATGTTTAATCCTTTGTTTTGAATGAATTACTTTTTTTTGTTATTAGCATAAATAATCGGTAAGTAATTCTGATTTGACTAAATTGATTGATATATCATCATCTGTGGTTTAATATCGAGTATGTTGTTTAAGTTTTATACCATTACAATCGCTGGCGCTATTTTAGTTTTTAAAGCACGAGTATGTGAATACGACGACAATTTACTTTTCAAAGTGATTCCCAAATACTTTACTGAATGGGTTTAATATGCAGCTTTCACATTAATAAACACATTAAAGTTACTATTTATTCTGATATCATGTGGTCTAAAACGTATCAGTTTAGGTTTATCTGGATTGAAAAGTAAACAATTTAATCGTGCAAACTCAAATATCAAAGCAGGACCTCTCTGCATTTTCGGTTTAAGCTCTAAATTATTTGCTCGGTAAAAGGAGCATACATCGTCTGCAGACGAAGGTCAGATAATATTGAAAATAATAGTTCACAGAACCAATAAAACTGTCTCACATATTCATTCCTGTTGGCGAAATAGCTTTGAGACACCATATTTAAAAAAATTCTGTGACATAATTTCATGACCGACTAAATCATATCCCTTATTAATAAAAAACTAAAAAATATAACTGGAACTTCACCGAAACCTGCATCGAGCCCACTACAAATTAATTGCACAACATTTAAAATATCATCCTTTTAGTACTATGTACATATATACTTTTCGAAATTCAAATTTATATTTACATTTATAAAAAATCGGTTTACTCAGGAAAGTTTTATCAATTGTTGAAAGGACAGCATTGGTCTAAATTTGTCTAATGTTTACAAATGTACATCAAACTATGATAAATTACATTCAACCGAATCAATATAAATTTCATTAGAAAAACTATTAACTATTTTTCAATATACGTTCATGTAGATCATGTATGAATTCTATCGAACAAATTGATATTGTTATTATAAAGTGATCGATGAAAAGCAAATAACTTCAAGTGCTTATTTTAAATTTCAAAACAATAGACTTTTAATAATAGAAAAAAAGAAAATTTTAAGTAATTAAATAAGTTCAATACATACGCACATATCCTTAAGGGGACACGTATCATCAACTGTTCTACAGCTTACCAATGATCTTCTCTTCCAGTTGCTTAAAATAACACGTTATCAACATCATGTTATCAATCAATCATTATTATAAGGTGTTGTTTTGCACCATCACCGTTTCTGCAATAAGCTCTGGCATTTCCTACATATGTACATACATATGTATATTTATACCAAATGGATTTGAATGAAATAAATAGTAAAAAATAGTAAAAACACATCACGTGCCCTTTCACTCTTCTTTAATTTTGATTTAGAAGCCATAAGTTTTTGTTTGTGAAGATTATAAGAAAATTTACCCTCCTCAACTTTCTTCTTCCTTTTAAGAACATATGTATGTATGTATGAATTTGGTCCCAATTCAACTGTAACACCTTTCGACTGATGAATAACCGCATTTAGTTGTTCTTGTGTTCAGTTCGTTTCTTATCTCTCCATTTCCGTCCAAATATCTGTAGTGAAAGTTTCGTTCTCAATTTTTTTACACGTGATTATATAAGCTCTAAACACATAGCGGACAGCAAGAAGCAATATGTCAAAAATAAAATCCATGTGTTTAAATGAAAACGATTATTTTGACGGCAGCACAGCAGCACAGCAGCACGACTGCAAAACAGCATTTGCTGCTGCTGCCAACTTAGGCTATTTTTTTTTGACGGACAGCAATAAACAAATATAGTGTTGCCATTATATATATAAATTGGAAAAATAAAAACAAAAACTTTTTTTTAATATTAAACATAGAAGAACATTACAAAAATACAATAAAGAAATAAATTTATGTGTTTTTATAGTTTTTCGTGATATTATTACATTTTTAATCAACAACTTTAATTTTATTCATTATAAAATATATGTATATCCGGCATCCCTGAAATTTGTATTGCTAAAATACACAGCTGTTTATCAAAATAAGTTGCTGTCTTCAAAATAATTATGAAGCTGACTTCAGAGCAGCATTTGAAGTTGGCAGCATTTGAAGCCGTGAAGTTGTGAAGTCTGCTGTGGTCTATGTGCTTAGAGCTTTATTTTGTTAAATAACAGTTTTCTGTTATACACAGGGTTGCCAGCTTAAATTCTGGCACTAATTTTTAGTTACATATGTATGTGAGATATATGTATATGTATAACATACATAGATGCTACTTACATAAGAGTACATACATACATATTTATGTATATTAATTTTTAATTGAAATATTTATTTTAACTGTTTAAATATAAATACAATTACAAATTAATTTTCAATTAGACCAATACTCTAGACATGCAGTGCAAGAAGTAACGGAAGCAGCGAAAGTACATTTGTTACTCCTATAACTTAGAAAATGGTCCTCCACTTGTTGACCTTAACTCGGTTTTATTCTGCGTCAACTTTCGCTACACATCGTTTTCCACTCAGTCCATATCTGTGTAAAATAAAACACCATGACACAGCTATAGAATGTGCTCACATTTTACATACCTTTCGGTTAACATTTTTTTGTGGTGGACCTGCGTTGTTTGGGAATTCAGTCAAGTATTGCTGGCTTGTCGAGTTTTGTGATTCCTCTGGCGAGGTCAGGGTATTTCTCTGTAAACTCGACGAGTTTTGTGTGCTGCTTTATGCTGTCCCCTATCGAGGCAAATAAAAAATAAATGATATTTTAACTAATTTCTAAGTTCTTTGGAGAAAATAAAATCAAACGTGGAGCTCTTGGCTTCTATATATGTTCCAGGTAAAAAAGCGAGTAAAACTGTTTGCATTATTTCGAGAAACAAAGCCGATAACATTTCTTTCTGTGATATCAAACTCCGACTAGATGGAAAAAGTTCAATTCCGATAACATTATTTACTATGACAACCCTGATTATTTATTTCTAATTGCAATTTTAGTTTTTAATAATTTTTATAAAGAATTTGTTATGTTTTTGTAAAAAAATTCCTAAACGTTTATATTTAGGAAATATTTACAATTCTTCTTTTTTAAAATTTAATTGTTTTTAAATTATTATTTTTAGATTTCTTGAAAAACAAAAACTTAAATTTTTTTTTGACAGAAAAATTTTACATAATTTATTTTTTTCTATTTTTTTTGAGTTGTGTTTTATTTGAAGCAACAAATTTTGGATAAATTTGTTTGTTATTTGTTTTTTTAATCATTTTACAAAACAATCGATTTGTTCAAGGAATATGCGTTTTGTCCACAAATTTATTTTGTGATATTTTTTTTAAAGAAATATTTTACTAAAATACCAAACCATATTTATTCTTAAACCTATTTTCAAGTAGGTCCTAAATTTCAACTACAAAAACTTTAAAAAATGAAATTTCTGTAGTATCTAGGCACGTGTCGGAAATTCCAAATAATAGGTTTCAAATAATGGCAGTTAGTAGCAGTCGTGCTATTTTGTTTACATCCATCAAATCTGCTGTTTATTATCTCGTCAGTGATTCTGAATCCCCATGTAACCTGCCATGGTTGTGTAATAAGACTAAATGACAAAATGAGTGTTCATTATTTATTCATTTGGTTTCTTATTTTTGTCCAAAAATCATCGCTAGCCCATTTTGTACTATTCAAACTTTAAAAGTACAATGGTTCATCAATTTAAGAATCTCCGAAGTTTTACCAACTTTTATATGGCAACTCATCATCAGTTTTAAGAACAAAATTCGACTTTAAAAATGAAACATTAAAAACACATACTGTGATCTCAAAAACATAATTGCGTTTGTTTGTGCCTTATAGGAGACCAGACCGCTGAACCGATCGTCCTGAATTTTTCACAATTTTTAACTCGGACTCTCGAATGAAGTACAGGCTACTTTTTGGCAACCACACCCATCATTTTTAACAGATTTCATAATGTAAATTAGCATAGTTCGCCATTTGTGGACGAATATTTAAAAGCCGCGTCATTTGGTTTGTGTTTGGCAGTCGTTGATAGCAGACTACCGATCGTTTTGAGAAGAAAACTGAAAAAAGTGAATTTCGTGTGCTAATTTTTTTTTTGAGAAAAAAACATCACTCAAACCAAGGCTAAGCTTGATAAATATTATGCGAATTCGGCACCATCCATTTAATGGTAAAGAAGTGGTTTACTGAATTTCGATGTGGCCGTACAAGAACAAAAGATGCCGATCGTTCTGGACGCCCAGTTGAGGTCTCTACATCCGAAACAATTGAAAAAATTCTCGATATGGTTTTAGTGGATCGGATATTGAAAGTAAGAAAGGCTGTAGAAGCCATAGGCATCTCACATGGCTCACTGGTTTCAATTTTGAATGATAACTTGGGCATGAGAAAGCTTTCCGCAAGATTGGTGCCGCGTTTGCTCACAATCGACCACAGACGGAACCGTGTGACAATTTCGCAGGAATGTTTTACGTTGTTCAACCGCAATATTGACGAAATGTATTTGCCATATTTGAATTAAATACCATGTAAGCATGATTGAAAATCTTATTGAGTTAGGGAAATGTTTTTTAGTTTTTTAAAGCTTTCGCATTAAATAAAGTAAAATATTTAAATTAATGACTGTTAATATTTTTTGGGTGTAAAACCGTTATCAGATGCTTGTTACCAGAAGTAACGCTAATGTGGGTGCTCTTGTTCATGCATATATTGGCTGATATGTAGTAGTAAGATGCTAGCAATTGGTGCCAGATATCGCAGGCTGACAAGGACTGTTGTAAGTCCAATGTATCATCGAAAACAAGTGCTGTAAAACGGATCGCAAGTGAGCATGAATTTTTTTCAGTCGCCAGTGTGTTTAAATGCGAAGACAGAGATGTAGATGAAGGGTAGCTTGCAAACTTGATCAACAACGAAAGATTTTTCAAAAAAAAAATTCACGTTGAAGCCATATAATTACGTAGCTTATAAGAATACCATAAGTTAAGTATACTGTGTATTGTTTTGAATTTAGTCATGCCATTATTTGAATTCAACGGCTAGAAGAAAATACCCCGCAATCAGCGTTGAGGCACGTTTCATTTAATTAATATAGAATTTTCAGTTTCATATTCAAACTACAAATATTAGTACTCAACATTGAAAATCTAAGGTAATCTATCCACACACAAAACAATCAGTTGTTTGGAGAAAATACGCAAGTACAAATTATATAAATTGTTTAAAAAATTGTATAAAAGTGGATAGTTAACCGTTAAAATTTATAGTGGACGTACATACATATGTACATATATATACGAAGTTATAAATTAAGTTTTTTAAACATAAGTAAAAGGCAAAGCAAAAAATTTACGAAATTTTCGAAATCCCATTGGCGTCGAAGTATTTTCCCTCAAAAGATAATGAGAATATTTTTTTTTATTCTAAGCATCGCACTGTGGCGCCTTTTCCCAAATACCGTGGCAAAAATACAAAATTTGATGACAAAATTTTGTAAAATGAATGATTACATCGTACAAAGAACTTCTTACTGATGCCAGTTCAAAAACGTTTTTCTTAATTAGTTGAAAATTATAGCTGGTGGAGCTGCTTAAAGTTGGCAGTTTTTTAAGAAGCAGTTTCAGGCACCCTATATTTAGGTAATTTTTACAAATAAAATGGAGCATATCTAAAAATGGCCAAAAATGGTCTCGGCCAAATTTCGGAGCATATTTGCTACACAATGCTTTAAATAATTTAACTAAACTTTGCCACCAAAAGTTGCCGTTTTGCTTGATATAAGAGGAAAACTGTTACAATCTCATAGTGAAAACGGCAATAATTCTGTTTTCACTGCAGCACGTATTTGTTGCATGTTTTAATTTCTCTCGTTCATACGAGATTGACACGATGACTTTTTCCCCTGCATTTTTCTTAAATTTTCTTTTATGTTGCTTTGTATCCCGTTCGACAATAAACCCTAGAAAATTCATGGTAAAAAACCATCGGGCGAGTCCCGTATGAATCAGGTATGCATAACTATAACAATTTGTTTATTTAAATTTAAATTCGCATTCAACGTTTCTATGACGAATATATTTTATAACCAAGAATGTTGGAAAAACTACCAAATAAAAAAAAAATAACCAAAATTTTCAGGTACTTACATATGTATGTATGTATGTAGTTTAATTTTTGTCTTTTATTCTACAGATGGAAAAAAGTAACCAATTTTGATTAAACTTAACCAAAACGGCAACGCGTTGTTCGCGTTATAAAAATAGGCAGGTAGTTTTAAACTTTTTTTATACTGAGTAAAATAGAAAATGCAGTTTTACACTACAGGTAGTTGAGGCCTGGATTTCTGTTTTACAAAGCAGGTAGATTAAACATTTTTTTATTTTTGGGTATAAATTAAGCCGCAATTGTGTAATCAAGCCAATTAAGTTTTTACTTTGTAAAAGCAGTGATCATTAAGTTATACAATTTGATAGAGTCAATGTGCTATAATGTCACTTCAAAATTCGGAATTGTTCGAGTTATTCAGAAACTCACATAATGAAAATAAGTTTAGCATGGCTATTGTGCAAAAATTACACAATTTATCAGGATACCACGAAGTGGATGTGAAAACCACAATTCACTTCATTTACTTGAAAATTAATAAAAAATGGCTTGCCTCAAAACGAACGACAAAAACCTTTATGGAAAAGAACTCAGACTGGCTAAATGGAGTAACAACTTTTGAAAACAGAAGAACCGCATACATCTTCTGACAGCAAAAGAGGAAGACCTGCAAAAACTATAAACGAATGTTCGGATTACACAAGAAAACGTAAACTTCAAAATGCCACTAAAGATATATGTAAATCGCATCTTTCAGAAGCATTATGTCTTAAGTATGTTAAAGATAAAGACAAATCAAGGTCAGACATTACAAAAGCTGTGGAGCTTGCAAGCCCAAACCGACTGCAGAGAGTTAAAGAGAGTATTCAAAATTCTTTATAAATAATAAGATCATCACTTGATAATTTCAATACAGGTGTTTGTTACTTTGTTTTCACATGTTTTGCATAAAAAATTGGAAAAACTAAATTCCATTTACAAAAATGAAATAAAACATGCACAATGGCTGCATGACTTTGGGCAAAACTGGGACACACGGGTCTTATTTTCTTTTTGGTCTTGTATCATTTAGTGGTGTCCGTATAGGGTTATTTTTTTCGCGTTGCACTGTGTTATATATTATATAGCATTAATATTAAAAATATTTCCAAAATGTGTATTTATAGTAAAAATAAAAAATATTATATTACTCTAACATGTTAAATTACAGTGGTATTTTTTTCTGGACTTCCTTATGAGAATAGCATTTGAAGCACCAAAAGTTGTGTTTGAAATGTTTTTTAAATTTTAAAAAGATCATTACTTCAAAAGATATGAATTTTGCGACAAAAGAGGTCAAAAGTTATTACCGTGCCCAATGACTATCAAAATGCGGGAGCACTTATTTTGAAACTAAAGGATTTAAAATGGAAGTGATTTTTAACTATTGGATATATCTTGGTAACTTAAAAAATTATGGTTTTTGCGATGAGAAAGCCACTGTGCGTAGTACCCTATGATCAGATGGACATGCAGGTTACTTATTTTTTAGGGAAAGCGGTTATCTTTGAAATGCTTTATACATTTTTAAAACGTCTTTATTATGTACTTTAAGGTTTATTATGTTTGTTATGAAACAGTCAAAAGGCGACACTGTGCACAGCTTTTAACTTTTGACCTCTTTTGTCGCAAAATTCATATCTTTTGAAGTAATGATCTTTTTAAAATTTAAAAAACATTTCAAACACAACTTTTGGTGCTTCAAATGCTATTCTCATAAGGAAGTCCAGAAAAAAATACCATTGTAATTTAACATGTTAGAGTAATATAATATTTTTTATTTTTACTATAAATACACATTTTGGAAATATTTTTAATATTAATGCTATATATTATATAACACAGCGCAACGCAAAAAAATAACCCTAAACGGACACCACTAAATGATAAAATACCAAAAAGAAAATAAGACCCGTGTGTCCCAGTTTTGCCCAAAGTCATGCAGCCATTGTGCATGTTTTATTTCATTTTTGTAAATGGAATTTAGTTTTTCCAATTTTTTATGCAAAACATGTGAAAACAAAGTAACAAACACCTGTATTGAAATTATCAAGTGATGATCTTATTATTTATAAAGAATTTTGAATACTCTCTTTAATTCTCTGCAGTCGATTTGGGCTTGCAAGCTCCACAGCTTTTGTAATGTCTGACCTTGATTTGTCTTTATCTTTAACATACTTAAGACATAATGCTTCTGAAAGATGCGATTTACATATATCTTTAGTGGCATTTTGAAGTTTACGTTTTCTTGTGTAATCTGAACATTCGTTTATAGTTTTTGCAGGTCTTCCTCTTTTGCTGTCAGAAGATGTATGCGGTTCTTCTGTTTTCAAAAGTTGTTACTCCATTTAGCCAGTCTGAGTTCTTTTCCATAAAGGTTTTTGTCGTTCGTTTTGAGGCAAGCCATTTTTTATTAATTTTCAAGTAAATGAAGTGAATTGTGGTTTTCACATCCACTTCGTGGTATCCTGATAAATTGTGTAATTTTTGCACAATAGCCATGCTAAACTTATTTTCATTATGTGAGTTTCTGAATAACTCGAACAATTCCGAATTTTGAAGTGACATTATAGCACATTGACTCTATCAAATTGTATAACTTAATGATCACTGCTTTTACAAAGTAAAAACTTAATTGGCTTGATTACACAATTGCGGCTTAATTTATACCCAAAAATAAAAAAATGTTTAATCTACCTGCTTTGTAAAACAGAAATCCAGGCCTCAACTACCTGTAGTGTAAAACTGCATTTTCTATTTTACTCAGTATAAAAAAAGTTTAAAACTACCTGCCTATTTTTATAACGCGAACAACGCGTTGCCGTTTTGGTTAAGTTTAATAATTTAATTTAATAAAATAGAATAAAAGACAAAAATTAAACTACATACATACATACATATGTAAGTACCTGAAAATTTTGGTTATTTTTTTTCTTATTTGGTAGTTTTTCCAACATTCTTGGTTATAAAATATTCGTCATAGAAACGTTGAATGCGAATTTAAATTTAAATAAACAAATTGTTATAGTTATGCATACCTGATTCATACGGGACTCGCCCGATGGTTTTTACCATGAATTTTCTAGGGTTTATTGTCGAACGGGACACAAAGCAACATAAAAGAAAATTTAAGAAAAATGCAGGGGAAAAAGTCATCGTGTCAATCTCGTATGAACGAGAGAAATTAAAACATGCAACAAATACGTGCTGCAGTGAAAACAGAATTATTGCCGTTTTCACTATGAGATTGTAACAGTTTTCCTCTTATATCAAGCAAAACGGCAACTTTTGGTGGCAAAGTTTAGTTAAATTATTTAAAGCATTGTGTAGCAAATATGCTCCGAAATTTGGTCGAGACCATTTTTGGCCATTTTTAGATATGCTCCATTTTATTTGTAAAAATTACCTAAATATAGGGTGCCTGAAAAGCGGCAACTGCCGAAAAAGTAGGGCATTTGATGCACATGTTTTTGCTTATTTCAATAAAAAATAAACGTACCTTTAAAACGATACCAAAAAAGTAATGATCTAAATTCAAGGTTTCTAGCATTTCAATTTTAAAATGTTATTTTTTTTTTCAAAATCACCTTTTTTGGGACTTCTTAAAAAACTGCCAACTTTAAGCAGCTCCACCAGCTATAATTTTCAACTAATTAAGAAAAACGTTTTTGAACTGGCATCAGTAAGAAGTTCTTTGTGCGATGTAATCATTCATTTTACAAAATTTTGTCATCAAATTTTGCATTTTTGCCACGGTATTTGGGAAAAGGCGCCACAGTGCGTTGCTAAGATCGTTCTTGCTGCAACTTGACGTACTGTTAAAACAACGTTTCTGCACAGATAAATTCAGAGAGGAAATAGTTTTAAATTTAACAGAACAGAAAAAATTGCGCTCGAAAAAAGTTGCCTTATAGAAAGAAACTTCAATGTAAAAAATTTGTCTTTGGAACAAAATCGCATTAACAAATTTTTGTATATTTTGCAGAAGCCCTTTACTTTTTTCAAGTTTTCTTTAATCCGAGATTAAAAGAGTGAAACAGTCAATATTGGAAAAAGAGATCTCCAAGAACGGCATAAAGTATGTTTAGTTTTTTTATGACAAGATTCCGTTCATATTTTGAAAAAAAAAATTCATTCGGTTATAAAAGGGGCAAACTAACAACACTAAACCGTTTTAAGCTCCAAATGTCACTTTTAAGCAAACATTTTTTAAATTTTTTGGCACTTTTAAATGTTAAACACTTTTGGTACTGCTCCTCAAAATCTTAAAAAGTCGAAAAAAGCTAGTATTACGGCTTTTGTTCTTGTTGTTTTTGCTCCTTCGCATATTTTTTGCCGCCTGTTTTCAAGAAATTCCCTGGTGTGTTATTTTGTTGTACTCGTAGAAAAGTGGTTTTGTGTTTCCGTACTCTTGCGCATTTGTGAAAAAGTTCTCATTTACTCTCATCTTACCAACCTTTGCAAATCAAACGTGTGTGTTTTCTGGGCAGTATTTTCGGTAAATATCCTACTGCACATAAACACTTACGAACACGGATAGCAAAAGTGGTACAATTGTACCTTTTTTGGTACTATTCAAACTCCAAAGGTACAATGGTATAAAAATGGCATATTTAGTATAATTAAGAAATCTCCCGAGTGTTAATAGTTTTACATCTAATCATTAATAATTTTACAACTCATCATTACAGTCATTCTACTGTTTGCTACTACATCATTAGCTTTCAAAGAGTTTATCGGTTTTGTTGCATTTTATTATTTACTCAACAGTTTGACAGACTAATAGTAATAATAAGAACTTTTAACAACAAATGCCGAGACCGCCTTTTAGGTTAGATCTTAATCGAGGAATGCGCAGCAGCTTTTATTTTCGAACCAACAGTTTAAATACTAAAAGAAAATAGCATTCCTATACATCAAATAGTTGGTATACCAACTGGTAATTAGTGCTGTTGAGATGGGATTTGTAAATGGTGTTGCCTTTTGTCAACATGTTTTTAATTGGCGGCTATTTTGTCAGATGTCAAGTGCTTTATGTTTTGTTTGGCGTTTCAATATATAGACTGAGGCCTGAACAACGCTTCCAATTGGGCCGTTGATTCCGATTCTCATAAGCGAAGCTTATGTTTGAATCGATACGTCAATAAGCAAAACTGCTGTATTTTGAGACACCGTTACATCCAGGAAAACTGACTTTTTGGTGTGCTTTATGGGCTGGGGGAATCATTGGTCTGTACTTCTTTAAAAACGATGCTGGTCAGAAGGTTACAATTAACGACGATTACTGACTTCTTCGTTCATCAATTGAACAACCGTGATGTGCAGGGGCTGTGGTTCTAACACTATGGCGCAACATGTCACACAGGTCGGGCCGCAATTGATTTATTGAAGGAAACGTTTGGTAATCGCATAGTTTCACGGACCCGTGAATTGGCCCCCAAGATGGTACGATTTAACACCGCTATATACTATTTTATGTGCGGATATGTGAAGTCTACGCCGATAAGCCTGCAACGATTGACCACATTCGACGCGTTATTTCCAATATACGGTCACAAATGTTGGGAAAAGTCATCGAAAATTCGACCTTCAGATTAGACTACATCCGAGCCAGCCATGGCTGTCACATGCCAGGGCTATTATTTAAATTATAATGATGGAAGATCATTCTTCGAATAAAGTAAATTTCATGTCAACTTAAAAAATTTATTTTTTTTATTCCACTTCAACGTTCTATACCTCTATAAAAACAGCCTTCATTTTCAAACGGTTGCATTTGTCATATTTAACAAATTTATAAAAGAAATACTCTACCATTTTTGTAAGATCTCCAGTCCACGTGAAAATTTTATTAAGTGCTAAGTTTTCTATCTATATTATTTTTTGGAACAGTGGGAACCATTAATCTATTATTTTACTTTAAATGACATTAAGACTAAGCCTTAATGTTCTAAAAATTATAAATTCCATAAATATAGAAATGCAGGTAGAAAATGCTCGTATTCACATTATTTTAGAACGATTAACGTCATTTTTTAAAAAAGAATGTGATACAGCTGATTAAAGTGTTAATTCAGTTTAAAACAGTTGCCCAAAATTTTTAATTTAAATACTGCGAAGTTTTAAGAACAAAAGCCGACTTTAAAAATGAAACATTAATATGGTTCGGTAAATACGAGTATATAGAAAACTTAATCAGTGGAAAAACTATCACTATTGGTAAAAATGTTTCCAAACGAATAAAAAAAAATTTATTAGATAAATTCGTAATTTAGAGCTCTTGCCGATACTGAAATATTAAAACCTTACAGAGATTCGAATATTAGCAATTTCTGGCAAAGTTTCTCAAATAAAAAATGAGGCAAATGAATTTAAGTTTCAAGAGCTTTTAAAAAATGTGGGAAGAATATTTTCTTAACAAAATATAATTAAAACGAAAGATAGAAACGGATTACAAACTGCGACTCTTTGCGGCTTAATCCGAACAAAAGACTTACTGAATTCTCGAAGGTGTAATTGTTATGATATAAATATATCAAGTAAGCTAATTACAATTTTGATAATGACCTCGAAAACGATGTAAAAACCAGTTTCTTTATATATTAATAATTATAATAGTTTAATAGTTTATAGATACTCGTAGATATTTAATACTGAATTGTTCTTAGTTATATTATAGTGCAAATAAAATTTAATATACAAACTTCTTAATAAATCTATGTCTTGAAAACAATATACACAAACTAAATATTAAAGCAAAAAAAATCTCTCAAGCTATTTGGTACAATTTAAAAATTTCCAATGCCATCGCTGTTACGAATCCTTGTTCAGCCTCTGTTTGTTATTTCTACTCTCTTTTATGTTGAAATACACACATGGACGCGAAATGTATATAAACCTACATTTGAATTAATTTAGCAGCTACAGGACCATGGCGCAATAATATTTATAACAGGGAGCCGCAAAACTACAACAAATGTACACACAAGAGAAAAAACCAACTAGACTACATTGTTGGGTTGTGGTAAAGCGTGTCAAGCAGCGAAGAGTATTGTAATTTTTAATAGTGTGTATGTGTTGATAAAACACAAACAACATGTACAACGCGATTATTAGTTTGTGTGCATCCATTGGTAAAATTCCGCAGTTCTTATCTATGATAATCAAATAGAAAACTAACAGACGGTGATTCGACACTATCTAGTATATTTTGAGAAAAACATTAGTTGCGCTCCCTACTTATTGAGCAAAATTTTGATAAACTGAGAGTAGAAACAAATACTCTTACTAATAGACAAAACTGTACAAAAGTACGGAGTACGTAATTGCAGCCAGAAAAAAATATTTTAAGTCACTTTTAATGCAAAAAAGTGTTCTAAACATAAAACCAGCTGATGTTGATTTTAATTTGTCAGTCAATTGACTGTTTAATATTTCTAGCTTTAAATATATAATTTTTACAAAAAAAGAAGAAAAATAGCTACAAAAGAATTAAAAACGATCTGAAGAAAATGAAATATCAAATGGAAGAAAGCTTTACTTTTTAATTATATACTTTTATATTTACATACTTATTATTTATTTAAATTTAAAATGTTTATGTCGGGTTTTGGTAAAATAGGGACCCATAGGTTTCCATTGTTAAATACGGGAACACAACTAATTCATTTTTGCCACGGACTTTTTCACAAAATTCGGAATAAAGCTGAAATTTCCACAAAGTAAAACAAATGACGTCATATGAAAATATAATCAGGTGCTTAAATTTTCCGAGAGAGATGTGAGAACTGCGACAGCAAAAATGTATTATTGTTTCTCTTACATATGTATGTTCAAGATACGCGTTTAACGTGTAAAAGCAGAATTACATATGTATATATGTATCTACATACACCGTTATTTTTTACATACTACATATCGGAAAATGTATTCAGCTTCCATTTTTACATAATACTTGTTGATTTTTTAACCTTTTCAATAAGTTTTTCCTCCATGACTATTTTTGATTTTAAAGACTTGTTTTATCAGGTTCGAATCAGCAGCCATCGCTATTATAAAGAAGTATTTGCGCCTCTATTATTCTGGTCAAATCTGCTTGCCCTCAAAGGCATGATAGCATTTTTGGCGTAAAGAGCATACCATGATGAAATGGCTTTTCATGAGCGTCGCAACAAAGTGTTAAACTCAAATAACAGTCTGCAGTAGCTCTTTTATTAAGTGTATAGTGGTTAATTATGCATAACATCATATGGGCGTAGTTCTAACACGATATCTCCAGAAGAATTTGTACTAATAGACTTACCACACTTCCTCTGTCAACACTTTAGAATTTGACAAGTTGATCTATTTATTTATTTATATGCACATACTTAAGTATATCTAAAGGAAATAATATTTGCAGATACAGTGAGACCTCGATTATCCGTAATGGTCGGGACCGGGGGCATTCCGGATAAGCGAGTAACAACGGACAATAAAAGTAACAGTTTTAAGTAGTGGCTGTTGAGTTTAAAAAACAAATTGATGCGGCTGAAGCCGCACTGTGTAAATTTATTGGCTGCCGTGTCTGCAGCAACTAGATGAGTTCTGTTCAACAGCTTATTTGTATTCTTTACAGAGAGCAGTAAGTTAAAATAATTATAATATTCCATTATTTTTATATAGAAGTGACTTGTTTCGCAAATGTTACAACGTGAAAAACGTTTTACAGCACATTTGAATGTTTTTACTTACAAATATAAATATTGTTATGTAAGTTATTGTTTCTTTTGTTCATTTATTTATTTTAGTTCTTAAATCAGCAACTTACTGCTTTTTTTTCGTCGTCATTATTGCTGTGTTAGCCGACTAACAGCTGCTTTTCGTTTTTCGCAGCCACAGCTTCTTTTCTGGAAAAAGGCAGTTTGATATATCCGGCAACAGCTTTTTCCTGATGCTGTGGCTGTTTGGCAGACAGCTTTTTAAACATCTAAATTGTACTACTAAGTTAGTAATTTTTATCGTTTTAACAATTTCTTAAACTTTTATAATTTTAAATTTCGTGTAGAAAACTTGTTTTGTAAATAAAAGAACAAGAAATCCGCTTGATAAAAGCATAGTTTAGAGTTACATACATATCTAATACAGACGGACACATGCTCAGATAAATCTCTGGGAAATCTTATTTCGGTCGCAGTTATAAAAGAATCATTCCGAAAATATATCTACATATGAGTACAGTTGTACATAAGTACCATTATTCCATTTTATTCTGACACGGTTTAATTCATGATATTAAAACTTAGTTAAAAAGTAAAATACATATTTAAAATGAAACAGTGAGAAGCACATACTTACATAATTGTTTTATATCTTGCATTTTCATCAACACAAATTAATATCGTTTTTGTGCTGAGTGAATAATGTTCGAGGTTATCGCAAAGGTATTATTGCTGATTCAACTGTATCAATAAATACATAAGTACATACATAAGTTTTATCTAATTTTAAGAATATGTTGCAAATGTTACTAAAAATTCCTTTAAACGCACAACAGATTTATCTGTGCCTTAGTAGCTTAACACTGGCTGGGTTCATATTTACATACATACGAGTACATAGTATGTATGTTCATATGTATACGTTTAAACGTGTACATACATATGTAAGTACCTAGATGTGTATGTACACAAGGATTAAAGTATTAAAATTTAATATCTCAATTCTCAAATGAAAAATATTTGTTGAATAGGAATTATTTTCTAACAGTTCCGAAAACAACTAATAAATCGTATCAATGACTTGAGCATTTAGACTTAATTAAAAATTTCAGCAACTAACAAAAAAAATGGGGAGGGCGGCAGGTTTAATAATTGTACGAATGTTGAAATAAAATATTCTGCTGGTAGATTGCAAGCACACGAATCTCATGCTTTCTCATTCACTCATGTCTAAAATTGTAAGCAAACCTTTTCTCTCTTTTCAACTATCACTTGATTCCACAGACTTATAATTTTACTGTACACCCATTCATTTCCAAGCTAAAAATTGTAACTGTGTGCGAGAAGAAGCATTATCATCATTACAACATGTGGATGTAATAAGATACCTGGGTGTTATTTGATTTGTACTGGTTATCGTCACACCGCCAACCAGCAAGTGGGCTTCAAACAAACAAAAAATTACAGAATAAGTACACATACATAGTTATTACATAAAGAAAGCAATGAATAGAGAGAAAATAAGCAACATCAAAGAAAAAGCTAATTTATGGTGGGTGTCAGTCACTCAGTCAATACAAGGTGAGACAGCGTGGTACACAAACATTTAGCACGAATACGGTAAGAATACAGTTATAATGCGATTATAAAAAATTACAGTGTTCATATTGGTGGAGGGGGAATTCACGGGTGGGGCAATATTCGTGGTTTTTCAAACATACATACAGTTTGTACAAAAAATGTTTTCAATGCTGGATGATATTAAAAACTTTAAGAGAAACTTCTAACTTTTTAGCAAAATATATAACTTAAATATATATATTTTTTTAGATAACAAAATTAATTATAATAAAACAATAATCGTAACTTAAAAAAATACTTCAGATTTTTCTCTGTAAAATAAATGTTTTCAGAACTGTACTAAGTGCGGTAAAATGTTTTCTAAAACCTTGAGCATGAACTGCAGCTTCCAGACGTCTGTCTATTGAGTTAATAAGTTTTTTATATCGTATTCTGTAGGTATTTTTTCATGCCATTAATTGGTTTTGTTTTACGGAGACCTTCTTGATATTCAACACCACACAATAACAGACAATTTTTAGGTCCATTGTAGTAGTAAACCTTCGTTTCATCACAGAAAATTACATCATTCCAGTATTCTAGTTATATACGTATATCTGTTTTCAGTGTTTTGCGCGGAAAGCAGAGGTTTTCTCCTGGCGACTCTGGAAGATTTTTTACGGTGTTGCAGCACGTTGCGAGCTGTCTACTACACATTTATTACTGATGGCAATTTGATGGTATTTGAATAATTTTTAAAATTTTCCCTTCAATGCACCGAGATACTATTTTTGGTCTGCCTGGTGCTTGTTTAGACTCAAGTCTTCCTTTTTTCAGCACGGTTCATATCGTTGTATACCGTCCTTATGTTAATGGAAAGCATTTCAAAAATTTCTTTGTAAGATTTGCATTTGTAATAGTTAAAACACACTAGCTGGGTAAGTGGAGTCGTTTTCCTGGCAATTCAGCTAAATTAAATTTAGTTACGTAATCACTTGTTGGGCGTACTGAATTCATTTTATGAATAAATGTTAACCCCTATCCTTTATTTACAACACCATTAGTGAAAAGTCTGCCTTTTTGAAAACATTTTTTTAAACCATGCAATCAAAATTGCTTTGCAGTGTTGTGTCTGTCGGTCTATTCCTTAAAATTCCGGCGCCTAGTTGTCGACAAATTGCAAAACAACAAGAACAAAATACAAATAAATGAAATTTGTTGTTGTTATTCTTTATTTGAAGTGAAATTTCCACAAAATATTTAGCTTTGAAAACATTTTTTACAAACTATGTATATTTACATACATAAGCATCTGGCTTTTTTGAAATTTTTTTAAAAATGTTTTTTGCAAAACAGCACATAAAACCACGCGCAACGAATTTAACTAATAACAAGTACAGGTACTAAAGGGTGGTTAAATTGTATGGGCCGATGTTGAATGTGAACCACACCTAAACGCCAAGTTTTTTTCCGAATTTTATTTGACATTTCTCTATTTCAGACTTACTCAATTTGAACCATGGAGAGATACACAATCCAACAACGTGTTAAAGTTATCCAGACTTATTATGAAAATGGGAGTTCAAATCAAAATGCATATCGTGCACTTCGTAATTTTTTTGGTCAATTTCATCGTCCAAATGTGCGTACAATCGCAAAAATCGTGGAAAAATTCGAGCAAACCGGGTCTGTAGAAGATGTGAGAACACCAGTGCATGCTCGTACAGCTCGTACTGCAGAAAATATTGCTGCTGTTCGCGATAGTGTGGCTGAAGAGCCGTCCACCTCAACTCGTCGTCGTTCCCAACAATTGCACCTCTCACGCTCGTCGTTGATGAACATTATGCATAAAGACTTGCATTTACACGCTTACAAGGTGCAATTGGCTCAAGAACTAAAGCCTCTTGACCATTCCAAACGTCGTGAATGGGCAGAATGGTGGCAAGAAATGGCAACAGTGGATGATCAATTTTCGAAGAAAATCATCTTCAGTGATGAGGCACATTTTCACCTCAGTGGATTCGTCAATAAACAGAATTGCCGCATTTGGGCGAATGAGAATCCAAGAGTGATTGTCGAAAAACCAATGCACCCACAAAGAGTGACTGTTTGGTGCGGTTTATGGGCTGGCGGCATCATCGGGCCGTATTTTTTCCAAAATGAGGCCGGTCAGGCAGTTACTGTGAATGGTGTTCGCTATCGTGAGATGATAACGAACTTTTTATGGCCCGAATCGGAAGATATGGATGTGGACGATATGTGGTTTCAGCAGGACGGTGCCACTTGCCACACAGCTAACGAAACAATGGCTCTTTTGCGCAACAAGTTCAATGGCCGTGTTATCTCACGAAATGGCGATGTCAATTGGCCGCCAAGATCATGTGATTTGACACCGTTGGACTTTTTTCTTTGGGGTTATTTGAAAGAAAAGGTGTACGTCGATAAGCCAGCAACAATTCAAGACCTAAAGGATCAGATAATTCGGCACATGAACGGCATAGAACCTCCATTATGCCTCAGCGTCATCGAAAATTTGGACCATCGGATGGAGGTGTGCCGCCGAGGTCGCGGCGCCCATTTGGCCGATATTTTGTTCCATACATAATTGAGTAATACCAATACATCATAATAAAATAAAATTACAATAATTTCCTAAATAGTTTGTGTTTTATTCAAAATCAACATCGGCCCTTGAAATTTAACCACCCTTTATTTTTTTAATTCTTCCCACATGTGCTCTATAACCTTCACGTCATGAGACTGAGGAGGGGTCTCCATTACTTTTGGACAGTTATAAAGAAGCCAATTACACGCAATTCAAGAAGACGAAGTCATCTCTTATACCAAGCTTTTCGGTACTTGCTCTTACATTTTCTTTAAGGATGTCAACATAATATTTTGCATCCGTTGTTTCTTCCACAAAATGTATTTTGTCAACCCCAGCCGCTGGAATACACCCCCATATAATAAGGAAGCCACCCCCGTACTTGACCGTTTTTTTAATTTTTAATTGCCTGGTCTTGAAACCTCAGTACGAGGTTTGCGTCAAGCAAATCACTTTCTATCTTGTGTAGAAAGAAATTTAATGTATAGGTTTTAAGTCAAATAAAGTTGATAGAATTAACGAGAGAGTAGTAACCATTCTCATTTTTATATTTTTGTACCAAATCCTATCGCAGTTTCTGATTTCTCTCTGATACCAATGGCTTTCGGGGATTGGATGTTCAGTGCAACCTATTGCTCCTAAGAACTCTACGGACTGTTTCAGCACTCACATCAACGTTTTTTTTTTTTTGTTTTTAACATCGACTGCTGATATAATTTTTACGGAATATCGCTTATATCGCGAATATGAATGCAAAAAGATTTTGCTCCAGAAAAACAACTTGATCATCAACATCAGGCATAAAGTAAATACTATCCCAATCAATTGTTCTAAGCTCAATCATCATTGCATTATAGTCTATTATTTTAAAGTCCTAATACGTTATCTCTTCTTTGGTATATTTAGTTTTAAAGTCGAAACATAAAAATATTAGGTCATGGAGCACAAATCTGATCATATAAAAGAACTTTGCTTATATGGTTGACAAAAAATAGACCCAGAAGTGACTGATTCGTTGCAGAAAAATGCGTTGGTATTCGTATATTAGGAGAAAATGAGCCAATTGATTCCATTGCGTCAAGTAGTTTGGTCTCACATAAAACATTGGAGTTGAAGTCACCAACAAAATAACGTTTTCATAATTATCTATCAGTTATCTATGCGCTTGTTTGGTCTATAAATACAGCCAATAAGTAGCTTTCTTCCCATCGATGAAACTTCCACAAATATATATTAAAATTTTTCGTCACTTTGAGAAGGAATTTTCTAGTTAAGCCCTGCCTAACATAAATGGCAACCCCTCCACCGTGAGTACGCCTGTCACAGCGATACAACTTAAAGCCACATAATTCAAATATACAATCAGGGATATTACCATTAAACCACGTCTCCGACACACATATTACATCGACACAAGAATTTTCGAAGATATATCTATATTCATCAGTTTAATTTTTTAAGCGCTGTGCATTTACATATGTGACAGATGTTAATGCCAGATTTCTGCTTGCACAGGATACGAATTATGTTGGAAGTAGCGTCATTGGAACTAACAAAAATACTATCGCTATTTAATACCATAATTTTTAATTTTTGCAAAAAAACGCAGATAGGAAAGAACAAAATTTAAGAGTATAACGTTTACAATGTCAAAATTCAAAAGTGTAATAGTAATAGAAAAGTAACGAAAACTATTTAAAAAAAAAATATATTAAAAATAACATAATGAGAAATAATAACAGTTATTAAGAAATAAATTACAGAGTCAGTTTGGTATGCAAGCAAAAAGATTGTATAAATACTTATATAAAGTATCAAAGATGAATAAAGTGTCAAAAATGAATCATAAAGTGTCAAAAATAGAGTATCATATCGCAGAAGGACTCGGGTATTGTTCGTCAGCGAAATTATTTTGTGAAAAAAACTTTGCAAATCTTCAAAGTCATCAAGTCATCATTGGTTCGTCACTTCCAGAGGGTTTAACATAGACAACTACGTGATATGTGTGTGCTGCAGATATTGTCCTTTTTTTCTAAGCAGCAAGCACGGATAAATATGTTCTGGTCCTCTGGTGTCCAATTTTCATGCACGTAAAGTGGTTTTGGGTTATTAAATCCAATTAGGTTCAAACGAAGTGGGCCTCTTTTATCTTTGACATGTCTTTTAAGGCGTTTTATTAAATAATTTCTGTCATACGGGTTTGAGAATTTTACAATGATTGTGCTATCTTGTGTTCTATTTTTATTATGTTTGTTCAGTTTTACCCGATACAGTTGTTGAACAGCAGGAGGATTTATTTGAATTAATTTACATAACTTTTTATAAATGTCAAAAAGATTATCATTTTCTACCCGCGGAATACCATTTATACGTAAATAATGTGAGACAATAGAGTTTTCATGTTTTTTGGCACATTTTTTTTAAATCTCGATTTCTTTTTTTAAACTTTTGTTTTCATTGCATTGCGCCACTATTTTGCCCGATACTGTGTTTGATTTCAGTTCTTGTAGTGCTGTTTCTAATATTGATACTCTTTCTTTTAAATCGCTCACTGCTATATTCAGTCTTTTGTCAATCTCACTTAAGAGACGCTGTTCATACTCATGAAACATTGTTTGTATATTTGCCTGTAATTACTCAGTCAATTTATTAAAACGTTTATCTAAAAGCTGCATAAATCTGTGATAAATCAAAAACCAAAAAATTTTGTAGTTACTAACATAAAAAACTATGAAATTTTTTCTATTTTCAAGAAAATATAAAAATAAAAATAAATAATAATATATAAAAAAATAAAAATAGACATAACTGTATTTTTCCAGTTAAAGAAGAAAGTGATGTGAAAGAAATTTTCGCAGTAGTTAGATATGTGTACTCTGAATTAATTTATGGAAAAAAGTCAGTTTTGGAACTTTATGTTGTTTCTAGTGCAAATTATACCTTTGACACAATACAACCTTGGTGTACAATTTCATTCTACCAGAAAATCTTTTGAGCAAAGATCATTGTATCCGATTGTTACAGTTCCAAAGTTGCCGGAAAACAAATTCCTCAATGTAGAGTTTATAATACAAAATTACATTAGCTTTTTAGTATGATGTGAACGAATGCCGTTTCTATACATTAAAAATGTAGAACCTGTATTTCGCTACGAAACATATCATCCACGGCGGCACCAACCCTGGTCAATTGAAAAAAAAAACTTATTGGGTTAAACATTTTTAAGAGCGAAAAAGTTAAGTCTCTCACTGTATTATTTGTACTTCACATTTGTTTTGACACTATCATACTTGTACATATCATCGAGTTGGTTTATCAAATATATCGCTCACTAAAAATGTCTATATGTTAATTAGATTCCATAATTTTTTCTTCACTTAGAAAAGTTGTCAAAGATATTTTATTTAAATTGTTAAAAATTCAATGTGACAAATATAAAATATGTCCATATGGAGCCTTCAGATGGACCCGTCCACCTGAAGACTATTTTTAATGCAATCAAGTGTAATTTTCATTTATTGCATCGTATATTCCAGAAATTTATTTTCTGTTATTTTAAGGGTTCACAGTTTTTATCTGAAGCAAACTTTCCATCTGTCATGGGTATGCCGGGACAATCATACAGGAGTGAGATTGAGAATGGTTCATACGTCATTTTGTGGATCAAAAACAGTTTTGTTAAAATGCAATGGTATATTTTTTTACTTTCTCCAAAACAAAGGTTGTTTTCCAGGCAAATATATTTTCGTTCACTCCAATATTGGAAATAAATTCAAGTAAAAATTAAAAAAAAATTATGCCTACAAAACGCTTGATAATTCTGGGTTTTCAGTTTTAGTTGAACTATTAAGAAATAAATAATTAAATATTATACAGATGATGATTATTTGCTTAAGTGTTATTAAATAGACAAGTCTAATAAGTGAAAAAAATATATATAAACAGCTAACTTTTGCTCAAGAAGTTTACAGAAACCATGTCTTAAAAGTAGTCAATTTGGGCTCTTTAATTTACTTTGCAAGTTATAAAATGATAAATTAATAA
Source organism: Epicampocera succincta (assembly GCA_932526305.1). NCBI lineage: Eukaryota > Metazoa > Arthropoda > Insecta > Diptera > Tachinidae > Epicampocera > Epicampocera succincta. The sequence goes on along the minus strand of OW052039.1, from coordinate 9,924,935 downwards.
CATATGACATGTAGATGTTTGACATCTACAGTGTGAAAACATTTCGTTAGTGGTGACTTACAATCTCAATTAGTTGCAGTTCTGTCAACTTTGAAATTTCAAAAAGCACCAAAATGGAAAAAGTTTAGAATTTCTTATGTTTATTGAAGAAATTTTGCGTACCAAGAATTTTAAGACATGGTGCGAAACGCGCCGAGATGACAGCACTGATTATTTTTTGGGTTTACAGCACTTCAAATATTTATTATAAATATTTTATTGGTCAAATATTTTATTATAAAAATAATCAACTTCACTTTTAGTTTTGTTTTCAAAACATTCTCGCTAAAGTCTAATATTAATATGTTGTAATTTTTTGAAATGGTTGGGGCTAGTATATGTAAGCTTCAGTACACATTTGCGTTAAATCTGTCTTTAAACCAAAACATTTTTAATCTATTAATTTTCCCTATTTTCTATAGTTTAAATTCTTTTATGAGAAAGCAAACGATTCATTTATATCAGTTCGAAAACCATTTCCATATAATTAATATATTTATTTTTGACAATAATTATTGAATCTTTAAACATTCGGGCTAGTTAATAGTGCGTTAACGTTGTAACACTTTAGGTAACGGACAATTGAAAGCTGAAATAAGATAAATTAAACCAAATCCATTATTTCCAATGATAGCGCAGAGTTGGTTCATAAATGTTTCGAGAGTTATTCTCGTCAATCTGTAAAGAGTGTACCTCCCTTCATTGGGTCGTTGCAATATTTGAAGTTGACTTTTATCAAAAAATTCAAATTTCGTGAAGACGAAAGAGATAATAATTAGGATATAAAACATTATTTATAAGCGTGTAGCGGAAAAATTAAGTCTTAATTGATAAGTTCCGGAAATATGATATTCCCTCCGATTCGCTTTAATATAAACGGATGAAATAAACTATTTCCATAGTTAAACGTATTTTTTTAAACTGCGACTCCATTATCATCTAATAATATTATTATTAATTGACTATTAAAAAGAAACTCTTTTGGACAATAACCGGAAATCATTCTTTTCATGACTTTTACAAAATTTCTCTACATTTAAGTGGAACACAATTTTGAGTAGTTTAGTGAAACTAAAAGAATAGCGAGCTGCAAAGACATTGGCTTAACATAAATTTTTAACACTACTATTGTTCACATTAATACCCATACGTCTGGATGAATACGCACGTTTTTTTCTTAGTCTTAAAGTTAAACGGCTTAAAATTTGTTAAAACAAGGATTTCTGCGAAAATAAGATAATTTGTAAGAGACAAGGAGTTTCAACACTCAGAATGATTTTCATCTTAAATGAACAAAAAAAACTTTATAATTTTCTTCAATTGTTTTTGCTCCTTTGGGTGTAAAATGTTAATGTTAATGCAGATTATGGCAGATTAGTAAACGTTTGCAAAAAAAAACATAAAATATTGGGTTTGTTTCTACATATTGTCATTGTGCTAAAATTTCATCTACGTTTTATGGTTTCAAATGGGTTTTTTCTGTCTCAGAGTTTATCAAAATGTGATTTAATTCGGCCGGTGCGTATAAAATGGAAGCAATTTAATAGAACTGTTTTCGTTCAATGTAAGAAGTAAAACAAGTCTAAATGTACATTTTGTGTACTTCTACGATTCAAGTTATTGTCTGAACGAAGTAATTAAACATGTTAGGTGAAATGCTTTTAAAGCGCAATTGCTCAAATATTTTAGAATTTAGTTAATGTCAAATTAGGAATCTGTTCAAAACTAACGAATAAATCAGCAATTATGAAGCAAGTAACTGTCCCAGTGCTTACACCCGGGGCTAAGGCTTTGCCTTGACATGTATCAAACTTCTTTTCGGAGTATAAAAGGGAAGCAGTCTCTAAAACCAAACTTTAGGAAGTTTACGTATGACTTCGGTTATATAGAAGTCAATTGGGAACCAACTGGCAGAGAGGGCTAGGCAGCTGGAGCTCTCGACTAAGGTATTTGTGTTATGTACGGGTCCACAATAATACGAGAAGTTGCCACCCAATTATGTGTGCCTGGAGGCAGTGGTGAACCATTGTTTAAGTTCATCAAGTAGAACCCATTGTATCAGTCTAATAAGTAAGGCTAATTTTATGTTATACCTGTCAAATATGGTTTAACATATACCCTTCGTGCATAGAAAATATACGAGTATTCGAAAAGAAATGTCTCAGCTGTCGAACTGCATTATATGCATAGATCAAACAGTAGTAACTTTAATTCGCAGAAGTATATCCAACAAAATTCTTTATGAAAAATCTGAAATATCGAAATTCATGTTATTGGATAGCACATTTTAAAACGTGTCAATACCACTGAAAATAATTTATTAGTGGATAGTTGCCGCACATCCTATATGTACATTTAAAAAACTCTGCTAAATGGTTTCATTTCACCTGAGTCTTTTTTCTTCCCGGATAAAGGCAGATCCAATATAAAATCAATTAATAGTATTAAACTTGCACCGCAGAATTATCGGTTTGAAAAAAACGATATGATATAAATATTAAACTAAATTTTGATATTTTGAAATATTGGTGGAATGCGCATTAATAATTTCATGAATTTGAATCCTTGATCCTATCCTTTTATCCCTGACTTCTTTTTGCAAACAATTTATCTAATACTATTTAACCATTTGTTTATAATTAAGTAACAGACAAAAATTAGCTTTAATTCCAAATAGAATTTATACTTGAGAGCTCGTAAAACTTATTGTTTATTTCGAGTTTATAAATATACATACATAATTCAATAAATAAATAATCCCTTCAGTTTGAACGTAAGTTGTATAAAAACAACCAGTGAGCTGCCAAATAATTATTTATGTACATATACATATGTATATAAAGCTTAAAACTTGTACGGCGGTATCTTCTTACTTTAGATTAGAGGAAGACAGTTCGCGTATTAAGCTCATTTTGTGATAATTGCATGGGACAAAATCGCAACAAAGCCATGCTGACTATGATTTCAGTTTTTATTAACTCATCTTCCCATATTAAAAGTATTATTATTAAATTACTATTCTTTGAATCCAGTGGATTCTATTCATAGTACTATAGAATCATTCATTCGTAGACAAAGACATTCTTATCACTACGGTTACGAATGCATTTCATTGCAACGTTAATATTTTTTAAATTGAGAGGCATTTTCCAAAACCTATAACCCGACAAAATATTAAACTAAACTTTGTTTACCTGCTCTTTTTTTTTAAATTATATTTTATATTAAATATACCTACTTCAATAATGGCGAAACTAAACTTATTAATATCGGCGTGAATGCCAGTGCTCTGAGACCTTCAAAGGATACGAAATTTCGCCACTTAAATTTAAAGATATTAAAAGTATGTGCAACAAAATCAGTATTCCTCCAACTTTTCATGATGAATATCTTCAGCTTAAGCATTGCAATATCGTAAAAGATATATTAAATGTTTCAAATCATGAAGGTGAACAACACATAATTTGTAAATTATTCCATTATATACATATGTATATTAAGTTGTATCTTATAGAATTATATATATTATGAATTAAGCTCGCAAGTAAGTAGCAAAAAAATGTTTCTATTTACATGGACATTTTTTTGTGTGGATAGTTAACGTTAATACTAATCTAAATCTAGCTTAAGATCATTTATTGACTATAATAAAAATTTTATAGAAAAATTCCAAGTAAATAAATAAATAAATAAAGAAAACAACAACCTTCCCCTGTAGAATTTATTTTTTGTTGGTTGCGTTATTTTGGCAAAAAGGGCACGATATGTATGCAATATGCCCAAGAACTGCTGGCTTCACAATATTAGACTTAAAACGATAGCACAATAACTTGTAAGGAAATAAAACTAGTGCGACGATCAAAAACCTTAGCCTCTCAAAAGAAAAATTAAAATAAACAAAGGCACATAAAATATTGGTAAACTCCTCCCTTTTTAAGGTCGACAATAAATGAAATTTAATAAAGTGTTGAAATCATTTTTCTTTTCAAAGTTCATAAAGGTAAAATCAATAAATTTTTCTTTACTTTTTTATGTTATTTTTTTTTATATTTATTTATTTTTATCATATTTTTGAAATAACATCTGCTAATAACAAAACCATTACAATGCACTTTTTAATCAACTGAACAGTGGTTCGAAGGTGTGTTTAACAATACTTGTAAATTGTTACAAAAAATGTTCTTAGAAAAGTTGGCTTTAAATTTTGTATTAAAACATAAATATGCATATCAAAGTAAAAAATGTTATTTACATATGTAGAAGGTTTGCTCGCCTTTCTAAATATTTGCTAGAACTGTCACATTGCTAAGTCCGTCTTGAGTGGCTCGTGCTATTGCCTATTAAATACTTAGAAAGTCGGAAAATTTGGTCATTTCCCATTTTACGGGCGGAGAGTTAATAACAAACTTTTTAATCTTTTAAAAATTTTTGCTTTTCCACTCACAAACCTCATTTTTAATTCATTTTAATAATTTTATATATTGTACATAGCTCGAAAATTCGTATTCCAATAAGTTTTTAAAGCAAAGCCATTTCTCCACATGTCTGCTGTTTCCTTTCAGAGTATCTGTTGTACGGTTAGTAACTATTGTAATTATAGGTAGGCTAACTAACACAAAATTTCTACTTTTCATCTGCAACACGTTCAGAGAAAATTCAACATGTTCACTATATGGGAAAGTCATGCTCTAGTCCCAATTATTTCTTCTTTACTGGCAAAGAGATCGAAATACTAAAATCTTCGCCATACAAAAAGTTAACCAACATTTTAAATTTCTATCTATAATAGTTTGTAAATAGTTCTTAAATTATTCAGACCTGCTCTGCAAATCACTTTTTGTGAAAGTGATTTGATATCCCATTTATTGTATTTTGTTAAGTTCATAATAATTTAATTAAAATTGGTAGTTTTATACACAAATTTATTGGAATTATGAAATGCATTCAGTTGCTAGAAATGTTGTTATACATATGTAATTGTGATTCTCCATTTACCTCTTATTCGCCAGCTGCTCCGAGAATTTCTACATAGCGGAGTGGCAAAATGTTTGTATCAACGAGAAATCCTTTTGCTATACATATGTTATAAATAATGTAGTTATATCTATGTATATATGTATATGAAGTAGAATGTGTGTTTGCACTTTATAGGAGACCAGACCGATGAACCGATCTTTCTGAAATTTTCAACAACAACATTCAACTCGGACTCTCGTATGAATTATAGGCTACTTTTTTTATAACCACGCCTACTTTAGCCCCTTTTGTTGAATATGTTACTCCTTCTATAATGTTATAGAGTAAACGAGCATAAGTAAAATTTGTTTTTGTAAAATAAGGATGAATCAAAATGTGCCCCCACTCTTTGTTACTTTGTTCTTTGTCCACTAATTCTTCACAATTTTTTTTTTGGAAATAGGGAGGGTTGGCGGAGGGCGTCCCAAGTTGCCCACCCCAAATAATTGATTATCAAATAATAAAAATAAAAGATTATCAACCAATTTTCAAATTCGTTTTGCATATGGAACAGTTCGACCCAAAATTTTTTAACGTGTAGGGCGAGGGGTGTAGCAAAGCACACCCGATTAGTCTAGTGGAAATTGTTTTTATTAAAATAACAACATATAAATTAAAAAATAGTGGCAACAGCAATTTTTAATGAAAAATGTTTTATTAACTGCATTATTCATTAATTGAACATTAAAAAGCGCTCAAGTTGATACTTTTACAAAATATATAAATCAGCTTACGAATTCATTAGAGGTTTTGTAAGCTGTGTTTGCAATGCATCAGAACAAAAAGACATACATACATATGTATGTTTAATTGTGATTTTATCGCCACAAGGGTTCTAAACCTTGTAGCGTTCAGAACGTTCTTTACTGTTTATGGTATCCACTGTGCGAAGTGTTAATTTTGTTTAAAAACAAATATGTATCTTAAATAGCAATGTGTGTTCAGATAGACAGGAACAACTTTTTCATTCATACCTGCGTATGACAAAGAGATTTTCGTTTAAGATTAACCACAGAAATTTAAATTACTTGACACCTCGAATCACTTAAGATTTTTCCAAGCTGATAAAACAAATAGAACCAAACTTAACAAAGCAATAATGTTCTGAACAATGAAACACAACATTATGTTCACAAAACAAATACTCATACTTAAAAAATGGAGGAGTACATCTGTTTGTTTTCATGTAGCTACATACATACATATATACATGAATGTACATGTGCACATATGTATGTACGTATTTATGACATTCGTATGTTTATGTTTATTGTATGAAGAGAGTTTTCTTACTCTACTTATTGCTAGTACAGCCAGTTACAGAGCATTAAAAACGTGGAACCTGTTTACGCCTATGGCAAATCGCGTATACCCCCAACACCTCATATGGTTATAAACATAACATGCAATTTATGTGGATGGAAGGTCTTACTTATTTCGGCTCTAGTATGAATAACGACATATTTTAATTAACTCTTTTTCTTAAAAATTTGCGCTCTTCTGCTTTTTAATATAACAAGACTGGATCTTTTATTAAGTGATATAGTATGTATGTTTGTCTCCATTCAATTTTATTAAAATTTTTTTTAGAGAGTATTTGGTATTAGTAAAAATATTACGCTTTTATGTGTACGTTATGCCCGAATGAATATTTTATTTTATCAAAACTTTTAGAATTTTTGGTATATAATTTTATAATTAATAATCCTCTTATATAGTACAGTATGTGTTGGGCTAAAGAACTTACTTATTTATTTATGTTTTCTACATAAGAGATCATCTCTAGCTGTTAACATAACTGTTAACAGCTATTGAAATCTTTTAAAAGGTTCTCTCTATCGTTTAAGACCCAAAGCGCACCAGTTAACATACATACATACATGGTTCTAGCTTTCTTTTTATTTGAATGTTTTTCGCTATTAACAGATGAGGTTCTTTATAGAATGTATGTATATCTTATATTCGTCCATTTTTTGTTTAAAAGAAGCACGTACAGAAGTAGCCCCCTTTAAAAGTATGTAAATCTTTATTATCGTATGTGAGCTACGAGTTTGGCACATTGTATTAAACGTTTTAGACAAATTGTAGCAAAGGGAGAAAATTAAGGAAATTAATAAGAAAAGCGTCAAGTCAACAGAAAAGACGGGAAAACAATTTTTCAAAAAGGCTACAAGGACCAGGTGAAAACATTTCAGTTTAATATACATAACTTCCCAGAAAATGGAGAAAAAAGCCGAAACCTTTCAACAATATAAATAACAGTCTATTAAAATTTTATTACAAACTCTTATTTTATTAACAAAGGACTAAAAACTGGATATAAAAAAACATGTGTTTCTTTTAAGAGCTTATGGAAAATTGTTTAAATTAAATAATATAAGCCGCACGGTTGTAATTAAACAATTTATAATAAAACCGTGTAAAAAAGTTAGGGTCCGGTGAAAAATAACTGACTAAATTTTGCTCAGAACTACTTCGAAATAAAACACGACCGATCGATTTCGATATTACTTTGCGTGTCATTTTATTAATAAAAAAAGGCTTTAAATCTATTTACAAAAATATGTGCATATGTATTAATAAAGCCAGTATTTTTACTGTTTGGGACAACACATACATATATAAAAAATTCATGTAAACAAGTAAATAATAAAAAAAGAGTGTTGCCATTAAATTAATTTCGATTCTGGCGCAACATTCCAGCCCCATTGAAGGACTTCAGGTCTTCAATCAAATGGCAATGGAGCCAACTTGTGTACTGGGCGCTTAAGAACGCCGCTTCTGGTTTGGACCTCCGCCACCCTGACCCTGCCGTCTCCTCCTTCTTTTACGCTGACGACTCTCCCGATTCGGTGGGGGGTCGTGCCACTAGGCCTTGGCTTGCAGGCCGAGGATGTAATCTCGAGACCAGGCTTGCCGAAATGTCTGCTTGAGACCGCAAAATGAACGCCATCGCTTGCATAACGTCTGATCTCTGGCGGTCACGTCCATCAGACCCGCCCCGATTAGAAGATGTGCTGGGGTGCTTCTTCGGGTCTGGAGACAGCGGTGCTAGGGGCCGACTGTTGAGCACCGCCTCCACTTCTGCGAGCATTGTGCCCATCTCTTTGTGAGTGAGAGACGCATTGCCCACGGCCCGCAGAAGTAGGAACTTCGCCTGCTTCACGGCGGCCGAGGTGGTATGAAGCTGAACCTCATCCCGGACGACGTTTCTAATTATTCGACGGCCTGCCGATTGATGGCGAGCGCCTCCATCACGCGGCTCGCCCCGACGAAATTCGTCTCGTTGTCGCACCATACTGTTGATGGAAGGCCTCTCCTGGCAGCGAACCTTTTAAAAGATAAAAGAAAGGCATCAGTCGACAGATCAGATACTAATTCTAAAAGTACTGCCTTAGAAGTGAAACACACGAAAAGCGCTGTATAAATTTTTATTGGTGGTCTACCACGTATTCTAAGGTATACGTTAACGGGAACACAAAAATCAACACCGACCGTTAAAAATGGTCGAGCAGCCCTCACTCGATCAGTGGGCAAGTTGCTCATTATTTGGGACAAAAGCTTGGGCTTGTAGCGGAAGCAATGTACACAATTGCGAACTATTCTGCTGCACTCTTCTTTCGAGTTAATCAGCCATATATTTTCGCGGGAAAGAGCAACAAGCGCTTTTGAGCCAGCGTGGCAATTATCGAAATGGAGATTGCGCAAATATAGTATGACAAAGCTATTTCTTTTCGGTAATAAAAGTGGGAATTTGGTATTGTACTTCAAATCTGCATTAAGCAGTCTCCCACCTACCTTATAAGTGAAAATGTTCGTTTCTCTTCTGTGAAAGAATGAATATATTCGATGACAACACAAGAGATTTCTGGAATTTAGAAATCTCCTCAGAAAATCTATATTTTTGGATCGATTCGACTAGTCGAGAAAATGACCATTTTAATTCATTGGCAGTAGGAATTATACTTTTCCTTATTTTCCTTTTCTTAAGAACGTCTATGAATCTTAGTGCAAAGGAAGTTACACGCAATAACTTTTTGTACGATGAAAATCGTTGGAACAGATCTATCAAACAATTTTGTGGATCCTCTACTGCAAGAAACACGTGAGTTTTTCTTAGTTCTAAATGTTTTTTGTTCGAAATGTTAGTTAACAGGCCAGTTGAAACAATCGCTTTATAAAAACGATGAAACCATATTGAACTTTTCAGTTCTTGGACATCACATCCTCTTGAAATGATGTCAGCTGGATTTTGATTTGTTGGCACATGGCGCCATTAACCTTGTTCAGTCCATTCTTGAATCTCAGCGACACGATTAGAAACGAAAGTAGCAAGAGAGGATGGATTAGCTTTAATCCAATGAAGCGTTATTTATGAATCAGTCCAAAAGTGAACGCTTTCGATTTCAAAGCTTATCATCGGCTTAATTCGATCCCGCAACTTAACCAGTAAGTGTGCAGCACATAACTCAAGTCTCGGAAGAGATTTACTCTTGAGTGGAGCAACTTTACTTTTGGCTGTTAAAAGTCTCGAAACAATTGAATTTGATTCGGAGCTTCTTATGTATGTATTTATATGCAACACTCATATGCTCGAATCGAGGCATCAGCGAATGCATGAATTTGAATTTTGGCTTTCGATATTGTGCGAATTTTGGGATTGAAATCGAACCCATTTCCAGTAAATTCGATTTGAAACTGTCCCATGAAGTATTTAATCTCATGGGAATCGATTCATCCCAGTCAAGTTTTTGAATCCAAAGTTCTTGAAAAAGCATTTTGGATTTTGTCATAATTAGGCATAATAATCGGAGAGGATCAAACAAACGAGATGAGACTAATAAAATATTTCTTTTTGTGGCTTTTAATTCCTGAAAATTATCGTACAAATGAAACTTAAATGAATCATTTTTCGGAACCCAATGTATGCCGAGAGCTTTAGCTGAATCAGAATCGTTATGCAATAGTTTTTCATTTTTTTATTGCACTAATAACTTTTGGATGATTTGAAACCCATTTTGTGAGATTGAAACTTAAGCTGAACTTTCAGTGGATTAAGTCGAGTTCTTGGTAGCTTTCAGCTCCAGTAAGCAAATCATCTACGTAGAAATCACTGCGAATAACTTTTGCGCTAATTGGCAAAGTCTCTTTTTTTAAATATCACTCAAATGAATCAGACATCTGATGGCCAAAATGGCAAAGCCGTAACATAAGTAACAGTGTTCAACCGGAACACTTTTAAATTGTCAGATGGATTCTCGCGCCAAAGGATCAATTGATAATTTCTATAGTTTTCGCCAATCAGTACCTGACGATACATTTTTTCAATATCTGCAGTGATGGCTTATTTATGGAATCGAAAGTGTAAAATATAATTCTTCTTGAACTGTAACTCCAACCATTAGCATGAGACTTACTTGAGAAGAAGTTCTACACGAAGCATCAAAAACTACTCGAAGTTTTGTAGTTGTACTCTGAGGACGCAGAAAACATTGGTGTGGAATGAAATAATTCCCCCATATTCTACACTTCGAAGATGAACATCTAGCTACTGTGTGTCCTTTCTTTAAACAATTAATACTTGCTGGCACTGATTTTATGAAATCGAATCTTTTGATTGTTTGGATTTTTTACAGTTTAATGATGTCCGATTATCTCTATGTGTAGAATTGCCAGTTTTATTCCAATTATTAGGATTAAACCTCGCTCTTGAACTTGAAGCTTCATCGGCCGAAATGTGCTGGTACCGTTTGTTCAAGGCGGCTTCACAGTCTGACCACAGAGGCAGCTTTTCGAAATCAAGCTGTTCTTCCCATTTCGTTTTGGTCACTGGATCTACTTTTGGCATCACTAAATGTATCAATATGGCATTTGTTATTTTGTTGTAATCACCAGTTGATAACAACGAATCGTATAGAGCAGAAACTGTATCGATCATGCTTCTCAAAGCAGTAGCTGAAGGGTTTGAAATTTGTGGCAAATCAAAAAGTTTAGCAATAAAGGGTGGTTAAATTGTATGGGCCGATGTTGAATGTGAACCACACCTAAACGCCAAGTTTTTTTCCGAATTTTATTTGACATTTCTCTATTTCAGACTTACTCAATTTGAACCATGGAGAGATACACAATCCAACAACGTGTTAAAGTTATCCAGACTTATTATGAAAATGGGAGTTCAAATCAAAATGCATATCGTGCACTTCGTAATTTTTTTGGTCAATTTCATCGTCCAAATGTGCGTACAATCGCAAAAATCGTGGAAAAATTCGAGCAAACCGGGTCTGTAGAAGATGTGAGAACACCAGTGCATGCTCGTACAGCTCGTACTGCAGAAAATATTGCTGCTGTTCGCGATAGTGTGGCTGAAGAGCCGTCCACCTCAACTCGTCGTCGTTCCCAACAATTGCACCTCTCACGCTCGTCGTTGATGAACATTATGCATAAAGACTTGCATTTACACGCTTACAACGTGCAATTGGCTCAAGAACTAAAGCCTCTTGACCATTCCAAACGTCGTGAATGGGCAGAATGGTGGCAAGAAATGGCAACAGTGGATGATCAATTTTCGAAGAAAATCATCTTCAGTGATGAGGCACATTTTCTCCTCAGTGGATTCGTCAATAAACAGAACTGCCGCATTTGGGCGAATGAGAATCCAAGAGTGATTGTCGAAAAACCAATGCACCCACAAAGAGTGACTGTTTGGTGCGGTTTATGGGCTGGCGGCATCATCGGGCCGTATATTTTCCAAAATGAGGCCGGTCAGGCAGTTACTGTGAATGGTGTTAGCTATCGTGAGATGATAACGAACTTTTTATGGCCCGAATTGGAAGATATGGATGTGGACGATATGTAGTTTCAGCAGGACGGTGCCACTTGCCACACAGCTAACGAAACAATGGCTCTTTTGCGCAACAAATTCAATGGCCGTGTTATCTCACGTAATGGCGATGTCAATTGGCCGCCAAGATCATGTGATTTGACACCGTTGGACTTTTTTCTTTGGGGTTATTTGAAAGAAAAGGTGTACGTCGATAAGCCAGCAACAATTCAAGACCTAAAGGATCAGATAATTCGGCACATTAACGGCATAGAACCTCCATTATGCCTCAGCGTCATCGAAAATTTGGACCATCGGATGGAGGTGTGCCGCCGAGGTCGCGGCGCCCATTTGGCCGATATTTTGTTCCATACATAATTGAGTAATACCAATACATCATAATAAAATAAAATTACAATAATTTCCTAAATAGTTTGTGTTTTATTCAAAATCAACATCGGCCCTTGAAATTTAACCACCATTTATTATCTAAGAATATAAGACATTCATTGTCGTAAACCTTCTTCAAACTGGCTCGTGCTTTGGGATAATTTCTGAAACTCGGAAATCTGAAATGAAATTTGACTGTTTCCAAAGCTGAATCGGATAAGCATGAGATAAGATGATTAAACTTCTCGATATGTGTCAACGTCGGATCGTTGTGGACCAAGTTCTGGAATAGGCTCATAAAGTTTTTATACTCAGAATATTTCCCAGTAAATTTGGGGAGCTTCATATTTCGAAGTCTTGATTGATGGCTCTGAACACTAAAGGAAGTTTCAGGCAAGCTTTGCTGTCTATTTTTAGACAGAAGACTTAAAAACATAGATTTTGTGGTCACACAAACGTCCTCAAGCTCAGCTCTATGAAAATTATCAGGATCTACTCAATCTCTAATTGAAGCTTCTTTGCTTGGTCAATATATGTATGTTTTTAGAATGTCCAAACAACATTCTAATTCATTTGGATTGAAAGAAATCGTTTTTGCTCTAATGGATTGACAAATTCTTTCAATATTTCTTACAACCTTTGTTTATTTTGTTAATAATTTCTCCAAAGTTTCCGATATGGAAGGAGAATTTTGGTGTTTTTTGCCAGTCGTAATTGTTGTTTTGTTAAATTTATTCCTCAAAGCAAAAATACAGTACCAAATTAATTTATTGGCTGTTATTAATTTAAACAAAAGTATTTAAATTGCTTTGAATTAAAAGAATTTCGTCGACGATAAATATTCGGATGATTTTCTTCTTTTAAAGAAATTTCTTTTATTCACAATTACTGAAATGATCAGGTTTTCCCAAAAATTAAAATTAATTTATTTAATTTTGCGTTCTACCACTTTTTGAAAAACCCTTGGTAAATTAAAATTTTAATTTCACCAAGAAAAATCGATCAAAGTTAATTTTTTTTATAATTTATACAATTTGAGAAGCTTTCGTGAACACACCTAATGTTAAAATTAAACACAAATGCAATCTTAGAAATTACAATTGAGCTGTGAACAAACAAAAACTTTAGAATATGTATTTGTATGAAAATTAACTTTTCGAACCTAGTGTGAAAACAGTCACAATGTAAAAAGCTTTTATGAACATTTATTTATGTATATGAACAAGTGAAAAAAAACTGATCTTAATAAATTGTTTAATAACAAACAAAAGGATAAAAGAGTAAAGTACAAAGTATTAACTAATTTATTTAAAATAAATAAGATTAACACTCTCGAATATTTATCATTGTTTATCGAAATAAAATTGTTTTAAGACAATTGAAATGCCGACGGCAAACAAGAAATATTATTAACGTTACTCTCAGCAACAAAGAGAACGTTTTATGTGCATATGTATGTATATAAATACGTGTGTTTGTTGCAACAACAATGCAACTCACGTATTGCTTCACTTTTAAGGGTGGATTTTTTATGTTAAATAATTTATAAAATAAATCAATTGTTTCACAAAAGTTTACGTACATAAGTGCAAAAAAAATTTATTGTCCTCGAATTGCAAAGCAGATATAATTTTTGACTAATTTACAAAAATCTCTTCCACTTGATTAATTTACAAATTGAAGGGAATTACACAAATATTTTTTACACTTGTTACCTGGGAACTGGAATCGGAGTTACTTCCCTGGTTACGGTCGGCCCTACATAGAATGCAGAGGCAACGTCTAGGCAGTTGGTCAATCCTTCCTTGATTCCAAAAGAACGAACACGATTTGGTTAAAATTGTATGTGATGCATGTTAATGTTTGATATGGTTGTTGTTATTGTTGATATTTTTGTATATTCACTGTGTGGTTGTTGTTAATGTTCTTTTAACTTAGAACCGTATGAAAATTGTTTGTGCACTTTTTGTTTATTGAATCAACCACTTTTTAGTTTATTGTCTTTTGAAATGATTTTAATAGTTTTCAGTTTTAAAATAATTTAGTAAAAATAGAGATTTTAAATTGAATTAATTTATCAATTTAGAGATAATTTAATTTTTCCACGTGTCCTTGCTCGGGCGCCAATGTTTCTTCCAAGAGTTTTTGGAAAATTGTTTAAATTAAATAATTTATAATTTAAACCGCACGGTTGTAATTAAACAATTTATAATAAAACCGTGTAAAAAAGTTAGGGCCCTACCGATCGATTTCGATACTACTTTGCAAGTCATTTTATTTATAAAAAAAATTCTTAAATCTATTTACAAAAATATATACATATGTATGTATTAATAAAGCTAGTATTTTTACTGTTTGGGACAACAAATATATAAAAAATTCATGTAATTAATGTAAATAATAAAAAAAGAGTGTTGCCATTAAATTAATTTCGATTCTGGCACAACAACATGTTTTACAGAAATAAGTTTATCTTCAAATACATAATTATGTAAATATGTACGGTTTTAATGTAAAACGTAAATCTTTTGTACGTTTTATTTGCAACTTATTTGTTTTTTCCTGTGGAAAATGTTTCAGCTCAGCCTCGTTGACTCTGAATTTGTTAGCAAGTTCAAGAAATTAATGTTTGTTTATTTTCGTGCAGGGGAAATACGAAAAATTACTTAAAAACATAATAGTTATAATAAAAAACCTGTAAACTCAAATATAGTACTTGAATTGCTAAAAACTAAAATCACACATTTGGAATAAAAGCCGATTCGCAGTTAGTATAGCGAGCCTTTGAGCCAAGTTCGAATTAGTGATACCAACCTTTAAATTGATATGCAGCTGATTTTGCTAATATTGCAGCAACACTTCGGAACAGCCATCCACATTTTTAGGGAAAAAACAAGTTGCCGAATCAATTTATATCGTAAGTCTGCTTTTCCTTAAATTTAATGTGATTTACGGAATTTGTGTGTTGCGTTAATAAATGGATTCCTTTGCTGCAGTTGTTTTATTTATAGAAATGGAAGGGCGAAATAAAAAGGGCCTACGATTAGAACACAAAATGTTAGGGATAAGAGTTTTCCTTTTAGTTTCAATAAGAACTTCCGGCTGAGCATATTTACGTTTAAATTTGTTTTAGATGTGGTGAAGGATGTGCTGGGTCAAATCAGTAAAAACGGAGTGACAGCACTAGGACATGTAGTCAGTAAAAAGCGATTTTCAGCAGAAAGCGGCTATCAAGCAATAGCGTCCATAAAGATAAAGAGATGTTTCGATACAAGAGAAGAACAACTGCGCTGGCAATTGATTATATTGCAAATGACAAGCTCAGAAAAAAAGGAAACGAAAACTTTCTTTTTTTACAAGAACACGATTTCCCTGGTTTATGTATGTGTTTTGGTGGAGTTCATGCAAAAACAATTATTCCTATAGAACAAAAGTTTTTGCAATATAACCATAAATAAATTTATAGTTTAAACGTCATGCCGATCAGTTTTAAACTTAAATAAAAGTTGCATTACTTGTATTATTAAATATTTTATATATGCGGATTTGTGACAGTAAAATGCATGTAGACGCAAGATACCTTGGAAGGAACTATGACTCACATATGTATATACTGGTAGAATATGGGCAATGCCATGCAGTATTTTAAAACTAATCAGAGAAAAGGAGAGCGAAATACTTGGATTCTAAATTAATATAACATAAAAGTGCCATATTCGACTTGAAGGGTATACGAGCTTAAGAGATTTTATAATTAAGATTATGATTATTGCCGGTCAGCGCTTACAATCGTGGCTTATGACACCATTTGGTTCACCAGATCAACGTATGCAGTCCTCAAAGTGCATTCAAAAGTGCTGAGGAATGTTATAGAAAGAACTATCACTCTGTTAAAAAATAGATTTCGGAGCTCGGCAGCTTCACTATTTTACGTGTTGCATAATTTATGTTTATATCATCGAGAGCCACTTATTGAAAACTTCCAAGAAGAAGTGGAAGAAATCAACAATACTGAACAAAATGAATCAGAAATTAACTCAAGTGAAACAAATAGAATAGAGCAAATTATATTAAAAACTTTGTAATAAAATCATTTTTATTTTTTCAAAATATTAAAATAAATGGCTTTAATTAATTAAATTCACGGAAATTGATTTAAAATTAATTGCAAAGTAAATTTACAAGCTATAATTGCAATTGGGTAACGAATACCATATCCCCATTATGGTTTTTACAAACCCTTGCCTTCACATGGGAAGTACCAGTGTGGCAGACAAGAACTTCAAATGAACCGTAAAACAATACCGTTATCTGAGCCAACCAGTGCAACTGAAAAACCAAACCCTCGGAACAATAAGCCTAGCGGAATTAAAAAACAATTATGAATAGCTGTTCTTCAGCCCAAAGCTGTAAGTGTATGTATGTATGAAGATTTATGTACATACATATTTTTTTTTTGTTTACAATATATTTTACATTTCGTTTTAAGTATAAGTTGCATTGTGAAGAGTTCAAGGTTTTTTCTTTTTCTACTTAATAGTTATAGATTGTTATAATTTTCAATTATATACATATATACATACATGATTAAAGAATTTTGGAGGCAAAACTTACAAAAACCTATTTGATTTTTTTTTTTTAACTTAAGCTACATACATATGTAACTTACTAACTACATAACTTACTAACTACTATGATGATGCAAGCTCATTAATATGAGTATACTCAGAACTTAAACATCTGGAGATGAAGTTTAGAGGTAGTCTTTCTATTTTGACGGTTACTAATTCTACACCAGCAAGTGCATAGAGTAGAGTAGAGTAGAGTAAAACCATGGCAAATTATATAAGGGTATACGAACTGGAGATGAAGTATAATTTTTAATAATTTATTTTGAGATACTTGTAATTTTCGTATTTGACATTTAGCACTTGTGAACCATAAAATATGACAGCATGAAATATTGCTTTTAATATTAATCTCTTGTTCTCAATGCTAAGCATAGAATTTCTATTTATGAATGGATATAATATTGCAATTAGTTTTTTAACTTTATTTGTTATACATATGTATATGAAATGTGGTTTGAAAATTTCATTTTAGGATCAAGGACTACTCCTAAGTATTTAACTTCATTTTACCACTCAACTGAATTGTTGTTGAAGTTAATATTGTTTTGTGGTAAAAAGCCTGGTTTACGCTTTCTTGAAAAATATATAGCTTGAGTTTTATCGTAATTTAACATGATTCGCCATTTGTTAAAATATTTTTGTAACTCATCTAATGCCCTATGAAGATTTGATATAACGTTCGTGAGTATCGGGGTGTCATCGGCAAAAACAGACATTGTGCAATTGTGGGAAATCAGCTGTGTACAAATTATATAAAATAGGCGATAAGCAAGAGCCTTGGGGGCACCCAGCTGTGATCGAAAAGAGTTCAGAGCAAGTACTACCGATGCAAACTTTGAACGTCCTAGCGGAAAGAAAGCTGTGGATCATTTTAATGAGATGTACGGGGAAGTTATAGTTCAACCATTTGGAAATTAGTCCTTTATGCCACACTGAGTCAAAGGCAGCTTTGACATCAAGAATACCATTCCTAACTATTAACTATGTTTCTTATTCGAATCAATGGATGTACTATGTTATGACCTCTACGAAAGCCAAACTGTTGTGGAGGAATTATACTATTGTTTTCGATAAAGTCTGTTATTTTACATTTTATGACCTTTTCGAAAATTTTACTTATCGAAGATAATAAGCTGATGGGACGATATGATAGCGGACTTACTGGATCTTTACCAGGCTTCTTAATTGGGATGGTTTTAGATTCTTTGAATTCCAAAGGAAAATACGAAAGTTTGAAACAAGAATTTATAGGTATTGTTAGAAATTGTATGCCTTTACGAGGAAGCGCTTTTAGGCACCTATTATTAATCCCATCAATTCCAGGTGCTTTTTTATTTTTTAATGAATTGATGATATCAGAAATTTGAGAAGTGCTAGTACTTATTTCACGTGTAAAGTTGTTTAGAGATATGAAAGATTCAACGGTATTATCGACTAACGACAGGTAAATGATCAGAGCTTAAGTCATTTATTACAATTCCAGGAGATAATATATCAACTACGTTAGTTAAAAATAGGTCCAACGTGGAGCCTTGCCTGTTTGCATTTGCAGGTACATAAGTGAATTCACATCGAAATATAATATTAATATTGTATGAGTCTAGCTTTTCATACAAAATGTTCCCCCAACAATTGGAACTAATGCGTCCCCAAGTCTGTTGCCTACAATTAAAGTCTCCCCCTAAAATGTACATATGTATTGTCGCGCGTCAGTTTGTGAATATCAGAAGCAAATTGTCGTTTCCTTATGCCATCTTCTCCAGCTAAACCGCCAGGGAAATAGCATGAAAAAATAGTAATGCAATAATTGTTAGTAAATAATTTTATTCCGATGTTCTCGATAACATTAGTATTAATAATCGGAAGGTGTGGCATAGTTTTCTTTATGATAATTGCTACACCACCTCCTCTCGAAGTAGTCCTATCATTCCTGTACACGTAAAATTCATTGTGTCTGATTGATAAATTTGAATTTAACCCAGTTTCTGTAAGTAAGCAAATGTGGATGCCCTGGGTTGTTAGAAAATTAATTACCTCTACGCTTTTATTGTGAATGCCTCGTGCATTCCACGTTATTATACTTATGCCATTGTTATCCATTATGAAAGGAATTCAACTGCAAGGTTTGTAATTACCTCGAACTGATCAGCCTTATTTCTACAATTTTTCAGATTAGTAATTAATTCTAATGTTAAATTTTTAATTTCTTGAAGCGAAAAGAGTTAATTATTTTTTGTAGCATTACGAAAATTGTTATTGTTGATTGTATTCCTTTGAGTCTACCAGATGCCAATATTTTCCGGTTGACTCTGTCGCAATGTATCGGGGAAGCTGCTGTTATAATTTCTAGTTGAGTCACGAACAGAATTGACACGTGCAGGACGTCATGGTGCTGGTTGTGCCCGTGGTCGTATGCTTAAATAATTTGCCTTGCTAGGGCATTGTACTGAAGTGGACTTGTGCGCTCCGTTGCAATTCGCACATTTAATTGTGGATTCCTTACAATCTGATGTCTTGTGCTGGCCAGCACAATTTGCACAAAAAGTTTTAACACTGCAACGACTTGAACCGTGGCCAAACATTTGGCAGTTGTAGCATTGGGTAATTTGGGTCTTATTGAGTCTCACCTTTACATAGTCAATTACAGAATAACTTTGCCTTAGTTCCTTAATTGTGATTGTTTGTGGTTGAAAGTGTACGACGTATATAACATATTCGCAGTTGTACATGTTTTTTTTTAACTACAATTTTCACATCTAAAACTTTCAGACCCATATCAGTCAAACTTTTCTTTACAGTCATTGGATCCAGACCAAATATAAGAGCTTTGTATGGCTTTTCATGTTTGTTTGCATAGGTGAAGAACTCATATTTATTAGTCAAGAGCTTACATACGGTATCAAAATCTGATGAAGTATTAAGAAACAATTTGAGACCAATCGAGATTAATCTGTGATTTTACTTATGTAGTTTGCAAAGCTCGTGAATTTCTTTTATGTTACTCTTTAGAATGGTTATTGGGGTATACGAATTTTAACCTCTTTTTCAACTATTATTTCATCATCTTCTAATACGTCATCATCGATCGTTTGAAGGGGGAGAAGTAGTTGTTTAAATTTACTGTTGTAAAGGGTGGTTAAATTTCAAGGGCCGATGTTGATTTTGAATAAAACACAAACTATTTAGGAAATTATTGTAATTTTATTTTATTATGATGTATTGGTATTACTCAATTATGTATGGAACAAAATATCGGCCGAATGGGCGCCGCGACCTCGGCGGCACACCTCCATCCGATGGTCCAAATTTTCGATGACGCTGAGGCATAATGGAGGTTCTATGCCGTTAATGTGCCGAATTATCTGATCCTTTAGGTCTTGAATTGTTGCTGGCTTATCGACGTACACCTTTTCTTTCAAACAACCCCAAAGAAAAAAGTCCAACGGTGTCAAATCACATGAACTTGGCGGCCAATTGACATCGCCATTACGTGAGATAACACGGCCATTGAATTTGTTGCGCAAAAGAGCCATTGTTTCGTTAGCTGTGTGGCAAGTGGCACCGTCCTGCTGAAACCACATATCGTCCACATCCATATCTTCCAATTCGGGCCATAAAAAGTTCGTTATCATCTCACGATAGCGAACACCATTCACAGTAACTGCCTGACCGGCCTCATTTTGGAAAAAATACGGCCCGATGATGCCGCCAGCCCATAAACCGCACCAAACAGTCACTCTTTGTGGGTGCATTGGTTTTTCGACAATCACTCTTGGATTCTCATTCGCCCAACTGCGGCAATTCTGTTTATTGACGAATCCACTGAGGTAAAAATGTGCCTCATCACTGAAGATGATTTTCTTCGAAAATTGATCATCCACTGTTGCCATTTCTTGCCACCATTCTGCCTATTCACGACGTTTGGAATGGTCAAGAGGCTTTAGTTCTTGAGCCAATTGCACCTTGTAAGCGTGTAAATGCAAGTCTTTATGCATAATGTTCATCAACGACGAGCGTGAGAGGTGCAATTGTTGGGAACGACGACGAGTTGAGGTGGACGGCTCTTCAGCCACACTATCGCGAACAGCAGCAATATTTTCTACAGTACGAGCTGTACGAGCATGCACTGGTGTTCTCACATCTTCTACAGACCCGGTTTGCTCGAATTTTTCCACGATTTTTGCGATTGTATGCACATTTGGACGATGAAATTGACCAAAAAAATTACGAAGTGCACGATATGCATTTTGATTTGAACTCCCATTTTCATAATAAGTCTGGATAACTTTAACACGTTGTTGGATTGTGTATCTCTCCATGGTTCAAATTGAGTAAGTCTGAAATAGAGAAATGTCAAATAAAATTCGGAAAAAAACTTGGCGTTTAGGTGTGGTTCACATTCAACATCGGCCCATACAATTTAACCACCCTTTACTAGGTACACTATTAAATTTTGTTTTTTTATGTTTACTCATTGCTTTAACGCTGCATGCGTTAACATTATTGCTAGTCAATGCAAGTTTGATCTTGTTTTTGTTTTTTCTTTGTTTTATTTTTCTTCCTTTTTTCCTACTTTTTTTTTTATACTAGTTGTATTTACTATTGTTGAAAATAATAACCTGCACAGCTTAAGTACGAATATTGAAGAGCACGTCTGTTGACGACAACACCTTAATCTCGACTGTTATTTGTGGAGCTTTTTAGGGAAAACATTAGAAAATCGCATGTTGGTCAAATGACGTCACGGAACAGTCTGACATTTAAAAGTTATATAAACACAACAGGGAGACAATTTCATGTTTTTTTCCATAAATAATTTTATGGGAAAATGGCTTTATTTATTATTTACGTTGTGAAAATCGTCAAATATTCAAAACATAATATAATTTTATTATTTTACAATCCTAAACTTTCTTTTTCGGCTATTTATATTGTGCTTAATTTCATCATTAAGCGATCTTATTCTAAACTTTCAAATCATCTGAAAATGTAACCATAAACAGTTTTAGCCTCTACTGAAAATTTTGAAATTTTGAGTTAATACGTTCTCGTTGATCAAGTGCGATATTTCTACTTATAAATTTTGTATGCAAAATTTTATCCAAAGCATCCTTTATTGTTCATTGCTTTTTGGAAAAAATGTGAAAGAAAACAGCTGAAGCAAGGTTTTTTACAACAAAAACAAGCACAAATTTTGTTTAGGACTATTTCTCACTTGATTTTTTTCTATCGTTCTGCACGCATTTGCGCACTTCATGTTTACAATTTGCTTTAAATTTTTAAGAAAGTTTTTTGCACTTAAAACTTTTAATGGGTTTTTATAATAATTATTAATTTTTTATACTATAAATTTAAGTCCAAAATTCTTGATCTATAACGAAATCCAAGGAATTAATTTTTGAAGAACTGTCAACGAGATTTTTACTGCAGGGCTTCCAAGTCTTACGAAATATATAAATTTTGGGAAAATTTGGAATTAATTTATAATATATTGACTTTCAGAGTTTTTAAAACGTTTTTACTGAAGATACATTTGAGAGTGTATTCACCAAACACTGAAATTTTTTGACGAAACCCTTTAGTTAGATCCCGACGAAAAATAGTGCTTCCAAACGTTTATATTTTGTCCATATACATAAGTATTAATATATTTCTATATAAAGGTACATAATTAAAAAAGCAAAAGCTATGTAACCACATTTCACAATATCTTTATAAGGGCAATTTTTCACGATAACATTATTTAGTAACAATATTTATTTTTGGTCTATTTTTCAAATTTGTTTATTATACATATGTATATAATCATATAAAAGGTATCTGATATCCCTTTCAAATGGTATGCATTTCATCTACATTTATTACATATTAAATTCTTTTAATTTACTTACATATTTACTTTTTCTAAGCTAAACGTGTCCGACAAAATAATTCTGGGTTTCGTAAATACACTATCAATTTTATGTGTGGTGAAAAAAATTGAGAGCTCAATATATTATTGATTGGCCCCAAATTCATACTATCCACATACAAAGTTGCTTCAAATTCAAGACACTACAGATTATGCAGTTCATAATCATCTTCCAAATGTAAAATATTCTCATTTGTGATTATTAATATTAATCATACAAACAAAAGTCCTAATTGATTTGTAAATACATAGAATAGGCAACATTTGCATGGGAAATCATGCGCATAGCGCAATCCACATTTTTAGCATTCTTGCGAAAAAAGAAGGCGAAAGTTTATCGCCTGAATACCGTTGCTGAGGCATTTGACTAGTGGATTAGTTTGCTCGGAATTCCTGCTCAGAGAGTTTACTTGAGGGTGCCCATTATGATTACGACGACACTTTAAGAAGATTATGACAAAATTTACAATGACTTCTTCAATTTAATTTGTAGCTAAACGCTCCTCTGTAAATAGTTGTTTTAAAGTACATACTACATATACAATAAATAAATGTTCTATAGGATTCAGATCCTAGAAGGAGTACGTACGGGTAAACTTTCTCCTGTCTTAATGTCTCAGTTTTGAAATACATATGTAGGTGCTTAATTTATTTAGTTTTACTATTTCATTCATTATAAATATATTTTTCAAATATACATACATACCCACATATTAACATTTTCCTTTCTTAAGGACATTGAAATATATTTTTTTTTCTTGGCCTGCGGCCATCTTATTTTATTAAAGTTCAAAACAGGACTTAAAAGATTTCACAATTTTATACATAATTCTATTTTAGGAATTAGGGCATTAATTCAAGTTGTTGCAAAATAGTATGTCTTAAGAAATTTATAAAAAAGTCTGAAGTTCATCTTACGGGTTGAACTAACCGAAAACCTTGCGAAGTGGCTCTTGTTTTTAATAATTAATTTTTACATTTAAATACATATGTATGTACATACCAGTTTATATGCTAGTGTGTAGTAATAGACGGACAAACTTTTGTATACAGTTCTGTGTGCGTGTGAGTAACAAAATGCTACAAATAAAAGATAACAATAAGAAACAATTTGAATAACTAAACACACAAAATAAAAATTTTTTTTATCATACGCAACATTTAAGAACAATTCACAATTATCAGCATCTCCATCATGATTTTCGCCATTTTTCCATTTTAATGCACACATCTCCGCACAAAACTTGTTAGTGATGGGCCACTATTGTTATTCTGCAGTCAAATGAAAGCAATTTGTTTTACTTATTTTGCATTCAGAATAAAACGGAAAATTATTGAAACAAGGACGGAAGTTCAAATGGTAGGTATATATATAACAAGCGTTTTGTTCGGACTCAAACGACTTTGCATTTTATTTGCTGGCAAAAAAGGCACGCACACATTATGTCAAATATTTTTACTTCTAAATACACACAAATTGGTTGTTTTAATATTTCTTGAAATGCGTACATACATATGTACATATTCATCCGTATTTTAAAACTTTTACATTTAAAAGTGATTTGAGCCCGTGTGTTTAAATGTTTTGATTGATACAATTCCTGTTAAGAAAATACTGTTCAACTCCATATATCGCAGAATAATTAGAAATGTGTGGTCGTGACTTAAATGTACATACATATATTTTTTTAATTTTAATATACTGTACCATGTACTTACAAAAACATAGTTATCCGACCCCTGTTGATAAGGTTGTTGTTTCCTCGATTCCAATAGTTTTCCTCTTTAAGCTTCTTAAATTGTTTATATAAATTTACAGTTATTTCAAATTGTTGGTATAAATTTAAGAAACAAAGTTGTAGGGATTAATACAAATTTCATAAACTTTAATTTTTCACTAATTTTAATATATGTATATCACTTATAGTCTAATTTTATATATTTTTCTCTTCTTCAGAAGAAACTTACTCGTTAATTTGTGGTCTGATTCCAACCGTTATTCAGTACTTTACGGGAGTTTATCGAATTTTCAGTGGTCACCCCGACATTGGGCGCCAATTAATTTGATTGCTATTGTCCCATATACAAGACTTCAAGTCTCATATTGTAATATGGAATTCAGTACAAGTGTTCAAATATAAATATTACTGGGTTAGGATATACTACGTATGTAGTTAAAATTTTTGAAAAACTATTTACAAACACAAAATAAATATACAATTAAATAAAAACAGGTGTAAATATCAGAAATTGACAGAAAAGTTTACAATCTTAATTATCTAAGATTAATGTGGGGTTGTAATAAAATTTCACTGGAATACGTCATGCGTATCCGTCGCATGACGTTTTGTTTTGTTATGAGCTTTGTCACATTAATTACGTTATCTCCATAGACTTTGGCATTGTTCCACATAAAATTTCAGAAATTTTTTGCATACATAACTTTAAAACATTGCTCACCTGTTGCAGTAGCTACAGGAGCTCGCACTTTTTCCTTCTTTGATTTGTTGCAATAATTCTGCTTGCTTTTCTCGAACAGGTACGCACGGGTACATTTGCACAGCCTCAATTTATTTTCCATTTCTTTTAGTTGTTTAATTTTTTTCTTAACTTTACTTTTGCACGAATATCTAAATCAAACCAAAGAAAAAAACGTACTTGGAATCTGGGAATCGAGGAAACAACAACCTTATCAACAGGTATTAAGTCCAAAACAAGTATTTTTATAATGTAATAATTTTTAGAAATTTGTTTATTTGTTGACAGGATTGTTGTCCAGTTGCTAAGCTTATTTATTTATGTCAAGAGGACAATAAATAAGTTTAGCAACTGGACAACGATCCTGGGGAAATAAACCTTGGGATCAACGACGTTGATCGAAATATTAGTAAATAAAGAAAATGTAAAAATATCATTGCATATTTCTCAATTACTTGACCTTGAGTTAAAACTAATTATTCCTCTTAGTTTTGTTAATTAATCAAATTAATGCCTTTGAAAATAAGAATAAACAAAGAAGTCAAAAAAAAAAAAGGGTTTCTTGTAAAATAAAATGTTTAGAAAATATTATCGAATGTAGAGATGTGTGTAAAAGGATTGTTGCGAAATAAAATTTTTGTAAAATACTAAAGTAAAAAACTGGATCACGTTAAAGAAATAGATAAAGTGATTGTGTCATTTAGGACATTCAAAGCCTATAGAAACATGAGTACACAGTATCAATTTGAGGAGCTGATAGAGGCTCAGGTAGAGTTGGCATTAACGCTTGAACATTTAACAAACTCAAATGCAGTGACAGAATTTAGAAATTTTTCATATTAAGTCGTATTGGAAGACGCAAACAATTCTTCCAAAATGCTTCCATTGTTTTGTCATAAATAATACATATATAGTGAGTGACAAAACAAAGGAAACATTTTGGAAGAAGTGTATATATATTTGTATATATAGTATATGTAAGTTTTTGGACCCTTGAATTAAGTACGTACATATGTATATACTTTTCAAAGGACCATTATAAGCTTTTATTTGTGTTTGCTTTTCAAGAAAGTATGTATGTATGTATGAAAGTACTTTAACATGTACTTAAGTTTTAATTTTTATAACAGTTAGTTAATTAGAAATGCAGAGATGGTCGTACTATTTATTTTAAAACCATATCAATTAAATGTGAAAAGCGAATGAGGCAAAATTAATCTTCAAGAACCTGTTTTAATGTAAGTATATACGTAAGTAGATTGTTCCTTGTTTTGATTTTTTTTCTCAAAATAAAAATCTAAAAAGAAATCATTTTAACATTAACCACTGGGGGTTGAAGAGTAACAAACATTTACGAGCGACTGCATTCAAGTGACTTCGTTTACAAATTAATCCTACATTTAAATGTTTTCCTAAAAAAGAAACTGTTATTATTGTTATTTATTTTTTCTACAAGTATTGTATAACAATTACATACATAATCGCATAACGGACAACATGTGGCAAAAATCGTACTCTAATGGGGTTAATAATTATCAACAACTTCATTATTATCAACTTCATACACATCGCAGAGAAGCATTATTAATGTTTCATTGGGTTTCAATGGAGTTGAAAGTAAAAAGTTCTTTCATTCATTGTGCAGACACGCATAATGCACAAATTACTTAATTAACGATAACACCGACCGTCCTGCCAGCACTGGGATTATGATTTTGAAAAGACGTCAACTTCACAGTACGTCATTCGCTAACAAAAAACAGTATGTTTTGAATAAAAAAAGAAAAAACAAGCACAAAACAAAGTCTCAAAATAATTCACACATTCGAAGTTAAAAATGTTTCAGATTGTTTTGAATTGTATTCATAGGAACAATTAGGGTGAGTGATCTATTTGGATATATTTGTGCATCAATAGCGTCAGAGTGGACTTACAGGCTATACAATTTTTTTATACATCAAATGGGTGTCAGGTTTGGCAGACAAGAAAAATAAAATAATAATGAAAATAATATTTGGTACTGGAATTGTGTAAAGCGATAAATAAATAGTAAGAACTACAACACCGTGGTGTGGCAATTTTCATGTATAATAATACTTGTATTTTGATGCAGAATGAAATTAAATGTTTTAGGAACCGTGTGCAAGGACCAAGAAAAAAAACTTCAGAATTAGAATTTTGGGTAAAGTGTATATGGCAATAATTTAGGAGGAATTGAATTTTGCATAGTGGTCGAAATTTCTAAATAAGCTTGTGTCTGCAACACTTCACACGAGTATTGGATTGAGACTTGCTGGCAATTCTGGTGTTAAAACGTGTTATTTGCTGTGCAATTTTTAAAACTTTGTATTTATTCTTAACCAAATTATACAATAAATAAAAATTGTGTGGTCTAATAACCTAGTTGTTTGGGTTGTGAAAATTGTAAAGGATCCGCGGAAAAAATCGAAAAAATTTAAGAAATAAAAAAAGGATGCTGCGCACAATGCAATATGATAGACAACAGAAGATGATGGTTGCATAGAATCTAACATAAATTTTACAAGTATATGTAATAAGTAAATAAATTGTAAAAACACTGTATTGGGAAATTGGAATAAGTTATTGAACTTTATAAAAAATGGTCATAACAAAAGTATTCTACATCTTTCATTTCCGTTCTCACGAAAATATTATCAAGAATTGTTTTTGGCAAAAAATGGCAGAATGGCAATTTATTTAACTCCGTAATTCTGAAGATATGAACCAAAAAGAATACTTTAAAGTAAAATCATGCAAAATGGACATATTTTACAACAAAGTATTAATGCTTCTTAGACAATCAACAATAATTTAAAATTTAAGTATTGCAGCAATTAAATGAATATTGTAAAATTAGTCTTAGTTCGCTCCCCTTAAAAGAATATACTTGAATAAATAAACTAATTATTTGAAAGGAAAAACAGAAATTGTTTTTTTAAAACACAGTTTATTATCCTCGTTTAATTAGTGTGCAAAAGCTTCCACTCTCAATGCACTCGGTTGGATAAATGAGAGTAAAGTTTTTAACTGTGTCTTATATGTAGGAAGGAGAGGGCGAAGAATACAGAATGAGCTGCATAACATAAAAACAAAACTTGAAAAGTTAGATCAGCTGAGTACTATGGAAGAGTCTATTAACTTTATGTGAAAGCGATATAATGATATTCTGTAAGTTGTACAGGGAAGCAAAAAAAGATTAAGTGAACTTAAAAACTAAAATCGCTTACTAAAACAAGAAATAAAAAATCATCAGTAAAATGATTGCATTATGAGTGGTCTTAAAGTTAATGACAGCCGTAGATTCTGTATTAGAATAGAAGCACAAAGTGCTGGAGCAAACTTAGTCCGATAAAACTTCAACGAAACTTATTTTCTTAATTTAAAACCGACAAGTGGAAGCACGAAAACAAGTGTGGATGTGAAATTTTCAACAAAATCAGCTAAGGAGACGTTGGGGTTATTTAATAATGCTAAAAATGGATGCGTATTTAAAAAAAAATGACTTGTCCAACTTGTCCACAACTATTAAAGAGCGAAGACGAGGTAGATGAAACTCTCTTAAGTGCAACAAGCAGCACACATCGACAGCGCAGATCGATGGCTGATAGCACCATGTGATGATTGTGAGATTGTATGTTTCTCCATAAATAACAACAAAATAATGTATTAATGAAGTATAAACGAAATTTCTTGTTTGTTTTTATACTTTTAATATTTTATGATTAACAGCCAATACTTTGCAACTTTATCGGAATACAATAATTATATACGCAATTTAAATTGTTAATTTTTAAATCTTTTATCTATTAGAAGCATTTCTTCAATTACAAAATTTAAGATATTAATTTCAAGTTTCTCAAAATTCCATTGGTTTCATTGATAAGGTAACTTAATTGTACTATATTCCCGGTTATTGTAATATAAATATCTGTAGGAGTTATGGGTGTGGTGGAACGTTTTTATATGTATATTCACAACAAATTTCAGTATTGTAGTAGCCACAATTTTGTTGAAATAACTTTGGATGATTTTCGAATTGAAAACTAGTTTCATTCTATCTTACTCAAAAATATTCTACTGATATTATGGATGGTCTTATGAATGAGTATGCCCGTTCTCTGATTACAATAATTGGGGATGCAAATATAGATACGTTTTGTAGTCCGTTGTTTTCGGTTTCGTCAGGTTTATTTTCTAGCTGTGGCTGCAATAGTTATCACTCTTTATTGTAGTTACAATACCTGACAGTGTATCTTGTTTTGATCATGTGCTTAGCAACATATATGGTAAAATATCGGTGAATTAGTTTGTTGTAAGTTAGAATGCCCAAATATTTACGTAAACTACAGAGAGAGTAAGCAAATATCGTGATTATAACAGGACTAAGGAGTATTTAATTGGCAGCTTAAATGGTTTGATTAGCGGAAGGGTAAGTTCAACGGAGCTGGCAGAAAACTTCATATATTGCGCCAATTCGACAAGTAATTCTAAAAGTAAAATGCAGATGCGTTTTCAGCTTTGTCCATGGATTAACAAAAGTCTACAAAATTCAATTTTGTTCAAACGTAAATTGTTACTTAAATGTCGGAAGAATAAAAGCGAGCAGTGTGGTGAGGTATTAAGGAAAATTAGTAGAGTGATAAAGATTGCTTGTAACATAGAGTGACATAATTTTTATTACAATAACCCGAAAAGAGTAGAACTAGAAGTTTTTAAATAATTTGCTTGGCAGATGTACGGAAAAAAACTGGTGAACATATTCTGCATGGTAACATTAAAGCCGCAAATTTAAATGAGTACTTTATAAATTCAGTTAAGGAGTTGCGTAATCAAATAGAAGTTAATCCTTGCGATGATTTTAATTTCTTTAGAAAGTTGAGTATATGGTTTTGTCGTTTTCCGTTCTTGCCAGTTGGAACTGCATATGTGGATAACATAGTAAGTGGGTTAAACAATGAAAAGTCGTTGTACCAGTGTTAATTAGTATTTTTAATAAAATTACTAGTTCGAAAATTTTCACAGATTGCCTTAAGGTCAGCAGAGTAGTGCCGCCTCCTAAGGTCCCGAATGTATAATAGTTGACAAATATCGTATTATTTCTGTTCTTACAGTATATGGAGAACAGTGGGCGGTATGTATGTCAAGATAAATAATTCTGAAAAATGGGCAGTTAAACTTCATTTGTTTTGTGTTCACCTAAATAATATATCGAATCTGAATTTGACTGGCAAAATATATACATACATACATACATATGTATGTATGTTTGCTGACGACAATTTTCTTTTTTTATCTGTATTCGTTCAATATAGAAATGGAAGGAAATATTTGTTTGATTTTTTAGTTTTGCAGTAAAATAGACGCTTCCACTTTCGCAGATGATACAGTATTTCTCAGCGTGCATGAAAACCATCAATCAGCGTCAAACGGCTTTGAAGGCAATATACAGGGTGTTTTTTTTAGAGGTATAGAACTTCGAATTGAAATAAAACACAAGAAAATCGTTTTAATGTCCATCAATTTGGCTTTATTGGAAGGATAATTTTATGCCATTAATGTTTAAATATGATTTCGGGCATGTGGCCGCCGCGGCTGGCTCGAATAAAGCCAATTCTACAGGTCCAATTTTTGATGGACAAAAGTTGATGGACAAAGCTCCAATTGCTGTGCACGGTGGCAAATCGATTCATTCGGGTCCTCTTCAACACTTTGCTCTACAGCGGCAATTGTTTCTTCGGTGCGCACTGTTCGACGTCTCTGCGGATGCGTATTATCACATAGAGTAAACGTAGTGCGAAAACGATCCATGGTTAACCGAATTAATTGCTCTGATGGACGATTATGTCGACTTGCGGTAAACTTGCTTGCGGTAAACTTCGCGAACTGAACCATTATTTTCGAAATAAATTTGCACGATTTGCAAGCGTTGTTCTTTTGTCAACCTGTTCATGATGAAATGGCAAACCAAACTAAATATTAATCACTTGACAGCTGACAAAATGGCCGCCAGTTAAAAAAGTGATGCCAACTTAAAGTTCTATACCTCAATAATAAATACCTGACTGCATACATAGATAATAAAGGCAGCTAAATTAGGCGATCATTTTCGCAAGCACGATCTTTATCAGGAGAGACCTCTGAAATTTCAACGTGAACTGAAATTATTGAAGGGTAATTATCGCGTATTTCATTGCATAGTTATCTTATTGGTTAAATTTATCTTAGTGGTTAAATTTCAAGGGCCGATGTTGATTTTGAATAAAACACAAACTATTTAGGAAATTATTGTAATTTTATTTTATTATGATGTATTGGTATTACTCAATTATGTATGGAACAAAATATCGGCTAAATGGGCGCCGCGACCTCGGCGGCACACCTCCATCCGATGGTCCAAATTTTCGATGACGCTGAGGCATAATGGAGGTTCTATGCCGTTAATGTGCCGAATTATCTGATCCTTTAGGTCTTGAATTGTTGCTGGCTTATCGACGTACACCTTTTCTTTCAAATAACCCCAAAGAAAAAAGTCCAACGGTGTCAAATCACATGATCTTGGCGGCCAATTGACATGGCCATTACGTGAGATAACACGGCCATTGAATTTGTTGCGCAAAAGAGCCATTGTTTCGTTAGCTGTGTGGCAAGTGGCACCGTCCTGCTGAAACCACATATCGTCCACATCCATATCTTCCAATTCGGGCCATAAAAAGTTCATTATCATCTCACGATAGCGAACACCATTCACAGTAACTGCCTGACCGGCCTCATTTTGGAAAAAATACGGCCCGATGATGCCGCCAGCCCATAAACCGCACCAAACAGTCACTCTTTGTGGGTGCATTGGTTTTTCGACAATCACTCTTGGATTCTCATTCGCCCAAATGCGGCAATTCTGTTTATTGACGAATCCACTGAGGTGAAAATGTGCCTCATCACTGAAGATGATTTTCTTCGAAAATTGATCATCCACTGTTGCCATTTCTTGCCACCATTCTGCTCATTCACGACGTTTGGAATGGTCAAGAGGCTTTAGTTCTTGAGCCAATTGCACCTTGTAAGCGTGTAAATGCAAGTCTTTATTCATAATGTTCATCAACGACGAGCGTGAGAGGTGCAATTGTTGGGAACGACGACGAGTTGAGGTGGACGGCTCTTCAGCCACACTATCGCGAACAGCAGCAATATTTTCTGCAGTACGAGCTGTACGAGCATGCACTGGTGTTCTCACATCTTCTACAGACCCGGTTTGCTCGAATTTTTCCACGATTTTTGCTATTGTACGCACATTTGGACGATGAAATTGACCAAAAAAATTACGAAGTGCACGATATGCATTTTGATTTGAACTCCCATTTTCATAATAAGTCTGGATAACTTTAACACGTTGTTGGATTGTGTATCTCTCCATGGTTCAAATTGAGTAAGTCTGAAATGATTTTGAAAATATTTCTAACGATGAAAGTGATGTTTTTCGTAAAAGATTATCAGAAATTGATACTGAATGAAAAATATTTTGTATGTATTTTTAAGTCTTATGATTTTCGTGATTACTTTTATGAATGAAGAGTTGTATGTATGTGTGTGCATAAAGTAAAATTAATTTGAACTATTCATCTTATTTTACCAGATACATCATATGTGAACCCAGTTCCCTCATTGTAAATGATACTCTCTTTTTTACGCGAGTTTTCAAGGAGAGTATTTATTGCGCAAAAATAGAATTAGGTGTACGAGTAGCTCATACGGATTTAGGACCGTTTCTATTTTCTATGTGTTGGGGCAAAACAAATTAACTACAATATATTTATAATCTGTAATTTTTCTTGTAATGCAGTAAGAATTTTAAATCTCTGTTTGCTTCTTTTGCTATTCATTTTATGCAGAAAGCAATCTACATATGCACATTTGTTTTTTGCCTGCTTTGCACTTTATGTATTAAAGTAAATCGACCTAACAGGATTAACGTCCTTTGAGCAGTTTTATTTTAAGAATTTTATCAGCATTGAGAAACAATTAAAGCAATAAAAAGTTGTTACTAAAAATACTATTTTTTCGTTTATTTTATGTTATAAAACTATATATTATCTATCATCTGCCTAATTATTCTAATATATTAATGTATGCTGGCGATGTCAACATCTTTTTAGTTTTAATCACTTTTCTGATCATGCATGTACTATGTATATCTCTGAGAGGTTGCTATGCAGCTGGCTCCCACATAAGATTCTGTGTCACAAGCTAGAACAAACTCCCACGTTAAAACAAAACACTTGTGTATAAAGTTTTCACACCGTTTATTAAATATTAAATTAATGTTGTTTGCCTGGCTGGCTATAAAAACGTGACGTTTATTCTCTAGTTTATTGCTCCGGTTCCTGACGAAGAATGATTTTGTAAAGCTTTAAATTATTTATTTTAGTTAATTTATAAATTGCCAGAAAACACTCCGTTAATATACATATACAATACATAACTTTCTTTTTTCTCTTACATGAATTGACAGTGAATTTATTAATATATGTACATATATACATAAGAACATATTCAATACAAACGAATGCAATTGCAGTTGCAAACATTGAAGAGTTTTAAAAGACAATATCAAAGAGATCGAATTAAAGTTTTGTAGCCTTGCAAACGTTTTCACTCATTATCGGATTGCCATCTCAACTACAGAGATCTCGATAATTTCTTTCATTTGTGAAAAGCAAGAGGAGTTTGAGTTTTATAAAACGGCGGGCAAAAGAGTTTTCTGAGCCTGTATTTCTGAGAATGTATTGCTTAACGTTAAATATTATTATTTAACAATATTAGATTTTCTTCATGTATTGTTAATGTTTTTTATATTTTGTGAATCCGATTTGTTTTCCAATGAACTATAATTGAAATTAAAAATAATCTCGATTCTCAATTTAAGCGTTTGCAATTGCATTGAGGTCTTAGCAATATAAAATACTTGTTCGCAATTGTACATATACATACATATATATGTATTTATTTAATGGGAAATACTCGTTCGCTTTCTACAGAAGTATGTTTAATTGTATTTTTGTTGTTGGATTTCTTTCGGAATTGCAGGTTTTTCTTTGAAAGTTTATTGTGACAGTTCGTATCTATTAATTGGCGGACTACCTTAAACTATATAGCTTTTGATTTTGGAACATTTCATCCGGTTTTAAAACAACGTCGATCCTCTTTTATTTGCTATTTAAAAACGTACTATTTTTACTGTTTACTTCAATTTTATTTAAAGAACAAATTAATATATGTGATATTTTAGATACATTATTTTACACGAGTATTTTTTCGGGAGGAGCTAAATTGTTAAATTCCGGGAATTATCGTGACTATAAATTTGTTATCAAACCTTATTCTTTTTTTCGATTATTCAACATTTAATTTACAAGTCTTAAAAATGCGAACAAATTTAAAGAGTATTTTAATGCAATTACGATGGCATACATACATAATATTTTGGTTGAAATAAAACCACAATTCAACAAAATTCAACTAAAGCAATTGTAATACATTTTAAAAATCTTAATTTTCGGATTTAATTCTTCAGAAATAAAAAAAAACTGCGCTGGTAGTACTGGTTCACTAATTTGTTTGAAGCTGGGACAGAAGTGTTGCTCTCTATAAAAACCAATATTCATTACGTATTTCAACCTTTGAATTCAGTATCTACAGAGTAATCTTAGACACATTTTGCATCGCTGGAAGTTTTATTTATAATGTTAATGCTTACATAAACATATCAAACACTTGACACAGTATAAAATTTTTGTATGTAAATTTGTGTATTTTTTTACTAATCAAGTTCGTTTAAAACTGTGTAAAATTTTTAAAACTTCAGAAAAATTATTTACGGTTGCATGGTCGGCTTGCAGAATAATTTAATTTTATTTACCCTTAAGGGGTTTAGTAATTAAATTACGTTCACAGTGTTTAATACAAACACGTCGTTGACAACAACAACTAGACGCTAAAAAGGTCGGCATATATTCATAAATAGATGTCTATCTCCCTGTTGCTCTCAACTGACAATTTTAGAAAATTTGTTATTTAACACCTAATAAAACACAATAAAATACACAACTGGGTGAAAAGAATTAAAAAAAACAAATGCCGAAAAAATTCATATAAAGGGGTTATGAATAGGGGTGGCTACACTAAGAAAAAAATCGCAACTTGAAATTGAAGTGGGTTGATGTTAAATAGAAAATATTTCAACTTCGAACATTTCAACTTTAGTTTAAGAAAGTCAATATTCAAATTAGGTAAAACCACATAAAATCCAAGTAGTATAACGTTGAAACTTGGATTTGTCAATTTATTTAAGCAAAATATTCTGAAGCTTCCAACAAAGTAAAACTTGATCTATGTAGTTTAAAAACACGTGCGTTTTTAGAAAAATTTCGGGAAACTCAAATACCATCAGTCAAGCATTGAGAGCGGGTACCCTTGTTTAATATACTTGTTGGAAACATTAGGCTTTATCCTGTTATAATTTTTAATATATCAGTAAGTAAAAAACGTGCTTGAGAGCAGTGAAGTTGGTGATATACAAATAATACCTGAGCGGTTAATAACTATGGCAAAAAATAGTTTGCTGTTTTTTGACAGTGATATTTCCTATATATTGGAAGCAATCGAGGATTAAATTGATTTGGAAGAGATTCCATCAGACGCAGAATCAATTGTCGATGACGTTGAACGGCTTGGCAGTTTGCTTAATATATCTGAACTCTTTGCACTTGGTAAATTTTCCTATTACGCTATATTTGTACTGTTCTCCAAAAATTGAACAATTAATAAAAATGTAGTGTCATAAGGGCTTTCGCTAATATCGATATTGCATGGGGGTGATGATGACGGCATACCGATATGATGTCACCGAAATTCACAATTTTGGGGGAATTGCCCATTTGTTTTGCTTTAATAATCTTACATTTACGGCAACAACCACGTAAACCACAACATCAACTGCGGTAATTAATAAATACATAAACCCTTTTGTCTTCAACACTCATGTGTCACAATAATATAAACTGAAGAAATATCAGAAAATTCTACGATTAATGAATAAAAGCAGTCAGTTAGTTGTATGTCAAAGGTCTCAGCACAATACAGTAGTAAAATATTTAGTCCTGCATTAAGTTTTCATCTTAATTCGCAATACATTTTTTTGCTAACACACTTTTACTTTTTATCGACGATATCAATAAAATTAGTTTGGAGTATGGGGAGATAATTCTCCTTTTTCATTATTTCATTGATTTTTAACGCTAGTCCGACGTGAAAAACACGCATGCCATTATATAAGTTCCGATGTTTTTTTGGCTGTAATTTAAAAAAAAAAATGAAAAACTTTGATTCTTCTTGTGGATTATTTTTATTTGGTCTTTTAATTTTAATTTTTTGGGTTACACGCGGATTTTCAGTGCCCCAGAAGCGTAAATTTTGCTTATTTACGTACTCGCTAAGATGGAAATGGGCCTCATCACTCATGATTATTTTTGATGAAAAATCATCTTTCTCTTGGTGGTGATTAAGGATGGCTTGAGCGTATGTTAGACGCGATTGGCGGTCAGCAGCTAACAGCTGATGCACCGTCTGGACTTTGTACGGAAACATCTTCAAATCTTGTACCAAAATTCGCTGTAAAGACCGTCGACTGACACCCATTTGCGTGGAACGTCGTCTGGTCGATGTCGACGGCGCTTCCATGACATCCTCAGCTACAGCAGCAATACTCTCTGCAGAACGGCTACTCCGGGGTCTGCCACGCCTGGCAGCATCTCGTGTTGTGACAGTCTCTTCGAGGCGAGCGGCTAAACGTCGCAGTGTTTCACCAGTAGGCGTTGGACGGCTAGGAAATCTGCGACGAAATTCACGTTGTGCCAAAGTCACCGACCGATTATTGGTCAAATAAATAGTCACCAATATTCCGCGTTCTGCAGCAGTGTAGCGTAAGATTGTTTATTAACGTGTATTTCGCATGTGTTTACTACACAAATGTCAAAACAGAACTGACATTAGGGGCTAATCGCAAAATTTATAGCATTTTCTGATAGGAGGATTACTTTTGCGGAACCTTGTACATCCACCCGCGTGCTTCATTGTTTGCTACATGCTGTGCCTTTAAATGTTTCAGTCTGCCGCTTCCAAAAATACTCTCAGCCATCAAATTGAAGTCTGTCCGATAACTTATTTTCAAATTCAAATATGCTGAAAATTATAGTGTCAGAAGAATATTTTGATGCTTATACTTACTTATGTGTATATTTAAGTATATACATACATACATAGTATGTACATAAGAAACCGTACGGACATTGCCCACCTTCCAGCTGAAAATAACGCTTCAAAAAAATAACTCAATTCTCTACTTATAATTCCTTAAATATTATTATTAATGTTCGTGGACTAAACACAAACTTTCACATCTCTTGACGCACACAGTTTCGATTTCACATGTCATGTCATTGTCATTAAATAAATCGAAAAATAATCTCGATGCCGAAATATTATGCCATAAATACAATTTATTTAGATATGATCGTCCACTCAAACTTTGAGGTGGAGTTCTTATTGCTCATGGTAGCCGTATTCAGTTTATTATAATATTGAATTTATTTCCGTCAAAATCAGGCTTTCAAAAAATATTTGTTTGTCACCTGTTCTTACGTTCCTCCTAATTCATCCTACAGTATTTACAATCAAGACATTGCTGCGATTAACAGTGTTCTTTAACACGCTAAACCATCAGATATATTGATAATACTTATTTATAGTACAGGATAATCAGTTCGTAATAATTATATATGTATTCGTCATACAAGAAGATTATAACATTTTAAATAACATGAATGAAATTAACCGTCCAATATTAAACATTACGACTGTTAAAAACATTCAAATAAAACAAAATACACATATTTATGTTCTTAAATTTCTCCATAAAAATGAAAAATATCTTTTCTAAACTGCGTTGTATTACCAAAGAGTTGGTATTGAGTTCCATAGAAACTGCCATTCAGATATCAGCTTCCTACTTCTTGATTGTGTGGAAGAGGGACTTGGGGATTTTAATTTTCCTATTTTGTTAGGGAATAAACCTTTTGAATTAAGTTATTTAATTCATACAACCTCGAACAAATTTTTTAAATCACTGCGCAACATTGATTTTTTTTCAAACTAATCATAATCACAATAATATTGGGAGAATTTTAGATCTCGATTTAACTAATCAACCGTTGGATATTCACATGTGTATATAGAACAGTTTTCTGTTTCGCTTTCACAAACTATTCAAAACTTCCAGTTGAAAACCAATTCTTGTAGCGGTGATGACGATACACTTAGTAATATGTTTTTAAATTTTCTCGTAAAACTACGTACTCCAAAAGCACATTCGATTACAATTCTGCTCATCAATTCAATTTTGCACATTCATCTGGTGTAAAAGTGTCAAGTCATTAGCTGTTCTTTCAAGTTTAAGATTACTAAAATCTTCTTTCTATCCGAGTCCGGATCCTAGCTGTATTTGCAAATATTACGCAGAATTTTTGTATAATCCACTACAATAGACTTGTGATTAGTCTATTATTCTTTGCTACCTGCCTGCCGAATCGAAAAATCGTTCACTATACCATTGTTCAAATTTGGAAGCAAATTTGACATATCAAACTAGAGATTACTAAACTAAATGTCCCAAAACTTCTGGAAACAAGTTTTACTGGTTGTCTGTCTTACCAAATATCTTCACTTTTATCACATGGCTTCTGTAACTCACGTTCCACTACTACCAACATTTTGGAATTGACTACTAGGGTGAATGACTTATTTTTAAATAGCATGCAAGCGGACGTAGTCTACATGGATTTTAGCAAAGCTTTCCACGTGATGTATAACAGTTATCACTAATTGGAGTTAATATTACAACCCAACCCAAGTCAAGTTTACAAATATTTTATATTTAGAATTGGATGTTCCTTCTGGTGTTTCCCAGGGAAGTCGTCTTGGTCCGTTACTATTTAGGGTTTTTATTAACTATCTGCGCTCTGCTGCTTTACATTCTAAAATTCTTACTTATGTCCCTAATGTCAAAATATTTAAGCTTTCAAATGATTTAAAAGGTCAACTTCTACTTTAGGCTGATGTCAACACACTTAACAAATAGAAATGTACGCCTACATACATACATATGTCATTTTATTGCAAAAGCTATTTAAATTGCTGTTACCACATTAATTGAACAATGCTTCTTGAATGTGAATCAATTTTATGGGATGCCTACATCTTCATTCATATATATAAGTACATATTTATGTGCATATACAAGTTAGCACAACTCAGAATTTCAATACGAATGTTGAAATACAGAGAAGTCAACAACCAGCTGCGTCAGCTATTTATTCTACAATTGCAAAAGAATGATAAAAAACTTTCAAACAAGGAAAACACTAGACGCAAACTCAGCGTTTTTTGGTACAATGTTG
Source organism: Epicampocera succincta (assembly GCA_932526305.1). Classification (NCBI taxonomy): domain Eukaryota; kingdom Metazoa; phylum Arthropoda; class Insecta; order Diptera; family Tachinidae; genus Epicampocera; species Epicampocera succincta. Next base: position 9,885,122 of record OW052039.1, on the reverse strand, counting down.
GCTGAAATGAAGTATTATTCTTTAAGCGAAAGGCAGATCTTATTTGGAAGTAAAAGAATAAAGTTCATTTTTATAATTTTATTGTTATTTAAATAAAAAACCTTACAAAAATCTAAGATCCTGTTTTTTTTTTAACTGGCGAATATAAAGGAGTGCTAAATCTCATATAAACATAAACATAATAGCGAAACTACAACGAAATAGAAGAAGCAACTATCTATCAACAGTTGAGGAAACCCCATCAATTGGACTTAAATTAAAAGCAACTGCAACCAACAGAAAACTCATCAATAAGTTAAATTTTTTTTTTCAATGTAAGTAGAGTGCTTATGAAATATTTAAAAGTGAAATAAATATTGAATTGCGATTGAAATTTTGTTTTTGAAAAAAAAGTGAAGCATACTCTCGTATGAATGAAGATATTGAGTCATTATTAAGAAGATTTAAAAGTTTAGAACTTATAGAAGACTTAGAAATGGCAATTACTCCAGATCAGTGAAAAGCTATTGTGGAGAGTGCAGTTAGCAGTGCTCTCGTAGTACAGGAAAGGCAATTTGAAGAAAAATTAGAGGAATTAGGAAAAAGGGTGACCGAGTTGTCTGTAGATGTACCGGAAGTAAAATATGAAGAGGCTACTATTAGAAATGACGTGTTGTGCTGGGAAACTTTAGATATAGCAAAATCTTTACCAGAGTTTGAGGGAAAGCATGAAACTTATGTTTCATGCAGAAAGGCAGCACACACCGCTTATAGAGTTTATGAAAAATATAATGGGCGTTCCACCCATTTTCAGGCTTTGGAAATCATTAGAAATAAATTTAGGGGTACAACCGATATGATTTTGGCTTCTTTTGATACCCCTCTAAATTTTAAGGCAATTAATAACAAACTCGATTTCACCTATGCGGACAAGAGACCCATTTATTTAATAGAACAAGAAATGTCTACCCGTCGACAGGGAAATCTAACTCTTTTAGAGTATTATGATGAAGTGGAGCGGAAGCTCACACTTCTAACAAATAAAACAATAATAAATTACGATAGTGATCTGGCTGCATAATTAAATGAAAAATATCGAATGCATGCATTACGTGTTCATTTCAGGCGCAAAAATATCTTTAATTGACATTCTTTTTTCGGCAAAGCCAAAGGATCTTCCATCAGCGCTGGCATTGGCCCAAGAGGTTGAATCAAACCATGTGCGCTATAATTTTGCTAGCAATTATGCTAAAAGTATGGAGGAAAAAACACAACAGAAATTTTTTATGAAACACACAAGGAAAAAATCCTTATTATGACAGGCGACAGTACAGCTCAAAAGAACAAAAGCAAAAGGTGGAACTGATGGATATCGATTCATCATCAAGGTTCAAACAGCCCCAAAGAATTAATAATCAGTGGCGAGCCCAACCGAACATAAACATTTTTTTATACATTCCATACGTCTTTGGAGCCAACTTCCCCCTTCTACACAATTAATTAGTAATGCAAGCCAATTTAAATCTGCAATTTCTGAATTCTATAAACAGTTTTAATAACATTTTCTAACTTCAATATTACCCCATCTAGTTAAGTTTATTCTTTTAGAGTATTTCTGACAATATTTGAATTTTATTTTAAGCTTTATTTATCTTTCTATTTCTATTTCTGACTATATTTGATTTCTATTTTTAAACTATATTTTTAATTTTGAATTTTTTTCTCCTTTAATAATTTATATGTATATTAATGTAGTGCCAAAATATGTGTGTCAAGTCTCTAAGCAATGCTGTAATATAAGACTTAGTCTTGTTGTATTGTTTTTTACATAAATAAATAAATATATCCTCTCTATGTACGGGAGCAGGGAGTCATGACTAAAAAATTAATTTGGTCATATTCTGAAAATTCATTTTCTATACTTCTGTATCAGCTTCATACTGATAATTATGATCTACACGATCATTTTTTTCATGCGCCATATGATTGACCCGCTGTTGCTTCAAGCCTGTGAATCTGGTGGCACCACTATTTGGTCTTTTTATTGCCGGGCTTACGTTTATGTTCGGTTGGGCTCGCCACTGATTATTAATTCTTTGGGGCTGTTTGAACCTTGATGATGAATCGATATCCATCAGTTCCACCTTTTGCTTTTGTTCTTTTGAGCTGTACTGTCGTCTGTCATAATAAGGATTTTTTCCTTGTGTGTTTCATAAAAAATTTCTGTTGTGTTTTTTCCTCCATACTTTTAGCATAATTGCTAGCAAAATTATAGCGCACATGGTTTGATTCAACCTCTTGGGCCAATGCCAGCGCTGATGGAAGATCCTTTGGCTTTGCCGAAAAAAGAATGTCAATTAAAGATATTTTTGCGCCTGAAATGAACACGTAATGCATGCATTCGATATTTTTCATTTAATTATGCAGCCAGATCACTATCGTAATTTATTATTGTTTTATTTGTTAGAAGTGTGAGCTTCCGCTCCACTTCATCATAATACTCTAAAAGAGTTAGATTTCCCTGTCGAAGGGTAGACATTTCTTGTTTTATTAAATAAATGGGTCTCTTGTCCGCATAGGTGAAATCGAGTTTGTTATTAATTGCCTTAAAATTTAGAGGGGTATCAAAAGAAGCCAAAATCATATCGGTTGTACCCCTAAATTTATTTCTAATGATTTCCAAAGCCTGAAAATGGGTGGAACGCCCATTATATTTTTCATAAACTCTATAAGCGGTGTGTGCTGCCTTTCTGCATGAAACATAAGTTTCATGCTTTCCCTCAAACTCTGGTAAAGATTTTGCTATATCTAAAGTTTCCCAGCACAACACGTCATTTCTAATAGTAGCCTCTTCATATTTTTCTTCCGGTACATCTACAGACAACTCGGTCACCCTTTTTCCTAATTCCTCTAATTTTTCTTCAAATTGCCTTTCCTGTACTACGAGAGCACTGCTAACTGCACTCTCCACAATAGCTTTTCACTGATCTGGAGTAATTGCCATTTCTAAGTCTTCTATAAGTTCTAAACTTTTAAATCTTCTTAATAATGACTCAATATCTTCATTCATACGAGAGTATGCTTCACTTTTTTTTCAAAAACAAAATTTCAATCGCAATTCAATATTTATTTCACTTTTAAATATTTCATAAGCACTCTACTTACATTGAAAAAAAAAATTTAACTTATTGATGAGTTTTCTGTTGGTTGCAGTTGCTTTTAATTTAAGTCCAATTGATGGGGTTTCGTCAACTGTTGATAGATAGTTGCTTCTTCTATTTCGTTGTAGTTTCGCTATTATGTTTATGTTTATATGAGATTTAGCACTCCTTTATATTCGCCAGTTAAAAAAAAAACAGGATCTTAGATTTTTGTAAGGTTTTTTATTTAAATAACAATAAAATTATAAAAATGAACTTTATTCTTTTACTTCCAAATAAGATCTGCTTTTCGCTTAAAGAATAATACTTCATTTCAGCCAACATTGTACCAAAAAACGCTGAGTTTGCGTCTAGTGTTTTCCTTGTTTGAAAGTTTTTTATCATTCTTTTGCAATTGTAGAATAAATAGCTGACGCAGCTGGTTGTTGACTTCTCTGTATTTCAACATTCGTATTGAAATTCTGAGTTGTGCTAACTTGTATATGCACATAAATATGTACTTATATATATGAATGAAGATGTAGGCATCCCATAAAATTGATTCACATTCAAGAAGCATTGTTCAATTAATGTGGTAACAGCAATTTAAATAGCTTTTGCAATAAAATGACATATGTATGTATGTAGGCGTACATTTCTATTTGTTAAGTGTGTTGACATCAGCCTAAAGTAGAAGTTGACCTTTTAAATCATTTGAAAGCTTAAATATTTTGACATTAGGGACATAAGTAAGAATTTTAGAATGTAAAGCAGCAGAGCGCAGATAGTTAATAAAAACCCTAAATAGTAACGGACCAAGACGACTTCCCTGGGAAACACCAGAAGGAACATCCAATTCTAAATATAAAATATTTGTAAACTTGACTTGGGTTGGGTTGTAATATTAACTCCAATTAGTGATAACTGTTATACATCACGTGGAAAGCTTTGCTAAAATCCATGTAGACTACGTCCGCTTGCATGCTATTTAAAAATAAGTCATTCACCCTAGTAGTCAATTCCAAAATGTTGGTAGTAGTGGAACGTGAGTTACAGAAGCCATGTGATAAAAGTGAAGATATTTGGTAAGACAGACAACCAGTAAAACTTGTTTCCAGAAGTTTTGGGACATTTAGTTTAGTAATCTCTAGTTTGATATGTCAAATTTGCTTCCAAATTTGAACAATGGTATAGTGAACGATTTTTCGATTCGGCAGGCAGGTAGCAAAGAATAATAGACTAATCACAAGTCTATTGTAGTGGATTATACAAAAATTCTGCGTAATATTTGCAAATACAGCTAGGATCCGGACTCGGATAGAAAGAAGATTTTAGTAATCTTAAACTTGAAAGAACAGCTAATGACTTGACACTTTTACACCAGATGAATGTGCAAAATTGAATTGATGAGCAGAATTGTAATCGAATGTGCTTTTGGAGTACGTAGTTTTACGAGAAAATTTAAAAACATATTACTAAGTGTATCGTCATCACCGCTACAAGAATTGGTTTTCAACTGGAAGTTTTGAATAGTTTGTGAAAGCGAAACAGAAAACTGTTCTATATACACATGTGAATATCCAACGGTTGATTAGTTAAATCGAGATCTAAAATTCTCCCAATATTATTGTGATTATGATTAGTTTGAAAAAAAATCAATGTTGCGCAGTGATTTAAAAAATTTGTTCGAGGTTGTATGAATTAAATAACTTAATTCAAAAGGTTTATTCCCTAACAAAATAGGAAAATTAAAATCCCCAAGTCCCTCTTCCACACAATCAAGAAGTAGGAAGCTGATATCTGAATGGCAGTTTCTATGGAACTCAATACCAACTCTTTGGTAATACAACGCAGTTTAGAAAAGATATTTTTCATTTTTATGGAGAAATTTAAGAACATAAATATGTGTATTTTGTTTTATTTGAATGTTTTTAACAGTCGTAATGTTTAATATTGGACGGTTAATTTCATTCATGTTATTTAAAATGTTATAATCTTCTTGTATGACGAATACATATATAATTATTACGAACTGATTATCCTGTACTATAAATAAGTATTATCAATATATCTGATGGTTTAGCGTGTTAAAGAACACTGTTAATCGCAGCAATGTCTTGATTGTAAATACTGTAGGATGAATTAGGAGGAACGTAAGAACAGGTGACAAACAAATATTTTTTGAAAGCCTGATTTTGACGGAAATAAATTCAATATTATAATAAACTGAATACGGCTACCATGAGCAATAAGAACTCCACCTCAAAGTTTGAGTGGACGATCATATCTAAATAAATTGTATTTATGGCATAATATTTCGGCATCGAGATTATTTTTCGATTTATTTAATGACAATGACATGACATGTGAAATCGAAACTGTGTGCGTCAAGAGATGTGAAAGTTTGTGTTTAGTCCACGAACATTAATAATAATATTTAAGGAATTATAAGTAGAGAATTGAGTTATTTTTTTGAAGCGTTATTTTCAGTTGGAAGGTGGGCAATGTCCGTACGGTTTCTTATGTACATACTATGTATGTATGTATATACTTAAATATACACATAAGTAAGTATAAGCATCAAAATATTCTTCTGACACTATAATTTTCAGCATATTTGAATTTGAAAATAAGTTATCGGACAGACTTCAATTTGATGGCTGAGAGTATTTTTGGAAGCGGCAGACTGAAACATTTAAAGGCACAGCATGTAGCAAACAATGAAGCACGCGGGTGGATGTACAAGGTTCCGCAAAAGTAATCCTCCTATCAGAAAATGCTATAAATTTTGCGATTGGCCCCTAATGTCAGTTCTGTTTTGACATTTGTGTAGTAAACACATGCGAAATACACGTTAATAAACAATCTTACGCTACACTGCTGCAGAACGCGGAATATTGGTGACTATTTATTTGACCAATAATCGGTCGGTGACTTTGGCACAACGTGAATTTCGTCGCAGATTTCCTAGCCGTCCAACGCCTACTGGTGAAACACTGCGACGTTTAGCCGCTCGCCTCGAAGAGACTGTCACAACACGAGATGCTGCCAGGCGTGGCAGACCCCGGAGTAGCCGTTCTGCAGAGAGTATTGCTGCTGTAGCTGAGGATGTCATGGAAGCGCCGTCGACATCGACCAGACGACGTTCCACGCAAATGGGTGTCAGTCGACGGTCTTTACAGCGAATTTTGGTACAAGATTTGAAGATGTTTCCGTACAAAGTCCAGACGGTGCATCAGCTGTTAGCTGCTGACCGCCAATCGCGTCTAACATACGCTCAAGCCATCCTTAATCACCACCAAGAGGAAGATGATTTTTCATCAAAAATAATCATGAGTGATGAGGCCCATTTCCATCTTAGCGAGTACGTAAATAAGCAAAATTTACGCTTCTGGGGCACTGAAAATCCGCGTGTAACCCAAAAAATTAAAATTAAAAGACCAAATAAAAATAATCCACAAGAAGAATCAAAGTTTTTCATTTTTTTTTTTAAATTACAGCCAAAAAAACATCGGAACTTATATAATGGCATGCGTGTTTTTCACGTCGGACTAGCGTTAAAAATCAATGAAATAATGAAAAAGGAGAATTATCTCCCCATACTCCAAACTAATTTTATTGATATCGTCGATAAAAAGTAAAAGTGTGTTAGCAAAAAAAATGTATTGCGAATTAAGCTGAAAACTTAATGCAGGATTAAATATTTTACTACTGTATTGTGCTGAGACCTTTGACATACAACTAACTGACTGCTTTTATTCATTAATCGAGTTTAGTACAACAAAATATATTGTATATGTGTATATCTCATATATATATATATATATATACCTTATATATATATATGTACATATATCTCTCACAAGCACATGCTGTATTTTTTTTTGTTAAATATATGTAAGCTTACATCTACATAGAAAAGGGGTATTTAGATTATACCATCGCACAAAGAATATGTGAAAATTAACTAGATGAGTGGTATACTATTTATACCACTGCGCTGGAAAGAGTTAATGCCCGATTTATGGCGAAATTAAGCGATTTGCCGCTGTTTTCTGTTTTGCAGCTTATACACAAAAAGTTGACAGCAACTATTAAAATAAGCAAAAAACAAATGTTTTATTTAAATTTTTTATCGCTTGCTCTTTGTAGCATTTGTTGTTTCTTTCTATCTGTTTAATCCTGTAAGCTTTTTATAGGTTATACAGTTAAACCTTGATTAACCGGGCCTCTATTAATCGGTTACATCTATTAACCGGCATGCGGTTCTTTTTAATTTTTTCCTCTATTATCCGTGCTTTAGATTTATACCTCTATTAACCGTGCAACATCTATTCGTGCGGCATTCATGTGTTTTTTATTATGTAAATCTAAATCCGATGTTTCCCCTTTTTTAGTCTCATGTGCCCACACATAAGAATATATTTGCATTTTTATTTATTTTGTAAGTGAAATTTGATCTGCTAACACCTGTTGTGGAATGATGGCTCCAAAATTAAATACAAATAAATAAAAAAAAATGTCTGTATATTTTAATATAACCTCTATTAACCGTATATTTTGATTATTCGTGCTGGTGCCGGTCACAAGAGAGCCGCATAATCGAGGTTTAACTATATGTAGAAAAATAAAATTAAACTATTTTTCTTGGGAAGAAATGATTTTCTACGTTCGAATGCTTTAAGACGACTGCTTTAATGGTTTTAGTTTTTACAAAGCTATGACAAAGTAAATAAAGAGAACATTATTATAAAACTACAGTTTCAATTGTAACAGTTTGCTGGTTTTAGAATTCTGTTAATATATTTGTGCGAGTTAACACGCGCTACATTTATTTTCTCTTTTTTTGCTTTTGCTACTTTTTATTTAATTGTTTAATTCAATAACACAAACAAATTGTAGACATTATGTAAGCAATTTATTCCCAAAGTGTGCCGGAAATACAAATAACAGAACAATAACCTGTAGGCACTAATTAAGCAATTCTTTCCAAAGAATAAAAAAATGCAATGCTTATTATAATTAATAAAATTGTAAAATAAAATTTTAGTCTTAATCTTGAATCCAAATAAAGCGGAGCATTAGCTCCGACACTTTTTAAAAAGCAAATAAAATATTTGAATTTAAAACTGGCGCCCGAGCAGGGACCAGTCGCGAAAAAAGTAAAAGTGAAAATACAAAAATCCCCAAAATAGTGGCAGTGTTTCGCGCTATCATAAAGCAGTGTCTGTGAAAGGAAGAAACTAAAATTGACTTCCCAACGGCATCAATCCTATTTTTCCGACTGGTCATACTGGATCCAAGAAGACTCAGGCTCTCTAGTGTCCGTACGGAGACCGCCTCGCATTGAAGTGTTGTAGCAGGAGCCGCAGTAGGCTTAGCCGACCAAAAAGAAACTCATCCCTGCAGCCAGCGAGGGACGAGTAGTTCAATACTACTCTTACTGTAAGTCATCGTAATTAACTAAGTATATTAAGAGAAATTAAACCCTTTTTATGTAAATTAAAATAATAGAAATAATATCTGGAAAAAATAAATAAAAAGTGAGATATGCATCTAAAATACTTTGATTATGCACGAAAAACGTGTAAATAAGTCACACTAAGAGAAAACTAAAGTTTTAATTTTTAAATTAGATGAGATTCAAACCGAAAATAATTAAAGATTTATTTGCAAAATTCATCAAACATGGACAAAAACACACCATTAAACTATACAGCAACTAAATCTCTTGCAACTCCCGCTCAAAATCGTGTAAGAGAAAGTCTCCAAAGTACTCAGTGCGACTACACAGATACAGACTCACCTTTTAAAATGATTAATATCATGGATAAGCGATTCGAACGGCTTACCGAGCAAATCGAGATTGTAATGATACAGAAACTTACAGAATGTAAAAATGATCTCTTAGACAATTTAGATAAAAGATTCAATTTAATAAAGAACGACCTAATTAACATATCAAAAAGAGTATAAACTTTAGAAACAGTCGCGGCTAATTTTAAAAATACACAAGCCGAAATTGTATCGTTAAAAGCCCAAATTAAAACTCAGGGAATTTTAACAACAGAACTTGGAAAATCGCTTACAGAAGAAGTAGCAGCTCTGAAACATGATAATATTGCACTAAAAGAAGAAACTGTATACTTGAAAAATATTTCTAAAAAACAAGAAAACTCAATGGTGTCGTGTGATATACGTATTAATGGAGTGCCTTCTGATCCTGATGAGAATCTTTATAATATCTACAAAAAGATTTGCGAAACAATACAGATTCGTCCCCCTGACGTTCAACAGACTTATCGTATTAGAAAAAATAGAAATAATATCTCTGCTAATAAAAGAAAAGACTTTAATAAAACTACAGATGCTGCAATAATTATTAAATTTAAATGCCCATATGACAGAAATTATGTGCTGCGCTCTATAAAAAACTATGTTAAAGCGCAAAAGAATCCGTTGTGTCTGAACGCAATTGGTTTCAATAGTAGTTCCCCATTTTATGTCGATTAAAAAGAGATAATGTAATATCAACAGCTTTTACAAGTCGTGGATCTGTTTATATAAAATGCCGACAAACTGATGAGCCTATACCCGTCGATGAACTAAGTTCATTGGATAAGTTTTTTCGATCAGGGGAATTTACTGAATAATGTTATAACTTGTATGTTACTAAAACTTTCCATAACTGTAATATGTAATCATAGAAATGTCATTGTTAAAACTAATTTCTTGTTAACTCAAAAACTATACTCTATTTATAAAAAAACTGTTAATCTCTTTAAACACTCTATTGCTTGCATTACGAAAATTGTTATAAACTTTTTTAATGACATTACGTTCTGATAACCTGGGGGCTGGCTCTAGGGAAAATCTGACATCCATGGTAAGAATACTGTCTAAGAAGTGCCATGGTCTTAAAATATGCCACTTAAATGCTCAGAGTTTAAACAACAAAATGGATGAATTCCAACTTATTTTTGAAAATTCCAATGTTGATGTGATATGCATCTCAGAATCGTGGTTCTATCCGGATGTTGGAGATAGTGTTTACAATTTGAGCGGTTATAATCTGTATCACGCTGACAGGTCAACTACTGGCGGTGGTGTTGCCATGTATATAAGATCAAGTATTTCATGTAAAACAAAATATAAAAATGTTGTTGGGGATAGCATTGAATATATTTTCGTTGAGCTTATCGCCCATGTTCTGAAAAACGCGAAAAACGAGAAAATAAAATAATGTAAAATTTAAATTTAATATGTTTTGTTTTTATTTGAAGAAAAACTTTTAACATTTTTTTACTATTTTAATTAAAAATATGCAATTTAAAATTTTGCTTTGTGTTTGTCAATTGTCGGTATTATTTGTTTACTTTTCAACTGGCGATTTATGCAATAAGCTGGTCAAATTGATCTTCGAAAAAAATTTAGTGCTAGCGGTGTTAACTTTAAAATTACCTATTCGGTTATTTGTTTTCAAACTTCTGATAATATATTATTTGAAATTCATTAAGTTCGCATATTTTTATTAAAAAGTAGTAAACAATCCTTTATAAAAGTTCAAAAATAATTTAAAACCTGTTGCAACACCTAAAAATATTTACGAAAGCTAAAAAATTATACAATATCCTATTTGAAACCGGCTACCCGTGATGAAACTTACCAATTATTCGTAAGTGTTTATATGTAACATCTCTAATCAAAAAGAAGAAGCATTGGGGTTATTGCACTGATATTTTACAAATAAAATTAAATAAAAAAGCTGCCTGTTACCGTTTGACAATAAATATTAAAATTTTAAATACATTCATATAGCAAGCGAATACGCTAAAGGCATTTTAATTTTAAATATTTTCCATAAATTTTTTTATTTTAATCATAAAAATAGTCGGTTTAATTAAAAACTATTTCAAACAAAATTTATTTTTTGATAATTCATTTAATTGACGAATTTTTTTTGAATAACTTTTTCTGTTTTTATTTTTTGTTATTATAAAACATATGTTTTTTCTTTGTTCGAACACAATTTCGAAAAAAGGCAAAACGCCAGCAAATCGCTTCGTTTTCAGAACATGGTTAAATGCGTTTTGCGTTTTAAAAACGATTTGCGATTTGAAAACGCAGCGTTTTTCAGAACATGGGTGTATAAATAACAATAAAAGGTTGCTCATTAGAAGTATATATAGGCCAAACAAATATATTAACATTAACTCTTTCCTTGAGCAACTTAGCATATGCACTCTTGGTTACAATGATGTAATAATGACTGGCGACTTTAATGCAAACATTTTGGAAGAAACGAGCCTAATGGAAGATATGAGTTCTATTGGTCTATACTTAGTAAATAAAAATTACCCTACTCACTTTACAACCAACTCGAGTACACTAATAGATCTATGCTTTGTCAACAACAATTCCAAATTGCAATTATTTGAACAGCTGTCAGCATCAATGTTCTCTAAGCATGATTTATTATTTTTTTCTTATAACTTTAATGCCTTATCCATAGTACCACCCAAAATACTAGAGTATAGAGACTTTAAAAACGTTGGTTACCACTCGCTGTATAACGACTTGTCGATTATAAACTGGAGCAGCGTTTTTTACATGCCCACTGTTGACGAACAGCTCAGTTTTCTGCATCATAACCTAAGTTACCTCTATGAGAAATATATTCGTATCAAAAGAAAAGTTATAAGAAATGAAAAGCCGTGGTTTACAACTGAAATTAAAACTCTGATTGAAGCTAGAAACTGTGCATATAAGAGGTGGAAACGGTTTAGAACCCCAGATCTTTACGAAATTTTTAGAAATGCTGGAGCCAATGTCAATTCAAATATAAAAATATCTAAAATGAATTTTTATAAAAACAAGTTTCAAACAGCTGTTGATTCTAAGAGCAAATGGACTGAGATAAGAAAAATGGGTATTATTAATGACAGGTCTGCAGAGAACAATGCGATTGACGTTAATAGACTAAATCAACAGTTTGCAAACATACAGATGCTGGCTATTGACATTAACTTTTACAACAACACAAATAGCATCGACTGTTCAAACCATCAAGGGCGTGAGCGTTTTAACTTCACTCACTTCACGCAGGAAGAGGTGTTTAAATCATTTTGTGAGATAAAATCTAACTCTGTTGGGCATGATGAAATGCATCCGAAATTTGTAAAGCTTACCGTTCCGTATACCTTGTTGTATTTTACGCATTTGTTTAATACTATTATTACAACATCTACATATCCATCTATGTGGAAATATGCAAAAATCATACCAATCCCTAAAGCTGACAAGAGCTACCGGCCCATAGCAATTTTGCCTTTTTTATCTAAAGTCTTCGAAAAGCTTACCCATGTGCAGATAAACAGCTATTTGTATGAAAATTCTTTACTTACTGCTAGAAAATCTGGGTTTAGGCCGAAACATAGTTGCATATCAGCGTTGATTGATGTCTCGGAGGAAATCAGGAGTCAAATAGACAACCGTAATATAGTATCAACCGTAATATAGCAGCTCTATATCCGCTGTAACGTATCAGAGGTTGTTTAGTTGTATGAACTTACATGTCCTATGTCCAAGTCTAATATTTTTTTCATGTGTGATTGGGGAAAATGTTCTTCTAGTCTCTCTGTATCATCAGCCATTTCAGAATAAAATCCTGCCAAATCATCGCGTAACCGTCTGATATAGGGATGTAGTTTGAATTGGAATAGTCTGTTAGTTTTGCGGTCACCACCGTGACAAGAAGGACCACCACAAGAATCCTAGGGTTAGAAAGAAATCAATAAAATTTTACTTATCTTAAATTGTCCTTATGGACCACCCTCCCTTTAATGAGAACGGTTGTCCCCAAATCGGCTTCTACAGTTCCCTCAATATATAATGGTGTAAGCTTATTGCCTAGGCTTCTATTTGTTTTAACAAGAACTTTTTCACCTACTTCAAATGTTCGATTCTGTCTCGTTTCATTTAATCGTCTCATTTGAGACTCTTGGGCTTTCTGTACCCTGTTTCTCACATCAATTTCAAGCTCCAATGAATCAGAATGAATTACATCAATAGGCTTTTTGTTTGTGACCGTATGAATTGCTTTATTATATTCTATGGTTGCTAGTAATATTAATTGTACTGTATTACTAATGGATTTTTCTAGCTTAAGGCATCTAGCAATTTCTAAAATAGTACTATGTAATCTCTCGACCTTTTCATTCGAACTACTATGAAGCGGTGGTGCATTGACAATTTCCACACCAAAATTATTACTCAGCATTGATTTTATTGTTTCAGAATTTAATGACGGTTCATTGTCACAAAATATTATTTTCGTACGAGGGAAAAAATTCATCAGCTGTAGAATCGGTGATTCTACATCTATTATAGTTCTCGAGTCTATAAGTTGAACTATTGCAAACTTGGAGAGTTTGTCTGCACAAGTTAAAAAATATTTTTTATCTGTTGAGAATATATCAATATGTAAAATTTCCCCTACATATGATGGAATTGATGTCGCACCAATCACTTGTTTCTGCGGGTGGCGATCGTATTTCGATTTTTTCCAAACCCTACAATCTATAACCACCTCCTTTACTAACTGTGTCATTTTTGCGAAAAAATAGTCTTCCAAAATTTGTTTGGTATTTTCTTGAGCTGCTCTATGAGCTCTGTTATGTTCAGTTACAACAATTTCTCTTTGTTCATCTTTATTTGTGATATCAACAACTAAATTTTTTGCATAACGAAATGTTGTTGAGGGAAATGTCTCAATTAGCCTATGTTGTATTAAAGCAAAAATTGGTAGCTCGCAATGAATTGCATTCACTACATCTTCTTTTACAGCATCACAAATTTTATCCATCAAAAGTGCTCTATCTGAAAAGTTTATTATGTGTCTCGTTTTTGTTCCAAACAAAATAAATGTTCTTGTTGGCCGCTCTCTACCCTCCTCAATGACTATCTGATTTCTAAAACAATTAATCGGTTTATCAGTTGATTCAATAGTATAAGATAAAGGGACTTCGCTATGTAATGTTGCAATATCAGAGCTTGAACTCCAAAAGTGAACCAAAAGTGTTATAATTTTGTAGGGTATGAACAGCTTGTAAAGTAAGAAGGCGATAAAGCGTCGGCGACGTGATTTTCTTTTCCCGGTTTATAATAAATTTGAGCGTTGTGCTTATCGATGTAAGCTTTCCGCCTTTTTATTTTCGAGTTAGGGTTACGATCCGAAACCGCAAAAGTAAGCGGTTGGTGGTCTGTAAAGATATTCAGATTCCTAACGCCATATTAATAATTTCTAAGGCGGTTGAGACAAAACCGTAATCCGGGTAAAGTAACTAACATCTTTGGATGCTAAGACCTCTTTAAGTTTATTAAAAGCCTGAAGTTGCTTTTCATCAAAATTCACAACTATTTTTTTAGACTGACTGGCACTAACCTTTCAGTATATCGGTCAAAGGCCTTGCAATCGATGCAAAGTTCTTAATGAAGCATCTATAATAGCTTGCCAGTCCCAAGAAGGATCTTAAATCAAAAATTGTACTGGGTCGTTTATAGTTTTTTTCTCATCTATCTTACTAGGGCCCGTTGTGATACCACCTTGCGATACTACGAATCCTAAAAACTCCACCCTTTCTTTGAAGAAGTTTGATTTTTCGCGAGAAACTCTCATATTGGCTTCACAGAGTTTATCCAAGACCTAAGCGATGTGGTCGACATGGGTTTCCATATCTTTTGAAAAAATTATAACGTCGTCAACGTAAACGGGACACGACTTTCCTATTTGTTCCCTAAGAACATCGTCAATGACTCTGAAAAATGCTCGGTGCATTTTTAAGCCCAAACGGTAGTCTACAAAATTCATATTTCCCGTTTCCTACTGAAAAGGCTGTTTTTTCACGGTCCCTTTCTGCCAATAATATTTGATGAAATCCCGATTTAAGGCTTAAAATAGTAAAATATCTAGCCTTACCCAAATTTGATAATATAACACTTACATTTGGAATGGGATAGCTATCAGACACTGTTTTCGAATTCAGTTTTCTGAAATCCATAACAAGTCGTTTTTTAATGCTTCCATATTCACCAGTCCCTTTTTTATCTACCACCCAAACAGGGTTATTGTAGGGTGATCTGGATGGGTGGATGATGCCATCCTTTAAAAGGTTACGAACTTCTGTGTTTACGAAATCTGCTACTCCCATTGGATATGGGTATAACTTTGAATATATCGGATTCTCATCCTCAGTGCGAATAGTCGCAATAATATTTGTATTAAAGGGTAACGCTTCATCAGGTTCAGCGAAGACACCCTTATTTATATTGAATTTAAAAATTTGCGTATACATGTATGTTGGAGAGAACGGTCGTTTTTTTATTTGCTCCGTGAACTTTTTGTATTTTTATAATTCTTTTTCAACATACCATATTACACAAATGTATAAATATATAGTGTATATTAAAATAAAATAAATATTGATCTAAAATAAGCAAAACAGAATATAAACTAACAACCAAAACATTAATTAATTAAATAGACTAAACTTTCTTTAAAATACTGCCATCTTTAACAACAACAATATATACATGCTTATTGTGTCTCACCGAACTACAACATTTTTAAATATAACAACACAACAACAACTACTAGAATCGCAACGGATTTGATAAGAATATAGCCGAACTCTTCACTATTAGCAATAATTTATATTTATATATATAAAATTAAACAAAATTATTAACAAAGTACACTACAAATATTCTTTACGACTTAAAAGTGAAGTTAAACAAAAGAAGTAATAGAAGCAATTGAAGAAATAAATAAATAAATTCAAAAATATTTTGGAAATGCAATAGCACAACAAAACGGTCCAAAAAGAAAACAATAACCAAACAAAAGAACAACAAAATATATATACTTAAACAAAACTAAAATTTTACAACAAAAAATCTTTACAGGTATTTATACTCGTATTTAAATCGATGTATAATTTAAGAAAGAAAACGAAAATAAACTCTAAACTTACTAAAAAACATAATAAGAGCGGCAATAATACAAGCAACTATTTGCAAAATTCATCAAACATGGACAAAAACACACCATTAAACTATACAGCAACTAAATCTCTTGCAACTCCCGCTCAAAATCGTGTAAGAGAAAGTCTCCAAAGTACTCAGTGCGACTACACAGATACAGACTCACCTTTTAAAATGATTAATATCATGGATAAGCGATTCGAACGGCTTACCGAGCAAATCGAGATTGTAATGATACAGAAACTTACAGAATGTAAAAATGATCTCTTAGACAATTTAGATAAAAGATTCAATTTCAAAAAAAGAACGACCTAATTAACATATCAAAAAGAGTATCAACTTTAGAAACAGTCGCGGCTAATTTTAAAAATACACAAGCCGAAATTGTATCGTTAAAAGCCCAAATTAAAACTCAGGGAATTTTAACAACAGAACTTGGAAAATCGCTTACAGAAGAAGTAGCAGCTCTGAAACATGATAATATTGCACTAAAAGAAGAAACTGTATACTTGAAAAATATTTCTAAAAAACAAGAAAACTCAATGGTGTCGTGTGATATACGTATTAATGGAGTGCCTTCTGATCCTGATGAGAATCTTTATAATATCTACAAAAAGATTTGCGAAACAATACAGATTCGTCCCCCTGACGTTCAACAGACTTATCGTATTAGAAAAAATAGAAATAATATCTCTGCTAATAAAAGAAAAGACTTTAATAAAACTACAGATGCTGCAATAATTATTAAATTTAAATGCCCATATGACAGAAATTATGTGCTGCGCTCTATAAAAAACTATGTTAAAGCGCAAAAGAATCCGTTGTGTCTGAACGCAATTGGTTTCAATAGTAGTTCCCCATTTTATGTCGATTAAAAAGAGATAATGTAATATCAACAGCTTTTACAAGTCGTGGATCTGTTTATATAAAATGCCGACAAACTGATGAGCCTATACCCGTCGATGAACTAAGTTCATTGGATAAGTTTTTTCGATCAGGGGAATTTACTGAATAATGTTATAACTTGTATGTTACTAAAACTTTCCATAACTGTAATATGTAATCATAGAAATGTCATTGTTAAAACTAATTTCTTGTTAACTCAAAAACTATACTCTATTTATAAAAAAACTGTTAATCTCTTTAAACACTCTATTGCTTGCATTACGAAAATTGTTATAAACTTTTTTAATGACATTACGTTCTGATAACCTGGGGGCTGGCTCTAGGGAAAATCTGACATCCATGGTAAGAATACTGTCTAAGAAGTGCCATGGTCTTAAAATATGCCACTTAAATGCTCAGAGTTTAAACAACAAAATGGATGAATTCCAACTTATTTTTGAAAATTCCAATGTTGATGTGATATGCATCTCAGAATCGTGGTTCTATCCGGATGTTGGAGATAGTGTTTACAATTTGAGCGGTTATAATCTGTATCGCGTTGACAGGTCAACTACTGGCGGTGGTGTTGCCATGTATATTAGATCAAGTATTTCATGTAAAACAAAATATAAAAATGTTGTTGGGGATAACATTGAATATATTTTCGTTGAGCTTATCGCCCATGTTCTGAAAAACGCATTTCGCTTAAAATTTTCGTTTTCGATTTGAAAACGCCAAATAGGTGTTCTCAAGAACGCATATCGCTGGACGTTCTAGTTTTCGATTTTAAAACGCCAAACAGGTGTTCTGGGAAACGAAAACGCTAGAAAGCTGGCGTTTTCAAACCGCTAGTGTATGCTGAAACGATCTGGTCGTTTTTATTTAAACTACACTCGAAAGAGAAAATAAAATAATGTAAAATTTAAATTTAATATGTTTTGTTTTTATTTGAAGAAAAACTTTTAACATTTTTTTACTATTTTAATTAAAAATATGCAATTTAAAATTTTGCTTTGTGTTTGTCAATTGTCGGTATCATTTGTTTACTTTTCAACTGGCGATTTATGCAAAAAGATGGTCAAATTGATCTTCGAAAAAAATTTAGTGCTAGCGGTGTTAACTTTAAAATTACCTATTCGGTTATTTGTTTTCAAACTTCTGATAATATATTATTTGAAATTTATTAAGTTCGCATATTTTTATTAAAAAGTAGTAAACAATCCTTTATAAAAGTTCAAAAATAATTTAAAACCTGTTGCAACACCTAAAAATATTTACGAAAGCTAAAAAATTATACAATATCCTATTTGAAACCTACTACCCGTGATGAAACTTACCAATTATTCGTAAGTGTTTACATGTAACATCTCTAAACAAAAAGAAGAAGCATTGGGGTTATTGCACTGATATTTTACAAATAAAATTAAATAAAAAAGCTGCCTGTTACCGTTTGACAATAAATATTAAAATTTTAAATACATTCATATAGCAAGCGAATACGCTAAAGGCATTTTAATTTTAAATATTTTCCATAAATTTTTTTATTTTAATCATAAAAATAGTCGGTTTAATTAAAAACTATTTCAAACAAAATTTATTTTTTGATAATTCATTTAATTGACGAATTTTTTTTGAATAACTTTTTCTGTTTTTATTTTTTGTTATTATAAAACATATGTTTTTTCTTTGTTCGAACACAATTTCGAAAAAAGGCAAAACGCCAGCAAATCGCTTCGTTTTCAGAACATGGTTAAATGCGTTTTGCGTTTTAAAAACGATTTGCGATTTGAAAACGCAGCGTTTTTCAGAACATGGGTGTATAAATAACAATAAAAGGTTGCTCATTAGAAGTATATATAGGCCAAACAAATATATTAACATTAACTCTTTCCTTGAGCAACTTAGCATATGCACTCTTGGTTACAATGATGTAATAATGACTGGCGACTTTAATGCAAACATTTTGGAAGAAACGAGCCTAATGGAAGATATGAGTTCTATTGGTCTATACTTAGTAAATAAAAATTACCCTACTCACTTTACAACCAACTCGAGTACACTAATAGATCTATGCTTTGTCAACAACAATTCCAAAAAGGACGCGCAACACCGACGACTGGGCCCGAACATCACCATAGGCAGCTATAACTTCGAGGTAGTGAAGGACTTCGTCTACCTTGGCTCCCAAGTCAACAGTATGAACAACATCAGTACCGAGATCAAACGCAGAATAACTCTTGCCAATCGCTGTTTCTTTGGGCTCAAGAGGCAATTGAGTAGTAAGGCCCTTTCTCGAAAAACCAAGTTGACACTATATACCACTTTGATAATCCCTGTACTTCTTTATGGCGCAGAAGCATGGACGGTGTCGAAGGCGGATGAGGAAGTCCTTGGTATTTTCGAGAGAAAAGTTCTGCGTTCAATCTTCGGCCCTGTTTGCGTTGATGGTTTCTGGAGAAGAAGATTCAATCATGAACTGTACGGGTTGTACAGCGACATGAGCCTAACCAGGCGCCTACGGATCCAACGGCTAAGATGGTTGGGCCATGTAGAGCGCATGGAGAATACTGCTCCGACCCGTAGAATCTTCGATTCCGAACCTGTGGGACAACGCAGTAGAGGACGCCCACGGAACCGATGGCGCACACAAGTGGAGAGGGACCTCAACCAACTTGGTGTGCAAAATTGGAGAACGCTGGCTAAAGACCGTGCCAGCTGGAAAACTTTGTTGGTTGAGGCCCAGGTTCACCACGGACTGTAGCGCCAAAAGAAGAAGAAGAAGAAGAATTATTTGAACAGCTGTCAGCATCAATGTTCTCTAAGCATGATTTATTATTTTTTTCTTATAACTTTAATGCCTTATCCATAGTACCACCCAAAATACTAGAGTATAGAGACTTTAAAAACGTTGATTACCACTCGCTGTATGACGACTTGTCGATTATAAACTGGAGCAGCGTTTTTTACATGCCCACTGTTGACGAACAGCTCAGTTTTCTGCATCATAACCTAAGTTACCTCTATGAGAAATATATTCGTATCAAAAGAAAAGTTATAAGAAATGAAAAGCCGTGGTTTACAACTGAAATTAAAACTCTGATTGAAGCTAGAAACTGTGCATATAAGAGGTGGAAACGGTTTAGAACCCCAGATCTTTACGAAATTTTTAGAAATGCTGGAGCCAATGTCAATTCAAATATAAAAATATCTAAAATGAATTTTTATAAAAACAAGTTTCAAACAGCTGTTGATTCTAAGAGCAAATGGACTGAGATAAGAAAAATGGGTATTATTAATGACAGGTCTGCAGAGAACAATGCGATTGACGTTAATAGACTAAATCAACAGTTTGCAAACATACAGATGCTGGCTATTGACATTAACTTTTACAACAACACAAATAGCATCGACTGTTCAAACCATCAAGGGCGTGAGCGTTTTAACTTCACTCACTTCACGCAGGAAGAGGTGTTTAAATCATTTTGTGAGATAAAATCTAACTCTGTTGGGCATGATGAAATGCATCCGAAATTTGTAAAGCTTACCGTTCCGTATACCTTGTTGTATTTTACGCATTTGTTTAATACTATTATTACAACATCTACATATCCATCTATGTGGAAATATGCAAAAATCATACCAATCCCTAAAGCTGACAAGAGCTACCGGCCCATAGCAATTTTGCCTTTTTTATCTAAAGTCTTCGAAAAGCTTACCCATGTGCAGATAAACAGCTATTTGTATGAAAATTCTTTACTTACTGCTAGAAAATCTGGGTTTAGGCCGAAACATAATTGCATATCAGCGTTGATTGATGTCTCGGAGGAAATCAGGAGTCAAATAGACAACCGTAGTATAGTATCTTTTCTAATTCTACTTGACCACTCCAAGGCCTTTGATACAGTTGAACACAGTATTCTTGGCCTCAAACTTAAACACATGTGTAATTTCTCAGAAACAGCTTTAAAGCTAATAACTTCTTACCTTAGTGGGCGGAGTCAGTGAGTTACCTACGGCTCAAACACATCCAATTCTTGCACAATGCCTAGAGGGGTACCACAGGGGTCGATACTTGGTCCATTGTTGTACTCAATATACGCAAATGATCTACCTATACAACTTAAACACTGTAAGATCCAAATGTATGCAGATGATGTGCAGCTCTATATCCGCTGTAACGTATCAGAGGTTGTTTAGTTGTATGAACTTACATGTCCTATGTCCGAGTCTAATATTTTTTTCATGTGTGATTGGGGAAAATGTTCTTCTAGTCTCTCTGTATCATCAGCCATTTCAGAATAAAATCCTGCCAAATCATCGCGTAACCGTCTGATATAGGGATGTAGTTTGAATTGGAATAGTCTGTTAGTTTTGCGGTCACCACCGTGACAAGAAGGACCACCACAAGAATCCTAGGGTTAAAAAGAAATCAATAAAATTTTACTTATCTTAAATTGTCTTTATGGACCACCCTCCCTTTAATGAGAACGGTTGTCCCCAAATCGGCTTCTACAGTTCCCTCAATATATAATGGTGTAAGCTTATTGTCTAGGCTTCTATTTGTTTTAACAAGAACTTTTTCACCTACTTCAAATGTTCGATTCTGTCTCGTTTCATTTAATCGTCTCATTTGAGACTCTTGGGCTTTCTGTACCCTGTTTCTCACATCAATTTCAAGCTCCAATGAATCAGAATGAATTACATCAATAGGCTTTTTGTTTGTGACCGTATGAATTGCTTTATTATATTCTATGGTTGCTAGTAATATTAATTGTACTGTATTACTAATGGATTTTTCTAGCTTAAGGCATCTAGCAATTTCTAAAATAGTACTATGTAATCTCTCGACCTTTTCATTCGAACTACTATGAAGCGGTGGTGCATTGACAATTTCCACACCAAAATTATTACTCAGCATTGATTTTATTGTTTCAGAATTTAATGACGGTTCATTGTCACAAAATATTATTTTCGTACGAGGGAAAAAATTCATCAGCTGTAGAATCGGTGATTCTACATCTATTATAGTTCTCGAGTCTATAGGTTGAACTATTGCAAACTTGGAGAGTTTGTCTGCACAAGTTAAAAAATATGTTTTATCTGTTGAGAATATATCAATATGTAAAATTTCCCCTACATATGATGGAATTGATGTCGCACCAATCACTTGTTTCTGCGGGTGGCGATCGTATTTCGATTTTTTCCAAACCCTACAATCTATAACCACCTCCTTTACTAACTGTGTCATTTTTGCGAAAAAATAGTCTTCCAAAATTTGTTTGGTATTTTCTTGAGCTGCTCTATGAGCTCTGTTATGTTCAGTTACAACAATTTCTCTTTGTTCATCTTTATTTGTGATATCAACAACTAAATTTTTTGCATAACGAAATGTTGTTGAGGGAAATGTCTCAATTAGCCTATGTTGTATTAAAGCAAAAATTGGTAGCTCGCAATGAATTGCATTCACTACATCTTCTTTTACAGCATCACAAATTTTATCCATCAAAAGTGCTCTATCTGAAAAGTTTATTATGTGTCTCGTTTTTGTTCCAAACAAAATAAATGTTCTTGTTGGCCGCTCTCTACCCTCCTCAATGACTATCTGATTTCTAAAACAATTAATCGGTTTATCAGTTGATTCAATAGTATAAGATAAAGGGACTTCGCTATGTAATGTTGCAATATCAGAGCTTGAACTCCAAAAGTGAACCAAAAGTGTTATAATTTTGTAGGGTATGAACAGCTTGTAAAGTAAGAAGGCGATAAAGCGTCGGCGACGGGATTTTCCTTTCCCGGTTTATAATAAATTTGAGCGTTGTGCTTATCGATGAATGCTTTCCACCTTTTTATTTTCGAGTTAGGGTTACGATCCGAAACCGCAAAAGTAAGCGGTTGGTGGTCTGTAAAGATATTCAGATTCCTAACGCCATATTAATAATTTCTAAGGCGGTTGAGACAAAACCGTAATCCGGGTAAAGTAACTCACATCTTCGGATGCTAAGACCTCTTTAAGTTTATTAAAAGCCTGAAGTTGCTTTTCGTCAAAATTCACAACTATTTTTTTAGACTGACTGGCACTAACCTTTCAGTATATCGGTCAAAGGCCTTGCAATCGATGCAAAGTTCTTAATGAAGCATCTATAATAGCTTGCCAGTCCCAAGAAGGATCTTAAATCAAAAATTGTACTGGGTCGTTTATAGTTTTTTTCTCATCTATCTTACTAGGGCCCGTTGTGATACCACCTCGCGATACTACGAATCCTAAAAACTCCACCCTTTCTTTGAAGAAGTTTGATTTTTCGCGAGAAACTCTCATATTGGCTTCACAGAGTTTATCCAAGACCTAAGCGATGTGGTCGACATGGGTTTCCATATCTTTTGAAAAAATTATAAAGTCGTCAACGTAAACGGGACACGACTTTCCTATTTGTTCCCTAAGAACATCGTCAATGACTCTCTGAAAAATGCTCCGTGCATTTTTAAGCCCAAACGGTAGTCTTCAATCAGAGTTTTAATTTCAGTTGTAAACCACGGCTTTTCATTTCTTATAACTTTTCTTTTGATACGAATATATTTCTCATAGAGGTAACTTAGGTTATGATGCAGAAAACTGAGCTGTTCGTCAACTGTGGGCATGTAAAAAACGCTGCTCCAGTTTATAATCGACAAGTCGTCATACAGCGAGTGGTAATCAACGTTTTTAAAGTCTCTATACTCTAGTATTTTGGGTGGTACTATGGATAAGGCATTAAAGTTATAAGAAAAAAATAATAAATCATGCTTAGAGAACATTGATGCTGACAGCTGTTCAAATAATTGCAATTTGGAATTGTTGTTGACAAAGCATAGATCTATTAGTGTACTCGAGTTGGTTGTAAAGTGAGTAGGGTAATTTTTATTTACTAAGTATAGACCAATAGAACTCATATCTTCCATTAGGCTCGTTTCTTCCAAAATGTTTGCATTAAAGTCGCCAGTCATTATTACATCATTGTAACCAAGAGTGCATATGCTAAGTTGCTCAAGGAAAGAGTTAATGTTAATATATTTGTTTGGCCTATATATACTTCTAATGAGCAACTTTTCATTGTTATTTATACACCCATGTTCTGAAAAACGCTGCGTTTTCAAATCGCAAATCGTTTTTAAAACGCAAAACGCATTTAACCATGTTCTGAAAACGAAGCGATTTGCTGGCGTTTTGCCTTTTTTCGAAATTGTGTTCGAACAAAGAAAAAACATATGTTTTATAATAACAAAAAATAAAAACAGAAAAAATTATTCAAAAAAAATTCGTCAATTAAATGAATTATCAAAAAATAAATTTTGTTTGAAATAGTTTTTAATTAAACGGACTATTTTTATGATTAAAATAAAAAAATTTATGGAAAATATTTAAAATTAAAATGCCTTTAGCGTATTCGCTTGCTATATGAATGTATTTAAAATTTTAATATTTATTGTCAAACGGTAACAGGCAGCTTTTTTATTTAATTTTATTTGTAAAATATCAGTGCAATAACCCCAATGCTTCTTCTTTTTGTTTAGAGATGTTACATATAAACACTTACGAATAATTGGTAAGTTTCATCACGGGTAGCCGGTTTCAAATAGGATATTGTATAATTTTTTAGCTTTCGTAAATATTTTTAGGTGTTGCAACAGGTTTTAAATTATTTTTGAACTTTTATAAAGGATTGTTTACTACTTTTTAATAAAAATATGCGAACTTAATAAATTTCAAATAATATATTATCAGAAGTTTGAAAACAAATAACCGAATAGGTAATTTTAAAGTTAACACCGCTAGCACTAAATTTTTTTCGAAGATCAATTTGACCAGCTTATTGCATAAATCGCCAGTTGAAAAGTAAACAAATGATACCGACAATTGACAAACACAAAGCAAAATTTTAAATTGCATATTTTTAATTAAAATAGTAAAAAATGTTAAAAGTTTTTCTTCAAATAAAAACAAAACATATTAAATTTAAATTTTCTTCTTCTTCTCTTGGCGCTACAGTCCGTGGTGAACCTGGGCCTCAACCAACAAAGTTATTCTTTGTTGTTGTGTCGTAACTAGTGTGTTTTTACACGGTAGGGAAGTTACCCCCACGCACAACCCCCGAAACCTGGAGGACCGGGTCCTGGTTTAGACCCCTGGACAGAGGGGATTCGCTGCACACTTTGGTTCACCTCTAAGCGGGTGCTGTAGGGGCTATCCAGGGGCGCCACGGGGAGGCAGTATGTCAGCTTGACCAGTCCATTTTCAGGGATCGCTGCTGGCTTCTCGCCAGGTTGAGAGCAATCAACAACTTTGCCCTGAGTGCACTGGCCCATTCCCCAATTTAAATTTTACATTATTTTATTTTCTCGTTTTTCAGAACATGGGCGATAAGCTCAACGAAAATATATTCAATGCTATCCCCAACAACATTTTTATATTTTGTTTTACATGAAATACTTGATCTTATATACATGGCAACACCACCGCCAGTAGTTGACCTGTCAGCGCGATACAGATTATAACCGCTCAAATTGTAAACACTATCTCCAACATCCGGATAGAACCACGATTCTGAGATGCATATCACATCAACATTGGAATTTTCAAAAATAAGTTGGAATTCATCCATTTTGTTGTTTAAACTCTGAGCATTTAAGTGGCATATTTTAAGACCATGGCACTTCTTAGACAGTATTCTTACCATGGATGTCAGATTTTCCCTAGAGCCAGCCCCCAGGTTATCAGAACGTAATGTCATTAAAAAAGTTTATAACAATTTTCGTAATGCAAGCAATAGAGTGTTTAAAGAGATTAACAGTTTTTTTATAAATAGAGTATAGTTTTTGAGTTAACAAGAAATTAGTTTTAACAATGACATTTCTATGATTACATATTACAGTTATGGAAAGTTTTAGTAACATAAAAGTTATAACATTATTCAGTAAATTCCCCTGATCGAAAAAACTTATCCAATGAACTTAGTTCATCGACGCGTATAGGCTCATCAGTTTGTCGGCATTTTATATAAACAGATCCACGACTTGTAAAAGCTGTTGATATTACATTATCTCTTTTTAATCGACATAAAATGGGTTTAAATCGACAACTACTATTGAAACCAATTGCGTTCAGACACAGCGGATTCTTTTGCGCTTTAACATAGTTTTTTATAGAGCGCAGCACATAATTTCTGTCATATGGGCATTTAAATTTAATAATTATTGCAGCATCTGTAGTTTTATTAAAGTCTTTTCTTTTATTAGCAGAGATATTATTTCTATTTTTTCTAATACGATAAGTCTGTTGAACGTCAGGGGGACGAATCTGTATTGTTTCGCAAATCTTTTTGTAGATATTATAAAGATTCTCATCAGGATCAGAAGGCACTCCATTAATACGTATATCACACGACACCATTGAGTTTTCTTGTTTTTTAGAAATATTTTTCAAGTATACAGTTTCTTCTTTTAGTGCAATATTATCATGTTTCAGAGCTGCTACTTCTTCTGTAAGCGATTTTCCAAGTTCTGTTGTTAAAATTCCCTGAGTTTTAATTTGGGCTTTTAACGATACAATTTCGGCTTGTGTATTTTTAAAATTAGCCGCGACTGTTTCTAAAGTTGATACTCTTTTTGATATGTTAATTAGGTCGTTCTTTTTTTGAAATTGAATCTTTTATCTAAATTGTCTAAGAGATCATTTTTACATTCTGTAAGTTTCTGTATCATTACAATCTCGATTTGCTCGGTAAGCCGTTCGAATCGCTTATCCATGATATTAATCATTTTAAAAGGTGAGTCTGTATCTGTGTAGTCGCACTGAGTACTTTGGAGACTTTCTCTTACACGATTTTGAGCGGGAGTTGCAAGAGATTTAGTTGCTGTATAGTTTAATGGTGTGTTTTTGTCCATGTTTGATGAATTTTGCAAATAGTTGCTTGTATTATTGCCGCTCTTATTATGTTTTTTAGTAAGTTTAGAGTTTATTTTCGTTTTCTTTCTTAAATTATACATCGATTTAAATACGAGTATAAATACCTGTAAAGATTTTTTGTTGTAAAATTTTAGTTTTGTTTAAGTATATATATTTTGTTGTTCTTTTGTTTGGTTATTGTTTTCTTTTTGGACCGTTTTGTTGTGCTATTGCATTTCCAAAATATTTTTGAATTTATTTATTTATTTCTTCAATTGCTTCTATTACTTCTTTTGTTTAACTTCACTTTTAAGTCGTAAAGAATATTTGTAGTGTACTTTGTTAATAATTTTGTTTAATTTTATATATATAAATATAAATTATTGCTAATAGTGAAGAGTTCGGCTATATTCTTATCAAATCCGTTGCGATTCTAGTAGTTGTTGTTGTGTTGTTATATTTAAAAATGTTGTAGTTCGGTGAGACACAATAAGCATGTATATATTGTTGTTGTTAAAGATGGCAGTATTTTAAAGAAAGTTTAGTCTATTTAATTAATTAATGTTTTGGTTGTTAGTTTATATTCTGTTTTGCTTATTTTAGATCAATATTTATTTTATTTTAATATACACTATATATTTATACATTTGTGTAATATGGTATGTTGAAAAAGAATTATAAAAATACAAAAAGTTCACGGAGCAAATAAAAAAACGACCGTTCTCTCCAACATACATGTATACACAAATTTTTAAATTCAATATAAATAAGGGTGTCTTCGCTGAACCTGATGAAGCGTTACCCTTTAATACAAATATTATTGCGACTATTCGCACTGAGGATGAGAATCCGATATATTCAAAGTTATACCCATATCCAATGGGAGTAGCAGATTTCGTAAACACAGAAGTTCGTAACCTTTTAAAGGATGGCATCATCCACCCATCCAGATCACCCTACAATAACCCTGTTTGGGTGGTAGATAAAAAAGGGACTGGTGAATATGGAAGCATTAAAAAACGACTTGTTATGGATTTCAGAAAACTGAATTCGAAAACAGTGTCTGATAGCTATCCCATTCCAAATGTAAGTTTTATATTATAAAATTTGGGTAAGGCTAGATATTTTACTATTTTAAGCCTTAAATCGGGATTTCATCAAATATTATTGGCAGAAAGGGACCGTGAAAAACAGCCTTTTCAGTAGGAAACGGGAAATATGAATTTTGTAGACTACCGTTTGGGCTTAAAAATGCACCGAGCATTTTTCAGAGTCATTGACGATGTTCTTAGGGAACAAATAGGAAAGTCGTGTCCCGTTTACGTTGACGACGTTATAATTTTTTCAAAAGATATGGAAACCCATGTCGACCACATCGCTTAGGTCTTGGATAAACTCTGTGACGCCAATATGAGAGTTTCTCGCGAAAAATCAAACTTCTTCAAAGAAAGGGTGGAGTTTTTAGGATTCGTAGTATCGCGAGGTGGTATCACAACGGGCCCTAGTAAGATAGATGAGAAAAAAACTATAAACGACCCAGTACAATTTTTGATTTAAGATCCTTCTTTGGACTGGCAAGCTATTATAGATGCTTCATTAAGAACTTTGCATCGATTGCAAGGCCTTTGACCGATATACTGAAAGGTTAGTGCCAGTCAGTCTAAAAAAATAGTTGTGAATTTTGACGAAAAGCAACTTCAGGCTTTTAATAAACTTAAAGAGGTCTTAGCATCCGAAGATGTGAGTTACTTTACCCGGATTACGGTTTTGTCTCAACCGCCTTAGAAATTATTAATATGGCGTTAGGAATCTGAATATCTTTACAGACCACCAACCGCTTACTTTTGCGGTTTCGGATCGTAACCCTAACTCGAAAATAAAAAGGTGGAAAGCATTCATCGATAAGCACAACGCTCAAATTTATTATAAACCGGGAAAGGAAAATCACGTCGCCGACGCTTTATCGCCTTCTTACTTTACAAGCTGTTCATACCCTACAAAATGATAACACTTTTGGTTCACTTTTGGAGTTCAAGCTCTGATATTGCAACATTACGTAGCGAAGTCCCTTTATCTTATACTATTGAATCAACTGATAAACCGATTAATTGTTTTAGAAATCAGATAGTCATTGAGGAGGGTAGAGAGCGGCCAACAAGAACATTTATTTTGTTTGGAACAAAAACGAGACACATAATAAACTTTTCAGATAGAGCACTTTTGATGGATAAAATTTGTGATGCTGTAAAAGAAGATGTAGTGAATGCAATTCATTGCGAGCTACCAATTTTTGCTTTAATACAACATAGGCTAATTGAGACATTTCCCTCAACAACATTTCGTTATGCAAAAAATGTAGTTGTTGATATCACAAATAAAGATGAACAAAGAGAAATTGTTGTAACTGAACATAACAGAGCTCATAGAGCAGCTCAAGAAAATACCAAACAAATTTTGGAAGACTATTTTTTCGCAAAAATGACACAGTTAGTAAAGGAGGTGGTTATAGATTGTAGGGTTTGGAAAAAATCGAAATACGATCGCCACCCGCAGAAACAAGTGATTGGTGCGACATCAATTCCATCATATGTAGGGGAAATTTTACATATTGATATATTCTCAACAGATAAAAAATATTTTTTAACTTGTGCAGACAAACTCTCCAAGTTTGCAATAGTTCAACCTATAGACTCGAGAACTATAATAGATGTAGAATCACCGATTCTACAGCTGATGAATTTTTTCCCTCGTACGAAAATAATATTTTGTGACAATGAACCGTCATTAAATTCTGAAACAATAAAATCAATGCTGAGTAATAATTTTGGTGTGGAAATTGTCAATGCACCACCGCTTCATAGTAGTTCGAATGAAAAGGTCGAGAGATTACATAGTACTATTTTAGAAATTGCTAGATGCCTTAAGCTAGAAAAATCCATTAGTAATACAGTACAATTAATATTACTAGCAACCATAGAATATAATAAAGCAATTCATACGGTCACAAACAAAAAGCCTATTGATGTAATTCATTCTGATTCATTGGAGCTTGAAATTGATGTGAGAAACAGGGTACAGAAAGCCCAAGAGTCTCAAATGAGACGATTAAATGAAACGAGACAGAATCGAACATTTGAAGTAGGTGAAAAAGTTCTTGTTAAAACAAATAGAAGCCTAGGCAATAAGCTTACACCATTATATATTGAGGGAACTGTAGAAGCCGATTTGGGGACAACCGTTCTCATTAAAGGGAGGGTGGTCCATAAGGACAATTTAAGATAAGTAAAATTTTATTGATTTCTTTTTAACCCTAGGATTCTTGTGGTGGTCCTTCTTGTCACGGTGGTAACCGCAAAACTAACAGACTATTCCAATTCAAACTACATCCCTATATCAGACGGTTACGCGATGATTTGGCAGGATTTTATTCTGAAATGGCTGATGATACAGAGAGACTAGAAGAACATTTTCCCCAATCACACATGAAAAAAATATTAGACTCGGACATAGGACATGTAAGTTCATACAACTAAACAACCTCTGATACGTTACAGCGGATATAGAGCTGCACATCATCTGCATACATTTGGATCTTACAGTGTTTAAGTTGTATAGGTAGATCATTTGCGTATATTGAGTACAACAATGGACCAAGTATCGACCCCTGTGGTACCCCTCTAGGCATTGTGCAAGAATTGGATGTGTTTGAGCCGTAGGTAACTCACTGACTCCGCCCACTAAGGTAAGAAGTTATTAGCTTTAAAGCTGTTTCTGAGAAATTACACATGTGTTTAAGTTTGAGGCCAAGAATACTGTGTTCAACTGTATCAAAGGCCTTGGAGTGGTCAAGTAGAATTAGAAAAGATACTATATTACGGTTGTCTATTTGACTCCTGATTTCCTCCGAGACATCAATCAACGCTGATATGCAACTATGTTTCGGCCTAAACCCAGATTTTCTAGCAGTAAGTAAAGAATTTTCATACAAATAGCTGTTTATCTGCACATGGGTAAGCTTTTCGAAGACTTTAGATAAAAAAGGCAAAATTGCTATGGGCCGGTAGCTCTTGTCAGCTTTAGGGATTGGTATGATTTTTGCATATTTCCACATAGATGGATATGTAGATGTTGTAATAATAGTATTAAACAAATGCGTAAAATACAACAAGGTATACGGAACGGTAAGCTTTACAAATTTCGGATGCATTTCATCATGCCCAACAGAGTTAGATTTTATCTCACAAAATGATTTAAACACCTCTTCCTGCGTGAAGTGAGTGAAGTTAAAACGCTCACGCCCTTGATGGTTTGAACAGTCGATGCTATTTGTGTTGTTGTAAAAGTTAATGTCAATAGCCAGCATCTGTATGTTTGCAAACTGTTGATTTAGTCTATTAACGTCAATCGCATTGTTCTCTGCAGACCTGTCATTAATAATACCCATTTTTCTTATCTCAGTCCATTTGCTCTTAGAATCAACAGCTGTTTGAAACTTGTTTTTATAAAAATTCATTTTAGATATTTTTATATTTGAATTGACATTGGCTCCAGCATTTCTAAAAATTTCGTAAAGATCTGGGGTTCTAAACCGTTTCCACCTCTTATATGCACAGTTTCTAGCTTCAATCAGAGTTTTAATTTCAGTTGTAAACCACGGCTTTTCATTTCTTATAACTTTTCTTTTGATACGAATATATTTCTCATAGAGGTAACTTAGGTTATGATGCAGAAAACTGAGCTGTTCGTCAACAGTGGGCATGTAAAAAACGCTGCTCCAGTTTATAATCGACAAGTCGTCATACAGCGAGTGGTAACCAACGTTTTTAAAGTCTCTATACTCTAGTATTTTGGGTGGTACTATGGATAAGGCATTAAAGTTATAAGAAAAAAATAATAAATCATGCTTAGAGAACATTGATGCTGACAGCTGTTCAAATAATTGCAATTAGGAATTGTTGTTGACAAAGCATAGATCTATTAGTGTACTCGAGTTGGTTGTAAAGTGAGTAGGGTAATTTTTATTTACTAAGTATAGACCAATAGAACTCATATCTTCCATTAGGCTCGTTTCTTCCAAAATGTTTGCATTAAAGTCGCCAGTCATTATTACATCATTGTAACCAAGAGTGCATATGCTAAGTTGCTCAAGGAAAGAGTTAATGTTAATATATTTGTTTGGCCTATATATACTTCTAATGAGCAACCTTTTATTGTTATTTATACACCCATGTTCTGAAAAACGCTGCGTTTTCAAATCGCAAATCGTTTTTAAAACGCAAAACGCATTTAACCATGTTCTGAAAACGAAGCGATTTGCTGGCGTTTTGCCTTTTTTCGAAATTGTGTTCGAACAAAGAAAAAACATATGTTTTATAATAACAAAAAATAAAAACAGAAAAAGTTATTCAAAAAAAATTCGTCAATTAAATGAATTATCAAAAAATAAATTTTGTTTGAAATAGTTTTTAATTAAACCGACTATTTTTATGATTAAAATAAAAAAATTTATGGAAAATATTTAAAATTAAAATGCCTTTAGCGTATTCGCTTGCTATATGAATGTATTTAAAATTTTAATATTTATTGTCAAACGGTAACAGGCAGCTTTTTTATTTAATTTTATTTGTAAAATATCAGTGCAATAACCCCAATGCTTCTTCTTTTTGTTTAGAGATGTTACATATAAACACTTACGAATAATTGGTAAGTTTCATCACGGGTAGTCGGTTTCAAATAGGATATTGTATAATTTTTTAGCTTTCGTAAATATTTTTAGGTGTTGCAACAGGTTTTAAATTATTTTTGAACTTTTATAAAGGATTGTTTACTACTTTTTAATAAAAATATGCGAACTTAATAAATTTCAAATAATATATTATCAGAAGTTTGAAAACAAATAACCGAATAGGTAATTTTAAAGTTAACACCGCTAGCAATAAATTTTTTTCGAAGATCAATTTGACCAGCTTTTTGCATAAATCGCCAGTTGAAAAGTAAACAAATGATACCGACAATTGACAAACACAAAGCAAAATTTTAAATTGCATATTTTTAATTAAAATAGTAAAAAAATGTTAAAAGTTTTTCTTCAAATAAAAACAAAACATATTAAATTTAAATTTTACATTATTTTATTTTCTCTTTCGAGTGTAGTTTAAATAAAAACGACCAGATCGTTTCAGCATACACTAGCGGTTTGAAAACGCCAGCTTTCTAGCGTTTTCGTTTCCCAGAACACCTGTTTGGCGTTTTAAAATCGAAAACTAGAACGTCTAGCGATATGCGTTCTTGAGAACACCTATTTGGCGTTTTCAAATCGAAAACGAAAATTTTAAGCGAAATGCGTTTTTCAGAACATGGGCGATAAGCTCAACGAAAATATATTCAATCCTATCCCCAACAACATTTTTATATTTTGTTTTACATGAAATACTTGATCTTATATACATGGCAACACCACCGCCAGTAGTTGACCTGTCAGCGCGATACAGATTATAACCGCTCAAATTGTAAACACTATCTCCAACATCCGGATAGAACCACGATTCTGAGATGCATATCACATCAACATTGGAATTTTCAAAAATAAGTTGGAATTCATCCATTTTGTTGTTTAAACTCTGAGCATTTAAGTGGCATATTTTAAGACCATGGCACTTCTTAGACAGTATTCTTACCATGGATGTCAGATTTTCCCTAGAGCCAGCCCCCAGGTTATCAGAACGTAATGTCATTAAAAAAGTTTATAACAATTTTCGTAATGCAAGCAATAGAGTGTTTAAAGAGATTAACAGTTTTTTTATAAATAGAGTATAGTTTTTGAGTTAACAAGAAATTAGTTTTAACAATGACATTTCTATGATTACATATTACAGTTATGGAAAGTTTTAGTAACATACAAGTTATAACATTATTCAGTAAATTCCCCTGATCGAAAAAACTTATCCAATGAACTTAGTTCATCGACGGGTATAGGCTCATCAGTTTGTCGGCATTTTATATAAACAGATCCACGACTTGTAAAAGCTGTTGATATTACATTATCTCTTTTTAATCGACATAAAATGGGGAACTACTATTGAAACCAATTGCGTTCAGACACAACGGATTCTTTTGCGCTTTAACATAGTTTTTTATAGAGCGCAGCACATAATTTCTGTCATATGGGCATTTAAATTTAATAATTATTGCAGCATCTGTAGTTTTATTAAAGTCTTTTCTTTTATTAGCAGAGATATTATTTCTATTTTTTCTAATACGATAAGTCTGTTGAACGTCAGGGGGACGAATCTGTATTGTTTCGCAAATCTTTTTGTAGATATTATAAAGATTCTCATCAGGATCAGAAGGCACTCCATTAATACGTATATCACACGACACCATTGAGTTTTCTTGTTTTTTAGAAATATTTTTCAAGTATACAGTTTCTTCTTTTAGTGCAATATTATCATGTTTCAGAGCTGCTACTTCTTCTGTAAGCGATTTTCCAAGTTCTGTTGTTAAAATTCCCTGAGTTTTAATTTGGGCTTTTAACGATACAATTTCGGCTTGTGTATTTTTAAAATTAGCCGCGACTGTTTCTAAAGTTGATACTCTTTTTGATATGTTAATTAGGTCGTTCTTTTTTTGAAATTGAATCTTTTATCTAAATTGTCTAAGAGATCATTTTTACATTCTGTAAGTTTCTGTATCATTACAATCTCGATTTGCTCGGTAAGCCGTTCGAATCGCTTATCCATGATATTAATCATTTTAAAAGGTGAGTCTGTATCTGTGTAGTCGCACTGAGTACTTTGGAGACTTTCTCTTACACGATTTTGAGCGGGAGTTGCAAGAGATTTAGTTGCTGTATAGTTTAATGGTGTGTTTTTGTCCATGTTTGATGAATTTTGCAAATAGTTGCTTGTATTATTGCCGCTCTTATTATGTTTTTTAGTAAGTTTAGAGTTTATTTTCGTTTTCTTTCTTAAATTATACATCGATTTAAATACGAGTATAAATACCTGTAAAGATTTTTTGTTGTAAAATTTTAGTTTTGTTTAAGTATATATATTTTGTTGTTCTTTTGTTTGGTTATTGTTTTCTTTTTGGACCGTTTTGTTGTGCTATTGCATTTCCAAAATATTTTTGAATTTATTTATTTATTTCTTCAATTGCTTCTATTACTTCTTTTGTTTAACTTCACTTTTAAGTCGTAAAGAATATTTGTAGTGTACTTTGTTAATAATTTTGTTTAATTTTATATATATAAATATAAATTATTGCTAATAGTGAAGAGTTCGGCTATATTCTTATCAAATCCGTTGCGATTCTAGTAGTTGTTGTTGTGTTGTTATATTTAAAAATGTTGTAGTTCGGTGAGACACAATAAGCATGTATATATTGTTGTTGTTAAAGATGGCAGTATTTTAAAGAAAGTTTAGTCTATTTAATTAATTAATGTTTTGGTTGTTAGTTTATATTCTGTTTTGCTTATTTTAGATCAATATTTATTTTATTTTAATATACACTATATATTTATACATTTGTGTAATATGGTATGTTGAAAAAGAATTATAAAAATACAAAAAGTTCACGGAGCAAATAAAAAAACGACCGTTCTCTCCAACATACATGTATACACAAATTTTTAAATTCAATATAAATAAGGGTGTCTTCGCTGAACCTGATGAAGCGTTACCCTTTAATACAAATATTATTGCGACTATTCGCACTGAGGATGAGAATCCGATATATTCAAAGTTATACCCATATCCAATGGGAGTAGCAGATTTCGTAAACACAGAAGTTCGTAACCTTTTAAAGGATGGCATCATCCACCCATCCAGATCACCCTACAATAACCCTGTTTGGGTGGTAGATAAAAAAGGGACTGGTGAATATGGAAGCATTAAAAAACGACTTGTTATGGATTTCAGAAAACTGAATTCGAAAACAGTGTCTGATAGCTATCCCATTCCAAATGTAAGTTTTATATTATAAAATTTGGGTAAGGCTAGATATTTTACTATTTTAAGCCTTAAATCGGGATTTCATCAAATATTATTGGCAGAAAGGGACCGTGAAAAACAGCCTTTTCAGTAGGAAACGGGAAATATGAATTTTGTAGACTACCGTTTGGGCTTAAAAATGCACCGAGCATTTTTCAGAGTCATTGACGATGTTCTTAGGGAACAAATAGGAAAGTCGTGTCCCGTTTACGTTGACGACGTTATAATTTTTTCAAAAGATATGGAAACCCATGTCGACCACATCGCTTAGGTCTTGGATAAACTCTGTGACGCCAATATGAGAGTTTCTCGCGAAAAATCAAACTTCTTCAAAGAAAGGGTGGAGTTTTTAGGATTCGTAGTATCGCGAGGTGGTATCACAACGGGCCCTAGTAAGATAGATGAGAAAAAAACTATAAACGACCCAGTACAATTTTTGATTTAAGATCCTTCTTTGGACTGGCAAGCTATTATAGATGCTTCATTAAGAACTTTGCATCGATTGCAAGGCCTTTGACCGATATACTGAAAGGTTAGTGCCAGTCAGTCTAAAAAAATAGTTGTGAATTTTGACGAAAAGCAACTTCAGGCTTTTAATAAACTTAAAGAGGTCTTAGCATCCGAAGATGTGAGTTACTTTACCCGGATTACGGTTTTGTCTCAACCGCCTTAGAAATTATTAATATGGCGTTAGGAATCTGAATATCTTTACAGACCACCAACCGCTTACTTTTGCGGTTTCGGATCGTAACCCTAACTCGAAAATAAAAAGGTGGAAAGCATTCATCGATAAGCACAACGCTCAAATTTATTATAAACCGGGAAAGGAAAATCACGTCGCCGACGCTTTATCGCCTTCTTACTTTACAAGCTGTTCATACCCTACAAAATGATAACACTTTTGGTTCACTTTTGGAGTTCAAGCTCTGATATTGCAACATTACGTAGCGAAGTCCCTTTATCTTATACTATTGAATCAACTGATAAACCGATTAATTGTTTTAGAAATCAGATAGTCATTGAGGAGGGTAGAGAGCGGCCAACAAGAACATTTATTTTGTTTGGAACAAAAACGAGACACATAATAAACTTTTCAGATAGAGCACTTTTGATGGATAAAATTTGTGATGCTGTAAAAGAAGATGTAGTGAATGCAATTCATTGCGAGCTACCAATTTTTGCTTTAATACAACATAGGCTAATTGAGACATTTCCCTCAACAACATTTCGTTATGCAAAAAATGTAGTTGTTGATATCACAAATAAAGATGAACAAAGAGAAATTGTTGTAACTGAACATAACAGAGCTCATAGAGCAGCTCAAGAAAATACCAAACAAATTTTGGAAGACTATTTTTTCGCAAAAATGACACAGTTAGTAAAGGAGGTGGTTATAGATTGTAGGGTTTGGAAAAAATCGAAATACGATCGCCACCCGCAGAAACAAGTGATTGGTGCGACATCAATTCCATCATATGTAGGGGAAATTTTACATATTGATATATTCTCAACAGATAAAAAATATTTTTTAACTTGTGCAGACAAACTCTCCAAGTTTGCAATAGTTCAACCTATAGACTCGAGAACTATAATAGATGTAGAATCACCGATTCTACAGCTGATGAATTTTTTCCCTCGTACGAAAATAATATTTTGTGACAATGAACCGTCATTAAATTCTGAAACAATAAAATCAATGCTGAGTAATAATTTTGGTGTGGAAATTGTCAATGCACCACCGCTTCATAGTAGTTCGAATGAAAAGGTCGAGAGATTACATAGTACTATTTTAGAAATTGCTAGATGCCTTAAGCTAGAAAAATCCATTAGTAATACAGTACAATTAATATTACTAGCAACCATAGAATATAATAAAGCAATTCATACGGTCACAAACAAAAAGCCTATTGATGTAATTCATTCTGATTCATTGGAGCTTGAAATTGATGTGAGAAACAGGGTACAGAAAGCCCAAGAGTCTCAAATGAGACGATTAAATGAAACGAGACAGAATCGAACATTTGAAGTAGGTGAAAAAGTTCTTGTTAAAACAAATAGAAGCCTAGGCAATAAGCTTACACCATTATATATTGAGGGAACTGTAGAAGCCGATTTGGGGACAACCGTTCTCATTAAAGGGAGGGTGGTCCATAAGGACAATTTAAGATAAGTAAAATTTTATTGATTTCTTTTTAACCCTAGGATTCTTGTGGTGGTCCTTCTTGTCACGGTGGTAACCGCAAAACTAACAGACTATTCCAATTCAAACTACATCCCTATATCAGACGGTTACGCGATGATTTGGCAGGATTTTATTCTGAAATGGCTGATGATACAGAGAGACTAGAAGAACATTTTCCCCAATCACACATGAAAAAAATATTAGACTCGGACATAGGACATGTAAGTTCATACAACTAAACAACCTCTGATACGTTACAGCGGATATAGAGCTGCACATCATCTGCATACATTTGGATCTTACAGTGTTTAAGTTGTATAGGTAGATCATTTGCGTATATTGAGTACAACAATGGACCAAGTATCGACCCCTGTGGTACCCCTCTAGGCATTGTGCAAGAATTGGATGTGTTTGAGCCGTAGGTAACTCACTGACTCCGCCCACTAAGGTAAGAAGTTATTAGCTTTAAAGCTGTTTCTGAGAAATTACACATGTGTTTAAGTTTGAGGCCAAGAATACTGTGTTCAACTGTATCAAAGGCCTTGGAGTGGTCAAGTAGAATTAGAAAAGATACTATATTACGGTTGTCTATTTGACTCCTGATTTCCTCCGAGACATCAATCAACGCTGATATGCAACTATGTTTCGGCCTAAACCCAGATTTTCTAGCAGTAAGTAAAGAATTTTCATACAAATAGCTGTTTATCTGCACATGGGTAAGCTTTTCGAAGACTTTAGATAAAAAAGGCAAAATTGCTATGGGCCGGTAGCTCTTGTCAGCTTTAGGGATTGGTATGATTTTTGCATATTTCCACATAGATGGATATGTAGATGTTGTAATAATAGTATTAAACAAATGCGTAAAATACAACAAGGTATACGGAACGGTAAGCTTTACAAATTTCGGATGCATTTCATCATGCCCAACAGAGTTAGATTTTATCTCACAAAATGATTTAAACACCTCTTCCTGCGTGAAGTGAGTGAAGTTAAAACGCTCACGCCCTTGATGGTTTGAACAGTCGATGCTATTTGTGTTGTTGTAAAAGTTAATGTCAATAGCCAGCATCTGTATGTTTGCAAACTGTTGATTTAGTCTATTAACGTCAATCGCATTGTTCTCTGCAGACCTGTCATTAATAATACCCATTTTTCTTATCTCAGTCCATTTGCTCTTAGAATCAACAGCTGTTTGAAACTTGTTTTTATAAAAATTCATTTTAGATATTTTTATATTTGAATTGACATTGGCTCCAGCATTTCTAAAAATTTCGTAAAGATCTGGGGTTCTAAACCGTTTCCACCTCTTATATGCACAGTTTCTAGCTTCAATCAGAGTTTTAATTTCAGTTGTAAACCACGGCTTTTCATTTCTTATAACTTTTCTTTTGATACGAATATATTTCTCATAGAGGTAACTTAGGTTATGATGCAGAAAACTGAGCTGTTCGTCAACAGTGGGCATGTAAAAAACGCTGCTCCAGTTTATAATCGACAAGTCGTCATACAGCGAGTGGTAACCAACGTTTTTAAAGTCTCTATACTCTAGTATTTTGGGTGGTACTATGGATAAGGCATTAAAGTTATAAGAAAAAAATAATAAATCATGCTTAGAGAACATTGATGCTGACAGCTGTTCAAATAATTGCAATTAGGAATTGTTGTTGACAAAGCATAGATCTATTAGTGTACTCGAGTTGGTTGTAAAGTGAGTAGGGTAATTTTTATTTACTAAGTATAGACCAATAGAACTCATATCTTCCATTAGGCTCGTTTCTTCCAAAATGTTTGCATTAAAGTCGCCAGTCATTATTACATCATTGTAACCAAGAGTGCATATGCTAAGTTGCTCAAGGAAAGAGTTAATGTTAATATATTTGTTTGGCCTATATATACTTCTAATGAGCAACCTTTTATTGTTATTTATACACCCATGTTCTGAAAAACGCTGCGTTTTCAAATCGCAAATCGTTTTTAAAACGCAAAACGCATTTAACCATGTTCTGAAAACGAAGCGATTTGCTGGCGTTTTGCCTTTTTTCGAAATTGTGTTCGAACAAAGAAAAAACATATGTTTTATAATAACAAAAAATAAAAACAGAAAAAGTTATTCAAAAAAAATTCGTCAATTAAATGAATTATCAAAAAATAAATTTTGTTTGAAATAGTTTTTAATTAAACCGACTATTTTTATGATTAAAATAAAAAAATTTATGGAAAATATTTAAAATTAAAATGCCTTTAGCGTATTCGCTTGCTATATGAATGTATTTAAAATTTTAATATTTATTGTCAAACGGTAACAGGCAGCTTTTTTATTTAATTTTATTTGTAAAATATCAGTGCAATAACCCCAATGCTTCTTCTTTTTGTTTAGAGATGTTACATATAAACACTTACGAATAATTGGTAAGTTTCATCACGGGTAGTCGGTTTCAAATAGGATATTGTATAATTTTTTAGCTTTCGTAAATATTTTTAGGTGTTGCAACAGGTTTTAAATTATTTTTGAACTTTTATAAAGGATTGTTTACTACTTTTTAATAAAAATATGCGAACTTAATAAATTTCAAATAATATATTATCAGAAGTTTGAAAACAAATAACCGAATAGGTAATTTTAAAGTTAACACCGCTAGCAATAAATTTTTTTCGAAGATCAATTTGACCAGCTTTTTGCATAAATCGCCAGTTGAAAAGTAAACAAATGATACCGACAATTGACAAACACAAAGCAAAATTTTAAATTGCATATTTTTAATTAAAATAGTAAAAAAATGTTAAAAGTTTTTCTTCAAATAAAAACAAAACATATTAAATTTAAATTTTACATTATTTTATTTTCTCTTTCGAGTGCAGTTTAAATAAAAACGACCAGATCGTTTCAGCATACACTAGCGGTTTGAAAACGCCAGCTTTCTAGCGTTTTCGTTTCCCAGAACACCTGTTTGGCGTTTTAAAATCGAAAACTAGAACGTCTAGCGATATGCGTTCTTGAGAACACCTATTTGGCGTTTTCAAATCGAAAACGAAAATTTTAAGCGAAATGCGTTTTTCAGAACATGGGCGATAAGCTCAACGAAAATATATTCAATCCTATCCCCAACAACATTTTTATATTTTGTTTTACATGAAATACTTGATCTTATATACATGGCAACACCACCGCCAGTAGTTGACCTGTCAGCGCGATACAGATTATAACCGCTCAAATTGTAAACACTATCTCCAACATCCGGATAGAACCACGATTCTGAGATGCATATCACATCAACATTGGAATTTTCAAAAATAAGTTGGAATTCATCCATTTTGTTGTTTAAACTCTGAGCATTTAAGTGGCATATTTTAAGACCATGGCACTTCTTAGACAGTATTCTTACCATGGATGTCAGATTTTCCCTAGAGCCAGCCCCCAGGTTATCAGAACGTAATGTCATTAAAAAAGTTTATAACAATTTTCGTAATGCAAGCAATAGAGTGTTTAAAGAGATTAACAGTTTTTTTATAAATAGAATATAGTTTTTGAGTTAACAAGAAATTAGTTTTAACAATGACATTTCTATGATTACATATTACAGTTATGGAAAGTTTTAGTAACATACAAGTTATAACATTATTCAGTAAATTCCCCTGATCGAAAAAACTTATCCAATGAACTTAGTTCATCGACGGGTATAGGCTCATCAGTTTGTCGGCATTTTATATAAACAGATCCACGACTTGTAAAAGCTGTTGATATTACATTATCTCTTTTTAATCGACATTAAATGGGGAACTACTATTGAAACCAATTGCGTTCAGACACAACGGATTCTTTTGCGCTTTAACATAGTTTTTTATAGAGCGCAGCACATAATTTCTGTCATATGGGCATTTAAATTTAATAATTATTGCAGCATCTGTAGTTTTATTAAAGTCTTTTCTTTTATTAGCAGAGATATTATTTCTATTTTTTCTAATACGATAAGTCTGTTGAACGTCAGGGGGACGAATCTGTATTGTTTCGCAAATCTTTTTGTAGATATTATAAAGATTCTCATCAGGATCAGAAGGCACTCCATTAATACGTATATCACACGACACCATTGAGTTTTCTTGTTTTTTAGAAATATTTTTCAAGTATACAGTTTCTTCTTTTAGTGCAATATTATCATGTTTCAGAGCTGCTACTTCTTCTGTAAGCGATTTTCCAAGTTCTGTTGTTAAAATTCCCTGAGTTTTAATTTGGGCTTTTAACGATACAATTTCGGCTTGTGTATTTTTAAAATTAGCCGCGACTGTTTCTATAGTTGATACTCTTTTTGATATGTTAATTAGGTCGTTCTTTTTTTGAAATTGAATCTTTTATCTAAATTGTCTAAGAGATCATTTTTACATTCTGTAAGTTTCTGTATCATTACAATCTCGATTTGCTCGGTAAGCCGTTCGAATCGCTTATCCATGATATTAATCATTTTAAAAGGTGAGTCTGTATCTGTGTAGTCGCACTGAGATTTAGAGATTTAGTTGCTGTATAGTTTAATGGTGTGTTTTTGTCCATGTTTGATGAATTTTGCAAATAGTTGCTTGTATTATTGCCGCTCTTATTATGTTTTTTAGTAAGTTTAGAGTTTATTTTCGTTTTCTTTCTTAAATTATACATCGATTTAAATACGAGTATAAATACCTGTAAAGATTTTTTGTTGTAAAATTTTAGTTTTGTTTAAGTATATATATTTTGTTGTTCTTTTGTTTGGTTATTGTTTTCTTTTTGGACCGTTTTGTTGTGCTATTGCATTTCCAAAATATTTTTGAATTTATTTATTTATTTCTTCAATTGCTTCTATTACTTCTTTTGTTTAACTTCACTTTTAAGTCGTAAAGAATATTTGTAGTGTACTTTGTTAATAATTTTTAAAAAATTAGTTTATATTCTGTTTTGCTTATTTTAGATCAATATTTATTTTATTTTAATATACACTATATATTTATACATTTGTGTAATATGGTATGTTGAAAAAGAATTATAAAAATACAAAAAGTTCCCGGAGCAAATAAAAAAACGACCGTTCTCTCCAACATACATGTATACACAAATTTTTAAATTCAATATAAATAAGGGTGTCTTCGCTGAACCTGATGAAGCGTTACCCTTTAATACAAATATTATTGCGACTATTCGCACTGAGGATGAGAATCCGATATATTCAAAGTTATACCCATATCCAATGGGAGTAGCAGATTTCGTAAACACAGAAGTTCGTAACCTTTTAAAGGATGGCATCATCCACCCATCCAGATCACCCTACAATAACCCTGTTTGGGTGGTAGATAAAAAAGGGACTGGTGAATATGGAAGCAT
This sequence comes from Epicampocera succincta, assembly GCA_932526305.1. Classification (NCBI taxonomy): domain Eukaryota; kingdom Metazoa; phylum Arthropoda; class Insecta; order Diptera; family Tachinidae; genus Epicampocera; species Epicampocera succincta. Next base: position 9,841,642 of record OW052039.1, on the reverse strand, counting down.
TAAAAAACGACTTGTTATGGATTTCAGAAAACTGAATTCGAAAACAGTGTCTGATAGCTATCCCATTCCAAATGTAAGTGTTATATTATCAAATTTGGGTAAGGCTAGATATTTTACTATTCTAAGCCTTAAATCGGGATTTCATCAAATATTATTGGCAGAAAGGGACCGTGAAAAAACAGCCTTTTCAGTAGGAAACGGGAAATATGAATTTTGTAGACTACCGTTTGGGCTTAAAAATGCACCGAGCATTTTTCAGAGTCATTGACGATGTTCTTAGGGAACAAATAGGAAAGTCGTGTCCCGTTTACGTTGACGACGTTATAATTTTTTCAAAAGATATGGAAACCTATGTCGACCACATCGCTTAGGTCTTGGATAAACTCTGTGAAGCCAATATGAGAGTTTCTCGCGAAAAATCAAACTTCTTCAAAGAAAGGGTGGAGTTTTTAGGATTCGTAGTATCGCGAGGTGGTATCACAACGGGCCCTAGTAAGATAGATGAGAAAAAAACTATAAACAACCCAGTACAATTTTTGATTTAAGATCCTTCTTGGGACTGGCAAGCTATTATAGATGCTTCATTAAGAACTTTGCATCGATTGCAAGGCCTTTGACCGATATACTGAAAGGTTAGTGCCAGTCAGTCTAAAAAAATAGTTGTGAATTTTGACGAAAAGCAACTTCTAAGACCACCAACCGCTTACTTTTGCGGTTTCGGATCGTAACCCTAACTCGAAAATAAAAAGGTGGAAAGCATTCATCGATAAGCACAACGCTCAAATTTATTATAAACCGGGAAAGGAAAATCACGTCGCCGACGCTTTATCGCCTTCTTACTTTACAAGCTGTTCATACCCTACAAAATGATAACACTTTTGGTTCACTTTTGGAGTTCAAGCTCTGATATTGCAACATTACGTAGCGAAGTCCCTTTATCTTATACTATTGAATCAACTGATAAACCGATTAATTGTTTTAGAAATCAGATAGTCATTGAGGAGGGTAGAGAGCGGCCAACAAGAACATTTATTTTGTTTGGAACAAAAACGAGACACATAATAAACTTTTCAGATAGAGCACTTTTGATGGATAAAATTTTTTTTATAGCGAGCTACCAATTTTTGCTTTAATACAACATGGGCTAATTGAGGCATTTCCCTCAACAACATTTCTTTATGCAAAAAATTTAGTTGTTGATATCACAAATAAAGATGAACAAAGAGAAATTCTTGTAACTGAACATAACAGAGCTCATAGAGCAGCTCAAGAAAATACCAAAAAAAATTTTGGAAGACTATTTTTTCGCAAAAATGACACAGTTAGTAAAGGAGGTGGTTATAGATTGTAGGGTTTGGAAAAAAGCGAAATACGATCGCCACCCGCAGAAACAAGTGATTGGTGCGACATCAATTCCATCATATGTAGAGGAATTTTACATATTGATATATTCTCAACAGATAAAAAATATTTTTTAACTTGTGCAGACAAACTCTCCAAGTTTGCAATAGTTCAACCTATAGACTCGAGAACTATAATAGATGTAGAATCACCGATTCTACAGCTGATGAATTTTTTCCCTCGTACGTAAATAATATTTTGTGACAATGAACCGTCATTAAATTCTGAAACAATAAAATCAATGCTGAGTAATAATTTTGGTGTGGAAATTGTCAATGCACCATCGCTTCATAGTACTTCGAATGGACAGGTCGAGAGATTACATAGTACTATTTTAGAAATTGCTAGATGCCTTAAGCTAGAAAAATCCATTAGTAATACAGTACAGTTAATATTCACTCCTATTCTGCGTTTCGATTAAGTCTCCGCATTCAGTTCCATTGCGATCGAAAATTGGTATTCTGCAGAAAAACGGAATCGAAAGAAAAAGAAGAAGAACAGGGTATGTTTAAATTAGCTTCTTTGCTGTGAAACGTGTGAAATAGAAACAGTAAAAATAAACAATTTTGTAAACATTTTAATAAAAAGTCAAATTCAGTCCACTAAAAAGTAATAAATAAAATTAATAAACAAATAAAAACACTAATTCGCTGGTATTTGTTACCAAACCCGTCAACTGAATAACTTTTTCCTCAAGTGGGCTAATACGCTGTAGGCGGCATGAAACTCCTCCGGTGCTCATCATTTCTTTTTTGTTTGTTGACAGCTTCCGTTTGATGTAGCTTTTCCAGTCAATCCAAACCTATAAATTTATATTAATTTCTGCAATAATTATACGCAAACCATACCTACTTTTTTCCATGCACTGGCATTTTTTGTTGGAGGACTTAGTGCATTGAGGATTCCTGCCACTTCCTCCCAGAACGCTACTACTTCTTCCTTTGAACGTTGATGGTAGCCAATTTTTCATACTGCCCTGGTGTTGTTGTTTTTGACCTGTAATACATAAAAAAAAACCTCAGATTCGGGTACAAAAATTAGAAAAAGAAAAAAATTTATTTAATTAAATAAATTAATTAAAAATAATTTTAAGTGTTTTCTAATCGTTTCTGAACATTTTATCTCATTTTCTACTTACATTTTTCAATTTTAAACTTTTTAACTAAAAAACACAAATAAAGAAAACCCCTCCGTTAACAAAAAAACAACTGAGAAAAACGGAGCTCCGTTCGTAATGCACAATACATACAATTGAAAGAAACTGAGCGGAATCGAAACGCAGAATACCAAAGCTGCCAGACGGAGAAATTTACGATCCGAGTCGAAACGCAGAATAGCCCCCATTATCGTGGAGCTTGAAAGCTTGACGTTATCAATAACTCTTTCAAAAATCGGTATAGTTAATCCACAGATTTTGGATTCTAATGATTTACTTAGTATAAATAGTGAGCACTCTACAAATGTAACTATACAGGATTTAATGGAAGTTGCAAGTATAAGAGTCCTATTAGATAATAAGTTTTTACATTTTTTAATTAAGTATCCAAGACCAGATATAGTTTGTATGAAAGTAACATTGTACCCTGTTCAACACAACTACACAATTCATAATTTTAATGGCGAAAACAGCGTGGCAGATTGTGAAAATCAAACGTTACTGATTTGAAACTGTAATGCCACCCTAACAACATCATTCTGCAGGAAGCTGGTATATTCAACATGCGCACAACAACTCCATTCGGGTGGTCATCCATATTGCACTTCTCGGCCTTCCCATCTTGAGTCGGTGACAATAATTGATGAGGGTGTTGTAATTGTAAATTATGACACCTTTACTGTAAAAACAAATGATGACGACCATCACGGGCACATTTCTACTGACTTTCAGTGGCGAAGCAAAAATTAATGAAACCCTATACAGAAATCACGAAAGTATAGTAACAAAATTACCGGAGTCACCGATAATTGCCCTACTGAATGTTACAAGTCATGAAAACATACTGAGTCAACCATACCTTCAGAGGTTAAGTGCTGAAAACTTGCGGCATATAGAGGGCCTAAAAATCCAAGTGATTTCTGGTCCTTTGTTGTCTACTGCTATTCTTCTTGTATTGCTAACTTTGGCATTTTGTTGCTTCAGGCTGCACGATAAGCTTAGAAAAAACCGTCAACAACTTGCTCTAGAATCTGCAGTTGAGAGATTGTAGAAGTCCGGGGACGTCCTTCATTTAGCCGAGGGAGGAGTTAGCACAACTCAGAATTTCAATACGAATGTTGAAATACAGAAGAGTCAACAACCAGCAAGGAAAACACTAGACGCAAACTCAGCGTTTTTGGCTACAATGTTGGTTGAAATGAAGTATTGTTCTTTAAGCGTAAGGCAGATCATATTTGGAAGTAAAAGAATAAAGTTCATTTTTATAATTTTATTTTTATTTTAATAAAAAACCTTACAAAAAACTAAGATTCTGTTTTTTGTTAACTTATGTACATACTTCTCAAAAATTTTAAATACATTTTGATTATTCGTTAATTGGAGTTTTCAGAGAGTGTGGCAGTGTGTGGAGTTTATAATAGTTTTTTCAAAAATTAATTTAATTTATCGAAAAACATAAAACCTGAGTAATAGGAAAAGCTGGCGAATTTAATACCAACGAAGGATGAGCGTCCCAAGAAAGAAGTGAAGGCAGCGAAAGTTTTTTTTTAAATCTATAAAATTAAACTAATTACTGCACACATACAGATGTACATATGTATTTAAAACATGGATTGTAACTGTCTCAATTTCCGCCTTTCAATTCTTGACTGCATTCTGGAGCTGGTTATTCTACTCCTCCAACCACAACCCCCTGTTATCGATTCCATTTCTTTCCGAAATTTAACTAAACTTTATTTTTATGTAACAATAAAAAAAATTAATCTCAGGCTCAACAGGATTCTTCACAGTGGAATAGTTTAGCCACAAATACCGCTTACTTATACTCTGGTTCTTTTCCTCATTCCGCACTTAACTGATGTATGTATTTATTTAATTATAATTTACATAATACTTAGTTTTTATATGCTTATCGCTGTTTTTTTATGTTTACAAAATGTTTTCTTTGTTCTGTGTTTCATAGCAACAGCAGCTGTTTTTCAACACCACTTTTCGATTCGAGCGCAACTGAAGGTGGGAATGAAATAGAAATGCAGAATAGGAGTGAATATATCCCTTTCCGTCCCAAGGAATTTCAAAGTTGATGGATTTTAATGAAACTTTCAGTGCGTGATAATTGAAGCTTAAAAATCATAAAAATGTGTTTTTTTTTATTTTTAAAAATGTGTTTATTATATGTTAAAATAACAATTTTCTTTCAATAGTAAAGAAGATAAAAATTTATTTCATATTGCAAAAACTAACAAAATTATTGATAGTATAAAAGAAACCTAGTTATATATTAAATGTATCAATAATTCATTGTAGATAGTACCAGATGACAAAGTCATTACAATATTTTTAGTCCAACTGGCGGAGGCTTATTGCAAACATATTGGTGAACCCCATGAGGCAATCTTCCAAGAAATGCTATCATCTGTTCATCAATGGAAAAGGTATCGAAATTCCTGCGAATGGCGAGGCATCGAGCTCTGCCAACATCAACTATGGGCTGAACCTTCCATAAATAATTTGATCGCGCTTCTTCTGAAGTTTCAGCCGTATCAGCAAAATGCGCAAAAGATACAAAAGATACATTTGCGCAAAAGATACAATCGATTTCTTGCCATCTTTTCATACACAATATATTTGTCAAATTTCTTCTCCCAGTACATGGCAAGCGCGGAAGTTTAACGCAACCAAAATATAAGTGGGCACCATATAATTGTTTATTTTGGATGCATCAGCCTTTACTTCAGTACCAAATATTTTAAGTTGGTACATATTTGTGTACTGTGCCGCTTGATGAAAATGGTCATAAAATAGCGTTCAAAGTATTTAATTGGCAGAAGAGGGTATGTTGGCTGGTGGGAAATATCATATAGTATTGTATATATAGGGTTGAACATTCCCCTTTTCCATAATAATGGCCTCGTTTGCTCAACTGCACTATTGGTCTCAGCATTATTTGTTTCGTTTAATTCTGTATCCGAGCTGTCATCATCATTAGAGTGCGGACACTGAACACGTATTTCATCCTCAAACTCATCCGATGAACTGTCCTCTTCAACATACGACAAATCGCAAAGTAATTGAAGAATTTCTTCTACATCAGGATCGTTCTCCAAATGATAATTTTTTGCAGTAATGACGATAAACTGACTGAAGCCCATACTACACATATGTGTAGGCACATATTGTGCTAAGGAAAAGTAGTATAATTTTATGTGCATTTTTAAATATTTTCATGTAATTGAAATATTTGATGCCTTTTTCACCAATAAATTATGAATCTTCATGTATTGACGTTTATTTAGCAAAAATAATGATACTTACATTTGTTGCCTCCCACACTGTAAAACATGATCACCTTGCTCGAGCTCATACACACAAATACTAAAAAAACTGCACAAAATCATTTTCACCAATAAAAGTCTTTCTTAAGAGTCTTAAAAGACTTTCAGGAAGTCAATGACAAAATTGAACGTTTAGTAACGGCAGCGTATTGCTTTTGGGTTGGAACGGTAAAAGAATGTGGCCCGTAGTTGGATTCCACTTTACGCCGTAAATTAATTTAAATTTTGTCAGTTCGAACCCACATTGTTTTACTAGCGATGTAATTTCTTCTCTAATTTTACAAAGCCTGTCGCCATCATTCGCCCCAGTCAACAGGTGATCAACTTAAAAATGTGTTTTTACAATTTTTGAGCCGATTTTGTTTTGCTAAAATGCACGATGATAGAGGTGCATGACAACCATTCTATAAATCTTCGATACGTCAGCCGTAAGTGCATATGTCCAGAGCCGAAAACGAATGAGAAGCAGCAACACTCACGTGGTAAATAAAAGTGAGGCTTTTCAAAATTTGACTTAGTGTTGTCATGTGTCCAATTGTGTTCGTATTCCGTCATAAAAAGCGCTGTGTGTGTTTCTATGGAAAGGAATCTCATTATAGCTTTATTGTACGACAGACCAAGGATTGAAGGGCAACATTACTTGGCGCTTACTATCACTCAAGACTTTTAAATATCTCCCGAAATTTATTGCGCACGTTTGGGTTTCAGCTTTAACATTCCCTTTGGAAGACGATACCTTTTGTAAGAACCATAATACCTCTAGTTGCTTGTTAATATTCTCGTCGTCGCTGTCTATGACTATGGTGATTTTCACGAATCAAAGTTTACGTACATACATAGCTACCTGATACTATGTAGTCGAAGCGAGTTTCTTCCAAAGTTGGCAGGCCATCTCTAAGTTTAATTTTTTATCTAATAAACTTCTCAATTGTATACCCGATGACGTATTCAAACAAAACCGATGATCATTTTAAACAAATGTTAATTCTTGCTCATTTTATTTAATTATTTCTCTATTTTCCTAAATTCCTGCAAAGTTTAATAGTTTAAGTGACGGTGATACATTTTTGTCGGTTTTCTAGTCGAATACGCCAGCCGCAATCACATTTTCTTGCAAGTTTTTTTTTTATCAATATTAAATAAATGCATATGCATGGACGTGAAGAAATACCTGAAGAAAACTAGAAAAATATTTTCTCACACATTCTCAAAAAAATACATAATATTTTTATACATACATACATAAAACTTATACGAATCAGGTTATGTTACTAAAAGGCCAGCAGTTGATACATATGTACATATAGAATATAAAGAATCTAAATTTACTCCTACAATGAAATTTATAAAATAAATGAGCTTATAACGAATTTTATTATTAGCTATAATTTTTAATTTTTCAAAAATGTTGCTTTCGTTGATTTTCAAGACTACTACATTTATAAAATTTAAAAAAATATATGTATGCTAAATAAACTTGAATGTTTATTTGCCTACTTATCACCAAATTTTACATGAATACCAAAGTGTCGTACGTAGTGACCGGTAGTTTATGCTTGTATTTATTTGTATATTTTATTTTAAAACGATATAATTTTTAGCCTATTTTATTTACAAGTATCAAAATACTATCAGCTACATTCGCCGATCAAAACACCGAATTTTAAAACGGTTTCTCAATAATTCCTTGAGTGCTTTTTTTCTATTTGTCTTTTGCGGCTTAGTGTTTGTCCAGACATCATCTGAAAATATCAACAAAAATTAAAGCTATTCAAAAATTTACGTACATATTTACGTATCGCACTTGTTCCAGAATACTGTATTAACTCAAAAATATTAAAGTTTTCAGGAGAGACAAAAAACTATTCTTGGTTCTTAAGAATAATTTATGTAGCGAAAGTTCGGAAACATTAAAAACCAAGTTTTTTAAGCAAACCGATATTTATAAAATGAAAATAAATTAAAGTAAATACATTTTTTAAAAGATACATTAATGCAACCAACTGATAAATAAAAGGTTTAAAATTTACATTAATTTTCTATTAAATTTTTGTAGTATGACTCATAGTACCATAACATATTTTTAATAACCGGGTCCATAATTATCTTTTTTTATTTCCGATATAGAGGAAATATTTCCGAATAAACACCAAATAAAATAAACTAACAATAAACACAACAGGCTATAAAAAATGATCCTTAAGCTTATTCGATATTTTTCCAATCATATCTGGACTTCAAAGTATCTTTTTGCACAAAAACTCTCACATTGTAAAAATATAAATCAATATTTTCTTTTTCGACATTTACAACGAAATTTTTTGCCCAATGCTCTTGGCGTGATAACTAGCTTTCCAGTTATTTTAGCTGTTGCTATTAACTCCGTATATTCATTTGACGTATAAATTGAATTGCTGGTTAGATGTCCTTTTGTCTGTTTTTCTATCACGCTATGGACATTATCTCGTTCGTTTTGGTTTTGCGCCTTTATGTCATTGCATTGATATATTTGGATCCGAATTATCTTTTTTATAGCGCAATGCAATAGTGGTCAAAAGGAAAAATAATGTAGTATTTATTTTACAATGTTTTTTTGAAAGTATGTATTTCATTCTGCTTTACTGTATATTTTTTTATTACAAAAATAAATCAATCCAAAATAATACTTTTTAAATAAAATAAAAGTTCAAATGTCATGCACTCATATTACACAACTAAAAATAATGTTGTCTTCTTGATTAAAAAAAAAAAACATTTTAGCATGAAGGTCACAGCTATTTTTTGCAGAAAGGCCAGTAGGAACAATTGTAGCTTTTAACCATAGGGGAACATGAATGGTACATATAAGTTGTTTTTTTTGCAGTAAAAGAAAAAAATACTTTTTTGAGTTAACACAGTATTATTGACCAAGTGCGATATACATAAATTTAAATATTTTACATTCTTATAAGTAGAAAATTGCTGATATTGCAGATACAAGTATGTATAATGTCCTCATATAAAACTTTTTAAGCTTTGCTGTCAGATGTGTAAAAAGTATGTGAAACATAGAACAGCTTTGACTACATTGAATAAAAATCACTTTAATCGACACTTAAAAACCAAATTAGCTTTTGCTCAACCCATCCAATTTGGCTCAATACTTACTTGTTTTGTTTGTTCATTTTCAATTACATGAAGATAAGTGCTTTATGTCCACTTCGTTCATAAAATGAAACCCCGCATTCCAAACATTCAGTTCCGAGTTTTAACCAAATGTTCGAGATGCAAGCTTGACGCCCCACTGTGGCGCCTTTTCCCAAATACCGTGGCAAAAATACAAAAAATTATGACAAAATTTTGTAAAATGAATGATTACATCGTACAAAGAACTTCTTAATGATGCCAGTTCAAAAACGTTTTTCTTAATTAGTTGAAAATTATAGCTGGTGGAGCTGCTTAAAGTTGGCAGTTTTTTAAGAAGCCCCAAAAAAGGTGATTTTGAAAAAAATAACATTTTAAAATTGAAATGCTAGAAACCTTGAATTTAGATCATTACTTTTTTGGTATCGTTTTAAAGGTACGTTTATTTTTTATTGAAATAAGCAAAAAAATTTGCATCAAATGCCCTACTTTTTCGGCAGTTGCCGCTTTTCAGGCACCCTATATTTAGGCAATTTTTACAAATAAAATGGAGCATATCTAAAAATGGCCAAAAATGGTCTCGGCCAAATTTTCGGAGCATATTTGCTACACAATGCTTTAAATAATTTAACTAAACTTTGCCACCAAAAGTTGCCGTTTTGCTTGATATAAGAGGAAAACTGTTACAATCTCATAGTGAAAACGGCAATAATTCTGTTTTCACTGCAGCACGTATTTGTTGCATGTTTTAATTTCTCTCGTTCATACGAGATTGACACGATGACTTTTTCCCCTGCATTTTTCTTAAATTTTCTTTTATGTTGCTTTGTGTCCCGTTCGACAATAAACCCTAGAAAATTCATGGTAAAAAACCATCGGGCGAGTCCCGTATGAATCAGGTATGCATAACTATAACAATTTGTTTATTTAAATTTAAATTCGCATTCAACGTTTCTATGACGAATATATTTTATAACCAAGAATGTTGGAAAAACTACCAAATAAGAAAAAAAATAACCAAAATTTTCAGGTACTTACATATGTATGTATGTATGTAGTTTAATTTTTGTCTTTTATTCTACAGATGGAAAAAAGTAACCAATTTTGATTAAACTTAACCAAAACGGCAACGCGTTGTTCGCGTTATAAAAATAGGCATGTAGTTTTAAACTTTTTTTATACTGAGTAAAATAGAAAATGCAGTTTTACACTACAGGTAGTTGAGGCCTGGATTTCTGTTTTACAAAGCAGGTAGATTAAACATTTTTTTATTTTTGGGTATAAATTAAGCCGCAATTGTGTAATCAAGCCAATTAAGTTTTTACTTTGTAAAAGCAGTGATCATTAAGTTATACAATTTGATAGAGTCAATGTGCTATAATGTCACTTCAAAATTCGGAATTGTTCGAGTTATTCAGAAACTCACATAATGAAAATAAGTTTAGCATGGCTATTGTGCAAAAATTACACAATTTATCAGGATACCACGAAGTGGATGTGAAAACCACAATTCACTTCATTTACTTGAAAATTAATAAAAAAATGGCTTGCCTCAAAACGAACGACAAAAACCTTTATGGAAAAGAACTCAGACTGGCTAAATGGAGTAACAACTTTTGAAAACACAGAAGAACCGCATACATCTTCTGACAGCAAAAGAGGAAGACCTGCGAAAACTATAAACGAATGTTCGGATTACACAAGAAAACGTAAACTTCAAAATGTCACTAAAGATATATGTAAATCGCATCTTTCAGAAGCATTATGTCTTAAGTATGTTAAAGATAAAGACAAATCAAGGTCAGACATTACAAAAGCTGTGGAGCTTACAAGCCCAAATCGACTGCAGAGAATTAAAGAGAGTATTCAAAATTCTTTATAAATAATAAGATCATCACTTGATAATTTCAATACAGGTGTTTGTTACTTTGTTTTGACATGTTTTGCATAAAAAATTGGAAAAACTAAATCCCATTTACAAAAATGAAATAAAACATGCACAATGGCTGCATGACTTTGGGCAAAACTGGGACACACGGGTCTTATTTTCTTTTTGGTCTTTTATCATTTAGTGGTGTCCGTATAGGGTTATTTTTTTGCGTTGCACTGTGTTATATAATATATAGCATTAATATTAAAAATATTTCCAAAATGTGTATTTATAGTAAAAATTAAAAATATTATATTACTCTAACATGTTAAATTACAGTGGTATTTTTTTCTGGACTTCCTTATGAGAATAGCGTTTGAAGCACCAAAAGTTGTGTTTGAAATGTTTTTTAAATTTTAAAAAGATCATTACTTCAAAAGATATGAATTTTGCGACAAAAGAGGTCAAAAGTTATTACCGTGCCCAATGCCTATCAAAATGCGGGAGCACTTATTTTGAAACTAAAGGATTTAAAATGGAAGCGATTTTTAACTATTGGATTTAAATATTGGATTGGATGGTTTTTGCGATGAGAAAGCCACTGTGCGTAGTACCCTGTGATCATATGGACATGCAAGTTACTTATTTTTTAGCGAAAGCGGTTATCTTTGAAATGCTTTATACATTTTTAAAACATCTTTATTATGTACTTTAAAGTTTATTATGTTTGTTATGAAACAGTCAAAAGGCGACACTGTGCTCAGTGCCGCGGCTAAGCTATGACCGTGAAGCATATTGAAGCTTGAGGAGTCTTCTTTCAAATGCTTTTTAAAATTTTTAAATATCTTTATTACTTTAAAACTTATGATTTTTGCAACGAAAAAAGTCAAAAGGCCCCACTGTGCGCCCGTGAAATTTCAAATAAAAGTGGAAATCAATCTGAATAGACTGAATAAAATAAAATTAGAAATCAAAAAATCGATCAATCAACTTATTTGCTACAAGTAGACTTGTTTGCATAGTATACTGCCTAAAAAAACTCTCGTTCTATTCTTTTTTCATTTACATACATATGTAATTACATGGAAATCCGCAGCAATTTTCACAATATACCTACTATATCTTCTCCGCGGAATGGTTTAAACCATTGCGAGTGTTGAAATGCATTTAATTTTGTTGGAATGAAATGGTATTGTGCCCTGCGTTGTAAATAGATTTGAAAACGTATTTTAAAACTTGATAGCTACATACATATATAAACCATCTCCCAATACAATGACAGGTTTGAAAAAGCGGTAGGCAAATTGTGTTCCGCCTTTAGCGCCTTATTTTGCAAACGTTAAAAATATTTTAGTTCAACATTTCTTTTGTTGCAGGCATAAATGTCTGATAAATCATCGGCTTTGCTTTAGTGTGAAGCTTGCGACTAAACTTATATTATATGGCTATAGCCGCTGCTATTTTCTTTCTTTTGAAATTTCCAATATGAATATCTCAGTTTCAATTAGATTGCAATGTGATACCCAAGTAGTTGATAGTTGAGTCTCATGTATTACTTCACCATCAACATAAACTGAGAAACTTGTATGATTTGTTTACGGTTGAAATCGTGCAAGTTTAGTTTTAGTCAGATTGAGGATCAAAAATCAGAGATGTATCTCCTTCAATATTCGTTTAAACTAAACGAATAAAACGCACTAAATCGCTCTTACATGGATACAATAAACATACGTCATCAGCAAACATAAATTTAGATTTTTTTGTCATTCAAATAAAGTGAAAACAGTGGACCCAACCCATCTGCCCAGTGCCAGTAACAGACGAAAATGGCCGACAATCTCCAAAAAATCTGTACAGACATCTTACTAGCACTTTTGCTTTCTGGTGCCATTGGTGTCAGCATGGTCTTTCCTCTATTAGATTGACAGCATTTATGCCAAAGCAAATTGGAAGTTTGGTTTCCTGAATATTTAAGTGATTTGCAACACACACGGCAATATAATAGGCCGATTAGAGTAGTGCATTTTCTTCTTCTGTATTTCTGATGTTTCCCACATAGAACTCCTGCCTTTACATTTCTTTGATAATTTATACACTCACTGCCTAAAAACTTTCAAAGAACTACAACAAAGGGCATTTACGTAAAAACTTACACTGATAATCACAGTTGTTTGCTATTGGCAAATGTATTTTGAATATTTGCATTTCTTGGCTTCAGTTTTAGTAAAAACAAACACCGGAAAATTAGTGTTTTAAACAAGTATCAAACTGACCGAACTTTGTAATACTAAAACTGATTGGTGTATGGTTTTATTCAGAACATTCATGTATGTATGTAAGTGTCGTGTTTGATTACACTTAAAAATTTTTCAGAATGCAAAAACACGTGGAAAATGTGAGTCTTGCAATTCACTGGTGATAGCAATAACGTGACGAATTTTTGTCGTGCTATGTATGTATATCATGTATATCCATGTATGTCGGGGGAATGGGCCTGTGCACTCAGGACAAAGTTGTTGATTGCTCTCAACCTGGCGAGAAGCCAGCAGCGATCCCTGAAAATGGACTGGTCAAGCTGACATACTGCCTCCTCGTGGCGCCCCTGGATAGCCCCTACAGCACCCGCTTAGAGGTGAACCAAAGTGTGCAGCGAATCCCCTCTGTCCAGGGGTCTAAACCAGGACCCGGTCCTCCAGGTTTCGGGGGTTGTGCGTGGGGGTAACTTCCCTACCGTGTAAAAACACACTAGTTTCGACACAACAACAAAGAATAAATATAAATATGGATGACTTTATTGCTGACGACCAGGAACAACGAAATAAGAATAACGATTTTCGGTTCTGCAGCCGATGAACTTGCGGAGGTACTGGAAGCCTATAAGGCTGACATCACCGCCATCCAGGAAGTGCGATGGGATGGGCCGGGCAAAAAGAAAGTGAGAAACTGCGACATCTACTACGGTGATTGCTACAAAGAGCGGCGACAGCGCCTGTTTGGATGCGGGTTTGTTGTTCGAGGCAGACTTAGGCAAAAAGTCTTAAGCTTTAAATCCGTGAGTGAACGCCTCATTACAATCCGCATCAAGGCTAGGCTCGGCAACATTAGTCTAATCTGCGCCCGCGCCCCTACGGAGGATAAAGATGACGACAGCAAGGATGACTTTTATAATCTCCTAGAAAGAACATACGATCAATGCCCCAGCTACGACACCAAGATCGTCCTAGGAGATTTCAACGCAAAGCTGGGCAAGGAAGACATCTTTGCTAGAGTCATCGGGAAACACAGCCTGCATGACGACACATCCGATAACGGACTCAAGCTGCTAGACTTCGTGACGGGGCGAAACCTCACTGTAGCAAGCATGTGATTCCCTCACCTTAACATTCACAAAAGTCAACCAGATTGATCATATTGCGATCGACGGCAGACACTCCTGCAGTATTCTTGATGTCCGAATGTTCCGAGGAGCCAACATTGACTCCAATCACTTCCTTGTTGTATCCAAGGTAAGATCAAGCACAACAGAGTGGAGCACGACCACAACAGTTTGACGTCGCAAAGCTACAATCGCAATTGACCGCTGGGAAATTTGCTGATCTAGTCTCCCTTAAGCTCTCAGAGAGTCCAACCCTGCCAGGCGAAACAATCGATGAGGAATGGAACCGTTGCCAAAACGCCATCAGGGATGCTGCCTCTGATGTGTTGGGTTTTAAAATGCCACCCGAGCAAAACCCATGGCTTGACGAGGAGTGCAGGCAGGCGCACTTAGCGAAGCTAGCACCGTATAAGGCGAAGTTGGAGAGAAGGACGAGAGCTCTACGAACGTAAAAGAAGGGAAGAACACCGTGACCGAGAAACTAGAGAGGTGTTGCGGGAGGAATAATAGCCGAAAGTTTTACCAACGGGTAAAGCAACTATCCAATGGATATAACTTTCGGACAGAAGCCTGTCGTAACGAAGAGGGACAAATCGTAGTAGAGTCGCAATCGATGCTGAGAATCTGGAAAGATCACGATGATGGTAGAGAATTCAAAAACGCAAAACGAAGTATATGCTGTCGTCAAAAAAGGACGCACGACATCGAGGACTGGGCCGGAACTTCACCATAGGCAGCTATAACTTCGAGGGAGTGAAGGACTTCGTCTACCTTGGCTCCTAAGTGAACAGCACGAACTACATCAGTAACGAGATCAAACGCAGAATAACTCTTGCCAATCGCTGTTTCTTTGGGCTCAAGAGGCAATTGAGTTACTACTCAATTCTTGCAAAACCAAGCTGACACTATATACCACTTTGATAATCCCTGTCCTTCTCTATGGCGTGGAAGCATGGACAGTATCGAAGGCGGATGAGGAAGTCCTTGGTATTTTCGGTTCAATCACGAACTGTACGGGCTATACAGGGACATGAGCTTAACCAGGCGTCTATGGATCCAACGGCTAAGGTGGTTGGGCCATGTAAAGTGCATGGAAAATGTTGTCCGACCCGTAGAATCTTCGACTCTGAACCAGTGGGACAACGCAATAGAAGACGCCCACGGAACCGATGGCGCACACAAGTGGAGAGGGACCTCAGCCAACTTGGTTTGCAAAATTGGAGCATGCTGGCTACAGAACGTGCCAGCTGGAAAAGCTTGTTGGTTGAGGCCCAGGTTCACCCCGGACTGTAGCGCCAAAAGAAGAAGATGATGTATTTTTTTTTACAATGATATATCCTTAAAAATAATTAAGTATATCTATGTACTATATGTATGGATATAACTAAAACAGGACTATTTAAACGAAAAGGGGACTCATGAAGTATTTAATAGTAGAGTTTGAGATCACCAATAATTAGATGTTCTACCTTTTCTCCCATTTTAAAGTAACTAGATATTGAGATTGCGGACTAGCATGGAGATAGTTTTCTTTTTTCGTGAAAAAATAAAGCAATAATATATGTAAAGCTAAACTGAAAACTTCAACTTAAATTTTTTTTCTTGAAATTAGCTAAGTTTGTTTCAAACCCACGGTTTCATTTTTGTACTAACTTATTTTAAATATGCTAAATACAACATACATATATTACACACACATATTTATGCATTTGTATATATATGTACATTGTACATATATAGGTGTGTGTGTCTACATATATATGCATACGTACATACATATATATATATATTTATGTATATATACACATACATATATGTATATATGCATATATATGTGTAAATATGTATACACAAATATATAGGAGTATATACGTATACATGTACATATATATGTATTTATATATGTATTTACATTTATGTACTATATATAATAATTTTTACAAATTTTATTTTTAAACAAAAATATTTTAAAGCTAATTCATACAGTATGTGTGTCAGTATATGTGTTCTCTGATATTATATTTGGTTATATTGGAATGTCTAGTTTGTTTTTTCGGATGTATGTTATTTGAAGCATTTGAAAAGCAAAAACGGAACAAACAAAAATTGTGATTTGCTATATTTTACAATAGTCGTACAACTTTCGTCGCTGTCAAATTCTACTTTTTAATTTCTGGAGATTTAGAGAATGAAGCGTATTAACATATTGCCATATGCTACTGTTTCCTTATTTTAAAAGTTCTACGCCCAAAGTAAGCAGGGGTGATGGAGAAGACGTGATGTATCATACATCTAATTTTTTTATTTCTCATCTTACTTCATGTTTTCTGTCTTAGCCAAAAATTGTTTAATCTCTAAATAAACACAAAAAATAACCAGCTATTCAGAATTGGCTTCGTGTAGTAACAAGAGCACTTCTTTAATTAATTAATTAATTTTAAATTATTTAAAAATGTCATAGTTTTCTGAAGTACTGTGGAAAATAAACGACTGCGTAAATAAAAAGGATATCCCGATTAAAGTTGAAAAACGAAAATAACGAAAACTACATTCAAATTGACTTCCTCCAAACAAAAACTTTGAATATATTCAAAATGAAAATATAAAACTTCCAGATAAGCTTAATAACAACATTGAAAGTTGTGCCAAGCGAAAGTTCGTTTAGTGAAGAAGATAACGTAAAACTAAATGTCGAAGGCAATAGTGTTGCCAAGCCAAGCAATTGCCTGACTTGAGCCAACTTTACTCAACAAACCGCAATAAGTGAGAGTAATAACGGAGCTGACAAAAGAAGGCAGCAAACCAAGTTGAAGAGCCAAATAAACGTTGCAACTGCTTCAGCAACGAATAAAGTAAAGAGAGTGAATGATAAAAACAAAAGTATGCCTAAGAAAAAAGTAAATTAGTCCCAGTAGTTAGTTAGTGCGTAGAAGGGCATTGTCTTGTTTCCCAGAAATCGGTAATGATAAAATGTTTAGTTCACCATCATTTCGGTCACAGATTTTGATAGGGTTAACACTTTCTTGAATAACTCTTTCATAAATTTTTTTCCTGCTTGAATAAGGGCTTGGTTGCGAACTATTTTCGTTTGCCTTGGAGACTCTGCATCACTGTCGATATTTCTCGCTGGTTGATCTTTTGACGTTGAGAGATAGCGGGCTTCTCTAAGGGAAACTAGGTCTTTTGTTTTACCACTGAAGGACACAGTGAATAAGACTTTCCAGGGAATTTTAAATTGATTAATTTTTATTTGTGTTATGTTAAGGTTTTCTTTGTTTAGTACCTACTTTTTTGGTTTTTTAATTATATTTTAGCATTAATTTAAGAAATTAGTCTGTACGAAGTAATTGTCAAAACTAAGTAGATAAAATCATTGTAAGGTATTTAATACATTAAGAACGTTGTAATGAAAAATGTAGCTTAATAAGTTAAGTATGAAATTTTTTGGAAAATAAAAAAGCATTCAAATCATACGCAGAAACTTTTCTTAATGCATATTTTCTATTTTCAATAAGACAAATTTGATTACTTCGTATATATACTTAAGTAAACTCTTTTTTCAGTGCAAAATATACCTCTGGCATGTACATACATACTACATATATATGTAAGTTAACACAACACTAAGAACACTCATACACCTAAAATAAAATATATTATTATTTCACAATAATAAGCAGGAGAATAAAAAACCAAATTGTAATACCTTTTATAACTAAGAAGTTCATTCACCTAAAATAAAATATATTATTATTTCACAATAATAAGCAAAGGAATAAAAAACCAAATTGTAATACTTTTTATAACTAAGAACGTTCATTCACCTAAAATAAAATATATTATTATTTCACAATAATAAGCAAAAGAATAAAAAACCAAATTGTAATACTTTTTGTATCTAAGAAAGTTCATTCACCTAAAATAAATTATTATTTCACATATATAAATATTTCACAATTCAATATTCAAATTATTTCACATAAATAAATAAAAAACCAAATTGTAATACTAAACGAAAGAATATGAAGTAAATTATAATTAGTGCTAAGTAAACGAATATGGTAATATTATTATTTCACAAAGAATAAAAAACCAAATTGTACTACTTTTTATTTAGTGCTAAATAAGCAAAAGAAAAAACTTTCTTAAAAAGTACCGTTTGAAAAAAAGTATAAAAAAAGCGGGAAAAGGACAGAAAAACATTAAAAAATTAAAGCTATCAGGAAAAAGGATAAAAAATCCGTGGAAAATCCCGAGCAAAAAGTGGCAGTGTAAAAAAAAGGTTAATTATTAATTTCTTAAAACAAAGTACCGTTTGAAAAAAAAGTATAAAAAAAAACGGGAAAAGGACAGAAAAACATTAAAAATCTTAAATTACCAGAAAAAAGGATAAACATCCGTGCAAAGGTAGTTCTTATTGGAAAAGTTTTTCAAAACAAAGTACCGTCTTAAAGAGTGTAAAAAAGCGGGAAAAGGACATAAAATTTTTTTCACAAAGACAATTATTTACAAAAAGCTACCGGAAAAAAAGGAGAAACCCCGAGTGAAAGTTTAAGCAAGGAAGTATATGAAATCTACAAAAGATTAAAAGTTCTGAAGCCGAACGAACCGGGAAACCAGAGTCAAATTGAATCAGTAGTCGGTGGACAAGCGGTACCCTAGTAGAGGAGCGAAAAGGAAAAATACTATTGCCCCAGAAGAAATGCTGATAATATTGTAAGTCATTAAAGTTAAGTTAAGCGAAAAGAATAAAATTTTTCTCTAGGAAATTTAGAATAAAAAAGTAATCAACTCAAGAATTGAAAATTATTTAGAATCGAAATTAGTTCACAGATCAATTATAAAAATATATTAAAATAATTAATTTCAAGGAAAAGATTTAAATTCCAATATTTCTAAAACACACAATACAAACACAAAACAGAGATGGATCAATTGCAAAACGCTATCACTCAACTTACAGGTGCACTTAATGCCCAGATCGAGTTAACCAAAACTCTTGCTACTAGAATAGCTAGTTTAGAAGTGAATTCCCGAAACCCCCAACAACAGGAAGTTTCACTATCAGTTCCAAGATCTGAAGAGGATCTTAAAACAATAAGCAAACTCCCAGACAGTGTCAGGGACTTGCAGGTATTTGACGGTAATCCCGTCCAATACATATCATGGATCCACAGTGTGGAGTCCATTCTTAGGGACTATGAAATTGTCAAGACAAAACCTATTTACAGGGCAATACTCCAACATATCAGGTACAGGGTTAGGGGTGCTGCAGATGCAGCACTAATATCCTATAACATTTTCGATGAAAATTGGGAGAAAATTAAAAACTGTCTCTCATTACATTACGCGGAAAAAAGAGACGTCCAAACACTAGAATACGAACTAAGTGTTATGAGACAGGGCTATAACACAGTAGACGACTATTCCACTTAAATCCAGAGAATCACTACAAGTAAACCATTCCCAAACTATACTCCATAGCGATGACTGTATTCAAGCACTCATAAACGAGTACAAGGAACTATTTGGTCCAGTTTCCAATAGCGGTACTATCGAAACTAATGTACATGCAGAAATCAGGACTTCGACAGCAGAACCTATTTATACAAAGTCATACCCTTACCCAAGCCATCTCAGAGGGGAAGTAAAAAAAGATAAACCAAATGCTTAACGATGGTATAATAAGACGTTCGAGGAGCCCATACAACTCGAACTCAAGAGTGCGATATTGAAAAAACCGCGTTCTCCACTAATAATGGGAAATTTGAGTTTTTACGATTACCTTTTGGACTCAAGAACGCACCGTCAATATTCCAGCGCATGATGAATGACGTCCTTTTGCCACTACTTGGAAAGGCATGCTATATCTATATCGACGATATCATTGTGTTCGGAAAAAATAAGGAAGATCATATCGAAAACTTACGCAAAGTTCTCCTTCTATTGAAAAAAGCTAACCTAAAGGTAAATTTTGAAAAATCTAAGTTTCTAAAAAAAAATGTAGAGTTTCTAGGACATACAGTATCCCAGGAAGGCATTAGACCAGATCCTGGTAAAGTAGCCGCAATTCAACAAATTCCGATTCCAAAGAATTTAAAGGAACTCAAAAGTTTCCGCGGTTTAGCATCGTACTATCGAAGATTTATTAAAGACTACGCAGCCGTAGCCAAACCACTTACGAACCTCACTCGAGGCCCTAATGCACAAATCAAGGCGAATAGATCAAAAACTATCGCCATACATCTGGATGAAAAAGCAGTTAAGTCTTTTAGAGACCTAAAAGAACTATTAACGTCATCAGAGATTCTAGCTTTTCCAGATTTCGAAAAACCATTTATCCTAACGACAGATGCATCTAACTTTGCGCTAGGAGCTGTTCTGTCACAAGGAGAAATCGGTAAAGACCGTCCAATTGTGTACCTATCTAGATCTCTTAATAAAACAGAGGAAAATTACTCCACTATAGAAAAAGAAATGCTTTCTATAGTATGGTCACTTGATAAGCTCCGCAATTATTTATATGGTGCTAGGGAGATTAAAATTTTTACAGATCACCAACCATTGACATTCGCATTAAGCAACGCGAACAATAATGCTAAGCTGAAACGCTGGAAGTCCAGAATAGAGGAATACAACTACAAATTAATTTATAAACCTGGCAAAACCAACACCGTCGCTGACGCACTTTCACGAATACCGACTAACGTTAACGTACTAACCATATCAGACTGTTCTCAACATAGTGCCGAAGAAGACAGTACAGACCTAATACACCATTGCGAAGCCCCAATAAACGTTTTCAGAAAAAAAATCGTAAAATAAAAAATAAAATCGCGCTACTACAACAGGTCTTTAGGAAATATTTTTCAAAATTTAAAATACGAATTACACAAAAATTAGTTGAAGACGTAATGGATAAGAAAAGTCAATTTTTGATTATTAAAAACGAACATAAGAGAGCTCACAGGAATGCAAGGGAAAATAAGGAACAAATCTTGGAAAAATATTACTTCCCAAATATGACAAAATTCATTAAGGATATTACCGGAACATGTGAAGTATGCAACAGAAACAAATATGATAGACACCCACCTAAACCAGAATTACAACCTACCCCAATTCCATCTTATCCAACCGAAATTCTTCACATTGATATATTGGAGATAAAAAATGAAAAATTCATAACGTGTGTTGATAAATTTTCAAAATTTGCGAAATTCTTCCACATTAAGAATAAATCGGTCTTGCACATACGAGACAAAATGATTAAATTGCTTCATTTCTTCTCTACCCCAAAAGTTATTGTAATGGATAACGAAGGCAGTTTTATTAGCCCAATCGTTCTAAATTATATAGAAGGTTTAGGAATTAAGACTTACTTCGCGCCACCTCAGAAAAGCGAGGTAAACGGTACAATTGAGAGGGTACACTCCACAGTAGTTGAAATGTTAAGATGCCTTAGGGAAGAGTATCCAAAGTACTTGCTTAAAGAGTTAATAAATATAACAGTCGACAGGTATAACAATACAATTCATTCCGTAACAAAAAAGAAACCTGCTGACATATTTTTTGGACGAACCGAAAGAATTAACTACCAAAAACTGACAGACTTTAGGGAAATAGTTAACAAAGACCTACGAAACGAAATACCCAGAAACCAAAAAATTCAACTATACAGACAGAATGCAAAACGCAAAAAACCAAAAAAATACGAACCAGGGGACACAGTATTTAAGAGAAACAAACAAATAAAGGAAAGGACAAACCTTTATACACCAAACAGACTATTGCAAAAGACAATAATGTAACGGTGACTACAGGCGATAATAAAAAAATTCGTAAGTCACATCTAAAAAGTTAAAATAAATAAAAAAAAATGGGAAATTTTTTTTTTAGTTTCTTCTCTTTCCCCTCATTTCAGACTTTTGTTACACATGACAAATGCTTCACTGGACATATACAAGTACAATAGTCCTATAGTAACCTTTAAACAGGGCATGGGCAAAATTAGCAATGGAAATTATCAAATCATACATACAATAGATTTAGAACAATATGAACAAGCAACAGATAAAGTAAGAATGGTTATACGCGATCAGACAAATCATATCGGAGCACTAAAACCACAAATACAACATCAACTTGACAAAATGGACAATATGCTACACCAGCTTCATATCCGTAATCCACGAACGAAAAAGTCTATAGACTGGATCGGGTCCGCCTGGAAGTGGATAGCTGGAAATCCGGACGCTACTGACTGGGATCACATACTAAGCAGGGCAAACAAACTGGAGGACAATAACAATAAACAATACAGAATTAACGAATTCCTAATAAACACGACTAGCAACATACTAGAAGAATACAACCAAATTATTACGGAAAAGAACGCTAATAACATTGCACAAGTACTTTTTAATAAATTAGGGTTAATAAAAGACGAAATAACATAAATTGTAATGGCATGTCAGCTAGCAAAAAGAGGTATAGTTCATTCTCAAATTCTGAATAAAAGGAGACATAGAAAACATAATTGCCCAAACTGAGACACTACCATACAAAAATGAACTTCAAGCACTTCAATATGCAGAACCTTCAGTGGTGATAAAAGGCTGCCTTCTTCTATACATTATCTCCTTACCACAGACAGATCAAACCACATTCAACAACGTCATTGTACGTTCAACGATAACGGACAACAAAAGAATATACGTTAAGTTTACAAATTTATTTATATCACAAACAGGGAACTATGGAGTCAAATGTAAGTGTATTGACATCGAAGATGTCACAATTTGTAAATCTAATTGCTTAGAAAAACTAAACTCAGACCGCTGCATTACTAGTATCCTTGCCGCTAGAAAGACAGCTTGCGAGTACCAGATATACAAGCAAGCAGTAATTGAGGAGATATCCCCGGGTACCGTTTTCTTGACAAATTATCAGGGAAACATTACACACACTAACGCCACCAAATACCTTAATGGCACCTTTATAGTAAATTTTTTTAACGAAACAATCATTATAAATAACACTACCTACTCAAATTGGCAAACGACTTCAGTGCAAGCGATGCCACCAAAATTTCAGAGTGACTTATCGCAAAAAAATATTAAGCTAGACCTACAATACCTTCATCACCTTCACCTTCAAAATATCGAAAACATAGATAACCTCTCTCATAAAGGACTAATCTCAGTCGGCTCTAATTTCACACTACTCCTGTGTTTTTCTCATAATAATATTTACTCAATTACGCCATAAATGTAGGAATGAGCATCAGACGTTAAAAATTCCTCCAATGACAAACTTCCCTGAAATAAAAATTAATTACCCATGAAATGTATATCATCGGGACGATGATGCTTAAGAAGGGGGGAGTTAACACAACACTAAGAACACTCATACACCTAAAATAAAATATATTATTATTTCACAATAATAAGCAGGAGAATAAAAAACCAAATTGTAATACCTTTTATAACTAAGAAGTTCATTCACCTAAAATAAAATATATTATTATTTCACAATAATAAGCAAAGGAATAAAAAACCAAATTGTAATACTTTTTATAACTAAGAACGTTCATTCACCTAAAATAAAATATAATATTATTTCACAATAATAAGCAAAAGAATAAAAAACCAAATTGTAATACTTTTTGTATCTAAGAAAGTTCATTCACCTAAAATAAATTATTATTTCACAATAATAAATAAAAAACCAAATTGTAATACTAAACGAAAGAATAGGAAGTAAATTATAATTAGTGCTAAGTAAACGAATATGGTAATATTATTATTTCACAAAGAATAAAAAACCAAATTGTACTACTTTTTATTTAGTGCTAAATAAGCAAAAGAAAAAACTTACAATATTTTTTATAATTTTATTAACTTTTAATGTAAAATAAGCAATTAATTTTAAGTATATAAGTCAGAATATTAAATAAAGTAAGGACTCTTGGTAAATACATCGGACACGAAACACGTGTTGATTAACTTGTATGTGTAATTTCCGGTTGAGCTGTTGAGCTCAGGCAAAATTTTAACTGAGTAGAAGTATAAAATACTTCAATACGAAATAGATTTATTTTGGCGAATTTTTTTAAAAATAAAGGCAAACACCTTAATTTAATATGCACAAATAACTTTTGCAAACATTGCAAAGCTATTCGTTTTTCTTTTCTAGTTTATCTAAGTTGTAATATTAATATTCGACCTGGTATCTAATCGTAGATGTTAAACAAAAGATAAAATATATGTAAATATTGCAGGACTATTCGGACAAAAAGCTTTTACTGAGAGTTTACTGCAAAGTACATATGTATGTATGTATGTATGTATATTTGAAAAAAATAAACAAAAAGAATTGCAGTGAAACGAATTCTAAAGCAAAGAAGATCAATAGGTTTCAGCATGCGCTTAAATGATGCAGAATCCTTCATTAATTTCCATTTTACTTACAGTTATAAAATTTTACTAACAATACGTTTACTTTATGGAAAATATCTATGGATTATTAAGTAACAAAGCAAAATGGCTATGCCAATTTTATATACTCGTAAATGGGTAACTTAATTCAACTTTCAAAAAAAAATTTAACTTTTTGTCATTTCAGTTCAGGTTTGTCTGGACAAAATATAAAATTACACCAATTTAAGCTGAGAGCTGTTCGTAAAAAATATTTTCTCTCTCTTTGTCTATTGTACTAAAATGACATTTAATGCGGTCCAATGAAATTTAATGCGGTCCAATTAATATTTCGCATT
Source organism: Epicampocera succincta (assembly GCA_932526305.1). NCBI lineage: Eukaryota > Metazoa > Arthropoda > Insecta > Diptera > Tachinidae > Epicampocera > Epicampocera succincta. The sequence continues at coordinate 9,816,604 of OW052039.1, read as the reverse complement.
TCAATTCTCTTTCAAATTTAGCAATTTTATAATGCCTTTTCCGTCACCACAATATTGTTTTTTGCTCTCTCACTGAAAATTCAACAACGTGTAATTGTACAATATACCAGCAGGTTATGATGAAACTTTGCCGCTAAACGGGCTAGAAGGTTTTCATGCGAATTATTCTTAAAACTTTCAAATTTTTCTTTAAAGGTATATGTAAGTGAGAAAAGTGGTAAAAGGAGTTCAGAAAACATTTATGTATTTCCCCATTAAAATCTAAATATATTAATTTGTGTGGTAACAACATAAAGTTTTACGCAAACAAATGCATCTTTGTACAGATATGCGATATAACCGTTAATAAATAATGAAAAGAAAAAATTTTCTTAACCTCTGTTTCTCCGGTAGCAGAGTAGAGTAAAATATTCGTATGTAGGCATGAGTATACATGAAGCAAACTTATGTCATTAAAAAGTCTACCAACCGAAGACTCTGATGAAAAAATAATAGCCAAAAATTTTTTAAAATAAAAAAAAAACAATAACAAAAACACACGATACAAACACTCAATAACCCAACAATCATCAATTCCCTATAGATACAACACAAATTGATGTTTGACTGTGAATTGTCGAAGATATGTACACTGGGTACCGAACTTTGATGCGTTCTATCAATGTGTGTATTTGGAAACAATGCACATACTCTGTATTTTTCAAAATTGCTGTAGTAAGTAATTAGGGATAGTTCTAAGTTGTGTTGTAATTCCAGCGATAAGATTCTTACAAAATGAATAGAAAATAAGTGTTGACATATTGGTAAAAAAAATCAATATAAATTCGCGGTTTCTGTATTAGAAACAAAAAAAGTTTGGAGTAATTCTAGCTTTCAAATTTCTCGAACTTATATAAACTTAAGCATCGTTGCAAAGTTTTTCACCACTAGGAAGAAAAATATCTTTACCTCTACAAACGTAGAAGACAATAGCAATATTCACAGTAAACTGTTTTTAAGTTCTAAGTTTTCTTCTACACGTGAAACACTTGCACATTTTTATAGACTTACATACATATATGTACATATGCCTATGTCTCCTCGCTTTTGTCTACATATGTACATGTACATACGAGTACAAAGGCATAGCATGAATGTATTGTATGGACCTAACAAGCAAAGGAGAACAAATAGTTCTTTATATACATATATATGTATGTCAATCTGTTAAATCATCAGAGGTTTCATTTATTCATGTTCAAAATTCACAATATTTTGATTACTTCACTTAATATCAATCCAAAATCGCATAAGCAGATATTAAGAAATCAAAACATCGAAAGTTGGGAAACAGAAGAAAATCAAGAGTGCAATGCTAAACATATTTGTATAAGTCAAAAGAAAATATGAAAAATAAAAAACGTAATAAACATTTAAGAGCATTGAAATAAATAAAAATATAATATACAATTTTAAAGTTTTTAAAATTTATTATGAAAATTGTGTATTATATTTTTATATATTTCAGTTAATATGACATTTATATATTTTAAAATTCTCTACATTTCGGATCCGTCTTAATATTTGTTTTTATTTGGGACATCAGTCGACATTTATCTGTCTTTGCGTACAGGCAAATTAAAAATTTTATAGTGTGATTTTTAAAGTAAAAAAAGCAATATAAAAAGAAACCATAATATTAAAGAAAAAGTATCAAGCAAAAGCCTTCAACCTTATCAACGTGTCACTATTCTAATAGAAACCAGTTATTGGTCATGTAGTCGGAGACAATGCAAAAAACTATTAAATGGAGAATTTTAATACAAACTGAATTGCTTACAAAAGCCGACACACATATAGCGAAATTTGTCTGATTTTACTTGCACAGTACTACCTTCCGAAATTAGAATTGAATATGAAAAAGTCGAAGTACACCCATATATTCTACTGTCCCTAAAATGCAAATACTGTCAACCACAACCCCGGTTTATAAAGACCTATTCCGACATAAATAGAGATATTGACAACTTCCTATCTGAAATGGGAACGGACCAGCTAAGCAAATCATTACAAATTGCTGATGGAAAACAGCCAGATTTCATAAAAAAAAACCGTTCAAAACAACTAACAGACAAGATCAAACAATTTTTCATGCATACTTTTTACTAAACATCAGTTACAACAACAAACTCTAACTTTTAGCTCCATCACATTCAATATTTTATTTTATCTGGTCTCTGATCTCTTAAAACAAACTCTCTTATTTCTTTAATAAATTTTTCTCACTCCATCATTCTTGCAATCTTAACATAATATCATTTAATTTTCAACCTACCAAACCAATCAAATAATATCAAATTTCAGCATTGATAGCACACATTGTTTCTCTTAGTCTTTTCCGAGAGAATTGCAGACAACTTTTATTGTTTCACAGGTATGTCAATACAAAAGTTTAAACGTAATAAAAAAATGTAAACAATAAACATATTTTAACTATCGCAAATTATTAATGGATCTAAAAATGTTGGTGCGGAACATGCTGAAGTAGCCGTAGCAACTATAATGAACTGCAATTGCTAATTAAAATCCATTCCCCTAAAATCATATGTATCCTTCTTGGATCCCTCTGGACTGCAATAATTTCGAATGTAAAATTTACAGTATATGTATAACACGTACAAACATATGTGTATACATAGCACACTATAATATATGTATGTACAGTATATAGTACATATATAGTGCCAACCAAACTACATATTACAAACAAGACATATAGAATTATGAAAACACAGTCCGATAGTGCAGTCACTAAAAGCAGATAGTTAAACCAACAACAACAAAATAAGTAAGCAACTTGTGTTTTTGATTCTGAGCTCGCGTTGTGGACTAAATATGATTGGAATTTTATAGTTTCTAGATTTTACCTTTCTTTTCCTGCAACACTAACACTTTCAGCTACAAAAGCTTGGGCTTAACAACTGTGGCTGGATTTCATAAGCTTTTTGTTATTATTTAGTAAAGAAAAAAAATTTATAAAAAATACAATTCGAAAAATTTCGTACTGATTTAATTGAAAAGTATTACGGGAAGTACATATATCCGCGGAAAAAGCTTTAGAACAACGTGCATATATCTGCAGATAAGTATAATGACACCCGAATAAGAAATTTTTTCGTATCGTTTGATACATGACTTACTGATTCTACAATATTGTCAATTTCTTAGTAGTGGTAGCTTCGAAATAGTTTCATAAATTTAAAAAATTATAGTGTGAAACAAGGGAAAAATGAGTGAAAACTTGTTGTTTTCCATTATGCTAAGAAAACATTTCAGTGATTTGTAGTTGGTTTAGTGAAGCGTTTACGCAAATTTAAAACTCTAATTTTACTAGGAGTATTTTGAGAAGCGTATTTAATACCGAAATACGAGAATTCATTTGCAACATTAGTGATTTGTAACTGTTTCTGATGTTGGATTGGCTTCACATAGATTTTTTTGGGCAGAAATAATTTGGTTAAGACCTTTCTTTGATCATGTTGTTGGTGATGGTGGTAATCACCATTTTGCTGTGTTGTAGCTAGATTTGGATGATGACTGTCGCCGTGGTGTACTTGTGACTGTTGTTCTTGAAATTGTTGTTGCTGTTGTTTTACAGGTGCTGTCAGTGATGCATATGTAGTAGGGTTTTTCAACAATAAAATACTGTTCTTGCTTTCATCAGGCTGCAAATGAGGCACCGGCGCTGATGACATAGATGTTGAATATTGCAAAGGCCGCTGCTTCTGTCCCTGCACGATTAGTATTTTAGCTATTGAATTTGCGTCATTATTTAATTGTTTTAGGCAAACGTTGATCACAATTATTATCATCAACTTCACCAATCGATGTAAGTGAAGTATCATTGCTGGAAAAGTTATTTTTCGCAGTCTGAAGAAGAGTTGATGAAATTTTGGTTGCAAATACAATATCCTCTTTCTGCTTTAACGTTTCATCCGTTTTTTCCAGATATGAGTCGTCTTCGAATTCTTCTTGTATAAGATCATTCGAAATAGATTGATGATCTTCTACAAAATTGGTCATTGATAGGCAGGGGGAGACGAAAGAATTATGTGTATCGGATTCATCATCAGATAAATCTAATTTGACCGTTGAATCATCCACATACCTATTTTTACTCTTGCTATTATGATTTCGTTTAAGGACACTTTTGCATTCAAGCTCATTTGTCTGTGACTCTAATTGCTCAAAATCGAATTCAGATTTTATAGTTTGTTCGCAGTCTGTATTATGTCACAACATGTCATCTTTTTGGTGCTGGCTATCCTCGATATTGTTTTCACTTAATTCAAATTCATCGTGAACCAAATCCAGGTCGATATCTGCTTCATCATCTAAATCAAGTGAGGACGAATGGTGATGATGTGGATGATGATGGTGGGAAGAAGACATCTGCATTTGTATATTGCCAAAATTGTGATGATTATTATTTAAGAATTTACTGCTGTTGTTATTGTTGAGATTACTTTGGAGATTATGATTATTGCTATTAGAATGTGATTGATATGAAGAGCTTTTGCTGCCAGTATGTCCAGCGGCTTTACTGTTTCCATCATCATCCCGCCACTTATCCATTGAACGGCGTCGTGTATTCATAAAAAAATTTCCCACAGTTGTTGGTTCAAGTCCAAGTTGCTTGCAATGGTTACTTGCATTTCCTTTGATGGTCTTTTTGTTTCCTAGAAGAAATAATAAGATATGTTTATTAATTATAAACGACTGGGTAACATAAACTCTAAGCTGTCGTTTACAACTAAACTTTTTTAAACGTTTCTATACGTCAAAACTCTAAACGTCAAATAAACAGCCAAGAATTATTTCAGCTCAAAAAAAAGTACTATTATATTCGCTCGCTATTAACTTCTTAATTCTTTTCGATTTAGTTTTTTTACACTATGATGTCAGAGAGGGAAAAATATTGTCAGAGCTGAACAAACCAAACTGTGAACCTAAAAAATATAGAAAACTGACTTAATCATAACATTTGTTTTAACCATAAATATGGGAACAACTGTTGTATATACTTCCGAATGTGGTTCTCATCGACACTTTACACAGCAGGCAAAAAAAATGCTCAAAGACTGTTGGTCGAATAAATAGATACTATTGTGATTGACATCTACATTATTAGTCAGTGGTGCAATAGTGTATGTTAATGGCACCATCCACCCCTATATGCGAAAAACCCAGAAAAAAATTAATCTCCACAAAATAAAAAAGGTGAAAAAATTACAAATCAAAAGTTTTTCCTTGTCTAGTAGAATAAAATAAACGATGATGTGTTCTCTCGCTTTAATGAGCAGTTATTTATTATAAGGAATGAGGGATTAAAAGCAAATTCCACAATAACCGATACGGAATTAAAGGAATGAAATGTTTTTTATGTACAAATTCCGCCAACGGACGGGAGTTTAGAATAGTTTCTACTTCTATTAAAATTGTTTCCAATTCTTCGTAGGTTACACCTGCGTTGGATATGTTTTTAACTAAAATGGTCCCTGAACAGACCACGTGCAGATGATGAGCTTGCGGAGGCCCTGGAAGCCTATAGGGCTGACTTCACCGCAATCCAGGAGGTGCGATGGGATGGGCCGGGCAAAAACAGAATGAGAAATTGCGACATCCAATACGGTGATTGCTACAAAGAGGCAGACTTAGGCAAAAAGTCTTAAGCTTTAAATACGTGAGCGAACGCCTCATTACAATCCGTATCAAGGCTAGACTCGGCAACATTAGCCTAATCTGCGCTCACGCCCCTACGGAGGATAAAGATGACGACAGCAAGCATGACTTTTATAATCTCCTAGAAAGAACATACGATCAATACCCCAGCTACGACACCAAGATCGTCCTAGGAGATTTCAACGCAAAGCTGGGCAAGGAAGACATCTTTGCTAGAGTCATCGGGAAACACAGCCTGCATGACGACACATCGGATAACGGACTTAGGCTGCTAGATTTTGTAACGGGGCGCAATCTCACTGTAGCAAGCACGCGATTCCCTCACCTCAACATTCACAAAGGGAACTGGCGGTCCCCTGATCAATTAACCGTCAACCAAATTGATCACATTGCGATCGAAATCCGGCACTCCTCCAGTATTCTTGATGTCCGAACATTCCGAGGAGCCAACATTGACTCCGATCACTTCCTTGTTGTAGCCAAGGTAAGATCACGGATATCAGTAGCAAACCGGAGTAGAGCACGACCACAACAGTTTGACGTCGCAAAGCTACAATCGCAATCGACCGCTGGGGAATTTGCCGATCTAGTCTCCCTTAAGCTCTCAGAGAGTCCAGCCCTGCCAGGCGAAACAACCGATGAGGAATGGAACCGGTGCCAAAACGCCATCAGAGATGCTGCCTCTGATGTATTGGGTTTTAAAATGCCACCCGGAAAAAACCCATGGTTTGACGACGAGTGCAGGCAGGCACATTCAGCGAAGCTAGCAGCATATAAGGCGACGTTGGAGAGAAGGACGAGAGCAGCTCGTGAGCTCTACGAACGGAAGAGAAGGGAAGAACACCGGCTTCTCAAAAAGAAGAAAAAAGAGCACGAGAAGCGCGCGATCGAGGAACTGGAGAGGTGTTACGGCAGGAATAATATCCGAAAGTTTTACCAACGGGTAAAACAACTATCCAATGGATATAAGCTTCGGATAGAAGCCTGTCGTGACAAAGAGGGACAAATCGTAGTAGAGCCGCAATCGACGCTGAGAATCTGGAAGGATCACTTCTGCAGACAGTTTAACGGCGAACAAAACACCGATTCCATCGCCAGGCAGAATATTCCACTCCAGATAACGGACGATGATGGTAGAGAATTCCGTCCCCCCGACCTGAATGAAGTCAAGATAGCAATATGGAGATTGAAATCAAACAAAGCTGCAGGAGCGGACGCACTGTCCGCGGAACTATTTAAGGCAGCCGGAGATGACCTGGTTGGGCGCATGCACCAGCTCATCTGTAAGATATGGTCGGAGGAAAGCATGCCCGACGAGTGGAATCTCAACATCGTTTGCCCGATCCACAAAAAAGGAGACCCCTTCAACTGCGCCAACTACCGAGGAATAAGTCTCCTGAACATCGCCTACAAGATCTTCTCTGCCGTTTTGTATGAGCGCCTGAAACCATTCGTGAACAGTTTGATAGGTCCTTATCAGTGTGGTTTCAGGCCGGGGAAGTCCACCATCGACCAAATTTTCACACTACGGCAGATCCTGGAAAAGACCCAAGAGATGCAAATCGACACCCACCACCTATTCGTCGATTTTAAGGCCGCATATGACAGTGTGTATAGGGACGAGCTATACGAAGCCATGTCTAGTTTTGACATTCCTACTAAACTCGTCAGGCTGTGTAGGATGACGATGGAGAACTCTCGCTGCTCCATCAAGGTCGGTAACGAATTCACCGAGACCTTCAATGTCAGAAGGGGATTTAGACAAGGTGACGCACTTGTGACTTTTTTAACATAATTCTTGAGAAGATCGTGCAAAACTCACACGCCAACAACAGAGGCACGATCTTCCAAAAGTCCGTGCTACTGCTAGCATACGCTGACGACATTGACGTGATTGGTCGAACACAGCGAGCCGTCACTGAAGCGTTTGCTGGTATTTCAACGGAGGCGGCCAAAATGGGTCTAGCGGTGAACGAGGGCAAAACGAAGTATATGCTGTCATCAAAAAAGGACGCGCAACACCGACGACTGGGCCAGAACATCACCATAGGCAGCTATAACTTCGAGGTAGTGAAGGACTTCGTCTACCTTGGCTCCCAAGTCAACAGTATGAACAACATCAGTACCGAGATCAAACGCAGAATAACTCTTGCCAATCGCTGTTTCTTTGGGCTCAAGAGGCAATTGAGTAGTAAGGCCCTTTCTCGAAAAACCAAGTTGACACTATATACCACTTTGATAATCCCTGTACTTCTTTATGGCGCAGAAGCATGGACGGTGTCGAAGGCGGATGAGGAAGTCCTTGGTATTTTCGAGAGAAAAGTTCTGCGTTCAATCTTCGGCCCTGTTTGCGTTGATGGTACGGGTTGTACAGCGACATGAGCCTAACCAGGCGCCTACGGATCCAACGGCTAAGATGGTTGGTCCATGTAGAGCGCATGGAGAATACTGCTCCGACCCGTAGAATCTTCGATTCCGAACCTGTGGGACAACGCAGTAGAGGACGCCCACGGAACCGATGGCGCACACAAGTGGAGAGGGACCTCAACCAACTTGGTGTGTAAAATTGGAGAACGCTGGCTAAAGACCGTGCCAGCTGGAAAACTTTGTTGGTTGAGGCCCAGGTTCACCACGGACTGTAGCGCCAAAAGAAGATGTATGTATATCGGCACACACTCAAGAACATTGACCAAATTATTTTTGTGTAGGTTCAATATCGCGCGCAAATTGTGACAATTTATATATACATACATATATACATATGTATATAAATTATATACACACATATATATATATATATAAATTATATACATGTATATATAAGTATATAAATTATACAGCAATGTACGCCGATGTAAGTACATAAGAAGGCGGTAAGTTAAATTTTAATAAAAGTGGTCAAAACGATAACAATATCGAATGTAGTGGATACATGATTTTCATTGTCAACCTGTATAACTCACGAATGTAGGAGTGTGGATTAAGGTAAAGCCTCATTTCTTTATCCCCATGCACTGTCAAAAATGTTACTTTATAGAGCACACAAAAAATAGATGTAACAATCCAATTCAAAAGTACATACACGATCTTCAACATCTCCTCCTTCGACTGGAATTTTGACATTGATATAAAAAAAGTTCACTCTTCATGGACAGACAGCGAACATTTTAGGTACATATATTACCAACAACCTTACAATAAAAATTAAAACAACAGAAAACCAAATAGCGGAGAACAAAGCCCTACATATTTAAAATCTCCCCAACCAATAAGAAAATACCAAGATTATTGCAACAAAATAATAATACTTTACTTTAAAGGACAGTGGTTCTGATGTACAATAAGTATTAAGCATAATGGCAATGTGTTTGAATAATCTATCAATTTCAAATTTAATTTTACAATTACATTACGATTGATTCTTAATATGGATAATTTTACAATAGAACAATATCGGATGCATAAATAATTGCAAAAAAAAACAAAAATTCACTGAAATAAAATCACGTCGCCCAAACTTATTTGAATGCGTAAACAAATACTTGAGAAAATTAACACCAAACGCCTTTACTGGTTCAAAGAAAGAACACCCTTTTGGATGTATCAATCCTTACAGTTGAGATCGAGAAAGCCTTCGGTAGGACACATAATTCTAAATACAATTAACAAATGGAAAGTCGGACCAAAATCAATTATATAAAACTTATTCAAAAAATCATAAATTTCGTGTAAGAATAAATGATGTTCAGATCTGCGATAGTAAAAACTACAACTTCCAGATATCGTCGATAGTTACTAAATAACAGCTCCTGCGACATTTCGCCTTTAAAATTAAATTTTTTTAAGCCGATCATATCAAATGAGACTGTTCCTTTAAAAGGAATATACTTTTGTGGGATTTGTTGTGAATTAGCGTTTTGTTGGTTTGAGTATGAGCCCTAATGTTTGTCTTCTTTTGTTGCAAGTCCTGTCAATATGTATATACATATGTATGTATGAACATACATAAGTATACGTAATTCTGGAATGTTCTTTATTATTATTATTTTATGTTTATCTTTGTCCTTCATATGTATTAATATCTTGATATTCTATTGTTACATTAGTATACGTGATTCTAGAATGTTCTTCATTGTGGTTGTGGTTAACATGAGGCCCGAATTTTAATTTCTTATCCAGTATAATGCCCAAATACTTGATTTCTGATCTCACTGGTATAACATTTTCGCAACAGAACATAGCGTGGGAGGGGATTCGTTTCGGAGACTTATTAAATGGAAAAATAATGGCTTGTGTTTTATTGTCGTTCACCTTGATTTTCCATTTATTAAAATATTTTTGACTTGAATTCAAGCTCTCTTGCATTTTCCTAATTATCGCGTATGAAACCTTACCGCTACACATAAAAGCACTGTCGTCAGCATAAAATGCGGCTTCCTGGTTTCTGCGTAGTGTGATATCTGACGTATATAAAGAATAAAGTGTAGGTGATAAAACAGAACCCTGTGGTAATCCCGCCTGCATACCCCTTTCACTAGACGACTGGTTGTCAACGTACTCTACAAACAGACGACTGTCTAAAAAGCTTTGAATAATCCTTTGTAAATACAATGGAAATCCATAGGAATTGAGTTTAAACAAAAGACCATTATGCCATAGTGTCGAAAGCTTTTTCGTTTTCTAGAAAAATAATACCCGTACTCCTACGATTTCTCCTATTATTTTCAATAATATTTACTACTCTTTTTAATTGATGTACGGTGGAGTGCTCTTTACGGAAACGGAACTGATGTTTATTAATGATGCCGTTTTGCTCGGAGAATTCAACAATTCTGTAGTGAATAATTTTCTCAAAGACTTTGTCTAATAGACCTAGTATAATAGGCCTATAACTGGAGGGCAACTTGGGATCTTTGCCAGTTTTGATAATAGGAATCACTTTAGCTTTTTTAAACACAATGGGAGTGTCCGCTTTTTAAGCAGAAATTGAACAGTTTGCTTAAAGTTTCAAAAAAGTATTCTGGCATATGTTTCAGAATAACACTATTTATACCATCTAAGCCAGGAGCTTTATTATTTTTTAAAGTGAACACAAATGATTTAACTTCCGCGAAATCAGTAAATTCAGCATAGTCATTGTCAGAAAGGACTACATTGTTAATACTACGTACGTAGGCCGAAACTACCCCCTCTAAAGGAGATGTATTGTTAATCGTGATTGCATGATTATTAATGCAAACATCTGCTATGGCATTTGCCTTTTCAATACCAGTTTTCAAAACTTCGTCGTTTATACTAAGATCGGATATAGTAGACTTCTTACCCCTGAGAGCTTTTGTCCATTTCCAAAATTTTTTAGACTCGGATGGCAGTTTGGAAATAAAATTAGACCAAGCCACATTTCTGTCCTCGTTCAAGTGAAAATCGACTAGTTAATTCAAGTGTTTCAAAATGCCGATTAAATGGATTCTGTATCCTGGATCTCTACATCTCTGAAGCTTACGATTATAGTTGTTTCTCTGAGAAATTAACATTTTAGAAGTGCTAGAAATCTCTCTTTGCCAGTGATTTTTTGGGCCGACTGGAACCTTGTCAGAAGCTTCTCTAACTAATCAATTTATCCAATGATTGATCAATGTCAACATTGTTTAGTCCGATCTGTCCAATGTTGTGGTACCTGATTTTATTCTCGACCCAATTTTCTATTTCTACCCAGTCCACGCGGTCATACCGTGTGGTTTCGAGCTTGCCCATAAATACGGCATGAAATAGGTATATGGTCAGACTGTAAAATATTCGGGTGCGATTGTAATTGTGAAAAAGTAAGATTTGTATTAGTTAGTAAGATGTCTACAGTGGATGGTTGAACCGGGGTTGTGTTTTGTCCGAATTTAGTGCGATTGTCCGGATAAAATATATAGTAATTGGAGCTAAGATGATGTCTGTAGAGTTCCCTGCCTGCTGAGTTATTTGTGCCACAGTTCCAATTCACATGTTGTGCATTGAAATTACCAAAAACAAAGAAGTCATTTATAGAGTTGGTAAGCAACTCTAAGTCCGTTTTGAAATTTAAAGTATAATGAGGGTTATAGGCAGCAATAAAACTTAGTGGACGTCCATTTATTATAACTTCCACAGAGATATTTTCAATGCTCATAGTTCTAATTTTTGGTAGTATTTTATGGTCTATACCATTTTTAACTGCTATGAGTACTCCTCCTCTATGCGTTTGTCGGTCTTCTCGATAAACTTTGTAGCCCCCAAGTTTGAATTTATAGTACGGTTTCAGGAATGTTAAAAAGAACATCAATATCTCTTTCGCGAAGAACTTTTTCGAGCTGTGAAGCTGCTGACTCTGTTGTTATGCCTTGAGCATTCCAGGGCATAACGATAACATTTTGACTACCCATGATTTAATATAGCATGCTTGAGCATCATGCCAAGCACTCTTAATTTGTCAAATTTCGACATTTTTCTAAGGCATCCACTGCACTGAAGAATATATCCAACAATTATCGTTAGATATGTCTTCTTCATTGTTGCCGGCGTGGGGTCTGCTCTGTGGAACATCGGAGTACAAAGTCTTCCTTTGTGAGGTGGGCACATCAGGAACCCTTTGTTGCTGCCGTTTTAAGAGTTGAGGGTACTCATCCTCATTATAGACATAGTTATTTTCAGGTCTGAACCTGGAGGTTATTCGGAAGCGCATTTCCATATAATCCCTACGACATGGGCAATTCGGGTCATCTGACCTGTGATTTACATTTCTGAGGTTCCTTTTGATACAGTTGTGACATTTGTATACAATACTGGCCTCTTGGTGGCTTTTGGCCAGAGAGCACTCTGCCTGGGCATGGCTCCCTGTACAAACTGCACAGACAATGCCTCTATTACAATTTTTTGCACCATGTCCATACATATAGCACTTTGAACGTTGTGTGGGTCCTTTGTTACCTTTCAGTGGTCTTCTCCAGTGGACAGCAATATTACTGAAGTATTTTATTTTCATAACCTCACCTTTTGAAACTTCTTGCTTATTGAACTCCATCAAGTATATGGCGTCCTCAGCTGTAGTTCTTTTGGTTACGATTTCTTTAAGACCTACAGGTGTTATGTTATGCCATTTAGTGAATTAAGCCTTTAATATTTACGGATCCGTTCTTGTTAAACCAAATAATACCAACTTAAAGTGCTTGGCGTTTTTAATCTCGTGCGTATAAGAACTGTAGTTTAGCTCACTCAGCTTTTTTATTGCAGCTTCGTAGAGGGCCAGTGAGTTGCATGTGACCTTTGTGCCAATTGACATGCGCTTGTACAAGTACTCCTTATCTAGTATTTCAAAACAAACTTTTAAGAAACTGTGACACAATTGGTGGAATTTTCTCCTTTATAACTCTATTCTCTTCTTCTTCATCTGATAGCAAATGAAACCCGTTGATACTTCTAGGATCAACCTTTTGCTTTTTGAGTTTTGGGCTATTACCAAAGTAATCTCTCTTCCGACTATCCATAGACAAAAAGAATTAACGAAATAATACAATTTTTCAATAAATCACGAGTAAGAATAACACGTTGTTTACAACTCAAAGCAATGTTGCCAATACTATTTGATATTTGGCTTTGTCTTTCATATGTATTAACGTCTTAAGAACGTAAATGTCGTATGTTAAGATAAGTGATCAAATTAACTATTCGATAATAAATTAAGAGGACGTGTTTTATGTGAACCTTACACTTTCGAAGACACTTTCTTCTACAGATTGGTCTAACAATGCAAATCTAATTACATCTTATGTTGCTGCCAACATTGACCGGCATATATTTAGTCTAAGAATTTTATTTTAATGCATCCTTATTTATAGCTGAAGCATCTGCCATAATTGAAGTTGTCAAAATAGCTCTACTGAAGCAATGCAAAACAGTTCTTGCGCTAATATTTTATCAGTTGCAAAATGTATCTGCAATTCGTTCACTACTAAAAAATTAACCGCATTCGTAACCTTTTAACACCGAAACACATTAAAAGTTCTTTGGGATATGGGCTGCCCATTAGCGTACCCTGACTGCAGACAACACATCAAAATATGGTCGTATAAATATTAACGATTTGAAGAGCTTTTATAAGAAGAGCAGAAGAGAAGAGAGAAGAGCTAAGTAATATACATATGTATGTATGTTGGAGGTTTTAAGCTTTAAAGTAGCCAACAAAATTTATTAAATTTTATAATTTAAAATCACTGTAAAGCCGTTCAACAATTATTCAATTTTTTAGCTTGCAAGCTGAAGAACACAGATAAACAGGCTTTGCACAGAGAATCTAGAAAATCAGTTTCTTTGCAGACAAGCTGTGATTACAGTTGTAATCAGTTTTGCGATTTCTTAAGGACTGGAAACTGAAAGAAACTGTAGGCAAAGAACAAAGACAATAAATATTAGTAACCTTTTTTTGTTCTTTTAATAGTACAATCATTTGTATATTAGCATGTTATTCCTTTTCTTGGAGTAACAAAGGTTTTGAATATACTTAAAAATTGAAGTAATTGTTTGTGTTTTATGTCATTATACATATGTACGTACATATATATGAATGTATGCACATATATCGAACTAAAATCCGTTTTTAATTAAATTGATGTTTCTTCCATTGTCAAATACTAAGCAAGTAGTAGATTTAAAATTTGTTGTTCACTTTCGATTTATCCGATTCAGAGCTGGCAGGCAACCCTAGATTGGAGTGAAATTCGTTGGTGGTTCATCATATTTTATAACTTTTATTCACGAATGTTCTCGTTATGTATCAGCTTATTTTCTAAAATATGTAAGTGATGCTTTTGAAGCGTTTAATAATTTTGCTACGGTTGAGAGAAGTAGACTTGGCGGAAAGTCGGAAGTTACAATCACAAAGAATTTATAAATTCTAAATTTGAAGAATTTTTGCTAAAAAAAATTAAAATAACAAATCGCCATTGCTGTGATGTGATATTTTGTTAAAATTCTTTTAAAGCAACTGGTGAAGACAAATTTTATTTGGCAGAAGATATTTATATGGTGCAACCCAAAATGTTTGGAAATCAAAACTATACCAATAAAACTTGTATGTATGGCTGGTAGAAAATGGAATAAGAAAGTGAATTGAATTGATAGAAATGGATTTGACATGTTATAAGCCCTACGTAAGTGCATACAAAATGATAACGCATTATTCTTAATCGCAAAATTAATCGATATGGTCATTTCGGTCCATCCACCAAAAACGATACACTAAATCGCTGCTCCATGACCAAGTGAAAAATGTAACAAGCAATGTGAAAATAACGGCATACCAAAGACTTGTTTGAGCGTTAATATTCATAGTATATATTTATGCGTAATATCGTGACCCCATTTGATACGCGTTGTCTCAAAACTTTCTCAGTTTAACACATATTTATTAAAAAAAATATATCGCAACCGCTAAATAAGTATGTATGTGCACAGATACCTCGAGAAAATTCCAGTATATAAAATTACTTTTTCTAACAATTCTAATAATTTTGATTGCTTTACCGACTCGGATTGGGCAAGTAACAACGTTACAAAAAGGTAACAACGTAGATAACAACGTACCAAAAAACAAAAACAATTACTGTAAAGATTCCAAAACTCAAATAAAAAATTTTAACCAAACAAAATCAAAATTCGATGCACATTTGAACCTGCTGTAGACATTTGTAGATATTTCAAGAAGGCTGTCATATACATACATATGTATGTAAGCTAGGATGAACCATTAACGACACAGATATACTCTTATCCTTTTGACTAGCATAAGATATTTTTTGAATAATTATCAATGTTGGGAATTTTGCATAAACACTTTTATTATATTTAGTTAGGACCAAAAATTATCAAGGTTGAGAATTTTCCACAAACACTTTTATTATATTTAGTTAGGACCAAAAATTATCAATGTTGAGAATTTTCCATAAAAACTTTTATTATATTTAGTTAAGACCAAAAATTATCAATGTTGAGAATTTTCCATAAAATACTTTTATTATATTTAGTTAAGACCAAAAATTATCAATGTTGGGAATTTCCCATAAATACTTTTATCACCATCGAGACTTACCTGTAACGTAACAAAGAAAACTACGATTTCACAAATTACCTTTTTTATCACTAACTAAAATATTTTAAAGACTGTAATAGATTATAAGAATTCTCAGCAAGGGTATAAAAACTACTGTAAATACTTTTGCTGGCCAGTTCATAAGTAGACTCATTAAGATAGAGTTAAAACTCTACATCCTAAAACTACTTCATAAGAAAACTCAATCAAGAAGAGTACAAACTCTGAGAAATGAAAAACATAGTTTTAATTTAGTTTTAAATTTATTAAAAATAAAGAATACTTCAAGATACAATTGGTATCTTGAAGTTAAAATATTTTTTGTAAATAAATAAGAAATACATTTCTTAACTTGTATGTATGTGAAGGAAGAAAATATTAATAAAGTCTATTTCTTAAAAAACAAAGAAAATAATGACAATCAGAAATCAAAAACTGTAGTTGTTGAGTTTAACAATAAGAAATCAAAATATCATAATATCTAAAAGCAAGTTTAAAGAAACGAAAGATACTAAAAAATGTATGTATGTATATAATTGTTTAAGTAAATAAACTTTGAGCATTTTCAATTATGCAAAAATTGATTTTAATCAATTGGATATAACTTACTTTAAAGGACTGGACTACACTTCTTGCACCGAAAAATTTTTCAAACAAAATCTGAAACAACAAATTTCATCGTTCCTCGCTTAGTGAGAAAAAGGTGAGGCTGTATTTCAATTCGGCAACACTACGTTTTTAATGGAACATTTCCATTGATCTAATTTCAAAAAACAACGTCAAAATAAGACGCGTAAATTCAAGCAAGTCAAGCAAAACAAAATGCAAATTAATTGCATAAAAAATATCAATTAAAAAATGTACTCATATGCGATAATTATGGCTGAATAGAATGATCGGAGGAATATGCTTCGACTTTCAGCTGATTTGGACTCCATATGAAAGAATGTGTATTTATAAAACTTCTTTTATATGTAAATAATCGATACAGACACATTTTTTCGCACCTTTTCAATAATTTTAATTGCAGAAGAGTCTTGCATGCCATTTCAATTTATGTACTTCGTTATTCCTGCAATTCGAAAAGGGTTTTCGATGCGTGAAACACAGAAACGATGTAGAGAGTGGTTATAATGTAAAGTAAAAACATCGAAATCTAACCTAAAAGTCAAGATGATGCGAATCAATCATATCCCGTTTCACTGATAAATATGATTTTTTTTAAATATTATAGAAATCATTGTCATGTATTCCCCAATGACCTGGCGTCCATTTGCACTCGTAAATTTGGCGATTGAAATATTTGTAACAATTGTGGCATAATTATTATTAATATTACACAAACTTATATGTAGATTTCGCCACACACACCCTCGACTTTAATATAATGTTTAGATCTGATCGCAATAAGAAATTTATAAGCAAACTTTCATCAGAAATTAATTTCAAAATGCACTTTCACGAACAATGTGCAAATTATAACAGTAAATCACCGTTCGCTTCAAAGAGAATCAAAACTACAAGCTGAGCAAAGAGTTTATTGACATACAGTGGCTCACAGCTTATTTCGTGCAGATGGAAAGCAAAACGTTTTATCGTTGTAGAATTAAAACTAACGATGATATTAAAACAGAAGAGAAACAAAACATTTTTGTGCAGAGTTTATTGACAGTGTAAAATGAAGTAAAAATTTGTTTTTGTAGTATTTTTTTTTTAACATATTCAAAGTTTTTTCGATACGATCCCTGTAAATACATACAAATTTATGAAATACGTCCAAAAAAATTTTTTGTAGAATAAAAATGTCATAATAAATACATAAAAAATTATATAAATACTTAATGGGATTTAAATACATACATACATATGCATGTATGTATTGTAAACTACTTCATATTTATTAATGGTGGATGAGTAGGCAGAGTATTCGACCAACACTGGGCCCTGAACAATCAAAACAGCATCAGTTAAATTCTGACATACTCATCCCTGCAATATTGACTAAAAACAAACAAATAGCAAAACACTACACGGCATTGCATATACATATAGGGGTCGATTTCTGAGTAGTGGTCCAAAAAAAATGTATATATGTATAAGTATACAGCTGCTGTCAATATAATAGCACCACTATAAGTACTGTCAGCGTCAAAAGAAAGTGTACACCATGTTTTATTCTATCAAAGTGTTTATTTTGGCATTGAAATATTAAAGTTTTTCTAACTTTACATTTATTTTCAAAACATTGTACAATGCTATTAAAATATTTAAATAAAAAATTTAAATATTTCAACAAAAACAGCACGAAAAAAATAAAAATACTCCATATTTAATGCGTCAAAAGAAAGTGTACACATGCAGTAGAATAATGGTCATTTAAAATTACGCAAAAAAATTTACCGTTATTATTTGTTTTTGTATATAAATTGTTTACTTATGATGTTTTCTGTTGTGCTCATGTGATTTCAAATTATTTAAATTTCTTATTTCGTGGCGTATGTAGTAATATTAAAATGGACAAGCAAACTGCAATTAAGACAAGAGAATTGGTCATAAAATTTAAGGCAGAAGGTAAATCTTTACGTGAAATTGCCTCAATTATTGGATATAGCCATAATAGTGTAAAAAAAAATTATAGATAAACAGAAAAAAATTGGAAATTTTGAGGATCAGCACCGTTCCCGGAAACGGTGACGTCTTAATGACTTAGAAATTAAGTCCACTGTGAGAGCTGCAAAGAATGATCCAACTTTAAGTGCGGTGAAAATATCAGAGCAAATGCCTGAATCCTCTTGTAATGAAGTAAGCGTCCAACAGGACAGCGACCCTAAGCACAGCGCCAAAATTGTTAAAGAATGGTTGTTGTACCACACTCCAAAACAGTTGGATCATCCCTCACAGTTACTGGGCCACAATCCAATTGAACATCTGTTGGAAAATTTGGACATACAAATAAGAAAATGAACCATAACCAGCAAAGACTCTCTGAAACAAATTTTACAGGAGGAGTAGTACAAAATTCCAACGAAAGTAACATCGAAATTGGTGGAATCTATGCCCAAGAGGCTAGAAGCAGTTTTAAAAGCCAAGGGAAATCAAACAAAGTATTAGTCATTACATTTTTTTAATTATTCTGAATATGTACACTTTCTTTTGACGCATTAAATATGGAGTATTTTTAGTTTTATTTTTACTGTTTTTGTTGTTGTTAAAGTATTTTTATTTTTTATTTATATATTGTAGAAGCATTGTACAATGTTTTGTAAATACCAGTAAATATAGAAAAATTTAAATTTTTTAATGCAAAAATAAACACTTTTATTTAAGAAAACATAGTGTACACTTTCTTTTGACGCTGACAGTATTTATTTTCATTACGCAGCAATGCTTGTATATTTTTATCTATAACTTTACAGTCCCGTCACTACAAGTATATTCTTTTTATAAATAACAATTTTTAGGGGAAATAACTATTGTTTATTTAAAAACATGTTCAAAAACGTAACTGCATTTACTGAATAGTCTCAAAATAATAGCATGGATATTCATTTTAATTAAAACAATTAAAAACGGTAATTAGCTTTGGCATACGTATTATTCAAAATAATTTTTAAGAATTTTGTCGCTCTAGTGTCCACAATGGGTGGTACTAAACACTGTACAAGTGAAAAAACCTAAATTAATTAAAACACTAATTAGGTTGCTTAAATAAAATGATAAGAAATGCTATTACTTTTCAATTTGAAGCCGGAACACGTGGACGAAAAGCTGTAACGCCACCCGCAATCGTCAGCCGCATAGTACGGCAAATAAAAAACCCTTTTATGTGAGCTGCAGAAGTGAAACAGAATTGGACCAATAAGCACTGAGTCAATATGCAGAGACTTAGAGAATATAATGTAAAAGCTCACAGTCCAAGAAAATTCCCTCTTTTAACACATAATGTGTCCAAACGGTTGCAGTTTGTTAAAAATCACCCAGACTGAACACTTGTAAAGTGGCGTAATATTCTGTGGACAGATGAGTCCAAAATAGTTTTATTTGGTGGAAGGGGTTCACGATCCTATGTTAGAAGGCCACTAAATTCGGAGTATAGCCCAAAATTTACCGCAAAGACTCTCAAACACGGAGGTTCCAGTGTCATGGTATGGGGATGTTTTTCGTACTACGGTGTTGGGCTTATTCACCGTGTAACTACCATCATGGATGCAGCACAATACGTCAAAAAACTTAAGGAAGTAATCCTCCAGTATGCCACTGGTTCAACAAGTCAATGACCCAAAACATACTAGTATAAGAGCTAAAACGCAGTTTTAGGACAATAATGCACCTTTGATGGAATACCCTGTACAGTCTCCTGATTTAAACAACCATAAGAAGAAAAAAGTATGCGAAGTCAAACCGACTACCAATAGGGGTCTTTGTGTGACAGTGCAACAAGTCTGGCACTCTATTTCATTAGATAGGTGCCAGAACTTGGTCAATTCTATAGAAAGACGCTGCAAAGCAGTTATTTCTAACAAGGGTAACGCAACTAAATATTAAAAACATTACGTAAGCATGCATAAGGGATAGCTACTCACATTACATATACTATACTATATTATTTTTTCTT
The DNA here is from genome assembly GCA_932526305.1 of Epicampocera succincta. Lineage (NCBI taxonomy): Eukaryota > Metazoa > Arthropoda > Insecta > Diptera > Tachinidae > Epicampocera > Epicampocera succincta. The sequence continues at coordinate 9,796,157 of OW052039.1, read as the reverse complement.
TCAGTTCAAGATAAGCAGTGCTATTATTGTGACAGATGATTTTTTCAGATTTTTGGGAAAAAGTTCTTTTTTATATTAATTTGAATTTAAATGAAATAATTTTTCTTTATATTGTTTTTTACATTTTTTAACATTTTGAAAAAAAATAGAAAAGCTTTTTTTGAATAAATAAGATTTTGTTACTAGTTTGCAATCAGGCTTGCTAGTGGTGCTATTATTTTGACAACAGCTGTATATAAGTGGCATAAGAGGCTTATTCTTTTTACTAAAACTACAAAAACTAATCTTGCTGACTTTATAAAAATATTTCCATTAAATTCTCTATTTGTTTAAATTGTAATTTTATTTAAGTATATACATATATATATATATTTAACCTTCTTTTTGCATAAATAAAAAACGTATTAAAAAAGTACTATTTCCATCCAAATATTGTAGATACGTTTAGTTTTATAAAAACCCCTTCAAATCACACTGTTAAAATGTATCAAAAGCACATAAAAAATAAATGTTTTTAAAGAAATTTAACTTATTTTTAACATACACGTAAAATAATATTAAGAAAGAAAAGTAATAATTATTCAGAAGATGCTTTAAATAATAAAAAACGATTGTTAGAATGTGATATCAATTTCTTCATACGATTCGCTTTCATCGTTTTGTACGTCATTTGCAGTAATATTGCTTACAACTTCTTCGTCACATAAAGGTTTTGTAATTCTATATCATTGGTAGTAAATTCACATAACGGTCCACCACCAATATGTCTTGTTAATAATGCAATATCATAAAACGTCACTCAAAAACATCGACTAAGACGGCTTTGATTTTAAAAGAACTGCCTGATAATCTACGCTTTACAATACATATGTAGCTCTGACACTAAATCCCGTATTTTATAATTAAGCCTTTATTAAAAAAAGTTTTTGCTATGAATTAAGTAAGAGATTAAGCATTATTTTATGATTTGTGAAATAAATGTGTGGAAAGTTGGAGAAAACATTTTAAAATCTGTTAACCAGGAGTGTCATAGAAATCAACATCATTGGGATTGGTTTTTAAAACGAAAAAAAAAATAACTTGGTGTCATGAATTTCAATGTTATCGGTTTTATGTTCGAAACAGAATTAGTGTTCGTTTTAGGTGTCACAGAAACCAATACTGTCGGTTTTTCTCCTGAGAAAAACCAAGCAGCTAACAGCTGACAAATTTCATTTGCGCGGTTTTATTTTTGTCTTCCAATTTGATATTTTGTATAAATGTAAGTAAATTTTATACTACAAAAAGGAAATATATTCTTATGGATTCTAAGATTTGCTTACATATCTAGGCGAAAACAATAAAATAAAACTCAAAGCTCCATAATCGTGGAGTTTGTAAGCAAATATCCAGACCTAGCGAGAAGCATTACAAAGAGGTATAAATCAACCGTACTATTTGAGGAACATATGGTGGACACTGTGCTCCTACCCAGACAGACTAGAGAAGTATCCAACAACTCTTTATTAAGACCCTTCATATAAAAATCGCAACGAAGCTGCAAGTTGTAGCATTGGCGGAATCTTAGAACGGGATAGATGTTCTTTTATTGCGTCTAGGACCATTCAAAAAGGTGTTTTGTTTAGTCGCTAGTATCCTATGAACCTGTAAAGCAGCTTTAAATGTGAACGCACATTATAAACTTTATGAAAAATATACTTACGCTGTCTCCCGCAGCGCAAGCGGATTGCTACAATCTCGCAATGTTTTTCTTCTGAACTTTTCCGAACGCTCTTCCTCCAATAGCAAATATAAAACAACAGCATTGCTCATTTTCCTTCTTTTTTATTTAAAATACTGAAATTTTTGATATTTTGAATAAACACTATATTTTATCCAAAAAATTATAACTAAAATTGTACACAATTATACAAATGTAAACAACAGTTGATTCGAATATTGGTTTTATTTGCATTCGAAAACTACAAAACCGACTTGCTTTCATGACACCAAATGAAACCAATATTGGGTTTCAAAACCGAGAAACATGAAAACCGAGAAACATGAAAACCGACTTGGTTTCTATGACACCCCTGAATATTTTAAATGTGTGCAGATAAATGCACAAGTATGTATGAAAAACAAAACTTAGTTTATATCTCTAATCTCTGTCTCGGATTATGAATTATTTACATATCTGGTTGCGAAAAGGAAAACCTATCCGAAAGCGCTTAAAAATGAATATGAAAGTTTTAAAACTTCATTATTACCTCCTATGTCATCAAATGCCACGTTAGCACCAATAACATTTTTTTCTCTGAAGCTGTCATCTCCACTACTTTCAGTAAACGATAAATTTATGCTGACAGCAGCACTGCACACTGACGCGTTATCTATAATATTGGAACTATCAACTTCCTGTTTTTCAAGCAGTAATTTCGATTGCTGTATATCTATTTTAGCGACAGTTTTCGCTTCTTCTTCTTCAACCATATTCGTATTATTTTTACTGATGTTTTTATTGGGATTTACTGGTGAATTTCTAGATTTGGTTGGAACGACCTTCTCAACTATATCCTCGACTTTCGTTTGCTTTTGTTTCTTTTTTACAACTGTTTGCCATTCGCCTTCATTCTCCTTTCTAACAAAATTTTTTGACACTTTTTCAGATATTTTTGTTTTGGTATAAAAGCTCACAGTAGTTTCTGTATCAGCTTGTTGTTTTTTGGATGCATTTTTTTTTTTGGTGATTTATCGTTTACTAACTGCGTTTTGCTTGGTTTCGTCTTTAACGTATCGCTGGACGCTTCCAAATTTATACCATCGCCAGGTAATACATTTTTTACTCGTTTCGTTGTTCCTTTCTTTTGACAGTTTAGTCTTTCTTCTTGATGTTTATTAGCTACTTTTTGTTTTTTAAATGTTTGTAGTTTTTTTGAAATTTCTGGTTTTTGCGAACTGAACTTAAATAACAAGTTTACCGCCACGAGTACTGCGGCGACTGGTATAACAAAAACTAAGTTAAGTCCGCCTTCCTGTAGGCCAAACATATTAAAAACAGAAGACATTTTTACGATTGACTTAAAACAACTGTTTTAGCATTCGTAAATTTTTTTATCATTTGTAACTGTAATAAAATTCGTACACAAACAAAAACTAATTTAAATAACCAATACAAAAAGAAATTTCGTTTTCTAAAAATGCCACATTCTTAATATTCTTATCAACACGAAACCTGAAAGCCTCTACTTTTATTCTATCGGCGGTATAAAGTTTTACTTGGGGACGGTTTCAATTAACAGCTGTTATAGTGTGGAGAAAATCATTCTTCATAAAACCTAATGTGCCGTTGGTTTTTGGTATCTTTGAATCCGTGGTGAATTTACCAAGCTAATAAGCTACATGCATGCATAAATATAAACAAAGAGCAAACAGAAAAAATTCACTTAAAGGAGTACATACATATGTATGTATGTATACTAACACATATTACAAAACTTCACTTTTTTATGTAAAATTTGCCACCCAATGATAAGTACTTTATTTAAATATTTTAAAGAAAAAACTAGATATATGTAGATATGTATGTATGTATCGTACTTGTATTAACTCAAAAATCAACTCGTACCATTCATGTGCCCCTGTGGTAAAAAGTTACTGTTGCGGGTAAAGCGGCCCAAGCTCAAGATAGCCAATGTGGATTTTAAACACAAGTGTAAGAATTTTAGAAAACTTTAATTCTTTATTCTTACGCTTTAATATGTTAAAATTCCTAAAATTATAAATAAATTCATTATACAAACTTACATACTAAACTGCTGATATACTAACTTTTATGTATGACTACTCCAAGCGAAGCTTCGTAATCCTTATGACCTGAACGAATGAATATCTTAAATCTATGTAGGTGTTTTATATACCTATGTATGTGGTCTCGATTAAATATGGCCTCATAATTATACCGCGTGGAAAATTAAAAGGAATAATTGAACATTTTGCCATGCTCATCTCTCTACATATCGATAACAGTAATGTCATATTAGCGATTTATGAGTGGCGGTAACACTCCCCCACAGTATGGCGAGATTTCGAAGACTTACTCTACTTTCTTTCAGCCACGTCTAAAACCGCTAATTTTGCAGCAGGTCTTTCTAAAACGCCACAAACTGTCAAAACTTTTGCCTTTCGTACTTGTCCATCTTCGGATTTGGCAACTTCGATGACCTTTCCTTTTGGCCACACGTTTCTCGGGTTATTTGGATCAACCACTATCACTAAATCTCCCACAGATATGGGTTTGGCCTTTTGAAACCACTTTGTCCTACACGTCAAAGTAGGCAGGTACTCTGTCACCCATCTCTTCCAAAAGATTTGTGCATATTGTTGTGAACGCAACCAACTTTCTTTAAGTACAAGACCTTCGTCGTCGTACGATGCAAGGGGTTTTAAGCCACTGGAGTTGCCAAGCAAAATATGATTTGGTGTGATCGCTTCTTGATTTTCGCTTTCTATTGGGACATATGTAAGAGGACGGGAATTTATAATACTTTCGACTTCAGCCATCATGCTTTGCAGCATTTCATCGCTTGGAAACCGTTCTGTTTTAATATTGTAGAGTACAGTTTTTACGGATCGAACTAATCGTTCCCATGCTCCTCCCATATGAGGAGCAGAAGGTGGGTTAAAGTTCCATTTGGTGTAGGACGTTGTAAAACTTCGTATTAGCTCGTTCTTGTCCACCTCTCTTAAGGCTTCACGCAACTCTCGATCAGCAGCGATAAAATTAGTACCATTGTCGCTGAAAAATTCTCTTGGGCTGCCTCTTCGCGAAATAAACTTACGTATTGCCATGATACACGAACTTGTATTAAGCGAATAGACGATTTCAATATGAACCGCACGTACCGTTAAACATGTAAATAGCGCACCGTATCTCTTTTCTTTATGTCGGTTAACAGTGACAAGCATAGGACCAAAAAAGTCAAGACCCGTGAATGTGAATGGTGAGAGATACGAACCCAGTCGAGCCCGAGGTAATTTTGCCATCTGCGGAATCTCCGGCATCGCAGTTTTAATTTTACACATTTGACACTGCTTAATGGTTGATTTACAAACGGTTCTCAATTTAGGAATATAGTATTTTTGCCGCAATTCATTCACCACTGTCTCAAGGCTACTATGACGGTACAGATTATGGTAATGTAATATTAAAAGGGTTGTTAGGCGGCAATGTTTAGGCAAAACGGCTGGATGCTTCAGTTCCTCCGGAACATCAGCATAATCAATTCGGCCACCTACTCTCAACACACCTTTATGATCCAAATACGGGGACAATTTATACAAAAAATTTGTTTTTGTTAATTTATTCTTTTGTGATAGACAATTTATTTAATTTTGGAAATATACTTTCTGCGTATCTTTGATAAGAGTCAGTTCTGCTTTGAGCAACTCAATTTGAGTTAGTTCCTTTCCACAGGAAGGCGTGATATCTCTGTTTCTACGGCAGTAGCAAAAACGAATTACGTATGCAGTTGCCCTTAATGCTCTGCACCACCGAGAAAATCTTTGTAAGTTTATAAGTTGTTCTATACTTCGTGCCGTTAAATGGCACTCTTTCAACTCGAGCTTTGTTTCCAAAAGTTGTGTATTGGGTTCCCGCCATTCTTTCTCTGGCAACTTTAAAAAATCAGGGCCGCTAAACCAGCGCCCTGTATTCGATAGATTAGGTTTATTTGTGCATCGTGTTGCTTCGTCAGCTACATTCGTTTCCTGATATCCAGGACCACTCGTCCACCTCTGAAATATCGAGAATTTCACTTACACGAACTGCAACGAACTGGTGATATTTTCGGTGGTCGGAGCGTATCCAGCTTAAAACTGTTCGTGAATCTGACCAGAGTGTTTTTCGATTTATCTTAACGGTATGATGTTTTTCAATATATTTAGCAAACCGAGCACCAATAACAGCTGCCATCAGCTCTAAACGTGGTATCGATAAAACCTTTAGTGGCGCCACCCTAGTTTTTGATCCACTAAGTGAAATAGCGATTTCGTCCCCACAGCACATCCTAAAATACGCTACGGCGGCATAACCGTTTTCGCTTGCATCCACAAATACATGCAATTGAACATCTAGGTTATTATAGTTTTTCAATGTTTTAAGATAACAACGAGGTATATTTACATTTTTTAAATCTGGTAAAAGCGCTAGCCAGTTTTCCCGCCTTAATTGTTGATTTACTAGAATATGTTCGTCCCAGTCGATATTGCTTCTCCAAACTTCTTGGAGAACTATTTTCAAATACATAAGGAAATTTCCTACAAGCCCTAAAGGGTCATAAATGCTCATTAGAGTTCTTAAAATTTCACGTTTGGTGGGAATTTTGTTTCCGAGAAGAAGTTCGCTGTTTAAGACAGACTGCGACAGTTTAAAAGTTATATTGTCTTCCCCAGGGTTCCAAAATATGCCAAGTACCTTTTCTGTTACTTCGCCTACACTAACGTTTAGGCAAATATTGGTCAAAGGGTTAGAAGAGTTCAATTCTTTCAAAACGCTATCATTATTCGAACACCAGTTTCTAATTTTGAATCCTCCCTCACTATGAATGAATCGCACAGTTTTAGCCAGTTCGGCGGCTTCTGCAGGAGTATCCGAAGAAGCAAGAAAATCATCTACGTAGTGGTTGTCTTTGATGGCAGCAGCGGCTAAGGGATACTTGGCTTCAAATTTTGATGCGTTGAGGTTTTTAACATACTGAGATATGCACGGAGCGCAGGAGGCACCGAATATCATAACCTTCATTACGTACACTTCGGGTTCTTTGTTGTCGTCGCAGCTGCGCCATAAAAATCTTTGCACATGGCAGTCTTCATCGCGTATATAAATCTGATGGAACATTTGTTCGATGTCACCACAGATTGCAATTTGCCTTTGCCGAAAACGAAAAAGAATAGCTGCAAGAGAAGACAGCAAATCTGGCCCTTTGAGCAGCATAGAGTTAAGTGAAATACCATTTGCCTTCGCGGCCGCATCCCAAACTATTCTTGTTTTATTCGGTTTGTTTTTGTTAAATACCGGAAACATTGGTAAATACCATACATTTTGTTTATCATCTTCATTGTTTACTTTGGCTATGTAATTTCTTTCAAAATATTCAGAAATTGTTTTTTCGAAATGTTCAAACAACTCTTTATTTTTTCTTAGAGTTTTTTCGAGACAAATCAGTCGTCTCTTCGCCATATCAAAGCTTTGTGGAAGTGTAATATTGTCATATCGCCACAGCAAAGCTGTCTCGTAATGGCCATCGCATCTTTGTTTCGTATATGTTTCTAGCAAACTTAATGCCCTTTGGTCATCTTTTCCAAGAGCTGGAGTATAGTTACTTATCCCTGCTAACTCAGTTGTATAAAACTGTTTGAGTAAGTGAGTAAGAATTTGGTCGTTTTCACCTTTACACTCGCAAGAGTAAAAATTATATTGAATTTGGGCCTTTTCTCCAACACTGGAGTTGCCACATATTAGCCAGCCGAGGCGAGTATGTAAAGCGACGGGTTCGTTTTTCTTGCCTTCTTTAACACGAGTTGGCACACATAATTTCAAGTTATTTAATCCTAAAAGTACATCTGGTACAGCATTTTCAAAATCGGCGATGGGTAGCCCTTTAAGGTGCGGAAATTTTTTACATAACTTTTTATAATTAAAGCTCTGACTCGGAAGCGATAGTTGTTTAACCGTACGAACAGAAATAGAAAATTCAGTTTCATTCATACCTGAAATTTTCATTGAGACTATTTTTGAGTCTTCTTCGTTGCGACCTATTTCACCTGTCCATTTCAAGCATAGAGGTTGTGACTCACCATTTAAATCTAGTTTATTAATTAATTGTTCATTTACCAGACTTACAGACGAACCCTCGTCTATAAATGCAAAAGTATTAAAACGTTTATTATTGTTTCCGTATATTGTTATCGGTATAATTTTAAATAAGATTTCATTGCATTCATTCCTATGGGCTGCATGTAAATTATCTCTTTTGCTTTTATTTTCAGTTTCTCTGGTAGCGTTTGTTTCTCTATCTTCAGTCATGGATTTATGCAGCAATGTATTATGTTTTATTTGACAATTATTTTCTCTGCAAACGATGCTGCTACTGCAAATACCGTAGTGACGTCGCAGGCACAGTTTACATAGATTGTACATTCTTACTAAGTTCCATCGCTCGCTTCTATTCGCAGCCAAGAATTTTTTACACTTCTCAACACTATTGCAGTTGCCAAAACACACTAAACAGATCTTTTTTATTGACTTTGATGCGCTGCTGTCACTTTCTATATTTATGCTGCTTGCTGAGACACCGACTTCGTATATCCAGTTAGCGAATTCAGTCAAACTAACTCTTTTGTTATTTTTTGCTAGTTTTATTTTTTGTTCACCCCAGTTAAGTTGAAAATGTGATGGCATTTTCATTATTAATTCATGTAATAAAGATGAATTGGTCAGTTCATTTATTAAACCACTGGCTTTAATTGTTGTTTCTAGGCCCTTTACTTCCACGGCGAAAGAGGTAATTGTGCTCACTTTATTTGTGTTCAGTGCTGGTAGTGATCTTATTCTATTTTTTAGTGAGTTTAATATTTTTTCCGGTTGTCCGAAAAGCAATTTTAGTGTAGATAGAGCACATGGTACACCCGATGGATGGATCAAAATATGTTTAACAGATCGAAGTGCTTCCCCCTTTAGAGAACTTTGAAGCCTGACAAGATTTTCAGCGTCTGTAAAACCACAGACTGCTGTCGACCAGTCATATGTGGCACTAAACAAGGGCCATTCTTCAGGAGTGCCGGTAAAAATTGGAAGCTCTTTTGGTACTGACTGCCGCGTGCTTATTTGTTGTTGCGAAAGCCTGTGAGAAGGTAATATAACAGGTTGGAGGTTTAATGGGTTCATGGAAAACGTTGAATCCATGTAACCAAATTGTACAGGTGTCTCTCATGTGTGATTTTCTGCATTTACGTTGTCTGAATTATTACATAAATTTGCAGTTGTCGGCTGCTGACGGTTCGTTGTTGGGTCATTAATAAATGAAGACATGTTATTAACGAATGACGTAGTTGTACATACGGGCGGAGTTATTGTTTTTGTCGTATAAACTAAGTCATTACTTACGTTTTGGCAATATGGTTTAGTAGTGTTAGGCATTTCTTGCGTTGTTGTGGCTTGTGGTACAAATGTGTAAGGTGGCGTTTCAAACTGACGAGCTGCGGAAACTATATTTTGGTGTGCGGTTGCAATAGCCGAAGTAGGGGGTTGGATTTGATTATCTAACCACTCATGTACAGATCTGACAGCTGAGTGTTTATTAACTGATTGTGCGTCCTCGAAGTCATCTACTGCTTGTTCGAGAATTTGGTATTTCTTTTTAATGAAATCTCTTTCAAGTTGTGTCTCTTCTTCTAGACGTTGTAGCTCAAGAGCTTGTCCGCGGGAGCGGGTGGTGGCCGAAGAGCCACTACGAATGGAAGAGGCAGAATCGATCGTGATTTGATGTTGTACCGTACAATTTTGGCAACTCCACGTAGGTTGGTCTTGATTGCTGCTGAGATTGACACATGGTAAATGAAAATTAAGATGGCACTTGCTGCATTTTATAAATTTTTCGTTGTCTGTGGACTTGTTGCAAATGTTACAGTTGTTCAGTGCAGGACTTAACTGAGTTGGTCGTTGACGACTTAGTGGTTGACCCTGTGAGGGAGTGGAAGGTTGCATTCTTTTAGGACTTACGTTTTAACACCCAAGATGATTCCTTCAAACGATCCGATGAGGCACATAAAAGAATTTTAATGTTGCGGGTAAAGCGGCCCAAGCTCAAGATAGCCAATGTGGATTTTAAACACAAGTGTAAGAATTTTAGAAAACTTTAATTCTTTATTCTTACGCTTTAATATGTTAAAATTCCTAAAATTATAAATAAATTCATTATACAAACTTACATACTAAACTGCTGATATACTAACTTTTATGTATGGCTACTCCAAGCGAAGCTTCGTAATCCTTATGACCTGAACGAATGAATATCTTAAATCTATGTAGGTGTTTTATATACCTATGTATGTGGTCTCGATTAAATATGGCCTCATAATTATACCGCGTGGAAAATTAAAAGGAATAATTGAACATTTTGCCATGCTCATCTCTCTACATATCGATAACAGTAATGTCATATTAGCGATTTATGAGTGGCGGTAACAGTAATGTCATATTAGCGATTTATGAGTGGCGGTAACAGTTACAATTGTTCCAAATAATATTAGAAAAAAATTGTTGTGATCTCTACTGCCAATATGTTTATTTTCTAGGCATGCAAGAAATCAAACTATTGTGAATAGTAATTATTTGTACAGGGTTACAAAGAGTACATTTTTTGTGTTCTTTAAAAACATGCGTATTAGAGATTCCAACTTTCTTTACTAGAGTAAAAACATTTAAAAATTTCAAATATTAAAAAGAATCGCTAAAAAATTATATGTGCCTACAAAAGTTTTTGATTATTGATAGAGGACCTATGTACCATTCCAGAAATAGTCCCATTGATGAAACTTTATTTTTTGCTTTTATTTATTTTCCCTACTTAATTCTCCTTTCTTAACATTCTCCTCGTACATACAATCGGCACTGCAGCATCATTTAATTTTACGAGTTCTGTGCTGCAGGAGCACTACGAAAAATAAAACAATAAGCTAATTGATATTCTTATATATTAAAATTTGTTTTTTTTTATATAATTTTTTTCTAACTAAAAATCATACCGCTCTATAAAATTTTGCAGCTTTTTAATATTGAAATTTTTAAGCTTTTTTACTCAAGTAAAGCTAGTTGGCAGCACTAATAAGCTTGTTTTTATTGTAAACAAGAATAGTATCGGCCATGTTCTGAAAAACGCATTTCGCTTAAAATTTTCGTTTTCGATTTGAAAACGCCAAATAGGTGTTCTCAAGAACGCATATCGCTGGACGTTCTAGTTTTCGATTTAAAAACGCCAAACAGGTGTTCTGGGAAACGAAAACGCTACAGCGCTGGCGTTTTCAAACCGCTAGTGTATGCTGAAACGATCTGGTCGTTTTTATTTAAACTACACTCGAAAGAGAAAATAAAATAATGTAAAATTTAAATTTAATATGTTTTGTTTTTATTTGAAGAAAAACTTTTAACATTTTTTTACTATTTTAATTAAAAATATGCAATTTAAAATTTTGCTTTGTGTTTGTCAATTGTCAGTATCATTTCTTTACTTTTCAACTGGCGATTTATGCAATAAGCTGGTCAAATTGATCTTCGAAAAAAATTTAGTCCTAGCGGTGTTAACTTTAAAATTACCTATTCGGTTATTTGTTTTCAAACTTCTGATAATATATTATTTGAAATTTATTAAGTTCGCATATTTTTATTAAAAAGTTAAAAAATATATAATTAAAAAAATAATTTAAAACCTGTTGCTGAACCTAAAAACATTTACGAAAGCTAAAAAATTTTACAAGATCCTATTTGAAACCGGCTACCCGTGATGAAACGTACCAATTATTCGCAAGTGTTTATATGTAACATCTCTAAACAAAAAGAAGAAGCATTGGGATTATTGCACTGATATTTTACAAATAAAATTAAATAAAAAAGCTGCCTGTTACCGTTTGACAATAAATATTAAAATTTTAAATACATTCATATAGCAAGTGAATACCCTAAAGGCATTTTAATTTTAACTATTTTTCATAAAATTTTTTATTTTAATCATAAAAATAGTCGGTTTAATTAAAAACTATTTCAAACAAAATTTATTTTTTGATAATTCATTTAATTGACGATTTTTTTTGAATAACTTTTTCTGTTTTTATTTTTTGTTATTATAAAACATATGTTTTTTCTTTGTTCGAACACAATTTCGAAAAAGGCAAAACGCCAGCAAATCGCTTCGTTTTCAGAACATGGTTAAATGCGTTTTGCGTTTTAAAAACGATTTGCGATTTGAAAACGCAGCGTTTTTCAGAACATGGGTGTATATTTTTGCAGCCGTGTAAAAAAGTTTGCCATTCATAATAGTTTCATTTCTTCTTTTTTTTATATTTTTCAGTCCGGCTTTAGGTCAAATAATTGAAAAAATGCAATGTTTTTTTCCTTACATTTTGTTTATTAACCAACAATTGACACGATCCGATAAATCTTTGCATACATAATACTCAAATAGATTATGACGCAGTTTTAGTTTCATTTGATGTAGCTTTATTATTTCCCAATATGTCTTTGTACTTTGCTACCAAATAAAACAAATGGGATAGACTTCCAAATTAAACAAATTTTCTAATATAGTGAAAAGTTTATTTCGAGAGATATTGGAAAAAAATGAGAGATTACATATGAGATTTTTAGCAATAGCTATGTCGTAGTGGAAGAATTGCTAAATAAAATATATATGTACATACATATGTATGCATGTATGTATGTAGTCGAATGGATGTTAAACCTAAAATTATAACGAAATAAGTATGTTGACGATCTTCTTAGTATTGTAAAATCCAGTCTTAATAGAGAATTACTGGTCACAATGGAAATTGTGAACAGTCTGAAATTAACAATAAACTTCTCTAATACAGACTTCTCAATTAAAGAAAACAAAGAAAGAAATTTAAATTAGACTAATATACACCATAACACCATATCATACACCTATGGCTTCTAGAATATTAATTAATTTCGAGTCGGGACACCGTTAACACATAATTATAAACACCGTCATAAAATTTAAGTAATATAGAGTTTTATGAACTCAATGGAATAAAGCTCAAGCTCGTTTCAAAAACCATTTTCCAGTTGAGCCAGGCTGAACACTAGATTACTTCCGTAATTTCAACTTAAATTACTTAATTTCAACAATCAATTAACTGAAGCATCCCCCACGTTGCGTTCTATGCTGTATTTATGTACATATATACATATGTATGTATATGGATTTTGATCGTTGGGTGTTTGTATTTATGTATGCGGGTCCTTAATTGAGCCTTTAACTCCAGCATATTACTTTGCATTTTCTCTTGAGTCGAATTCATTAACGCTTGCACAGCTTGCAGTTGTCGGCTGAATTCGTTACGCATGTCATCCATTTTCTTTGCGAATTCGGTGAGTTGACTCTACCGGCAACTCCACTTTATGTTTCTCCGGCACTGGATTTTTCCTTGTCGGTGTGCGTTTTATTCTTCCGATTTCTACTTCAAAGGAACTCAGGCTTGTAGGTGGGACTCTCTTGGTTCTTTCACAGGTTCGTCTGGGAGTGTTGTTGTCGCTCAATAAATTATATTATTATTTATTTCCTTTAGACAAATCACAATTTCGCATAGATACAATTAAACCAACAAGCGAGATGTTGACTTCCAGTGGCAATAAAAAACAAAGCTGTAGCTTTTGAGCAATAAAGAATAAAGATTTTATGCAGCTGGCTGCCACGTAAGATTCTGTGTCACAAGCTAGAACAAACTCCTTGTGTATAAAGTTTTCACAACGTTTATTAAATATTGAATTAATGTTGTTTGCCTGGCTGGCTAGACGTGACGTTTATTCTTTAATTTATTACTCGGAATCCTGGTACAATGATTTTGTAAAGCTTTAAATTATTTATCTTAAGTTGCCATCTCAACTACATCGCATCTACTACAATTACAACTATTCGATTTTTGAAACAATTTGCCGGTTTATTAATAGTCGCCATCATATAACTTGTCGCGATAAAGCGTCCGTGGCTTGATTTTCTTTCCTAGGATTGTAAAAGCCTTCTAGCGTTTATCTTTGCTCTGATGTCAAAATATTTTTAAATTTTTTAAACGCATTTATTTCTTTTACTTTGAGATTAATAGGAATTTTCTACCGATTTCTCTCGTTTAAGGAGAAAGTGGGTTTGCGAAACCCAACTACAACTTCAATTCATTTTTCAATGAAGCGTTCATATTTTGGGCTCAAAAATGCCCCGACTGTATTTCAAGGTTCTATTAATTTTACCCTTAAGAAACAAATAGGAGAAATTTGGAACATCTTTGTTGATGAAGGAGATCAAGTCAGACATATCAATTATCCGTTGAAACATACTCGGAGTCAATTTTGAGTTTATACTGTGAGCGGAACGTTCTTACTAGTCGTTTTTTTTTTTTACCGAAAAGCAATATTTTTCCATGTTCTATCTACTGGAATCCAGAGTTTAGATCTAAGGTGGTGAAGTATTTCGCTCAGTTTGATTGTATGACCGATATGAAGCGGATACTTATCAACTGTCTTATAATTGAGTTTTAGAAAAATTATTGGAAGTTTTTCATTATCCAAGGCATCTACACTTTTTTCAGGTCCATGCTACACCCTGGTACTCTAATGCAACAGATTCAATACATTGTCTTTTCTTATTAACAATTTAATTAACTCTTTGGTATTGTAAAGCTGAGTTGCTATCAAATGTTGCTAGGCTTTGGAGTTGATATGGTTGCACTTCTTCACTATCATGATAATTGGATGATCGTGTAACACGATCTAACTCCATTGGGTTTGGCTGATTCTTATTATAATTTATATAATATTTTTTTGTAGGTATGAAAAACTGCTGTCAACTGACAGTTTCATAAGATTATTATGTATATGTATGTATGTATGTTCAAGGCGTACTTTTTTCTCTTCAAGAGAGAGTTCGAACATTGCAGAGCCTCTTGGTAATTAACGGCCTTTGTATACAATTTTCCAACTTTGGTCATTCATTCTGGCTGAGTATGCAGCATTCTTGTTAAGGTATTTCGTTATTCTTTGCGGCAGATAAAACCATTTGTTGTTCTTTAAATATGCAATCCAATTATAATAATAAGTCCACCGAAAGTCTAAAATTTCGTAGGGTTAATTTAGAGGAATATCTTAAATTTTAATGTACTCTGATTTTACTTCTTGCGCAATATTAATAAATTTCATTTTAATGCATCCAAAAAAAATTTTTGGGCTCGATTATGGATAGCAACTGACAAAAAAATTTGGATTATGAATGGCAAATTTTGTCAGTTGCCAAGAACTTATCGAAAATTGTATTTTGACACATTAACAAACATAAATAATGTAAACAATGACATATTTTCTGTGAAAAAAGTTTTAAGTTGAAAAGAAAATAACAATTAAAATGATTTCATCAATTGAATTGTTCTTGATGACAAAGAAGAAAATATATAAAACGCAGTATCGATTAAAAAATGTTTAAGAGACAATTCTAATCTGTTCTGAATTGGAGTGTTAAATTGCTGCTTGGTTATTTTAACCATTTTCAAATCTGAAAACAATAAATAATTAATTTCTTATGCTTAAAAGTAAATGAACTTTACTCATTTTTTTATCTACCACCCAAATTTGCAACCTAAAATTCTAAGTTACCAAAATTACTTAAAAAAGCAACTGAGGTTGCCAGCTTTAGTAGCCAGTTGCTATCTGTACTACCTTTTTGGCAACTGCCGGCGCCACTGAAGTTCGGTTCCTATCGATAATCCAGCCATTAAATTCTTTATATGACTACTAACCTTTATATTTTTAAATTTTTTAAAGTTTACTTTCAAGGCCAATCATAATAGTGCATTTAATTTGTACTTTTTAGTTAAAATTTCTATAAACTTTAAATGAGAATTAAAATCAAGTCTTATTTTTTGTCTTAAAATGGTCTTTCAACAACAAAATGAAAATATAGACACAAACGACCGACGTTTATGTTAAAAGCTAAACAGCAAAAACAAAATTTCAACATTGACATACTGAACTTATATGAATTTATTCAAAAACTATTTTTATTCTTATGGTAAGTTAGAATTTTTCATCAGTTTGTAAACAAAATGTTTTCAAAGCTAAACATTTTTAGTAATTAATAAAGTAATAAAGAATAATAACAACAAATTTCAAATTTCTTTTGATCAAAATATTTATTTTCAAGTCCACAAAAACACTTCCTTGCAAACAATATTTTACTTTTTATCTTTTATTTACTTTATTACTTTTTATTGTTTTCACATAAGAACTTCTTTTCACACAAGTCGTTTAGTCAAAATTAATTTTCTCTATAAACCATTTAAAAATTTATATTGTCTCAAGCAAGTTACATATTTTCTAAATTTCAGTTTTGATAAAACAACTTCTTTGAAGAGAAGTTGTTTTGTTAAAACAAAATGTATATATGCAAAAAAATATTAAATACAATTTAGATGTTTTGTCAAAAGGATATAACAATTTTATTTCTTGCATTTTAAAAAATTTTTAAACTCTTTCAGATAAGATATTTTATCAAATATTTTTTCCAAATATAATGAAAGAAGTTGATTTGCCAAGAACTGTAGATTTTTAACGAAATGGCGTAGAAATGCAAGGATTACACCAAAAGAACCGTCTTAAAAATTTATATTTAATATAAAAATCTTGCAAAAATGTCTTATTTCGAGAGAAGTTGTTTTGTCAAAAGTCCACAGAATTGTTCTTTGGTTATGCGTAACTGTTGTTTTGTATATTGTCGACAAGAAGGCGCCGGAACTTTGAATAATAGACGAACACATTACAGCAACTTTTAACCACTTTGAATGGTGTAAAAAAAATGTTTCCAAAATAAATATCGCTTTTTTCACATTCATTACAAGTGTATATTAGACCTGCCCTTATTTCTATGAAGATTTTTCAAAATGGCGGCGCATAGGAGAGTAGGGTCCAAAAAGTTTCCATTTTATGCCGCAATGCTCCATGTAAATTTTGGGCTCGATCCGACGACTCTAAGTGGGCCCAAAATTGAGTTGAATAATAAGACAAGGTTTTATTATAAGAAATTAGGAACTTTATTCGGCATTTTTGGAAAAAACTCAATTTTGGTAACAGTTTTGTTAATATTTCGTAATTTTCTTATTTTTATGTTATTCTCCAATAAATTACACGTGAAACACGCGTGACGCGGAAAAATCACGTCACGCGAAGTTTATTATTTGTTCTTTTAGTTAATTAAAAACACAATTTTTTTCTTTTGTATTTTAAAGACAAACTTTATTTATTTCGACTTTATTATGTGGTGGACGAACTAAGACTAATTTTACAATTTTCATACAGTCATAGTGTTAACTTGGTTTATTAGTAATTGTTGCATTAGCATAATTTTGATTGGCTAAAATTAATGCGAAATTTACAAAAAAATCTGATTGCTGAAAAGAACTCAAAATTAACAACGTTCCATAAATTGTAAGATTGCAATTTCTTTTGGCAAAAACAAACGAAACAGAAAAAAACAGGAAATGCAGTAAAATGCAATACTTTTGTTTGCACCAATTTTTATGGAGTTTATTGACTCTTTATTTCTTCAAATTTGCTTATGCAACAATTGTACAATTTACTTTATTTGCTTATTGCTTCTAGGAATTTATCAAATTTGTCAAATTGACCAGGGTTCGCATATGTAACTTCTCCCCCCTTTAGGTTAGAATTCTCCTGAATTCTGGCATTTAATTTTATTTTTATATGCTGATGTTTTATTAATACCGTGAAAATTATAATAACTATTACAATCACGATGATAATGTTACATCCATATGTCAATTTACTATGATATTCTTATCAAATTTGTAAAATTGACCAGGTTTCGCATATGTATCTCGCGCACATCTCTAGTGGCATTCTTATTTAGCATAACTGCGTTGCTGCTTACGTCTGAATTAGTTATTACATTTTCCTGCAAAATACCGTGATCTGATTTAATTATTGTGGCAACTCGTGTCGAGATACACACACACACAACCAGGCCAAGAACGAGAGAACAACTGTCAAACGAATGAGTAAACGTTTTGAGTCAGTCGTATTTGAATAGCCAACCGTAGACGAGCTGGCTATTAACCGAACAACGATTAATCGATATCGTCGAGAAAACCGCCAGAAGGAAGCAGAAGTTATCCAGACCGAATTCGTAGAAAACGTAATTTAGTATTATTTATATTTAGCGATATAAGTACTTATAAGTCATTCGTCTCTTCCCCTAAACAGCTTAGTATTAATAAGCCGCTTGTCGTACATTGGGACGGCAAAATGTTGGTTGACCTTGTAGGCAGCGCAAAAGTTGAGAGAGTTGCGGTTATGGTCAGCTATGATGGGACTTCGAATTTCTTTGCAGCACCTCAAATAAAATCTTCAAGCGGAAAAGATACAGCTGACGCTGTTTACAATCTGTTGGTTCGTTGGAACATTGCCGATCGAGTTGAAGCAATGTCATTCGACACGACCTCCAGTAACACTGGAGCTCTCAATGGCGCTTGCATTATCTGAAACCACAGTATTGCCGTCGAGAACTGCTGCACTTGGCCTGTCGCCATCATATTTACAAAATCGTTCTGCGCCAGGTTTTTGAAGTGAAATTGTCGACAAGCAGCGGTCCTGAAGTTCAATTGTTCGAGAGATTCGCGAAAGTCTGGAAGAGTGTTGACCAGACTGCATTCCAGAATGGTGTCGAGGACGAAATCGTTGGTTCATCAGAAATTACTGCAATCAGCAGTTGAAACAGCGTTACCCTCGTAATGATTATAGAGAGTTTCTCCAACTGGTTGTTGTTTTCTTGGGTGAAACACATTGTGTAGCGTCCGTTCTCCAGGTGCTACCAGCAACGCGCGATGGATGGCAAAAGGCATTTATTCACTCAAAATTTTCCTCTTCCGCAACCATTTCACATTGGCGGCCAGAGAACTGAGTGGATTGCGCGACGTGTGCATTTTCTTGGCGCGAATCTACATTCGTGCATGGATTGGTTGTACAAATCCAATCAATGCTCCAAACCAGGATTTCAATTTCATACGAAATTCCATTGAATACACTCAAATTGATGCTCCAGTTTCTGCTGCCATATTGAAGAAGATGAGTAACCAGATGTGGTATTTATCAGCAGAACCAATGGCTTTGGCTATTGTTCGCAATAAGTTCGCAAACATTCGCGAACCATAGCTTGAGCGACTTCATTTCAAACAAGACTAACACATACTAGACTAACATTTCTTTGTGCGGTTCGATTTGTCGCCGGAGTTTTTGGAATTTGACCCATCCACATGGGAAACCAACGAGAGTTTTAAAGAAGGCCGCGTTTTCTGCAAAAATTTAGCCGTCGTTAATGACACCGCTGAAAGAGGAGTGAAGTTCATGAAGGACTATAATCGGATATTGACCAACAAAGAAGACGAAAAGCAATTCTTATTGCAAGTTGTTGAAGCTTATCGCAAAAAATATCCATCGTTCAAAAAAACATTATTCGATTTTTGAAACAATTTGCCGGTTTATTAATAGTCGCCATCATATAACTTGTCGCGATAAAGCGTCCGTGGCTTGATTTTCTTTCCTAGGATTGTAAAAGCCTTCCAGCGTTTATCTTTGCTCTGATGTCAAAATATTTTTAATTTTTTTAAACGCATTTATTTCTTTTACTTTGAGATTAATAGGAATTTTCTACCGATTTCTCTCGTTTAAGGAGAAAGTGGGTTTGCGAAACCCAACTACAACTTCAATTCATTTTTCAATGAAGCGTTCATATTTTGGGCTCAAAAATGCCCCGACTGTATTTCAAGGTTCTATTAATTTTACCCTTAAGAAACAAATAGGAAAAATTTGGAATATCTTTGTTGATGAAGGAGATCAAGTCGGACACATCAATTATCCGTTGAAACATACTCGGAGTCAATTTTGAGTTTATACTGTGAGCGGAAAGTTCTTACTAGTCGTTTTTTTTTTGTACCGAAAAGCAATATTTTTCCATGTTCTATCTACTGGAATCCAGAGTTTAGATCTAAGGTGGTGAAGTATTTCGCTCAGTTTGATTGTATGACCGATATGAAGCGGATACTTATCAACTGTCTTATAATTGAGTTTTAGAAAAATTATTGGAAGTTTTTCATTATCCAAGGCATCTACACTTTTTTCAGGTCCATGCTACACCCTGGTACTCTAATGCAACAGATTCAATACATTGACTTTTCTTATTAACAATTTAATTAACTCTTTGGTATTGTAAAGCTGAGTTGCTATCAAATGTTGCTAGGCTTTGGAGTTGATATGGTTGCACTTCTTCACTATCATGATAATTGGATGATCGTGTAACACGATCTAACTCCATTGGGTTTGGCTGATTCTTATTATAATTTATATAATATTTTTTTTGTAGGTATGAAAAACTGCTGTCAACTGACAGTTTCATAAGATTATTATGTATATGTATGTATGTATGTTCAAGGCGTACTTTTTTCTCTTCAAGAGAGAGTTCGAACATTGCAGAGCCATTTGGTAATTAACGGCCTTTGTATACAATTTTCCAACTTTGGTCATTCATTCTGGCTGAGTATGCAGCATTCTTGTTAAGGTATTTCGTTATTCTTTGCGGCAGATAAAACCATTTGTTGTTCTTTAAATATGCAATCCAATTATAATAATAAGTCCACCGAAAGTCTAAGATTTCGTATGGTTAATTTAGAGGAATATCTTAAATTTTAATGTACTCTGATTTTACTTCTTGCGCAATATTAATAAATTTGTTAATACATCCAAAAAAATTTTTGGGCTACATTATGGATAGCAACTGACAAAAAAAATTGGATTATGAATGGCAAATTTTGTCAGTTGCCAAGAACTTATCGAAAGTTGTATTTTGACACATTAACAAACATAAATAATGTAAACAATGACATATTTTCTGTGAAAAAAGTTTTAAGTTGAAAAGAAAATAACAATTAAAATGATTTCATCAATTGAATTGTTCTTGATGACAAAGCAGAAAATATATAAAACGCAGTATCTGTTCTGAATTGGAGTGTTAAATTGCTGCTTGGTTATTTTAACCATTTTCAAATCTGAAAACAATAAATAATTAATTTCTTATGCTTAAAAGTAAATGAACTTTACTCATTTTTTTATCTACCACCCAAATTTGCAACCTAAAATTCTAAGTTACCAAAATTACTTAAAAAAGCAACTGAGGTTGCCAGCTTTAGTAGCCAGTTGCTATCTGTAATACCTTTTTGGCAACTGCCGGCGCCACTGAAGTTCGGTTCCTATCGATAATCCAGCCATTAAATTCTTTATATGATTACTAACCTTTATATTTTTAAATTTTTTAAAGTTTACTTTCAAGGCCAATCATAATAGTGCATTTAAAATGTTTTCAAAGCTAAACATTTTTAGTAATTAATAAAGTAATAAAGAATAATAACAACAAATTTCAAATTTCTTTTGATCAAAATATTTATTTTCAAGTCCACAAAAAGGCTTCCTTGCAAACAATATTTTACTTTTTACCAGTTTTTGTTTTCACATAAGAACTTCTTTTCACACAAACTGTTTAGTCAAAATTAATTTTCTCTATAAACCATTTAAAAATTTATATTGTCTCAAGCAAGTTACATATTTTCTAAATTTCAGTTTTGATAAAACAACTTCTTTGAAGAGAAGTTGTTTTGTTAAAACAAAATGTATATATGCAAAAAAATATTAAATACAATTTAGATGTTTTGTCAAAAGGATATAACAATTTTATTTCTTGCATTTTAAAAAATTTTTAAACTCTTTCAGATAAGATATTTTATCAAATATTTTTTCCAAATATAATGAAAGAAGTTGATTTGCCAAGAACTGTAGATTTTTAACGAAATGGCGTAGAAATGCAAGGATTACACCAAAAGAACCGTCTTAAAAATTTATATTTAATATAAAAATCTTGCAAAAATTTCTTATTTCGAGAGAAGTTGTTTTGTCAAAAGTCCACAGAATTGTTCTTTGTTTATGCGTAACTGTTGTTTTGTATATTGTCGACAAGAAGGCGCCGGAACTTTGAATAATAGACGAACACATTACAGCAACTTTTAACCACTTTGAATGGTGTAAAAAAAAATGTTTCCAAAATAAATATCGCTTTTTTCACATTCATTACAAGTGTATATTAGACCTGCCCTTATTTCTATGAAGATTTTTCAAAATGGCGGCGCATAGGAGAGTAGGGTCCAAAAAGTTTCCATTTTATGCCGCAATGCTCCATGTAAATTTTGGGCTCGATCCGACGACTCTAAGTGGACCCAAAATTGAGTTGAATAATAAGACAAGGTTTTATTATAAGAAATTAGGAACTTTATTCGGCATTTTTGGAAAAAACTCAATTTTGGTAACAATTTTGTTAATATTTCGTAATTTTCTTATTTTTATGTTATTCTCCAATAAATTACACGTGAAACACGCGTGACGGGGAAAAATCACGTCACGCGAAGTTTATTATTTGTTCTTTTAGTTAATTAAAAAAACAATTTTTTTCTTTTGTATTTTAAAGACAAACTTTATTTATTTCGACTTTATTATGTGGTGGACGAACTAAGACTAGTTTTACAATTTTCATACAGTCATAGTGTTAACTTGGTTTATTAGTAATTGTTGCATTAGCATAATTTTGATTGGCTAAAATTAATGCGAAATTTACAAAAAAATCTGATTGCTGAAAAGAACTCAAAATTAACAACGTTCCATAAATTGTAAGATTGCAATTTCTTTTGGTAAAAACAAACGAAACAGAAAAAAACAGGAAATGCAGTAAAATGCAATACTTTTGTTTGCACCAATTTTTATGGAGTTTATTGACTCTTTATTTCTTCAAATTTGCTTATGCAACAATTGTACAATTTACTTTATTTGCTTATTGCTTCTAGGAATTTATCAAATTTGTAAAATTGACCAGGGTTCACATATGTAACTCGCGCACATCTCTAGTGGCATTCTTATTTAGCATAACTGCGTTGCTGCTTACGTCTGAATTAGTTATTACATTTTCCTGCAAAATACCGTGATCTGATTTAATTATTGTGGCAACTCGTGTCGAGATACACACACACACAACCAGGCCAAGAACGAGAGAACAACTGTCAAACGAATGAGTAAACGTTTTGAGTCAGTCGTATTTGAATAGCCAACCGTAGACGAGCTGGCTATTAACCGAACAACGATTAATCGATATCGTCGAGAAAACCGCCAGAAGGAAGCAGAAGTTATCCAGACCGAATTCGTAGAATACGTAATTTAGTATTATTTATATTTAGCGATATAAGTACTTATAAGTCATTCGTCTCTTCCCCTAAACAGCTTAGTATTAATAAGCCTCTTGTCGTACATTGGGACGGCAAAATGTTGGTTGACCTTGTAGGCAGCGCAAAAGTTGAGAGAGTTGCGGTTATGGTCAGCTATGATTAAACCATTTAAAAATTTATATTGTCTCAAGCAAGTTACATATTTTCTAAATTTCAGTTTTGATAAAACAACTTCTTTGAAGAGAAGTTGTTTTGTTAAAACAAAATGTATATATGCAAAAAAATATTAAATACAATTTAGATGTTTTGTCAAAAGGATATAACAATTTTATTTCTTGCATTTTAAAAAATTTTTAAACTCTTTCAGATAAGATATTTTATCAAATATTTTTTCCAAATATAATGAAAGAAGTTGATTTGCCAAGAACTGTAGATTTTTAACGAAATGGCGTAGAAATGCAAGGATTACACCAAAAGAACCGTCTTAAAAATTTATATTTAATATAAAAATCTTGCAAAAATGTCTTATTTCGAGAGAAGTTGTTTTGTCAAAAGTCCACAGAATTGTTCTTTGTTTATGCGTAACTGTTGTTTTGTATATTGTCGACAAGAAGGCGCCGGAACTTTGAATAATAGACGAACACATTACAGCAACTTTTAACCACTTTGAATGGTGTAAAAAAAATGTTTCCAAAATAAATATCGCTTTTTTCACATTCATTACAAGTGTATATTAGACCTGCCCTTATTTCTATGAAGATTTTTCAAAATGGCGGCGCATAGGAGAGTAGGGTCCAAAAAGTTTCCATTTTATGCCGCAATGCTCCATGTAAATTTTGGGCTCGATCCGACGACTCTAAGTGGACCCAAAATTGAGTTGAATAATAAGACAAGGTTTTATTATAAGAAATTAGGAACTTTATTCGGCATTTTTGGAAAAAACTCAATTTTGGTAACAGTTTTGTTAATATTTCGTAATTTTCTTATTTTTATGTTATTCTCCAATAAATTACACGTGAAACACGCGTGACGCGGAAAAATCACGTCACGCGAAGTTTATTATTTGTTCTTTTAGTTAATTAAAAAAACAATTTTTTTCTTTTGTATTTTAAAGACAAACTTTATTTATTTCGACTTTATTATGTGGTGGACGAACTAAGACTAATTTTACAATTTTCATACAGTCATAGTGTTAACTTGGTTTATTAGTAATTGTTGCATTAGCATAATTTTGATTGGCTAAAATTAATGCGAAATTTACAAAAAAATCTGATTGCTGAAAAGAACTCAAAATTAACAACGTTCCATAAATTGCAAGATTGCAATTTCTTTTGGTAAAAACAAACGAAACAGAAAAAAACAGGAAATGCAGTAAAATGCAATACTTTTGTTTGCACCAATTTTTATGGAGTTTATTGACTCTTTATTTCTTCAAATTTGCTTATGCAACAATTGTACAATTTACTTTATTTGCTTATTGCTTCTAGGAATTTATCAAATTTGTCAAATTGACCAGGGTTCGCATATGTAACTTCTCCCCCCTTTAGGTTAGAATTCTCCTGAATTCTGGCATTTAATTTTATTTTTATATGCTGATGTTTTATTAATACCGTGAAAATTATAATAACTATTACAATCACGATGATAATGTTACATCCATATGTCAATTTACTATGATATTCTTATCAAATTTGTAGAATTGACCAGGGTTCGCATATGTAACTCGCGCACATCTCTAGTGGCATTCTTATTTAGCATAACTGCGTTGCTGCTTACGTCTGAATTAGTTATTACATTTTCCTGCAAAATACCGTGATCTGATTTAATTATTGTGGCAACTCGTGTCGAGATACACACACACTCAACCAGGCCAAGAACGAGAGAACAACTGTCAAACGAATGAGTAAACGTTTTGAGTCAGTCGTATTTGAATAGCCAGCCGTAGACGAGCTGGCTATTAACCGAACAACGATTAATCGATATCGTCGAGAAAACCGCCAGAAGGAAGCAGAAGTTATCCAGACCGAATTCGTAGAAAACGTAATTTAGTATTATTTATATTTAGCGATATAAGTACTTATAAGTCATTCGTCTCTTCCCCTAAACAGCTTAGTATTAATAAGCCGCTTGTCGTACATTGGGACGGCAAAATGTTGGTTGACCTTGTAGGCAGCGCAAAAGTTGAGAGAGTTGCGGTTATGGTCAGCTATGATGGGACTTCGAATTTCTTTGCAGCACCTCAAATAAAATCTTCAAGCGGAAAAGATACAGCTGACGCTGTTTACAATCTGTTGGTTCGTTGGAACATTGCCGATCGAGTTGAAGCAATGTCATTCGACACGACCTCCAGTAACACTGGAGCTCTCAATGGCGCTTGCATTATCAGAAACCACAGTATTGCCGTCGAGAACTGCTGCACTTGGCCTGTCGCAATCATATTTACAAAATCGTTCTGCGCCAGGTTTTTGAAGTGAAATTGTCGACAAGCAGCGGTCCTGAAGTTCAATTGTTCGAGAGATTCGCGAATGTCTGGAAGAGTGTTGACCAGACTGCATTCCAGAATGGTGTCGAGGACGAAATCGTTGGTTCATCAGAAATTACTGCAATCAGCAGTTGAAACAGCGTTACCCTCGTAATGATTATAGAGAGTTTCTCCAACTGGTTGCTGTTTTCTTGGGTGAAACACATTGTGGTAGCGTCCGTTCTCCAGGTGCTACCAGCAACGCGCGATGGATGGCAAAAGGCATTTATTCACTCAAAATTTTCCTCTTCCGCAACCATTTCACATTGGCGGCCAGAGAACTGAGTGGATTGCGGGACGTGTGCATTTTCTTGGCGCGAATCTACATTCGTGCATGGATTGGTTGTACAAATCCAATCAATGCTCCAAACCAGGATTTCAATTTCATACGAAATTCCATTGAATACACTCAAATTGATGCTCCAGTTTCTGCTGCCATATTGAAGAAGATGAGTAACCAGATGTGGTATTTATCAGCAGAACCAATGGCTTTGGCTATTGTTCGCAATAAGTTCGCAAACATTCGCGAACCATAGCTTGAGCGACTTCATTTCAAACAAGACTAACACATACTAGACTAACATTTCTTTGTGCGGTTCGATTTGTCGCCGGAGTTTTTGGAATTTGACCCATCCACATGGGAAACCAACGAGAGTTTTAAAGAAGGCCGCGTTTTCTGCAAAAATTTAGCCGTCGTTAATGACACCGCTGAAAGAGGAGTGAAGTTCATGAAGGACTATAATCGGATATTGACCAACAAAGAAGACGAAAAGCAATTCTTATTGCAAGTTGTTGAAGCTTATCGCAAAAAATATCCATCGTTCAAAAAAACATTATTCGATTTTTGAAACAATTTGCCGGTTTATTAATAGTCGCCATCATATAACTTGTCGCGATAAAGCGTCCGTGGCTTGATTTTCTTTCCTAGGATTGTAAAAGCCTTCCAGCGTTTATCTTTGCTCTGATGTCAAAATATTTTTAAATTTTTTAAACGCATTTATTTCTTTTACTTTGAGATTAATAGGAATTTTCTACCGATTTCTCTCGTTTAAGGAGAAAGTGGGTTTGCGAAACCCAACTACAACTTCAATTCATTTTTCAATGAAGCGTTCATATTTTGGGCTCAAAAATGCCCCGACTGTATTTCAAGGTTCTATTAATTTTACCCTTAAGAAACAAATAGGAAAAATTTGGAATATCTTTGTTGATGAAGGAGATCAAGTCAGACACATCAATTATCCGTTGAAACATACTCGGAGTCAATTTTGAGTTTATACTGTGAGCGGAAAGTTCTTACTAGTCGTTTTTTTTTTTTTGTACCGAAAAGCAATATTTTTTCATGTTCTATCTACTGGAATCCAGAGTTTAGATCTAAGGTGGTGAAGTATTTCGCTCAGTTTGATTGTATGACCGATATGAAGCGGATACTTATCAACTGTCTTATAATTGAGTTTTAGAAAAATTATTGGAAGTTTTTCATTATCCAAGGCATCTACACTTTTTTCAGGTCCATGCTACACCCTGGTACTCTAATGCAACAGATTCAATACATTGTCTTTTCTTATTAACAATTTAATTAACTCTTTGGTATTTTAAACCTGAGTTGCTATCAAATGTTGCTAGGCTTTGGAGTTGATATGGTTGCACTTCTTCACTATCATGATAATTGGATGATCGTGTAACACGATCTAACTCCATTGGGTTTGGCTGATTCTTATTATAATTTATATAATATTTTTTTTGTAGGTATGAAAAACTGCTGTCAACTGACAGTTTCATAAGATTATTATGTATATGTATGTATGTATGTTCAAGGCGTACTTTTTTCTCTTCAAGAGAGAGTTCGAACATTGCAGAGCCATTTGGTAATTAACGGCCTTTGTATACAATTTTCCAACTTTGGTCATTCATTCTGGCTGAGTATGCAGCATTCTTGTTAAGGTATTTCGTTATTCTTTGCGGCAGATAAAACCATTTGTTGTTCTTTAAATATGCAATCCAATTATAATAATAAGTCCACCGAAAGTCTAAGATTTCGTATGGTTAATTTAGAGGAATATCTTAAATTTTAATGTACTCTGATTTTACTTCTTGCGCAATATTAATAAATTTGTTAATACATCCAAAAAAATTTTTGGGCTACATTATGGATAGCAACTGACAAAAAAAATTGGATTATGAATGGCAAATTTTGTCAGTTGCCAAGAACTTATCGAAAGTTGTATTTTGACACATTAACAAACATAAATAATGTAAACAATGACATATTTTCTGTGAAAAAAGTTTTAAGTTGAAAAGAAAATAACAATTAAAATGATTTCATCAATTGAATTGTTCTTGATGACAAAGCAGAAAATATATAAAACGCAGTATCTGTTCTGAATTGGAGTGTTAAATTGCTGCTTGGTTATTTTAACCATTTTCAAATCTGAAAACAATAAATAATTAATTTCTTATGCTTAAAAGTAAATGAACTTTACTCATTTTTTTATCTACCACCCAAATTTGCAACCTAAAATTCTAAGTTACCAAAATTACTTAAAAAAGCAACTGAGGTTGCCAGCTTTAGTAGCCAGTTGCTATCTGTAATACCTTTTTGGCAACTGCCGGCGCCACTGAAGTTCGGTTCCTATCGATAATCCAGCCATTAAATTCTTTATATGATTACTAACCTTTATATTTTTAAATTTTTTAAAGTTTACTTTCAAGGCCAATCATAATAGTGCATTTAAAATGTTTTCAAAGCTAAACATTTTTAGTAATTAATAAAGTAATAAAGAATAATAACAACAAATTTCAAATTTCTTTTGATCAAAATATTTATTTTCAAGTCCACAAAAACGCTTCCTTGCAAACAATATTTTACTTTTTACCAGTTTTTGTTTTCACATAAGAACTTCTTTTCACACAAGTTGTTTAGTCAAAATTAATTTTCTCTATAAACCATTTAAAAATTTATATTGTCTCAAGCAAGTTACATATTTTCTAAATTTCAGTTTTGATAAAACAACTTCTTTGAAGAGAAGTTGTTTTGTTAAAACAAAATGTATATATGCAAAAAAATATTAAATACAATTTAGATGTTTTGTCAAAAGGATATAACAATTTTATTTCTTGCATTTTAAAAAATTTTTAAACTCTTTCAGATAAGATATTTTATCAAATATTTTTTCCAAATATAATGAAAGAAGTTGATTTGCCAAGAACTGTAGATTTTTAACGAAATGGCGTAGAAATGCAAGGATTACACCAAAAGAACCGTCTTAAAAATTTATATTTAATATAAAAATCTTGCAAAAATGTCTTATTTCGAGAGAAGTTGTTTTGTCAAAAGTCCACAGAATTGTTCTTTGTTTATGCGTAACTGTTGTTTTGTATATTGTCGACAAGAAGGCGCCGGAACTTTGAATAATAGACGAACACATTACAGCAACTTTTAACCACTTTGAATGGTGTAAAAAAAATGTTTCCAAAATAAATATCGCTTTTTTCACATTCATTACAAGTGTATATTAGACCTGCCCTTATTTCTATGAAGATTTTTCAAAATGGCGGCGCATAGGAGAGTAGGGTCCAAAAAGTTTCCATTTTATGCCGCAATGCTCCATGTAAATTTTGGGCTCGATCCGACGACTCTAAGTGGACCCAAAATTGAGTTGAATAATAAGACAAGGTTTTATTATAAGAAATTAGGAACTTTATTCGGCATTTTTGGAAAAAACTCAATTTTGGTAACAGTTTTGTTAATATTTCGTAATTTTCTTATTTTTATGTTATTCTCCAATAAATTACACGTGAAACACGCGTGACGCGGAAAAATCACGTCACGCGAAGTTTATTATTTGTTCTTTTAGTTAATTAAAAAAACAATTTTTTTCTTTTGTATTTTAAAGACAAACTTTATTTATTTCGACTTTATTATGTGGTGGACGAACTAAGACTAATTTTACAATTTTCATACAGTCATAGTGTTAACTTGGTTTATTAGTAATTGTTGCATTAGCATAATTTTGATTGGCTAAAATTAATGCGAAATTTACAAAAAAATCTGATTGCTGAAAAGAACTCAAAATTAACAACGTTCCATAAATTGCAAGATTGCAATTTCTTTTGGTAAAAACAAACGAAACAGAAAAAAACAGGAAATGCAGTAAAATGCAATACTTTTGTTTGCACCAATTTTTATGGAGTTTATTGACTCTTTATTTCTTCAAATTTGCTTATGCAACAATTGTACAATTTACTTTATTTGCTTATTGCTTCTAGGAATTTATCAAATTTGTAAAATTGACCAGGGTTCACATATGTAACTCGCGCACATCTCTAGTGGCATTCTTATTTAGCATAACTGCGTTGCTGCTTACGTCTGAATTAGTTATTACATTTTCCTGCAAAATACCGTGATCTGATTTAATTATTGTGGCAACTCGTGTCGAGATACACACACACACAACCAGGCCAAGAAAGAGAGAACAACTGTCAAACGAATGAGTAAACGTTTTGAGTCAGTCGTATTTGAATAGCCAACCGTAGACGAGCTGGCTATTAACCGAACAACGATTAATCGATATCGTCGAGAAAACCGCCAGAAGGAAGCAGAAGTTATCCAGACCGAATTCGTAGAATACGTAATTTAGTATTATTTAAATTTAGCGATATAAGTACTTATAAGTCATTCGTCTCTTCCCCTAAACAGCTTAGTATTAATAAGCCGCTTGTCGTACATTGGGACGGCAAAATGTTGGTTGACCTTGTAGGCAGCGCAAAAGTTGAGAGAGTTGCGGTTATG
Organism: Epicampocera succincta; assembly: GCA_932526305.1. Lineage (NCBI taxonomy): Eukaryota > Metazoa > Arthropoda > Insecta > Diptera > Tachinidae > Epicampocera > Epicampocera succincta. Next base: position 9,765,759 of record OW052039.1, on the reverse strand, counting down.
GTCAGCTATGATGGGACTTCGAATTTCTTTGCAGCACCTCAAATAAAATCTTCAAGCGGAAAAGATACAGCTGACGCTGTTTACAATCTGTTGGTTCGTTGGAACATTGCCGATCGAGTTGAAGCAATGTCATTCGACACGACCTCCAGTAACACTGGAGCTCTCAATGGCGCTTGCATTATCAGAAACCACAGTATTGCCGTCGAGAACTGCTGCACTTGGCCTGTCGCCATCATATTTACAAAATCGTTCTGCGCCAGGTTTTTGAAGTGAAATTGTCGACAAGCAGCGGTCCTGAAGTTCAATTGTTCGAGAGATTCGCGAATGTCTGGAAGAGTGTTGACCAGACTGCATTCCAGAATGGTGTCGAGGACGAAATCGTTGGTTCATCAGAAATTACTGCAATCAGCAGTTGAAACAGCGTTACCCTCGTAATGATTATAGAGAGTTTCTCCAACTGGTTGCTGTTTTCTTGGGTGAAACACATTGTGGTAGCGTCCGTTCTCCAGGTGCTACCAGCAACGCGCGATGGATGGCAAAAGGCATTTATTCACTCAAAATTTTCCTCTTCCGCAACCATTTCACATTGGCGGCCAGAGAACTGAGTGGATTGCGGGACGTGTGCATTTTCTTGGCGCGAATCTACATTCGTGCATGGATTGGTTGTACAAATCCAATCAATGCTCCAAACCAGGATTTCAATTTCATACGAAATTCCATTGAATACACTCAAATTGATGCTCCAGTTTCTGCTGCCATATTGAAGAAGATGAGTAACCAGATGTGGTATTTATCAGCAGAACCAATGGCTTTGGCTATTGTTCGCAATAAGTTCGCAAACATTCGCGAACCATAGCTTGAGCGACTTCATTTCAAACAAGACTAACACATACTAGACTAACATTTCTTTGTGCGGTTCGATTTGTCGCCGGAGTTTTTGGAATTTGACCCATCCACATGGGAAACCGACGAGAGTTTTAAAGAAGGCCGCGTTTTCTGCAAAAATTTAGCCGTCGTTAATGACACCGCTGAAAGAGGAGTGAAGTTCATGAAGGACTATAATCGGATATTGACCAACAAAGAAGACGAAAAGCAATTCTTATTGCAAGTTGTTGAAGCTTATCGCAAAAAATATCCATCGTTCAAAAAAACATTATTCGATTTTTGAAACAATTTGCCGGTTTATTAATAGTCGCCATCATATAACTTGTCGCGATAAAGCGTCCGTGGCTTGATTTTCTTTCCTAGGATTGTAAAAGCCTTCCAGCGTTTATCTTTGCTCTGATGTCAAAATATTTTTAAATTTTTTAAACGCATTTATTTCTTTTACTTTGAGATTAATAGGAATTTTCTACCGATTTCTCTCGTTTAAGGAGAAAGTGGGTTTGCGAAACCCAACTACAACTTCAATTCATTTTTCAATGAAGCGTTCATATTTTGGGCTCAAAAATGCCCCGACTGTATTTCAAGGTTCTATTAATTTTACCCTTAAGAAACAAATAGGAAAAATTTGGAATATCTTTGTTGATGAAGGAGATCAAGTCAGACACATCAATTATCCGTTGAAACATACTCGGAGTCAATTTTGAGTTTATACTGTGAGCGGAAAGTTCTTACTAGTCGTTTTTTTTTTTTGTACCGAAAAGCAATATTTTTTCATGTTCTATCTACTGGAATCCAGAGTTTAGATCTAAGGTGGTGAAGTATTTCGCTCAGTTTGATTGTATGACCGATATGAAGCGGATACTTATCAACTGTCTTATAATTGAGTTTTAGAAAAATTATTGGAAGTTTTTCATTATCCAAGGCATCTACACTTTTTTCAGGTCCATGCTACACCCTGGTACTCTAATGCAACAGATTCAATACATTGACTTTTCTTATTAACAATTTAATTAACTCTTTGGTATTTTAAACCTGAGTTGCTATCAAATGTTGCTAGGCTTTGGAGTTGATATGGTTGCACTTCTTCATTATCATGATAATTGGATGATCGTGTAACACGATCTAACTCCATTGGGTTTGGCTGATTCTTATTATAATTTATATAATATTTTTTTTGTAGGTATGAAAAACTGCTGTCAACTGACAGTTTCATAAGATTATTATGTATATGTATGTATGTATGTTCAAGGCGTACTTTTTTCTCTTCAAGAGAGAGTTCGAACATTGCAGAGCCATTTGGTAATTAACGGCCTTTGTATACAATTTTCCAACTTTGGTCATTCATTCTGGCTGAGTATGCAGCATTCTTGTTAAGGTATTTCGTTATTCTTTGCGGCAGATAAAACCATTTGTTGTTCTTTAAATATGCAATCCAATTATAATAATAAGTCCACCGAAAGTCTAAGATTTCGTATGGTTAATTTAGAGGAATATCTTAAATTTTAATGTACTCTGATTTTACTTCTTGCGCAATATTAATAAATTTGTTAATACATCCAAAAAAATTTTTGGGCTACATTATGGATAGCAACTGACAAAAAAAATTGGATTATGAATGGCAAATTTTGTCAGTTGCCAAGAACTTATCGAAAGTTGTATTTTGACACATTAACAAACATAAATAATGTAAACAATGACATATTTTCTGTGAAAAAAGTTTTAAGTTGAAAAGAAAATAACAATTAAAATGATTTCATCAATTGAATTGTTCTTGATGACAAAGAAGAAAATATATAAAACGCAGTATCGATTAAAAAATGTTTAAGAGACAATTCTAATCTGTTCTGAATTGGAGTGTTAAATTGCTGCTTGGTTATTTTAACCATTTTCAAATCTGAAAACAATAAATAATTAATTTCTTATGCTTAAAAGTAAATGAACTTTACTCATTTTTTTATCTACCACCCAAATTTGCAACCTAAAATTCTAAGTTACCAAAATTACTTAAAAAAGCAACTGAGGTTGCCAGCTTTAGTAGCCAGTTGCTATCTGTAATACCTTTTTGGCAACTGCCGGCGCCACTGAAGTTCGGTTCCTATCGATAATCCAGCCATTAAATTCTTTATATGATTACTAACCTTTATATTTTTAAATTTTTTAAAGTTTACTTTCAAGGTCAATCATAATAGTGCATTTAATTTGTACTTTTTAGTTAAAATTTCTATAAACTTTAAATGAGAATTAAAATCAAGTCTTATTTTTTGTCTTAAAATGGTCTTTCAACAACAATATGAAAATATAGACACAAACGACCGACGTTTATGTTAAAAGCTAAACAGCAAAAACAAAATTTCCACATTGACATACTGAACTTATATGAATTTATTCAAAAACTATTTTTATTCTTATGGTAAGTTAGAATTTTTCATCAGTTTGTAAACAAAATGTTTTCAAAGCTAAACATTTTTAGTAATTAATAAAGTAATAAAGAATAATAACAACAAATTTCAAATTTCTTTTGATCAAAATATTTATTTTCAAGTCCACAAAAACACTTCCTTGCAAACAATATTTTACTTTTTATCAGTTTTTGTTTTCACATAAGAACTTCTTTTCACACAAGTCGTTTAGTCAAAATTAATTTTCTCTATAAACCATTTAAAAATTTATATTGTCTCAAGCAAGTTACATATTTTCTAAATTTCAGTTTTGATAAAACAACTTCTTTGAAGAGAAGTTGTTTTGTTAAAACAAAATGTATATATGCAAAAAAATATTAAATACAATTTAGATGTTTTGTCAAAAGGATATAACAATTTTATTTCTTGCATTTTAAAAAATTTTTAAACTCTTTCAGATAAGATATTTTATCAAATATTTTTTCCAAATATAATGAAAGAAGTTGATTTGCCAAGAACTGTAGATTTTTAACGAAATGGCGTAGAAATGCAAGGATTACACCAAAAGAACCGTCTTAAAAATTTATATTTAATATAAAAATCTTGCAAAAATGTCTTATTTCGAGAGAAGTTGTTTTGTCAAAAGTCCACAGAATTGTTCTTTGTTTATGCGTAACTGTTGTTTTGTATATTGTCGACAAGAAGGCGCCGGAACTTTGAATAATAGACGAACACATTACAGCAACTTTTAACCACTTTGAATGGTGTAAAAAAAATGTTTCCAAAATAAATATCGCTTTTTTCACATTCATTACAAGTGTATATTAGACCTGCCCTTATTTCTATGAAGATTTTTCAAAATGGCGGCGCATAGGAGAGTAGGGTCCAAAAAGTTTCCATTTTATGCCGCAATGCTCCATGTAAATTTTGGGCTCGATCCGACGACTCTAAGTGGACCCAAAATTGAGTTGAATAATAAGACAAGGTTTTATTATAAGAAATTAGGAACTTTATTCGGCATTTTTGGAAAAAACTCAATTTTGGTAACAGTTTTGTTAATATTTCGTAATTTTCTTATTTTTATGTTATTCTCCAATAAATTACACGTGAAACACGCGTGACGCGGAAAAATCACGTCACGCGAAGTTTATTATTTGTTCTTTTAGTTAATTAAAAAAACAATTTTTTTCTTTTGTATTTTAAAGACAAACTTTATTTATTTCGACTTTATTATGTGGTGGACGAACTAAGACTAATTTTACAATTTTCATACAGTCATAGTGTTAACTTGGTTTATTAGTAATTGTTGCATTAGCATAATTTTGATTGGCTAAAATTAATGCGAAATTTACAAAAAAATCTGATTGCTGAAAAGAACTCAAAATTAACAACGTTCCATAAATTGCAAGATTGCAATTTCTTTTGGTAAAAACAAACGAAACAGAAAAAAACAGGAAATGCAGTAAAATGCAATACTTTTGTTTGCACCAATTTTTATGGAGTTTATTGACTCTTTATTTCTTCAAATTTGCTTATGCAACAATTGTACAATTTACTTTATTTGCTTATTGCTTCTAGGAATTTATCAAATTTGTCAAATTGACCAGGGTTCGCATATGTAACTTCTCCCCCCTTTAGGTTAGAATTCTCCTGAATTCTGGCATTTAATTTTATTTTTATATGCTGATGTTTTATTAATACCGTGAAAATTATAATAACTATTACAATCACGATGATAATGTTACATCCATATGTCAATTTACTATGATATTCTTATCAAATTTGTAGAATTGACCAGGGTTCGCATATGTAACTCGCGCACATCTCTAGTGGCATTCTTATTTAGCATAACTGCGTTGCTGCTTACGTCTGAATTAGTTATTACATTTTCCTGCAAAATACCGTGATCTGATTTAATTATTGTGGCAACCCGTCTCGAGATACACACACACACAACCAGGCCAAGAACGAGAGAACAACTGTCAAACGAATGAGTAGACGTTTTGAGTCAGTCGTATGAGAATAGCCAACCGTAGACGAGCTGGCTATTAACCGAACAACGATTAATCGATATCGTCGAGAAAACCGCCAGAAGGAAGCAGAAGTTATCCAGACCGAATTCGTAGAATACGTAATTTAGTATTATTTATATTTAGCGATATAAGTACTTATAAGTCATTCGTCTCTACCCCTAAACAGCTTAGTATTAATAAGCCTCTTGTCGTACACTGGGACGGCAAAATGTTGGTTGACCTTGTAGGCAGCGCAAAAGTTGAGAGAGTTGCGGTTATGGTCAGCTATGATTAAACCATTTAAAAATTTATATTGTCTCAAGCAAGTTACATATTTTCTAAATTTCAGTTTTGATAAAACAACTTCTTTGAAGAGAAGTTGTTTTGTTAAAACAAAATGTATATATGCAAAAAAATATTAAATACAATTTAGATGTTTTGTCAAAAGGATATAACAATTTTATTTCTTGCATTTTAAAAAATTTTTAAACTCTTTCAGATAAGATATTTTATCAAATATTTTTTCCAAATATAATGAAAGAAGTTGATTTGCCAAGAACTGTAGATTTTTAACGAAATGGCGTAGAAATGCAAGGATTACACCAAAAGAACCGTCTTAAAAATTTATATTTAATATAAAAATCTTGCAAAAATGTCTTATTTCGAGAGAAGTTGTTTTGTCAAAAGTCCACAGAATTGTTCTTTGTTTATGCGTAACTGTTGTTTTGTATATTGTCGACAAGAAGGCGCCGGAAATTTGAATAATAGACGAACACATTACAGCAACTTTTAACTACTTTGAATGGTGCAAAAAAAATGTTTCCAAAATAAATATCGCTTTTTTCACATTCATTACAAGTGTATATTAGACCTGCCCTTATTTCTATGAAGATTTTTCAAAATGGCGGCGCATAGGAGAGTAGGGTCCAAAAAGTTTCCATTTTATGCCGCAATGCTCCATGTAAATTTTGGGCTCGATCCGACGACTCTAAGTGGACACAAAATTGAGTTGAATAATAAGACAAGGTCTCTTTATTCGGCATTTTTGGAAAAAACTCAATTTTGGTAAATGTTTTGTTAATATTTCGTAATTTTCTTATTTTTATGTTATTCTCCAATAAATTACACGTGAAACACGCGTGACGCGGAAAAATCACGTCACGCGAAGTTTATTATTTGTTCTTTTAGTTAATTAAAAAAACAATTTTTTTCTTTTGTATTTTAAAGACAAACTTTATTTATTTCGACTTTATTATGTGGTGGACGAACTAAGACTAATTTTACAATTTTCATACAGTCATAGTGTTAACTTGGTTTATTAGTAATTGTTGCATTAGCATAATTTTGATTGGCTAAAATTAATGCGAAATTTACAAAAAAATCTGATTGCTGAAAAGAACTCAAAATTAACAACGTTCCATAAATTGCAAGATTGCAATTTCTTTTGGTAAAAACAAACGAAACAGAAAAAAACTGGAAATGCAGTAAAATGCAATACTTTTGTTTGCACCAATTTTTATGGAGTTTATTGACTCTTTATTTCTTCAAATTTGCTTATGCAACAATTGTACAATTTACTTTATTTGCTTATTGCTTCTAGGAATTTATCAAATTTGTAAAATTGACCAGGGTTCACATATGTAACTCGCGCACATCTCTAGTGGCATTCTTATTTAGCATAACTGCGTTGCTGCTTACGTCTGAATTAGTTATTACATTTTCCTGCAAAATACCGTGATCTGATTTAATTATTGTGGCAACTCGTGTCGAGATACACACACACACAACCAGGCCAAGAAAGAGAGAACAACTGTCAAACGAATGAGTAAACGTTTTGAGTCAGTCGTATTTGAATAGCCAACCGTAGACGAGCTGGCTATTAACCGAACAACGATTAATCGATATCGTCGAGAAAACCGCCAGAAGGAAGCAGAAGTTATCCAGACCGAATTCGTAGAAAACGTAATTTAGTATTATTTATATTTAGCGATATAAGTACTTATAAGTCATTCGTCTCTTCCCCTAAACAGCTTAGTATTAATAAGCCGCTTGTCGTACATTGGGACGGCAAAATGTTGGTTGACCTTGTAGGCAGCGCAAAAGTTGAGAGAGTTGCGGTTATGGTCAGCTATGATGGGACTTCGAATTTCTTTGCAGCACCTCAAATAAAATCTTCAAGCGGAAAAGATACAGCTGACGCTGTTTACAATCTGTTGGTTCGTTGGAACATTGCCGATCGAGTTGAAGCAATGTCATTCGACACGACCTCCAGTAACACTGGAGCTCTCAATGGCGCTTGCATTATCAGAAACCACAGTATTGCCGTCGAGAACTGCTGCACTTGGCCTGTCGCCATCATATTTACAAAATCGTTCTGCGCCAGGTTTTTGAAGTGAAATTGTCGACAAGCAGCGGTCCTGAAGTTCAATTGTTCGAGAGATTCGCGAAAGTCTGGAAGAGTGTTGACCAGACTGCATTCCAGAATGGTGTCGAGGACGAAATCGTTGGTTCATCAGAAATTACTGCAATCAGCAGTTGAAACAGCGTTACCCTCGTAATGATTATAGAGAGTTTCTCCAACTGGTTGCTGTTTTCTTGGGTGAAACACATTGTGGTAGCGTCCGTTCTCCAGGTGCTACCAGCAACGCGCGATGGATGGCAAAAGGCATTTATTCACTCAAAATTTTCCTCTTCCGCAACCATTTCACATTGGCGGCCAGAGAACTGAGTGGATTGCGGGACGTGTGCATTTTCTTGGCGCGAATCTACATTCGTGCATGGATTGGTTGTACAAATCCAATCAATGCTCCAAACCAGGATTTCAATTTCATACGAAATTCCATTGAATACACTCAAATTGATGCTCCAGTTCCTGCTGCCATATTGAAGAAGATGAGTAACCAGATGTGGTATTTATCAGCAGAACCAATGGCTTTGGCTATTGTTCGCAATAAGTTCGCAAACATTCGCGAACCATAGCTTGAGCGACTTCATTTCAAACAAGACTAACACATACTAGACTAATATTTCTTTGTGCGGTTCGATTTGTCGCCTGAGTTTTTGGAATTTGACCCATCCACATGGGAAACCAACGAGAGTTTTAAAGAAGGCCGCGTTTTCTGCAAAAATTTAGCCGTCGTTAATGACACCGCTGAAAGAGGAGTGAAGTTCATGAAGGACTATAATCGGATATTGACCAACAAAGAAGACGAAAAGCAATTCTTATTGCAAGTTGTTGAAGCTTATCGCAAAAAATATCCATCGTTCAAAAAAACATTATTCGATTTTTGAAACAATTTGCCGGTTTATTAATAGTCGCCATCATATAACTTGTCGCGATAAAGCGTCCGTGGCTTGATTTTCTTTCCTAGGATTGTAAAAGCCTTCCAGCGTTTATCTTTGCTCTGACGTCAAAATATTTTTAAATTTTTTAAACGCATTTATTTCTTTTACTTTGAGATTAATAGGAATTTTCTACCGATTTCTCTCGTTTAAGGAGAAAGTGGGTTTGCGAAACCCAACTACAACTTCAATTCATTTTTCAATGAAGCGTTCATATTTTGGGCTCAAAAATGCCCCGACTGTATTTCAAGGTTCTATTAATTTTACCCTTAAGAAACAAATAGGAAAAATTTGGAATATCTTTGTTGATGAAGGAGATCAAGTCAGACACATCAATTATCCGTTGAAACATACTCGGAGTCAATTTTGAGTTTATACTGTGAGCGGAAAGTTCTTACTAGTCGTTTTTTTTTTTGTACCGAAAAGCAATATTTTTCCATGTTCTATCTACTGGAATCCAGAGTTTAGATCTAAGGTGGTGAAGTATTTCGCTCAGTTTGATTGTATGACCGATATGAAGCGGATACTTATCAACTGTCTTATAATTGAGTTTTAGAAAAATTATTGGAAGTTTTTCATTATCCAAGGCATCTACACTTTTTTCAGGTCCATGCTACACCCTGGTACTCTAATGCAACAGATTCAATACATTGACTTTTCTTATTAACAATTTAATTAACTCTTTGGTATTTTAAACCTGAGTTGCTATCAAATGTTGCTAGGCTTTGGAGTTGATATGGTTGCACTTCTTCACTATCAAGATAATTGGATGATCGTGTAACACGATCTAACTCCATTGGGTTTGGCTGATTCTTATTATAATTTATATAATATTTTTTTTGTAGGTATGAAAAACTGCTGTCAACTGACAGTTTCATAAGATTATTATGTATATGTATGTATGTATGTTCAAGGCGTACTTTTTTCTCTTCAAGAGAGAGTTCGAACATTGCAGAGCCATTTGGTAATTAACGGCCTTTGTATACAATTTTCCAACTTTGGTCATTCATTCTCGCTGAGTATGCAGCATTCTTGTTAAGGTATTTCGTTATTCTTTGCGGCAGATAAAACCATTTGTTGTTCTTTAAATATGCAATCCAATTATAATAATAAGTCCACCGAAAGTCTAAGATTTCGTATGGTTAATTTAGAGGAATATCTTAAATTTTAATGTACTCTGATTTTACTTCTTGCGCAATATTAATAAATTTGTTAATACATCCAAAAAAATTTTTGGGCTACATTATGGATAGCATCTGACAAAAAAAAAATTGGATTATGAATGGCAAATTTTGTCAGTTGCCAAGAACTTATCGAAAGTTGTATTTTGACACATTAACAAACATAAATAATGTAAACAATGACATATTTTCTGTGAAAAAAGTTTTAAGTTGAAAAGAAAATAACAATTAAAATGATTTCATCAATTGAATTGTTCTTGATGACAAAGAAGAAAATATATAAAACGCAGTATCGATTAAAAAATGTTTAAGAGACAATTCTAATCTGTTCTGAATTGGAGTGTTAAATTGCTGCTTGGTTATTTTAACCATTTTCAAATCTGAAAACAATAAATAATTAATTTCTTATGCTTAAAAGTAAATGAACTTTACTCATTTTTTTAAAATTTCTATAAACTTTAAATGAGAATTAAAATCAAGTCTTATTTTTTGTCTTAAAATGGTCTTTCAACAACAAAATGAAAATATAGACACAAACGACCGACGTTTATGTTAAAAGCTAAACAGCAAAAACAAAATTTCCACATTGACATACTGAACTTATATGAATTTATTCAAAAACTATTTTTATTCTTATGGTAAGTTAGAATTTTTCATCAGTTTGTAAACAAAATGTTTTCAAAGCTAAACATTTTTAGTAATTAATAAAGTAATAATGAATAATAACAACAAATTTCAAATTTCTTTTGATCAAAATATTTATTTTCAAGTCCACAAAAATACTTGCTTGCAAACAATATTTTACTTTTTATCAGTTTTTGTTTTCACATAAGAACTTCTTTTCACACAAGTCGTTTAGTCAAAATTAATTTTCTCTATAAACCATTTAAAAATTTATATTGTCTCAAGCAAGTTACATATTTTCTAAATTTCAGTTTTGATAAAACAACTTCTTTGAAGAGAAGTTGTTTTGTTAAAACAAAATGTATATATGCAAAAAAATATTAAATACAATTTAGATGTTTTGTCAAAAGGATATAACAATTTTATTTCTTGCATTTTAAAAAATTTTTAAACTCTTTCAGATAAGATATTTTATCAAATATTTTTTCCAAATATAATGAAAGAAGTTGATTTGCCAAGAACTGTAGATTTTTAACGAAATGGCGTAGAAATGCAAGGATTACACCAAAAGAACCGTCTTAAAAATTTATATTTAATATAAAAATCTTGCAAAAATGTCTTATTTCGAGAGAAGTTGTTTTGCCAAAAGTCCACAGAATTGTTCTTTGTTTATGTGTAACTGTTGTTTTGTATATTGTCGACAAGAAGGCGCCGGAACTTTGAATAATAGACGAACACATTACAGCAACTTTTAACCACTTTGAATGGTGTAAAAAAAATGTTTCCAAAATAAATATCGCTTTTTTCACATTCATTACAAGTGTATATTAGACCTGCCCTTATTTCTATGAAGATTTTTCAAAATGGCGGCGCATAGGAGAGTAGGGTAACAGTGGAGCTCTCAATGGCGCTTGCATTATCAGAAACCACAGTATTGCCGTCGAGAACTGCTGCACTTGGCCTGTCGCCATCATATTTACAAAATCGTTCTGCGCCAGGTTTTTGAAGTGAAATTGTCGACAAGCAGCGGTCCTGAAGTTCAATTGTTCGAGAGATTCGCGAAAGTCTGGAAGAGTGTTGACCAGACTGCATTCCAGAATGGTGTCGAGGACGAAATCGTTGGTTCATCAGAAATTACTGCAATCAGCAGTTGAAACAGCGTTACCCTCGTAATGATTATAGAGAGTTTCTCCAACTGGTTGCTGTTTTCTTGGGTGAAACACATTGTGGTAGCGTCCGTTCTCCAGGTGCTACCAGCAACGCGCGATGGATGGCAAAAGGCATTTATTCATTCAAAATTTTCCTCTTCCGCAACCATTTCACATTGGCGGCCAGAGAACTGAGTGGATTGCGCGACGTGTGCATTTTCTTGGCGCGAATCTACATTCGTGCATGGATTGGTTGTACAAATCCAATCAATGCTCCAAACCAGGATTTCAATTTCATACGAAATTCCATTGAATACACTCAAATTGATGCTCCAGTTTCTGCTGCCATATTGAAGAAGATGAGTAACCAGATGTGGTATTTATCAGCAGAACCAATGGCTTTGGCTATTGTTCGCAATAAGTTCGCAAACATTCGCGAACCATAGCTTGAGCGACTTCATTTCAAACAAGACTAACACATACTAGACTAATATTTCTTTGTGCGGTTCGATTTGTCGCCTGAGTTTTTGGAATTTGACCCATCCACATGGGAAACCAACGAGAGTTTTAAAGAAGGCCGCGTTTTCTGCAAAAATTTAGCCGTCGTTAATGACACCGCTGAAAGAGGAGTGAAGTTCATGAAGGACTATAATCGGATATTGACCAACAAAGAAGACGAAAAGCAATTCTTATTGCAAGTTGTTGAAGCTTATCGCAAAAAATATCCATCGTTCAAAAAAACATTATTCGATTTTTGAAACAATTTGCCGGTTTATTAATAGTCGCCATCATATAACTTGTCGCGATAAAGCGTCCGTGGCTTGATTTTCTTTCCTAGGATTGTAAAAGCCTTCCAGCGTTTATCTTTGCTCTGATGTCAAAATATTTTTAAATTTTTTAAACGCATTTATTTCTTTTACTTTGAGATTAATAGGAATTTTCTACCGATTTCTCTCGTTTAAGGAGAAAGTGGGTTTGCGAAACCCAACTACAACTTCAATTCATTTTTCAATGAAGCGTTCATATTTTGGGCTCAAAAATGCCCCGACTGTATTTCAAGGTTCTATTAATTTTACCCTTAAGAAACAAATAGGAAAAATTTGGAATATCTTTGTTGATGAAGGAGATCAAGTCAGACACATCAATTATCCGTTGAAACATACTCGGAGTCAATTTTGAGTTCATACTGTGAGCGGAAAGTTCTTACTAGTCGTTTTTTTTTTTGTACCGAAAAGCAATATTTTTCCATGTTCTATCTACTGGAATCCAGAGTTTAGATCTAAGGTGGTGAAGTATTTCGCTCAGTTTGATTGTATGACCGATATGAAGCGGATACTTATCAACTGTCTTATAATTGAGTTTTAGAAAAATTATTGGAAGTTTTTCATTATCCAAGGCATCTACACTTTTTTCAGGTCCATGCTACACCCTGGTACTCTAATGCAACAGATTCAATACATTGACTTTTCTTATTAACAATTTAATTAACTCTTTGGTATTTTAAACCTGAGTTGCTATCAAATGTTGCTAGGCTTTGGAGTTGATATGGTTGCACTTCTTCACTATCATGATAATTGGATGATCGTGTAACACGATCTAACTCCATTGGGTTTGGCTGATTCTTATTATAATTTATATAATATTTTTTTTGTAGGTATGAAAAACTGCTGTCAACTGACAGTTTCATAAGATTATTATGTATATGTATGTATGTATGTTCAAGGCGTACTTTTTTCTCTTCAAGAGAGAGTTCGAACATTGCAGAGCCATTTGGTAATTAACGGCCTTTGTATACAATTTTCCAACTTTGGTCATTCATTCTGGCTGAGTATGCAGCATTCTTGTTAAGGTATTTCGTTATTCTTTGCGGCAGATAAAACCATTTGTTGTTCTTTAAATATGCAATCCAATTATAATAATAAGTCCACCGAAAGTCTAAGATTTCGTATGGTTAATTTAGAGGAATATCTTAAATTTTAATGTACTCTGATTTTACTTCTTGCGCAATATTAATAAATTTGTTAATACATCCAAAAAAATTTTTGGGCTACATTATGGATAGCAACTGACAAAAATTGGATTATGAATGGCAAATTTTGTCAGTTGCCAAGAACTTATCGAAAGTTGTATTTTGACACATTAACAAACATAAATAATGTAAACAATGACATATTTTCTGTGAAAAAAGTTTTAAGTTGAAAAGAAAATAACAATTAAAATGATTTCATCAATTGAATTGTTCTTGATGACAAAGAAGAAAATATATAAAACGCAGTATCGATTAAAAAATGTTTAAGAGACAATTCTAATCTGTTCTGAATTGGAGTGTTAAATTGCTGCTTGGTTATTTTAACCATTTTCAAATCTGAAAACAATAAATAATTAATTTCTTATGCTTAAAAGTAAATGAACTTTACTCATTTTTTTAAAATTTCTATAAACTTTAAATGAGAATTAAAATCAAGTCTTATTTTTTGTCTTAAAATGGTCTTTCAACAACAAAATGAAAATATAGACACAAACGACCGACGTTTATGTTAAAAGCTAAACAGCAAAAACAAAATTTCCACATTGACATACTGAACTTATATGAATTTATTCAAAAACTATTTTTATTCTTATGGTAAGTTAGAATTTTTCATCAGTTTGTAAACAAAATGTTTTCAAAGCTAAACATTTTTAGTAATTAATAAAGTAATAATGAATAATAACAACAAATTTCAAATTTCTTTTGATCAAAATATTTATTTTCAAGTCCACAAAAATACTTGCTTGCAAACAATATTTTACTTTTTATCAGTTTTTGTTTTCACATAAGAACTTCTTTTCACACAAGTCGTTTAGTCAAAATTAATTTTCTCTATAAACCATTTAAAAATTTATATTGTCTCAAGCAAGTTACATATTTTCTAAATTTCAGTTTTGATAAAACAACTTCTTTGAAGAGAAGTTGTTTTGTTAAAACAAAATGTATATATGCAAAAAAATATTAAATACAATTTAGATGTTTTGTCAAAAGGATATAACAATTTTATTTCTTGCATTTTAAAAAATTTTTAAACTCTTTCAGATAAGATATTTTATCAAATATTTTTTCCAAATATAATGAAAGAAGTTGATTTGCCAAGAACTGTAGATTTTTAACGAAATGGCGTAGAAATGCAAGGATTACACCAAAAGAACCGTCTTAAAAATTTATATTTAATATAAAAATCTTGCAAAAATGTCTTATTTCGAGAGAATTTGTTTTGCCAAAAGTCCACAGAATTGTTCCTTGTTTATGTGTAACTGTTGTTTTGTATATTGTCGACAAGAAGGCGCCGGAACTTTGAATAATAGACGAACACATTACAGCAACTTTTAACCACTTTGAATGGTGTAAAAAAAATGTTTCCAAAATAAATATCGCTTTTTTCACATTCATTACAAGTGTATATTAGACCTGCCCTTATTTCTATGAAGATTTTTCAAAATGGCGGCGCATAGGAGAGTAGGGTAACAGTGGAGCTCTCAATGGCGCTTGCATTATCAGAAACCACAGTATTGCCGTCGAGAACTGCTGCACTTGGCCTGTCGCCATCATATTTACAAAATCGTTCTGCGCCAGGTTTTTGAAGTGAAATTGTCGACAAGCAGCGGTCCTGAAGTTCAATTGTTCGAGAGATTCGCGAAAGTCTGGAAGAGTGTTGACCAGACTGCATTCCAGAATGGTGTCGAGGACGAAATCGTTGGTTCATCAGAAATTACTGCAATCAGCAGTTGAAACAGCGTTACCCTCGTAATGATTATAGAGAGTTTCTCCAACTGGTTGCTGTTTTCTTGGGTGAAACACATTGTGGTAGCGTCCGTTCTCCAGGTGCTACCAGCAACGCGCGATGGATGGCAAAAGGCATTTATTCATTCAAAATTTTCCTCTTCCGCAACCATTTCACATTGGCGGCCAGAGAACTGAGTGGATTGCGCGACGTGTGCATTTTCTTGGCGCGAATCTACATTCGTGCATGGATTGGTTGTACAAATCCAATCAATGCTCCAAACCAGGATTTCAATTTCATACGAAATTCCATTGAATACACTCAAATTGATGCTCCAGTTTCTGCTGCCATATTGAAGAAGATGAGTAACCAGATGTGGTATTTATCAGCAGAACCAATGGCTTTGGCTATTGTTCGCAATAAGTTCGCAAACATTCGCGAACCATAGCTTGAGCGACTTCATTTCAAACAAGACTAACACATACTAGACTAATATTTCTTTGTGCGGTTCGATTTGTCGCCTGAGTTTTTGGAATTTGACCCATCCACATGGGAAACCAACGAGAGTTTTAAAGAAGGCCGCGTTTTCTGCAAAAATTTAGCCGTCGTTAATGACACCGCTGAAAGAGGAGTGAAGTTCATGAAGGACTATAATCGGATATTGACCAACAAAGAAGACGAAAAGCAATTCTTATTGCAAGTTGTTGAAGCTTATCGCAAAAAATATCCATCGTTCAAAAAAACATTATTCGATTTTTGAAACAATTTGCCGGTTTATTAATAGTCGCCATCATATAACTTGTCGCGATAAAGCGTCCGTGGCTTGTTTTTCTTTCCTAGGATTGTAAAAGCCTTCCAGCGTTTATCTTTGCTCTGATGTCAAAATATTTTTAAATTTTTTAAACGCATTTATTTCTTTTACTTTGAGATTAATAGGAATTTTCTACCGATTTCTCTCGTTTAAGGAGAAAGTGGGTTTGCGAAACCCAACTACAACTTCAATTCATTTTTCAATGAAGCGTTCATATTTTGGGCTCAAAAATGCCCCGACTGTATTTCAAGGTTCTATTAATTTTACCCTTAAGAAACAAATAGGAAAAATTTGGAATATCTTTGTTGATGAAGGAGATCAAGTCAGACACATCAATTATCCGTTGAAACATACTCGGAGTCAATTTTGAGTTTATACTGTGAGCGGAAAGTTCTTACTAGTCGTTTTTTTTTTTGTACCGAAAAGCAATATTTTTCCATGTTCTATCTACTGGAATCCAGAGTTTAGATCTAAGGTGGTGAAGTATTTCGCTCAGTTTGATTGTATGACCGATATGAAGCGGATACTTATCAACTGTCTTATAATTGAGTTTTAGAAAAATTATTGGAAGTTTTTCATTATCCAAGGCATCTACACTTTTTTCAGGTCCATGCTACACCCTGGTACTCTAATGCAACAGATTCAATACATTGACTTTTCTTATTAACAATTTAATTAACTCTTTGGTATTTTAAACCTGAGTTGCTATCAAATGTTGCTAGGCTTTGGAGTTGATATGGTTGCACTTCTTCACTATCATGATAATTGGATGATCGTGTAACACGATCTAACTCCATTGGGTTTGGCTGATTCTTATTATAATTTATATAATATTTTTTTTGTAGGTATGAAAAACTGCTGTCAACTGACAGTTTCATAAGATTATTATGTATATGTATGTATGTATGTTCAAGGCGTACTTTTTTCTCTTCAAGAGAGAGTTCGAACATTGCAGAGCCATTTGGTAATTAACGGCCTTTGTATACAATTTTCCAACTTTGGTCATTCATTCTGGCTGAGTATGCAGCATTCTTGTTAAGGCATTTCGTTATTCTTTGCGGCAGATAAAACCATTTGTTGTTCTTTAAATATGCAATCCAATTATAATAATAAGTCCACCGAAAGTCTAAGATTTCGTATGGTTAATTTAGAGGAATATCTTAAATTTTAATGTACTCTGATTTTACTTCTTGCGCAATATTAATAAATTTGTTAATACATCCAAAAAAATTTTTGGGCTACATTATGGATAGCAACTGACAAAAATTGGATTATGAATGGCAAATTTTGTCAGTTGCCAAGAACTTATCGAAAGTTGTATTTTGACACATTAACAAACATAAATAATGTAAACAATGACATATTTTCTGTGAAAAAAGTTTTAAGTTGAAAAGAAAATAACAATTAAAATGATTTCATCAATTGAATTGTTCTTGATGACAAAGAAGAAAATATATAAAACGCAGTATCGATTAAAAAATGTTTAAGAGACAATTCTAATCTGTTCTGAATTGGAGTGTTAAATTGCTGCTTGGTTATTTTAACCATTTTCAAATCTGAAAACAATAAATAATTAATTTCTTATGCTTAAAAGTAAATGAACTTTACTCATTTTTTTAAAATTTCTATAAACTTTAAATGAGAATTAAAATCAAGTCTTATTTTTTGTCTTAAAATGGTCTTTCAACAACAAAATGAAAATATAGACACAAACGACCGACGTTTATGTTAAAAGCTAAACAGCAAAAACAAAATTTCCACATTGACATACTGAACTTATATGAATTTATTCAAAAACTATTTTTATTCTTATGGTAAGTTAGAATTTTTCATCAGTTTGTAAACAAAATGTTTTCAAAGCTAAACATTTTTAGTAATTAATAAAGTAATAATGAATAATAACAACAAATTTCAAATTTCTTTTGATCAAAATATTTATTTTCAAGTCCACAAAAATACTTGCTTGCAAACAATATTTTACTTTTTATCAGTTTTTGTTTTCACATAAGAACTTCTTTTCACACAAGTCGTTTAGTCAAAATTAATTTTCTCTATAAACCATTTAAAAATTTATATTGTCTCAAGCAAGTTACATATTTTCTAAATTTCAGTTTTGATAAAACAACTTCTTTGAAGAGAAGTTGTTTTGTTAAAACAAAATGTATATATGCAAAAAAATATTAAATACAGTTTAGATGTTTTGTCAAAAGGATATAACAATTTTATTTCTTGCATTTTAAAAAATTTTTAAACTCTTTCAGATAAGATATTTTATCAAATATTTTTTCCAAATATAATGAAAGAAGTTGATTTGCCAAGAACTGTAGATTTTTAACGAAATGGCGTAGAAATGCAAGGATTACACCAAAAGAACCGTCTTAAAAATTTATATTTAATATAAAAATCTTGCAAAAATGTCTTATTTCGAGAGAAGTTGTTTTGCCAAAAGTCCACAGAATTGTTCTTTGTTTATGTGTAACTGTTGTTTTGTATATTGTCGACAAGAAGGCGCCGGAACTTTGAATAATAGACGAACACATTACAGCAACTTTTAACCACTTTGAATGGTGTAAAAAAAATGTTTCCAAAATAAATATCGCTTTTTTCACATTCATTACAAGTGTATATTAGACCTGCCCTTATTTCTATGAAGATTTTTCAAAATGGCGGCGCATAGGAGAGTAGGGTAACAGTGGAGCTCTCAATGGCGCTTGCATTATCAGAAACCACAGTATTGCCGTCGAGAACTGCTGCACTTGGCCTGTCGCCATCATATTTACAAAATCGTTCTGCGCCAGGTTTTTGAAGTGAAATTGTCGACAAGCAGCGGTCCTGAAGTTCAATTGTTCGAGAGATTCGCGAAAGTCTGGAAGAGTGTTGACCAGACTGCATTCCAGAATGGTGTCGAGGACGAAATCGTTGGTTCATCAGAAATTACTGCAATCAGCAGTTGAAACAGCGTTACCCTCGTAATGATTATAGAGAGTTTCTCCAACTGGTTGCTGTTTTCTTGGGTGAAACACATTGTGGTAGCGTCCGTTCTCCAGGTGCTACCAGCAACGCGCGATGGATGGCAAAAGGCATTTATTCACTCAAAATTTTCCTCTTCCGCAACCATTTCACATTGGCGGCCAGAGAACTGAGTGGATTGCGCGACGTGTGCATTTTCTTGGCGCGAATCTACATTCGTGCATGGATTGGTTGTACAAATCCAATCAATGCTCCAAACCAGGATTTCAATTTCATACGAAATTCCATTGAATACACTCAAATTGATGCTCCAGTTTCTGCTGCCATATTGAAGAAGATGAGTAACCAGATGTGGTATTTATCAGCAGAACCAATGGCTTTGGCTATTGTTCGCAATAAGTTCGCAAACATTCGCGAACCATAGCTTGAGCGACTTCATTTCAAACAAGACTAACACATACTAGACTAACATTTCTTTGTGCGGTTCGATTTGTCGCCGGAGTTTTTGGAATTTGACCCATCCACATGGGAAACCAACGAGAGTTTTAAAGAAGGCCGCGTTTTCTGCAAAAATTTAGCCGTCGTTAATGACACCGCTGAAGGAGGAGTGAAGTTCATGAAGGACTATAATCGGATATTGACCAACAAAGAAGACGAAAAGCAATTCTTATTGCAAGTTGTTGAAGCTTATTGCAAAAAATATCCATCGTTCAAAAAAACATTATTCGATTTTTGAAACAATTTGCCGGTTTATTAATAGTCGCCATCATATAACTTGTCGCGATAAAGCGTCCGTGGCTTGTTTTTCTTTCCTAGGATTGTAAAAGCCTTCCAGCGTTTATCTTTGCTCTGATGTCAAAATATTTTTAAATTTTTTAAACGCATTTATTTCTTTTACTTTGAGATTAATAGGAATTTTCTACCGATTTCTCTCGTTTAAGGAGAAAGTGGGTTTGCGAAACCCAACTACAACTTCAATTCATTTTTCAATGAAGCGTTCATATTTTGGGCTCAAAAATGCCCCGACTGTATTTCAAGGTTCTATTAATTTTACCCTTAAGAAACAAATAGGAAAAATTTGGAATATCTTTGTTGATGAAGGAGATCAAGTCAGACACATCAATTATCCGTTGAAACATACTCGGAGTCAATTTTGAGTTTATACTGTGAGCGGAAAGTTCTTACTAGTCGTTTTTTTTTTTTGTACCGAAAAGCAATATTTTTCCATGTTCTATCTACTGGAATCCAGAGTTTAGATCTAAGGTGGTGAAGTATTTCGCTCAGTTTGATTGTATGACCGATATGAAGCGGATACTTATCAACTGTCTTATAATTGAGTTTTAGAAAAATTATTGGAAGTTTTTCATTATCCAAGGCATCTACACTTTTTTCAGGTCCATGCTACACCCTGGTACTCTAATGCAACAGATTCAATACATTGTCTTTTCTTATTAACAATTTAATTAACTCTTTGGTATTTTAAACCTGAGTTGCTATCAAATGTTGCTAGGCTTTGGAGTTGATATGGTTGCACTTCTTCACTATCATGATAATTGGATGATCGTGTAACACGATCTAACTCCATTGGGTTTGGCTGATTCTTATTATAATTTATATAATATTTTTTTTTGTAGGTATGAAAAACTGCTGTCAACTGACAGTTTCATAAGATTATTATGTATATGTATGTATCTATGTTCAAGGCGTACTTTTTTCTCTTCAAGAGAGAGTTCGAACATTGCAGAGCCATTTGGTAATTAACGGCCTTTGTATACAATTTTCCAACTTTGGTCATTCATTCTGGCTGAGTATACAGCATTCTTGTTAAGGTATTTCGTTATTCTTTGCGGCAGGTAAAACCATTTGTTGTTCTTTAAATATGCAATCCAATTATAATAATAAGTCCACCGAAAGTCTAAGATTTCGTATGGTTAATTTAGAGGAATATCTTAAATTTTAATGTACTCTGATTTTACTTCTTGCGCAATATTAATAAATTTGTTAATACATCCAAAAAAATTTTTGGGCTACATTATGGATAGCAACTGACAAAAAAAAAATTGGATTATGAATGGCAAATTTTGTCAGTTGGCAAGAACTTATCGAAAGTTGTATTTTGACACATTAACAAACATAAATAATGTAAACAATGACATATTTTCTGTGAAAAAAGTTTTAAGTTGAAAAGAAAATAACAATTAAAATAATTTCATCAATTGAATTGTTCTTGTTGACAAAGAAGAAAATATATAAAACGCAGTATCGATTAAAAAATGTTTAAGAGACAATTCTAATCTGTTCTGAATTGGAGTGTTAAATTGCTGCTTGGTTATTTTAACCATTTTCAAATCTGAAAACAATAAATAATTAATTTCTTATGCTTAAAAGTAAATGAACTTTACTCATTTTTTTATCTACCACCCAAATTTGCAACCTAAAATTCTAAGTTACCAAAATTACTTAAAAAAGCAACTGAGGTTGCCAGCTTTAGTAGCCAGTTGCTATCTGTAATACCTTTTTGGCAACTGCCGGCGCCACTGAAGTTCGGTTCCTATCGATAATCCAGCCATTAAATTCTTTATATGATTACTAACCTTTATATTTTTTAAGTTTTTTAAAGTTTACTTTCAAGGCCAATCATAATAGTGCATTTAATTTGTACTTTTTAGTTAAAATTTCTATAAACTTTAAATGAGAATTAAAATCAAGTCTTATTTTTTGTCGTAAAATGGTCTTTCAACAACAAAATGAAAATATAGACACAAACGACCGACGTTTATGTTAAAAGCTAAACAGCAAAAACAAAATTTCCACATTGACATACTGAACTTATATGAATTTATTCAAAAACTATTTTTATTCTTATGGTAAGTTAGAATTTTTCATCAGTTTGTAAACAAAATGTTTTCAAAGCTAAACATTTTTAGTAATTAATAAAGTAATAATGAATAATAACAACAAATTTCAAATTTCTTTTGATCAAAATATTTATTTTCAAGTCCACAAAAATACTTGCTTGCAAACAATATTTTACTTTTTATCAGTTTTTGTTTTCACATAAGAACTTCTTTTCACACAAGTCGTTTAGTCAAAATTAATTTTCTCTATAAACCATTTAAAAATTTATATTGTCTCAAGCAAGTTACATATTTTCTAAATTTCAGTTTTGATAAAACAACTTCTTTGAAGAGAAGTTGTTTTGTTAAAACAAAATGTATATATGCAAAAAAATATTAAATACAATTTAGATGTTTTGTCAAAAGGATATAACAATTTTATTTCTTGCATTTTAAAAAATTTTTAAACCCTTTCAGATAAGATATTTTATCAAATATTTTTTCCAAATATAATGAAAGAAGTTGATTTGCCAAGAACTGTAGATTTTTAACGAAATGGCGTAGAAATGCAAGGATTACACCAAAAGAACCGTCTTAAAAATTTATATTTAATATAAAAATCTTGCAAAAATGTCTTATTTCGAGAGAAGTTGTTTTGTCAAAAGTCCACAGAATTGTTCTTTGTTTATGCGTAACTGTTGTTTTGTATATTGTCGACAAGAAGGCGCCGGAACTTTGAATAATAGACGAACACATTACAGCAACTTTTAACCACTTTGAATGGTGTAAAAAAAATGTTTCCAAAATAAATATCGCTTTTTTCACATTCATTACAAGTGTATATTAGACCTGCCCTTATTTCTATGAAGATTTTTCAAAATGGCGGCGCATAGGAGAGTAGGGTCCAAAAAGTTTCCATTTTATGCCGCAATGCTCCATGTAAATTTTGGGCTCGATCCGACGACTCTAAGTGGACACAAAATTGAGTTGAATAATAAGACAAAGTTTTATTATAAGAAATTAGGAACTTTATTCGGCATTTTTGGAAAAAACTCAATTTTGGTAACAGTTTTGTTAATATTTCGTAATTTTCTTATTTTTATGTTATTCTCCAATAAATTACACGTGAAACACGCGTGACGCGGAAAAATCACGTCACGCGAAGTTTATTATTTGTTCTTTTGGTTAATAAAAAAAAACTTTTTTCTTTTGTATTTTAAAGACAAACTTTATTTATTTCGACTTTATTATGTGGTGGACGAACTAAGACTAATTTTACAATTTTCATACAGTCATAGTGTTAACTTGGTTTATTAGTAATTGTTGCATTAGCATAATTTTGATTGGCTAAAATTAATGCGAAATTTACAAAAAAATCTGATTACTGAAAAGAACTCAAAATTAACAACGTTCCATAAATTGCAAGATTGCAATTTCTTTTGGTAAAAACAAACGAAACAGAAAAAAACAGGAAATGCAGTGAAATGCAATACTTTTGTTTGCACCAATTTTTATGGAGTTTATTGACTCTTTATTTCTTCAAATTTGCTTATGCAACAATTGTACAATTTACTTTATTTGCTTATTGCTTCTAGGAATTTATCAAATTTGTAAAATTGACCAGGGTTCGCATATGTAACTCGCGCACATCTCTAGTGGCATTCTTATTTAGCATAACTGCGTTGCTGCTTACGTCTGAATTAGTTATTACATTTTCCTGCAAAATACCGCGATCTGATTTAATTATTGTGGCAACTCGTGTCGAGATACACACACACACAACCAGGCCAAGAACGAGAGAACAACTGTCAAACGAATGAGTAGACGTTTTGAGTCAGTCGTATGAGAATAGCCAACCGTAGACGAGCTGGCTATTAACCGAACAACGATTAATCGATATCGTCGAGAAAACCGCCAGAAGGAAGCAGAAGTTATCCAGACCGAATTCGTAGAATACGTAATTTAGTATTATTTATATTTAGCGATATAAGTACTTATAAGTCATTCGTCTCTTCCCCTAAACAGCTTAGTATTAATAAGCCACTTGTCGTACATTGGGACGGCAAAATGTTGGTTGACCTTGTAGGCAGCGCAAAAGTTGAGAGAGTTGCGGTTATGGTCAGCTATGATTAAACCATTTAAAAATTTATATTGTCTCAAGCAAGTTACATATTTTCTAAATTTCAGTTTTGATAAAAAAACTTCTTTGAAGAGAAGTTGTTTTGTTAAAACAAAATGTATATATGCAAAAAAATATTAAATACAATTTAGATGTTTTGTCAAAAGGATATAACAATTTTATTTCTTGCATTTTAAAAAATGTTTAAACTTTTTCAAATAAGATATTTTATCAAATATTTTTTCCAAATATAATGAAAGAAGTTGATTTGCCAAGAACTGTAGATTTTTAACGAAATGGCGTAGAAATGCAAGGGTTACACCAAAAGAACCGTCTTAAAAATTTATATTTAATATAAAAATTTTGCAAAAATGTCTTATTTCGAGTGAAGTTGTTTTGTCAAAAGTCCACAGAATTGTTCTTTGTTTATGCGTAACTGTTGTTTTGTATATTGTCGACAAGAAGGCGCCGGAAATTTGAATAATAGACGAACACATTACAGCAACTTTTAACTACTTTGAATGGTGCAAAAAAAATGTTTCCAAAATAAATATCGCTTTTTTCACATTCATTACAAGTGTATATTAGACCTGCCCTTATTTCTATGAAGATTTTTCAAAATGGCGGCGCATAGGAGAGTAGGGTCCAAAAAGTTTCCATTTTATGCCGCAATGCTCCATGTAAATTTTGGGCTCGATCCGACGACTCTAAGTGGACACAAAATTGAGTTGAATAATAAGACAAGGTCTCTTTATTCGGCATTTTTGGAAAAAACTCAATTTTGGTAAATGTTTTGTTAATATTTCGTAATTTTCTTATTTTTATGTTATTCTCCAATAAATTACACGTGAAACACGCGTGACGCGGAAAAATCACGTCACGCGAAGTTTATTATTTGTTCTTTTAGTTAATTAAAAAAACAATTTTTTTCTTTTGTATTTTAAAGACAAACTTTATTTATTTCGACTTTATTATGTGGTGGACGAACTAAGACTAATTTTACAATTTTCATACAGTCATAGTGTTAACTTGGTTTATTAGTAATTGTTGCATTAGCATAATTTTGATTGGCTAAAATTAATGCGAAATTTACAAAAAAATCTGATTGCTGAAAAGAACTCAAAATTAACAACGTTCCATAAATTGCAAGATTGCAATTTCTTTTGGTAAAAACAAACGAAACAGAAAAAAACTGGAAATGCAGTAAAATGCAATACTTTTGTTTGCACCAATTTTTATGGAGTTTATTGACTCTTTATTTCTTCAAATTTGCTTATGCAACAATTGTACAATTTACTTTATTTGCTTATTGCTTCTAGGAATTTATCAAATTTGTAAAATTGACCAGGGTTCACATATGTAACTCGCGCACATCTCTAGTGGCATTCTTATTTAGCATAACTGCGTTGCTGCTTACGTCTGAATTAGTTATTACATTTTCCTGCAAAATACCGTGATCTGATTTAATTATTGTGGCAACTCGTGTCGAGATACACACACACACAACCAGGCCAAGAAAGAGAGAACAACTGTCAAACGAATGAGTAAACGTTTTGAGTCAGTCGTATTTGAATAGCCAACCGTAGACGAGCTGGCTATTAACCGAACAACGATTAATCGATATCGTCGAGAAAACCGCCAGAAGGAAGCAGAAGTTATCCAGACCGAATTCGTAGAATACGTAATTTAGTATTATTTAAATTTAGCGATATAAGTACTTATAAGTCATTCGTCTCTTCCCCTAAACAGCTTAGTATTAATAAGCCGCTTGTCGTACATTGGGACGGCAAAATGTTGGTTGACCTTGTAGGCAGCGCAAAAGTTGAGAGAGTTGCGGTTATGGTCAGCTATGATGGGACTTCGAATTTCTTTGCAGCACCTCAAATAAAATCTTCAAGCGGAAAAGATACAGCTGACGCTGTTTACAATCTGTTGGTTCGTTGGAACATTGCCGATCGAGTTGAAGCAATGTCATTCGACACGACCTCCAGTAACACTGGAGCTCTCAATGGCGCTTGCATTATCAGAAACCACAGTATTGCCGTCGAGAACTGCTGCACTTGGCCTGTCGCCATCATATTTACAAAATCGTTCTGCGCCAGGTTTTTGAAGTGAAATTGTCGACAAGCAGCGGTCCTGAAGTTCAATTGTTCGAGAGATTCGCGAAAGTCTGGAAGAGTGTTGACCAGACTGCATTCCAGAATGGTGTCGAGGACGAAATCGTTGGTTCATCAGAAATTACTGCAATCAGCAGTTGAAACAGCGTTACCCTCGTAATGATTATAGAGAGTTTCTCCAACTGGTTGCTGTTTTCTTGGGTGAAACACATTGTGGTAGCGTCCGTTCTCCAGGTGCTACCAGCAACGCGCGATGGATGGCAAAAGGCATTTATTCACTCAAAATTTTCCTCTTCCGCAACCATTTCACATTGGCGGCCAGAGAACTGAGTGGATTGCGCGACGTGTGCATTTTCTTGGCGCGAATCTACATTCGTGCATGGATTGGTTGTACAAATCCAATCAATGCTCCAAACCAGGATTTCAATTTCATACGAAATTCCATTGAATACACTCAAATTGATGCTCCAGTTTCTGCTGCCATATTGAAGAAGATGAGTAACCAGATGTGGTATTTATCAGCAGAACCAATGGCTTTGGCTATTGTTCGCAATAAGTTCGCAAACATTCGCGAACCATAGCTTGAGCGACTTCATTTCAAACAAGACTAACACATACTAGACTAACATTTCTTTGTGCGGTTCGATTTGTCGCCGGAGTTTTTGGAATTTGACCCATCCACATGGGAAACCAACGAGAGTTTTAAAGAAGGCCGCGTTTTCTGCAAAAATTTAGCCGTCGTTAATGACACCGCTGAAGGAGGAGTGAAGTTCATGAAGGACTATAATCGGATATTGACCAACAAAGAAGACGAAAAGCAATTCTTATTGCAAGTTGTTGAAGCTTATTGCAAAAAATATCCATCGTTCAAAAAAACATTATTCGATTTTTGAAACAATTTGCCGGTTTATTAATAGTCGCCATCATATAACTTGTCGCGATAAAGCGTCCGTGGCTTGTTTTTCTTTCCTAGGATTGTAAAAGCCTTCCAGCGTTTATCTTTGCTCTGATGTCAAAATATTTTTAAATTTTTTAAACGCATTTATTTCTTTTACTTTGAGATTAATAGGAATTTTCTACCGATTTCTCTCGTTTAAGGAGAAAGTGGGTTTGCGAAACCCAACTACAACTTCAATTCATTTTTCAATGAAGCGTTCATATTTTGGGCTCAAAAATGCCCCGACTGTATTTCAAGGTTCTATTAATTTTACCCTTAAGAAACAAATAGGAAAATTTTGGAATATCTTTGTTGATGAAGGAGATCAAGTCAGACACATCAATTATCCGTTGAAACATACTCGGAGTCAATTTTGAGTTTATACTGTGAGCGGAAAGTTCTTACTAGTCGTTTTTTTTTTTTGTACCGAAAAGCAATATTTTTCCATGTTCTATCTACTGGAATCCAGAGTTTAGATCTAAGGTGGTGAAGTATTTCGCTCAGTTTGATTGTATGACCGATATGAAGCGGATACTTATCAACTGTCTTATAATTGAGTTTTAGAAAAATTATTGGAAGTTTTTCATTATCCAAGGCATCTACACTTTTTTCAGGTCCATGCTACACCCTGGTACTCTAATGCAACAGATTCAATACATTGACTTTTCTTATTAACAATTTAATTAACTCTTTGGTATTTTAAACCTGAGTTGCTATCAAATGGTGCTAGGCTTTGGAGTTGATATGGTTGCACTTTTTCACTATCATGATAATTGGATGATCGTGTAACACGATCTAACTCCATTGGGTTTGGCTGATTCTTATTATAATTTATATAATATTTTTTTTTGTAGGTATGAAAAACTGCTGTCAACTGACAGTTTCATAAGATTATTATGTATATGTATGTATCTATGTTCAAGGCGTACTTTTTTCTCTTCAAGAGAGAGTTCGAACATTGCAGAGCCATTTGGTAATTAACGGCCTTTGTATACAATTTTCCAACTTTGGTCATTCATTCTGGCTGAGTATACAGCATTCTTGTTAAGGTATTTCGTTATTCTTTGCGGCAGGTAAAACCATTTGTTGTTCTTTAAATATGCAATCCAATTATAATAATAAGTCCACCGAAAGTCTAAGATTTCGTATGGTTAATTTAGAGGAATATCTTAAATTTTAATGTACTCTGATTTTACTTCTTGCGCAATATTAATAAATTTGTTAATACATCCAAAAAAATTTTTGGGCTACATTATGGATAGCAACTGACAAAAAAAAAATTGGATTATGAATGGCAAATTTTGTCAGTTGGCAAGAACTTATCGAAAGTTGTATTTTGACACATTAACAAACATAAATAATGTAAACAATGACATATTTTCTGTGAAAAAAGTTTTAAGTTGAAAAGAAAATAACAATTAAAATAATTTCATCAATTGAATTGTTCTTGTTGACAAAGAAGAAAATATATAAAACGCAGTATCGATTAAAAAATGTTTAAGAGACAATTCTAATCTGTTCTGAATTGGAGTGTTAAATTGCTGCTTGGTTATTTTAACCATTTTCAAATCTGAAAACAATAAATAATTAATTTCTTATGCTTAAAAGTAAATGAACTTTACTCATTTTTTTATCTACCACCCAAATTTGCAACCTAAAATTCTAAGTTACCAAAATTACTTAAAAAAGCAACTGAGGTTGCCAGCTTTAGTAGCCAGTTGCTATCTGTAATACCTTTTTGGCAACTGCCGGCGCCACTGAAGTTCGGTTCCTATCGATAATCCAGCCATTAAATTCTTTATATGATTACTAACCTTTATATTTTTTAAGTTTTTTAAAGTTTACTTTCAAGGCCAATCATAATAGTGCATTTAATTTGTACTTTTTAGTTAAAATTTCTATAAACTTTAAATGAGAATTAAAATCAAGTCTTATTTTTTGTCGTAAAATGGTCTTTCAACAACAAAATGAAAATATAGACACAAACGACCGACGTTTATGTTAAAAGCTAAACAGCAAAAACAAAATTTCCACATTGACATACTGAACTTATATGAATTTATTCAAAAACTATTTTTATTCTTATGGTAAGTTAGAATTTTTCATCAGTTTGTAAACAAAATGTTTTCAAAGCTAAACATTTTTAGTAATTAATAAAGTAATAATGAATAATAACAACAAATTTCAAATTTCTTTTGATCAAAATATTTATTTTCAAGTCCACAAAAATACTTGCTTGCAAACAATATTTTACTTTTTATCAGTTTTTGTTTTCACATAAGAACTTCTTTTCACACAAGTCGTTTAGTCAAAATTAATTTTCTCTATAAACCATTTAAAAATTTATATTGTCTCAAGCAAGTTACATATTTTCTAAATTTCAGTTTTGATAAAACAACTTCTTTGAAGAGAAGTTGTTTTGTTAAAACAAAATGTATATATGCAAAAAAATATTAAATACAATTTAGATGTTTTGTCAAAAGGATATAACAATTTTATTTCTTGCATTTTAAAAAATTTTTAAACCCTTTCAGATAAGATATTTTATCAAATATTTTTTCCAAATATAATGAAAGAAGTTGATTTGCCAAGAACTGTAGATTTTTAACGAAATGGCGTAGAAATGCAAGGATTACACCAAAAGAACCGTCTTAAAAATTTATATTTAATATAAAAATCTTGCAAAAATGTCTTATTTCGAGAGAAGTTGTTTTGTCAAAAGTCCACAGAATTGTTCTTTGTTTATGCGTAACTGTTGTTTTGTATATTGTCGACAAGAAGGCGCCGGAACTTTGAATAATAGACGAACACATTACAGCAACTTTTAATCACTTTGAATGGTGTAAAAAAAATGTTTCCAAAATAAATATCGCTTTTTTCACATTCATTACAAGTGTATATTAGACCTGCCCTTATTTCTATGAAGATTTTTCAAAATGGCGGCGCATAGGAGAGTAGGGTCCAAAAAGTTTCCATTTTATGCCGCAATGCTCCATGTAAATTTTGGGCTCGATCCGACGACTCTAAGTGGACACAAAATTGAGTTGAATAATAAGACAAAGTTTTATTATAAGAAATTAGGAACTTTATTCGGCATTTTTGGAAAAAACTCAATTTTGGTAACAGTTTTGTTAATATTTCGTAATTTTCTTATTTTTATGTTATTCTCCAATAAATTACACGTGAAACACGCGTGACGCGGAAAAATCACGTCACGCGAAGTTTATTATTTGTTCTTTTGGTTAATAAAAAAAAACTTTTTTCTTTTGTATTTTAAAGACAAACTTTATTTATTTCGACTTTATTATGTGGTGGACGAACTAAGACTAATTTTACAATTTTCATACAGTCATAGTGTTAACTTGGTTTATTAGTAATTGTTGCATTAGCATAATTTTGATTGGCTAAAATTAATGCGAAATTTACAAAAAAATCTGATTACTGAAAAGAACTCAAAATTAACAACGTTCCATAAATTGCAAGATTGCAATTTCTTTTGGTAAAAACAAACGAAACAGAAAAAAACAGGAAATGCAGTGAAATGCAATACTTTTGTTTGCACCAATTTTTATGGAGTTTATTGACTCTTTATTTCTTCAAATTTGCTTATGCAACAATTGTACAATTTACTTTATTTGCTTATTGCTTCTAGGAATTTATCAAATTTGTAAAATTGACCAGGGTTCGCATATGTAACTCGCGCACATCTCTAGTGGCATTCTTATTTAGCATAACTGCGTTGCTGCTTACGTCTGAATTAGTTATTACATTTTCCTGCAAAATACCGCGATCTGATTTAATTATTGTGGCAACTCGTGTCGAGATACACACACACACAACCAGGCCAAGAACGAGAGAACAACTGTCAAACGAATGAGTAGACGTTTTGAGTCAGTCGTATGAGAATAGCCAACCGTAGACGAGCTGGCTATTAACCGAACAACGATTAATCGATATCGTCGAGAAAACCGCCAGAAGGAAGCAGAAGTTATCCAGACCGAATTCGTAGAATACGTAATTTAGTATTATTTATATTTAGCGATATAAGTACTTATAAGTCATTCGTCTCTTCCCCTAAACAGCTTAGTATTAATAAGCCACTTGTCGTACATTGGGACGGCAAAATGTTGGTTGACCTTGTAGGCAGCGCAAAAGTTGAGAGAGTTGCGGTTATGGTCAGCTATGATTAAACCATTTAAAAATTTATATTGTCTCAAGCAAGTTACATATTTTCTAAATTTCAGTTTTGATAAAAAAACTTCTTTGAAGAGAAGTTGTTTTGTTAAAACAAAATGTATATATGCAAAAAAATATTAAATACAATTTAGATGTTTTGTCAAAAGGATATAACAATTTTATTTCTTGCATTTTAAAAAATGTTTAAACTTTTTCAAATAAGATATTTTATCAAATATTTTTTCCAAATATAATGAAAGAAGTTGATTTGCCAAGAACTGTAGATTTTTAACGAAATGGCGTAGAAATGCAAGGGTTACACCAAAAGAACCGTCTTAAAAATTTATATTTAATATAAAAATTTTGCAAAAATGTCTTATTTCGAGTGAAGTTGTTTTGTCAAAAGTCCACAGAATTGTTCTTTGTTTATGCGTAACTGTTGTTTTGTATATTGTCGACAAGAAGGCGCCGGAAATTTGAATAATAGACGAACACATTACAGCAACTTTTAACTACTTTGAATGGTGCAAAAAAAATGTTTCCAAAATAAATATCGCTTTTTTCACTTTCATTACAAGTGTATATTAGACCTGCCCTTATTTCTATGAAGATTTTTCAAAATGGCGGCGCATAGGAGAGTAGGGTCCAAAAAGTTTCCATTTTATGCCGCAATGCTCCATGTAAATTTTGGGCTCGATCCGACGACTCTAAGTGGACACAAAATTAAGTTGAATAATAAGACAAGGTCTTATTATAAGAAATTAGGAACTTTATTCGGCATTTTTGGAAAAAACTCAATTTTGGTAACAGTTTTGTTAATATTTCGTAATTTTCTTATTTTTATGTTATTCTCCAATAAATTACACGTGAAACACGCGTGACGCGGAAAAATCACGTCACGCGAAGTTTATTATTTGTTCTTTTAGTTAATTAAAAAAACAATTTTTTTCTTTTGTATTTTAAAGACAAACTTTATTTATTTCGACTTTATTATGTGGTGGACGAACTAAGACTAATTTTACAATTTTCATACAGTCATAGTGTTAACTTGGTTTATTAGTAATTGTTGCATTAGCATAATTTTGATTGGCTAAAATTAATGCGAAATTTACAAAAAAATCTGATTGCTGAAAAGAACTAAAAATTAACAACGTTCCATAAATTGCAAGATTGCAATTTCTTTTGGTAAAAACAAACGAAACAGAAAAAACAGGAAATGCAGTAAAATGCAATACTTTTGTTTGCACCAATTTTAATGGAGTTTATTGACTCTTTATTTCTTCAAATTTGCTTATGCAACAATTGTTCAATTTACTTTATTTGCTTATTGCTTCTAGGAATTTATCAAATTTGTCAAATTGACCAGGGTTCGCATATGTAACTTCTCCCCCCTTTAGGTTAGAATTCTCCTGAATTCTGGCATTTAATTTTATTTTTATATGCTGATGTTTTATTAATACCGTGAAAATTATAATAACTATTACAATCACGATGATAATGTTACATCCATATGTCAATTTACTATGATATTCTAATTTCTTAATATTTCTTACATTATTTTGATGTTCTTCTTCAATTTGTTCAAATGACACTTTATGGGTAAAATTATAAATTGGGTTTATATTTTTCTTTATTTGTGTTTCTTTTGTATACTCTATAATGTTTGAAAAATAGTAGTCTTTAATTCTAATAGAACAGTTGTTAAAATCAATCAAATAGTTTCCATTCAAAACAATTCTTTTCAAAATTACAGGTTTTATTAATACTAATATTTACTGCGTTTTTAACTATAATTGTATCTAAGTCTAATTGTATGATTTCCAAATCTATATTTTTTATCATTTGACAATTATTTTTTATTAGACAATGTTTACTTAATTTTAAATCTTTTAGGTTTTTATTTTCTTGGAATGTGTATGTTTTATTTTCAAAATCAAAACATTGTTCTATGTTATAATCAATGTCCTTACTTTCATTGTTTGGTATTGGTACTATAGTTCTTAGTTCTACTATTACAAATTTCTTTGGTATTTTTACTCCAAAAATTAGGTATGAGTGATTAACGTATGCTGTTCCGAACTGAATATATTTTAATTTATTATAATCAATCTCATATTTTTTTATTTCTTCACTAGTTAAAATACTCGGGTGTACAATACCATATTTTGCAGAAATTACATTATCTTGTAAATGGTCTATTTTATTTTTTATTAATTGTATGTAACAGTTAACTGTTCAAAGTATATATTTTTATTACTTTCTACTTCTAAAAATTTATTTATAGAATTTAATTCTTCTTCAATTCTCTTTCTATCGTTCTGTATAACAGTTTTTAAATGCTTTAAGGTCGTGTTGAAATAATTATTGATTACTACTTGTTGGTTATTGTTTTCTTTAATCTCGTTAATATTAAAAAGGTGATTTTGTATAGTCTGTCTGTCCTCGTCGTCCATAGTTCCGAACAACCACTTCGACATACTTCCTATTCCGTTTATCAGTCCACGTCTTGTTCTCGTTTGTTTTGGTATTAAATTCAATAATTTACTTTTAACATCTAACAATTCCGATTGCAGTAATTGTTTGTTTTTAATTTTTGATAAAATTATATTTTCTGTCATGTTGTCCAAAATGTTCTCGATTTCTTGTAAATTTATTATATGTATTATTATATCTGTTTCCTTAACTATTTCTTGTCTCTTCATGCAGATGTCTATAAATCCTGATTGTTCTGTGAGGAGTTTTGTTGTCAAAGTTCCCTTAGTTTGTGCTATCAGTAGGAATATTATCAATATTCTCCAAATCTGTAAATTTTAAAGGTCTGTTTATATTGCATGGATGTACTTTTCCTAATTTAGATTTCTTATACCTAGGTTGTTCCTTGTGCCTAACAGCCTTATAATTCTTTACGAATCCTTCTTCTCTACTTTCTCTGTAATCCTCTCTGGATTTATTTAGTTTCTCTATTATTTTTCTTTTATTTTCTATAATTTCTAATTGATTTCTGAATCAATTGTTTCACCGGTGTATCCTTATTTGTTTGGTAAATTATTCTAAACTTTTCCGCAATTGTATTATGTAACCGTTCTATGTCCCCGTTACCTGTATGACTATTGGGTTTAGTAAGATGTAATTCTACATTTTCATTGTCTAGAAATTCTTTTATTCTAATGGCATTGAATTCGTTGTCTGCAATTATTTTTTTTTGGTTTACCTATTTTAGCGAAATGGTCTTCTAATTGTTCGATGATTGTTACAGAGTTGCTATCATTCAATGGATATGCTGCCGCGAATTTAGAAAACTTATCCGCTATTGTCAAAAAATGAAATCCTTTCATTACATACGTGTCTACATACACTACTTCATTCTTTCTTGATGGTGTTTCTGTCACTGCAAATTTTAATTTGACTGGATTTCTGTCATATTTTACCTCTTGACATACTTCACATTGATTAATGACTAATTGAATTAATTCCATCAATTTTGGATAGTAAATTTTATTCTTAATTTGATTATATGTTTCGCTTATGCCTGAATGAATACTTTCCCTAACGTGATAAAGAGAAATTTGTTTCACTGCCTCTACCTCTGATTCTATATCTTGAGCCCTCATGGTACATTTAGCGAATTTTATTTGCTTATCATTTGAGAACAACTCTATTAATTTTTCTTGCACCACATTGTAACTATGTTCCAATAATTCTGAAAATATTCCTGTTTTTCCTTTTGTTATGTATTTTTTAAATATCTCTCCCATTTCATCAAAATCAGCTTCGGCTATAAAAATAATCCTTTTGCCGTGTAAAGTTTTCAGTTCTTCAACCTTGTTATTAGTTAAAATAATCTGGGTTTTATATTTATTGACTATTTCTTCCTTAATAAAAAAGTGATCCTGCAAATTTTCGTCTGCTGAATGAACTGTTGCCGTAGATACATTGTCATCTTCTAAGTTATTTACAAAATTTGATGCATTATCCCCTGTCTCCTTATCATTTAGTTTATCAACAATTTCCAGTCTACTTAGAAAATCTGCTACCTTATTTTCTTTGCCCTTTATGTAATCAATTTCAAAATCATACTCTCCTAGTTTAAGAAGCCATCTTTGATGCCTAGGTGACATGTCTTTTCCTCTGTATTTAGCATGCAAGAACTTAATTGGTTGATGATCCGTAAAAATCTTAAATTTCCTACCATAGAGATATGGTCTCAGATAGTTTACACTCCATAATATTGCTAGAAATTCTTTATCCGTTGCCGAATAATTTCTTTCATGATTGTTTAAAGTTCTGGATGCAAAACAAACCGGATGTC
Organism: Epicampocera succincta; assembly: GCA_932526305.1. Lineage (NCBI taxonomy): Eukaryota > Metazoa > Arthropoda > Insecta > Diptera > Tachinidae > Epicampocera > Epicampocera succincta. The sequence continues at coordinate 9,730,137 of OW052039.1, read as the reverse complement.
CTTCTTGTGAAAGGACAGCACCAATTGCGTAATTTGACGCATTAGTGGTTAGCGTAAATTGTTTATCAAAATTAGGATATTTTAATATAGGATGGGAGCTTATTAACAATTTTAGTTTTACGAAGGCCTCAATATAGGTAGGGTCTTTTGTATTAACTTTTACGCCTTTCTTTAAATATTTCGTAATTGGTTGCGCAACTTTGGCATAATCTTTCACGAACTTTCTGTAGTAACCTGTTAACCCTAAGAAACTTTTAATTTGTTTTTCTGTTCTTGGTATTTCTAACTCTTGAATAACCTTTATTTCATTTGGATTAGGTTTTAATCCTTCTTTTGTAAGAATATGACCCAAGAATTCGGTTTCTTTTTTCATAAAGTTACATTTATCTATTTGTATCTTTAAATTTGCTTCTTCCAATACTTTGGAAATGTCCGTTATTGCCTTTACGTATTCCTTTAGAGACGTACTAAATATTAGTATATCATCTAGGTATACTACACAGGTCCTGTTAATATAATCTCGTAATGTCTCATTCATCAGTCTTTGGAATGTTGCTGGTGCATTTTTCAGACCAAACGGCATTCTTATAAATTCATACAGTCCATGTGGGGTAACGAAAGCTGTTTTTTGTCTATCTTTTTCTCTAATTAAAATCTGATGATATCCTTTAGCTAAGTCTATTGTCGTAAAATATTGTGCCCATCCTAGTTTGTCCAGAATTGAATATATATTGGGCAGTGGGAATTTGTCATCTATCATAATTTCGTTTAATTTTCTGTAGTCTACCACTAGTCTGTATTTTTGTTTTCCAGAATTATCCAATTTTTTAGGTACAACTATTAAAGGACTGGCATATCTGGAGCTACTTTTTCTAATTATCCCTTGTTCTTCCATCTCTTGAACTTGTTTTCTTACTTCGGCTTCATGTTGGGGTGGATATCTGTATAATTTAGCGTTAATTTGTTCATCTGTCGTTGTTTTAATTGCATGCTGTATTTTCATGGTGCTAGTCAATCTGTCCCCTTCTTTAAAAAACAATTTTCTAAACCTAATCAATATGTTTTTTAATTCTTTATATTCTTCTTTATTTAATTGATCTAGTTGGATTCTATTCCAATCAAATTCGGTTCCTTCCAATGTACATACTTGAAGGTTTTTATATGGATTTAATAAAAAGGATGTTATTTTATCATTAAATATTATATAACCATCTATTAAGTTTATTATTGTATTAAAACAATTTAATAGGTCGATTCCTATTATAAAACTATATTTTCTTCCTTTTAATTCTGTCATTTTCCATTTAATCTTTGCATTTCCGGCCAGATTAAATTCATCAGGTGGGTCAGTTATTATTTCAAATCTAATTACATCTTTCTTTGTTATTGTGCTAAATTCAATGGGTCTTTCTAATATATTTCTTTTAAAGTCTTTTATATTACTGTCAATTAAACTTAGATTTGCTCCTGTGTCTATCAAAGCATTATATTTCTTTCCATTAATGGTAATTTTTATGATGGGTAAAAAGTCAGAGGCTGTTTTTGAAAAAAATTTTCCTCTTCGTTGTATTGTATCGTGTTATTAAATTCCATAGGTGCGTTTAGGTCTTGCCTAGGATGTTCCAAGCGATTTTGGCTGCAACATGGTCTAGGGTGTCCTACCTGCCCGACTTTCTGGGTATTGTTTGTATCATACATTTCTAAATTATTACAATATGTTTTTCTTTCTCTTATGTTATCATGGTCCTTGGGTTCGTTTAGGTTTTGGCTAGGATGTTTCAAGCGATTTTGGCTGTAACATGGTCTAGGGTGTCCTACCTGCCCGACCCTCTGGATATTATTATTATAGTATTTATTACCTTTCTCTATAGTGTCAACCTCCATGGGTTCAACTGCAACCTGCCTAAAGGGGTTCTGGCGATATTGGCCTGAATTTCCGAACTTATTAAAACTGTTAATCCTTCCTGCATTCAAATTATTATTTTGCCTATATTTCCCTGAATTATTTTGGTATTGAGGGTTCCCATTCCACTGTCCTCCCTGTGGTCCATTCTTAATTCGATAATCAATATTTCTAGTTGTCAAATTTGCAGGTGCATTATTATATTGTTGTCTTTTATCCTGATACCTATTGTTCCCTACGTTAGTTCACCTATCCTCTTTTGTTTTAAATTTTCTGTATTCTGGCCTAATACAGCTGTCTTCGAATCTCCTACTTATCATTATTTTCAAAATATTATTTAACTGTCCTTCTTCATAAATTTTGTTTTTCCTTTATTGTGTTCACTAATAAACTGTCTATGTTACTAAGGTCAATGTAATGGTCACCTGTATAATATATTACTAATTCGTCCGACCTATATTTAATTTCTTGAATTTCTGTCAATAATTCATTAACATTATTTACCTTAAGATTTGATATCTTTCTGTAGAGTTGGTGTGGTTCAATATCAGGACGATACCGTAGTTTCAGCGTTTCCTTTATTAGTTGCCAGTTGTCTGGTTCCGGAATATTTATTATCACGTTCTTGGCTGGGCCTTGTATGGTTCTATAAAAAATGGCTTTTATGGCTTCTTTCCTTAATTCCTCATCTCTTATTGTTGATAGTAGGTACTCCACACTGCTCAGGAATGAATTGATTGTAATTTCTCCTGTACCCGTAAACACTGGTAGATATGCAACATTTTTGTGGATCCTGTCCAATTGATTATGTTGTGGTTGTTGACTTTGCAATTGTTGCCATTGTTGTTGTTGTCCGTCTTGCTGTTGTTGTTGCTGAAGTTGCTGTTGCTGTTGTTGCAACTCCACGTATGCGTTTCTCAGACGCTCTAGCTGGTGCTCCTTTCTGGCTAGTTCTTCCACTAGGTTCACTGGAGACATTTCTTGAGCCTGTTCGTCCATCCTTCTTTGTTTGTCGAAATATAGTTGTCTTTTGCTTTTTGAATACACTTTGAATGTATATATTTATTTATTTAGTGGTGTCCACTTTATTTTCTAAATTGTTCACTGCACTAAAGTTTATTTTATTTAGTGGCGTTCAATTTGTTTTCTAAATTGTTCACTGCACTAAAGTTTATTATATTTAGTGGCGTTCAATTTGTTTTCTAAATTGTTCACTGCACTAAAGTTTATTATATTAAGTGGCGTTCAATTTGTTTTCTAAATTGTTCACTGCACTAAAGTTTATTATATTCTGGAGGGTCCCGTAGGATTCGCAGAATTGATAATAAGTTCTATTAAACACTTTTTAAACGATTCGTATTACTGGATCCCTTTCACTTCTAAGGATCCTACCGACTGCGCCAATTTTATTTTAATTTGTTCTTTTGGTTAATAAAAAAACAATTTTTTTCTTTTGTATTTTAAAGACAAACTTTATTTATTTCGACTTTATTATGTGGTGGACGAACTAAGACTAATTTTACAATTTTCATACAGTCATAGTGTTAACTTGGTTTATTAGTAATTGTTGCATTAGCATAATTTTGATTGGCTAAAATTAATGCGAAATTTATAAAAAAATCTGATTGCTGAAAAGAACTCAAAATTAACAACGTTCCATAAATTGCAAGATTGCAATTTCTTTTGGTAAAAACAAACGAAACAGAAAAAAACAGGAAATGCAGTAAAATGCAATACTTTTGTTTGCACCAATTTTTATGGAGTTTATTGACTCTTTATTTCTTCAAATTTGCTTATGCAACAATTGTACAATTTACTTTATTTGCTTATTGCTTCTAGGAATTTATCAAATTTGTCAAATTGACCAGGGTTCGCATATGTAACTTCTCCCCCCTTTAGGTTAGAATTCTCCTGAATTCTGGCATTTAATTTTATTTTTATATGCTGATGTTTTATTAATACCGTGAAAATTATAATAACTATTACAATCACGATGATAATGTTACATCCATATGTCAATTTACTATGATATTCTAATTTCTTAATATTTCTTACATTATTTTGATGTTCTTCTTCAATTTGTTCAAATGACACTTTATGGGTAAAATTATAAATTGGGTTTATATTTTGCTTTATTTGTGTTTCTTTTGTATACTCTATAAGGTTTGAAAAATAGTAGTCTTTAATTCTAATAGAACAGTTATTAAAATCAATCAAATAATTTCCATTCAAAACAATTTTTTCAAAATTACAGGTTTCATTCATACTAATATTTACTGCGTTTTTAACTATAATTGTATCTAAGTCTAATTGTATGATTTCCAAATCTATATTTTTTATCATTTGACAATTATTTTTTATTAGACAATGTTTACTTAATTTTAAATCTTTTAGGTTTTTATTTTCTTGGAATGTGTATGTTTTATTTTCAAAATCAAAACATTGTTCTATGTTATAATCAATGTCCTTACTTTCATTGTTTGGTATTGGTACTATAGTTCTTAGTTCTACTATTACAAATTTCTTTGGTATTTTTACTCCAAAAATTAGGTATGAGTGATTAACGTATGCTGTTCCGAACTGAATATATTTTAATTTATTATAATCAATCTCATATTTTTTTATTTCTTCACTAGTTAAAATACTCGGGTGTACAATACCATATTTTGCAGAAATAACATTATCTTGTAAATGGTCTATTTTATTTTTTATTAATTGTATATTAGTTAACTGTTCAAAGTATATATTTTTATTACTTTCTACTTCTAAAAATTTATTTATAGAATTTAATTCTTCTTCAATTCTCTTTCTATCGTTCTGTATAACAGTTTTTAAATGATTTAAGGTCATGTTGAAATAATTATTGATTACTACTTGTTGGTTATTGTTTTCTTTAATCTCGTTAATATTAAAAAGGTGATTTTGTATAGTCTGTCTGTCCTCGTCGTCCATAGTTCCGAACAACCACTTCGACATACTTCCTATTCCGTTTATCAGTCCACGTCTTGTTCTCGTTTGTTTTGGTATTAAAGTCAATAATTTACTTTTAACATCTAACAATTCCGATTGCAGTAATTGTTTGTTTTTAATTTTTGATAAAATTATATTTTCTGTCATGTTGTCCAAAATGTTCTCGATTTCTTGTAAATTTATTATATGTATTATTATATCTGTTTCCTTAACTATTTCTTGTCTCTTCATGCAGATGTCTATAAATCCTGATTGTTCTGTGAGGAGTTTTGTTGTCAAAGTTCCCTTAGTTTGTGCTATCAGTAGGAATATTATCAATATTCTCCAAATCTGTAAATTTTAAAAGTCTTTTTATATTGCATGGATGTACTTTTCCTAATTTAGATTTCTTATACCTAGGTTGTTCCTTGTGCCTAACAGCCTTATAATTCTTTACGAATCCTTCTTCTCTACTTTCTCTGTAATCCTCTCTGGATTTATTTAGTTTCTCTATTATTTTTCTTTTATTTTCTATAATTTCTAATTGATTTCTGAATCAATTGTTTCACCGGTGTATCCTTATTTGTTTGGTAAATTATTCTAAACTTTTCCGCAATTGTATTATGTAACCGTTCTATGTCCCCGTTACCTGTATGACTATTGGGTTTAGTAAGATGTAATTCTACATTTTCATTGTCTAGAAATTCTTTTATTCTAATGGCATTGAATTCGTTGTCTGCAATTATTTTTTTTGGTTTACCTATTTTAGCGAAATGGTCTTCTAATTGTTCGATCATTGTTACAGAGTTGCTATCATTCAATGGATATGCTGCCGCGAATTTAGAAAACTTATCCACTATTGTCAAAAAATGAAATCCTTTCATTACATACGTGTCTACATACACTACTTCATTCTTTCTTGATGGTGTTTCTGTCACTGCAAATTTTAATTTGACTGGATTTCTGTCATATTTTACCTCTTGACATACTTCACATTGATTAATGACTAATTGAATTAATTCCATCAATTTTGGATAGTAAATTTTATTCTTAATTTGATTATATGTTTCGCTTATGCCTGCATGAATACTTTCCCTAACGTGATAAAGAGAAATTTGTTTCACTGCCTCTACCTCTGATTCTATATCTTGAGCCCTCATGGTACATTTAGCGAATTTTATTTGCTTATCATTTGAGAACAACTCTATTAATTTTTCTTGCACCACATTGTAACTATGTTCCAATAATTCTGAAAATATTCCTGTTTTTCCTTTTGTTATGTATTTTTTAAATATCTCTCCCATTTCATCAAAATCAGCTTCGGCTATAAAAATAATCCTTTTGCCGTGTAAAGTTTTCAGTTCTTCAACCTTGTTATTAGTTAAAATAATCTGGGTTTTATATTTATTGACTATTTCTTCCTTAACAAAAAAGTGATCCTGCAAATTTTCGTCTGCTGAATGAACTGTTGCCGTAGATACATTGTCATCTTCTAAGTTATTTACAAAATTTGATGCATTATCCCCTGTCTCCTTATCATTTAGTTTATCAACAATTTCCAGTCTACTTAGAAAATCTGCTACCTTATTTTCTTTGCCCTTTATGTAATCAATTTCAAAATCATACTCTCCTAGTTTAAGAAGCCATCTTTGATGCCTAGGTGACATGTCTTTTCCTCTGTATTTAGCATGCAAGAACTTAATTGGTTGATGATCCGTAAAAATCTTAAATTTCCTACCATAGAGATATGGTCTCAGATAGTTTACACTCCATAATATTGCTAGAAATTCTTTATCCGTTGCCGAATAATTTCTTTCATGATTGTTTAAAGTTCTGGATGCAAAACAAACCGGATGTCCTTCTTGTGAAAGGACAGCACCAATTGCGTAATTTGACGCATTAGTGGTTAGCGTAAATTGTTTATCAAAATTAGGATATTTTAATATAGGATGGGAGCTTATTAACAATTTTAGTTTTACGAAGGCCTCAATATAGGTAGGGTCTTTTGTATTAATTTTTACGCCTTTCTTTAAATATTTCGTAATTGGTTGCGCAACTTTGGCATAATCTTTCACGAACTTTCTGTAGTAACCTGTTAACCCTAAGAAACTTTTAATTTGTTTTTCTGTTCTTGGTATTTCTAACTCTTGAATAACCTTTATTTCATTTGGATTAGGTTTTAATCCTTCTTTTGTAAGAATATGACCCAAGAATTCGGTTTCTTTTTTCATAAAGTTACATTTATCTATTTGTATCTTTAAATTTGCTTCTTCCAATACTTTGGAAATGTCCGTTATTGCCTTTACGTATTCCTTTAGAGACGTACTAAATATTAGTATATCATCTAGGTATACTACACAGGTCCTGTTAATATAATCTCGTAATGTCTCATTCATCAGTCTTTGGAATGTTGCTGGTGCATTTTTCAGACCAAACGGCATTCTTATAAATTCATACAGTCCATGTGGGGTAACGAAAGCTGTTTTTTGTCTATCTTTTTCTCTAATTAAAATCTGATGATATCGTTTAGCTAAGTCTATTGTCGTAAAATATTGTGCCCATCCTAGTTTGTCCAGAATTGAATATATATTGGGCAGTGGGAATTTGTCATCTATCATAATTTCGTTTAATTTTCTGTAGTCTACCACTAGTCTGTATTTTTGTTTTCCAGAATTATCCAATTTTTTAGGTACAACTATTAAAGGACTGGCATATCTGGAGCTACTTTTTCTAATTATCCCTTGTTCTTCCATCTCTTGAACTTGTTTTCTTACTTCGGCTTCATGTTGGGGTGGATATCTGTATAATTTAGCGTTAATTTGTTCATCTGTCGTTGTTTTAATTGCATGCTGTATTTTCATGGTGCTAGTCAATCTGTCCCCTTCTTTAAAAAACAATTTTCTAAACCTAATCAATATGTTTTTTAATTCTTTATATTCTTCTTTATTTAATTGATCTAGTTGGATTCTATTCCAATCAAATTCGGTTCCTTCCAATGTACATACTTGAAGGTTTTTATATGGATTTAATAAAAAGGATGTTATTTTATCATTAAATATTATATAACCATCTATTAAGTTTATTATTGTATTAAAACAATTTAATAGGTCGATTCCTATTATAAAACTATATTTTCTTCCTTTTAATTCTGTCATTTTCCATTTAATCTTTGCATTTCCGGCCAGATTAAATTCATCAGGTGGGTCAGTTATTATTTCAAATCTAATTACATCTTTCTTTGTTATTGTGCTAAATTCAATGGGTCTTTCTAATATATTTCTTTTAAAGTCTTTTATATTACTGTCAATTAAACTTAGATTTGCTCCTGTGTCTATCAAAGCATTATATTTCTTTCCATTAATGGTAATTTTTATGATGGGTAAAAAGTCAGAGGCTGTTTTTGAAAAAAATTTTCCTCTTCGTTGTATTGTATCGTGTTATTAAATTCCATAGGTGCGTTTAGGTCTTGCCTAGGATGTTCCAAGCGATTTTGGCTGCAACATGGTCTAGGGTGTCCTACCTGCCCGACTTTCTGGGTATTGTTTGTATCATACATTTCTAAATTATTACAATATGTTTTTCTTTCTCTTATGTTATCATGGTCCTTGGGTTCGTTTAGGTTTTGGCTAGGATGTTTCAAGCGATTTTGGCTGTAACATGGTCTAGGGTGTCCTACCTGCCCGACCCTCTGGATATTATTATTATAGTATTTATTACCTTTCTCTATAGTGTCAACCTCCATGGGTTCAACTGCAACCTGCCTAAAGGGGTTCTGGCGATATTGGCCTGAATTTCCGAACCTATTAAAACTGTTAATCCTTCCTGCATTCAAATTATTATTTTGCCTATATTGCCCTGAATTATTTTGGTATTGAGGGTTCCCATTCCACTGTCCTCCCTGTGGTCCATTCTTAATTCGATAATCAATATTTCTAGTTGTCAAATTTGCAGGTGCATTATTATATTGTTGTCTTTTATCCTGATACCTATTGTTCCCTACGTTAGTTCACCTATCCTCTTTTGTTTTAAATTTTCTGTATTCTGGCCTAATACAGCTGTCTTCGAATCTCCTACTTATCATTATTTTCAAAATATTATTTAACTGTCCTTCTTCATAAATTTTGTTTTTCCTTTATTGTGTTCACTAATAAACTGTCTATGTTACTAAGGTCAATGTAATGGTCACCTGTATAATATATTACTAATTCGTCCGACCTATATTTAATTTCTTGAATTTCTGTCAATAATTCATTAACATTATTTACCTTAAGATTTGATATCTTTCTGTAGAGTTGGTGTGGTTCAATATCAGGACGATACCGTAGTTTCAGCGTTTCCTTTATTAGTTGCCAGTTGTCTGGTTCCGGAATATTTATTATCACGTTCTTGGCTGGGCCTTGTATGGTTCTATAAAAAATGGCTTTTATGGCTTCTTTCCTTAATTCCTCATCTCTTATTGTTGATAGTAGGTACTCCACACTGCTCAGGAATGAATTGATTGTAATTTCTCCTGTACCCGTAAACACTGGTAGATATGCAACATTTTTGTGGATCCTGTCCAATTGATTATGTTGTGGTTGTTGACTTTGCAATTGTTGCCATTGTTGTTGTTGTCCGTCTTGCTGTTGTTGTTGCTGAAGTTGCTGTTGCTGTTGTTGCAACTCCACGTATGCGTTTCTCAGACGCTCTAGCTGGTGCTCCTTTCTGGCTAGTTCTTCCACTAGGTTCACTGGAGACATTTCTTGAGCCTGTTCGTCCATCCTTCTTTGTTTGTCGAAATATAGTTGTCTTTTGCTTTTTGAATACACTTTGAATGTATATATTTATTTATTTAGTGGTGTCCACTTTATTTTCTAAATTGTTCACTGCACTAAAGTTTATTTTATTTAGTGGCGTTCAATTTGTTTTCTAAATTGTTCACTGCACTAAAGTTTATTATATTTAGTGGCGTTCAATTTGTTTTCTAAGTTGTTCACTGCACTAAAGTTTATTATATTTAGTGGCGTTCAATTTGTTTTCTAAATTGTTCACTGCACTAAAGTTTATTATATTCTGGAGGGTCCCGTAGGATTCGCAGAATTGATAATAAGTTCTATTAAACACTTTTTAAACGATTCGTATTACTGGATCCCTTTCACTTCTAAGGATCCTACCGACTGCGCCAATTTTATTATTTGTTCTTTTGGTTAATAAAAAAAAACTTTTTTCTTTTGTATTTTAAAGACAAACTTTATTTATTTCGACTTTATTATGTGGTGGACGAACTAAGACTAATTTTACAATTTTCATACATAGTCATAGTGTTAACTTGGTTTATTAGTAATTGTTGCATTAGCATAATTTTGATTGGCTAAAATTAATGCGAAATTTACAAAAAAATCTGATTACTGAAAAGAACTAAAAATTAACAACGTTCCATAAATTGCAAGATTGCAATTTCTTTTGGTAAAAACAAACGAAACAGAAAAAAACAGGAAATGCAGTAAAATGCAATACTTTTGTTTGCACCAATTTTTATGGAGTTTATTGACTCTTTATTTCTTCAAATTTGCTTATGCAACAATTGTACAATTTACTTTATTTGCTTATTGCTTCTAGGAATTTATCAAATTTGTCAAATTGACCAGGGTTCGCATATGTAACTTCTCCCCCCTTTAGGTTAGAATTCTCCTGAATTCTGGCATTTAATTTTATTTTTATATGCTGATGTCTTATTAATACCGTGAAAATTATAATAACTATTACAATCACGATGATAATGTTACATCCATATGTCAATTTACTATGATATTCTAATTTCTTAATATTTCTTACATTATTTTGATGTTCTTCTTCAATTTGTTCAAATGACACTTTATGGGTAAAATTATAAATTGGGTTTATATTTTTCTTTATTTGTGTTTCTTTTGTATACTCTATAATGTTTGAAAAATAGTAGTCTTTAATTCTAATAGAACAGTTGTTAAAATCAATCAAATAGTTTCCATTCAAAACAATTTTTTTCAAAATTACAGGTTTCATTCATACTAATATTTACTGCGTTTTTAACTATAATTGTATCTAAGTCTAATTGTATGATTTCCAAATCTATATTTTTTATCATTTGACAATTATTTTTTATTAGACAATGTTTACTTAATTTTAAATCTTTTAGGTTTTTATTTTCTTGGAATGTGTATGTTTTATTTTCAAAATCAAAACATTGTTCTATGTTATAATCAATGTCCTTACTTTCATTGTTTGGTATTGGTACTATAGTTCTTAGTTCTACTATTACAAATTTCTTTGGTATTTTTACTCCAAAAATTAGGTATGAGTGATTAACGTATGCTGTTCCGAACTGAATATATTTTAATTTATTATAATCAATCTCATATTTTTTTATTTCTTCACTAGTTAAAATACTCGGGTGTACAATACCATATTTTGCAGAAATAACATTATCTTGTAAATGGTCTATTTTATTTTTTATTAATTGTATATTAGTTAACTGTTCAAAGTATATATTTTTATTACTTTCTACTTCTAAAAATTTATTTATAGAATTTAATTCTTCTTCAATTCTCTTTCTATCGTTCTGTATAACAGTTTTTAAATGATTTAAGGTCATGTTGAAATAATTATTGATTACTACTTGTTGGTTATTGTTTTCTTTAATCTCGTTAATATTAAAAAGGTGATTTTGTATAGTCTGTCTGTCCTCGTCGTCCATAGTTCCGAACAACCACTTCGACATACTTCCTATTCCGTTTATCAGTCCACGTCTTGTTCTCGTTTGTTTTGGTATTAAAGTCAATAATTTACTTTTAACATCTAACAATTCCGATTGCAGTAATTGTTTGTTTTTAATTTTTGATAAAATTATATTTTCTGTCATGTTGTCCAAAATGTTCTCGATTTCTTGTAAATTTATTATATGTATTATTATATCTGTTTCCTTAACTATTTCTTGTCTCTTCATGCAGATGTCTATAAATCCTGATTGTTCTGTGAGGAGTTTTGTTGTCAAAGTTCCCTTAGTTTGTGCTATCAGTAGGAATATTATCAATATTCTCCAAATCTGTAAATTTTAAAAGTCTTTTTATATTGCATGGATGTACTTTTCCTAATTTAGATTTCTTATACCTAGGTTGTTCCTTGTGCCTAACAGCCTTATAATTCTTTACGAATCCTTCTTCTCTACTTTCTCTGTAATCCTCTCTGGATTTATTTAGTTTCTCTATTATTTTTCTTTTATTTTCTATAATTTCTAATTGATTTCTGAATCAATTGTTTCACCGGTGTATCCTTATTTGTTTGGTAAATTATTCTAAACTTTTCCGCAATTGTATTATGTAACCGTTCTATGTCCCCGTTACCTGTATGACTATTGGGTTTAGTAAGATGTAATTCTACATTTTCATTGTCTAGAAATTCTTTTATTCTAATGGCATTGAATTCGTTGTCTGCAATTATTTTTTTTGGTTTACCTATTTTAGCGAAATGGTCTTCTAATTGTTCGATCATTGTTACAGAGTTGCTATCATTCAATGGATATGCTGCCGCGAATTTAGAAAACTTATCCACTATTGTCAAAAAATGAAATCCTTTCATTACATACGTGTCTACATACACTACTTCATTCTTTCTTGATGGTGTTTCTGTCACTGCAAATTTTAATTTGACTGGATTTCTGTCATATTTTACCTCTTGACATACTTCACATTGATTAATGACTAATTGAATTAATTCCATCAATTTTGGATAGTAAATTTTATTCTTAATTTGATTATATGTTTCGCTTATGCCTGCATGAATACTTTCCCTAACGTGATAAAGAGAAATTTGTTTCACTGCCTCTACCTCTGATTCTATATCTTGAGCCCTCATGGTACATTTAGCGAATTTTATTTGCTTATCATTTGAGAACAACTCTATTAATTTTTCTTGCACCACATTGTAACTATGTTCCAATAATTCTGAAAATATTCCTGTTTTTCCTTTTGTTATGTATTTTTTAAATATCTCTCCCATTTCATCAAAATCAGCTTCGGCTATAAAAATAATCCTTTTGCCGTGTAAAGTTTTCAGTTCTTCAACCTTGTTATTAGTTAAAATAATCTGGGTTTTATATTTATTGACTATTTCTTCCTTAATAAAAAAGTGATCCTGCAAATTTTCGTCTGCTGAATGAACTGTTGCCGTAGATACATTGTCATCTTCTAAGTTATTTACAAAATTTGATGCATTATCCCCTGTCTCCTTATCATTTAGTTTATCAACAATTTCCAGTCTACTTAGAAAATCTGCTACCTTATTTTCTTTGCCCTTTATGTAATCAATTTCAAAATCATACTCTCCTAGTTTAAGAAGCCATCTTTGATGCCTAGGTGACATGTCTTTTCCTCTGTATTTAGCATGCAAGAACTTAATTGGTTGATGATCCGTAAAAATCTTAAATTTCCTACCATAGAGATATGGTCTCAGATAGTTTACACTCCATAATATTGCTAGAAATTCTTTATCCGTTGCCGAATAATTTCTTTCATGATTGTTTAAAGTTCTGGATGCAAAACAAACCGGATGTCCTTCTTGTGAAAGGACAGCACCAATTGCGTAATTTGACGCATCAGTGGTTAGCGTAAATTGTTTATCAAAATTAGGATATTTTAATATAGGATGGGAGCTTATTAACAATTTTAGTTTTACGAAGGCCTCAATATAGGTAGGGTCTTTTGTATTAATTTTTACGCCTTTCTTTAAATATTTCGTAATTGGTTGCGCAACTTTGGCATAATCTTTCACGAACTTTCTGTAGTAACCTGTTAACCCTAAGAAACTTTTAATTTGTTTTTCTGTTCTTGGTATTTCTAACTCTTGAATAACCTTTATTTCATTTGGATTAGGTTTTAATCCTTCTTTTGTAAGAATATGACCCAAGAATTCGGTTTCTTTTTTCATAAAGTTACATTTATCCATTTGTATCTTTAAATTTGCTTCTTCCAATACTTTGGAAATGTCCGTTATTGCCTTTACGTATTCCTTTAGAGACGTACTAAATATTAGTATATCATCTAGGTATACTACACAGGTCCTGTTAATATAATCTCGTAATGTCTCATTCATCAGTCTTTGGAATGTTGCTGGTGCATTTTTCAGACCAAACGGCATTCTTATAAATTCATACAGTCCATGTGGGGTAACGAAAGCTGTTTTTTGTCTATCTTTTTCTCTTATTAAAATCTGATGATATCCTTTAGCTAAGTCTATTGTCGTAAAATATTGTGCCCATCCTAGTTTGTCCAGAATTGAATATATATTGGGCAGTGGGAATTTGTCATCTATCATAATTTCGTTTAATTTTCTGTAGTCTACCACTAGTCTGTATTTTTGTTTTCCAGAATTATCCAATTTTTTAGGTACAACTATTAAAGGACTGGCATATCTGGAGCTACTTTTTCTAATTATCCCTTGTTCTTCCATCTCTTGAACTTGTTTTCTTACTTCGGCTTCATGTTGGGGTGGATATCTGTATAATTTAGCGTTAATTTGTTCATCTGTCGTTGTTTTAATTGCATGCTGTATTTTCATGGTGCTAGTCAATCTGTCCCCTTCTTTAAAAAACAATTTTCTAAACCTAATCAATATGTTTTTTAATTCTTTATATTCTTCTTTATTTAATTGATCTAGTTGGATTCTATTCCAATCAAATTCGGTTCCTTCCAATGTACATACTTGAAGGTTTTTATATGGATTTAATAAAAAGGATGTTATTTTATCATTAAATATTATATAACCATCTATTAAGTTTATTATTGTATTAAAACAATTTAATAGGTCGATTCCTATTATAAAACTATATTTTCTTCCTTTTAATTCTGTCATTTTCCATTTAATCTTTGCATTTCCGGCCAGATTAAATTCATCAGGTGGGTCAGTTATTATTTCAAATCTAATTACATCTTTCTTTGTTATTGTGCTAAATTCAATGGGTCTTTCTAATATATTTCTTTTAAAGTCTTTTATATTACTGTCAATTAAACTTAGATTTGCTCCTGTGTCTATCAAAGCATTATATTTCCATTAATGGTAATTTTTATTTCTTTCCATTAATGGTAATTTTTATGATGGGTAAAAAGTCAGAGGCTGTTTTTGAAAAAAATTTTCCTCTTCGTTGTATTGTATCGTGTTATTAAATTCCATAGGTGCGTTTAGGTCTTGCCTAGGATGTTCCAAGCGATTTTGGCTGCAACATGGTCTAGGGTGTCCTACCTGCCCGACTTTCTGGGTATTGTTTGTATCATACATTTCTAAATTATTACAATATGTTTTTCTTTCTCTTATGTTATCATGGTCCTTGGGTTCGTTTAGGTTTTGCCTAGGATGTTTCAAGCGATTTTGGCTGTAACATGGTCTAGGGTGTCCTACCTGCCCGACCCTCTGGATATTATTATTATAGTATTTATTACCTTTCTCTATAGTGTCAACCTCCGTGGGTTCAATTGCAACCTGCCTAAAGGGGTTCTGGCGATATTGGCCTGAATTTCCGAACCTATTAAAACTGTTAATCCTTCCTGCATTCAAATTATTATTTTGCCTATATTGCCCTGAATTATTTTGGTATTGAGGGTTCCTATTCCACTGTCCTCCCTGTGGTACATTATTAATTCGATAATCAATATTTCTAGTTCTCAAATTTGCAGGTGCATTATTATATTGTTGTCTTTTATCCTGATACCTATTGTTCCCTACGTTAGTTCACCTATCCTCTTTTGTTTTAAATTTTCTGTATTCTGGCCTAATACAGCTGTCTTCGAATCTCCTACTTATCATTATTTTCAAAATATTATTTAACTGTCCTTCTTCATAAATTTTGTTTTTCCTTTATTGTGTTCACTAATAAACTGTCTATGTTACTAAGGTCAATGTAATGGTCACCTGTATAATATATTACTAATTCGTCCGACCTATATTTAATTTCTTGAATTTCTGTCAATAATTCATTAACATTATTTACCTTAAGATTTGATATCTTTCTGTAGAGTTGGTGTGGTTCAATATCAGGACGATACCGTAGTTTCAGCGTTTCCTTTATTAGTTGCCAGTTGTCTGGTTCCGGAATATTTATTATCACGTTCTTGGCTGGGCCTTGTATGGTTCTATAAAAAATGGCTTTTATGGCTTCTTTCCTTAATTCCTCATCTCTTATTGTTGATAGTAGGTACTCCACACTGCTCAGGAATGAATTGATTGTAATTTCTCCTGTACCCGTAAACACTGGTAGATATGCAACATTTTTGTGGATCCTGTCCAATTGATTATGTTGTGGTTGTTGACTTTGCAATTGCTGCCATTGTTGTTGTTGTCCGTCTTGCAACTCCACGTATGCGTTTCTCAGACGCTCTAGCTGGTGCTCCTTTCTGGCTAGTTCTTCCACTAGGTTCACTGGAGACATTTCTTGAGCCTGTTCGTCCATCCTTCTTTGTTTGTCGAAATATAGTTGTCTTTTGCTTTTTGAATACACTTTGAATGTATATATTTATTTATTTAGTGGTGTCCACTTTATTTTCTAAATTGTTCACTGCACTAAAGTTTATTTTATTTAGTGGCGTTCAATTTGTTTTCTAAATTGTTCAGTGCACTAAAGTTTATTATATTTAGTGGCGTTCAATTTGTTTTCTAAATTGTTCACTGCACTAAAGTTTATTATATTAAGTGGCGTTCAATTTGTTTTCTAAATTGTTCACTGCACTAAAGTTTATTATATTCTGGAGGGTCCCGTAGGATTCGCAGAATTGATAATAAGTTCTATTAAACACTTTTTAAACGATTCGTATTACTGGATCCCTTTCACTTCTAAGGATCCTACCGACTGCGCCAATTTTATTATTTGTTCTTTTGGTTAATAAAAAAACAATTTTTTTCTTTTGTATTTTAAAGACAAACTTTATTTATTTCGACTTTATTATGTGGTGGACGAACTAAGACTAATTTTACAATTTTCATACAGTCATAGTGTTAACTTGGTTTATTAGTAATTGTTGCATTAGCATAATTTTGATTGGCTAAAATTAATGCGAAATTTATAAAAAAATCTGATTGCTGAAAAGAACTCAAAATTAACAACGTTCCATAAATTGCAAGATTGCAATTTCTTTTGGTAAAAACAAACGAAACAGAAAAAAACAGGAAATGCAGTAAAATGCAATACTTTTGTTTGCACCAATTTTTATGGAGTTTATTGACTCTTTATTTCTTCAAATTTGCTTATGCAACAATTGTACAATTTACTTTATTTGCTTATTGCTTCTAGGAATTTATCAAATTTGTCAAATTGACCAGGGTTCGCATATGTAACTTCTCCCCCCTTTAGGTTAGAATTCTCCTGAATTCTGGCATTTAATTTTATTTTTATATGCTGATGTTTTATTAATACCGTGAAAATTATAATAACTATTACAATCACGATGATAATGTTACATCCATATGTCAATTTACTATGATATTCTAATTTCTTAATATTTCTTACATTATTTTGATGTTCTTCTTCAATTTGTTCAAATGACACTTTATGGGTAAAATTATAAATTGGGTTTATATTTTTCTTTATTTGTGTTTCTTTTGTATACTCTATAATGTTTGAAAAATAGTAGTCTTTAATTCTAATAGAACAGTTGTTAAAATCAATCAAATAGTTTCCATTCAAAACAATTTTTTTCAAAATTACAGGTTTCATTCATACTAATATTTACTGCGTTTTTAACTATAATTGTATCTAAGTCTAATTGTATGATTTCCAAATCTATATTTTTTATCATTTGACAATTATTTTTTATTAGACAATGTTTACTTAATTTTAAATCTTTTAGGTTTTTATTTTCTTGGAATGTGTATGTTTTATTTTCAAAATCAAAACATTGTTCTATGTTATAATCAATGTCCTTACTTTCATTGTTTGGTATTGGTACTATAGTTCTTAGTTCTACTATTACAAATTTCTTTGGTATTTTTACTCCAAAAATTAGGTATGAGTGATTAACGTATGCTGTTCCGAACTGAATATATTTTAATTTATTATAATCAATGTCATATTTTTTTATTTCTTCACTAGTTAAAATACTCGGGTGTACAATACCATATTTTGCAGAAATTACATTATCTTGTAAATGGTCTATTTTATTTTTTATTAATTGTATATTAGTTAACTGTTCAAAGTATATATTTTTATTACTTTCTACTTCTAAAAATTTATTTATAGAATTTAATTCTTCTTCAATTCTCTTTCTATCGTTCTGTATAACAGTTTTTAAATGATTTAAGGTCGTGTTGAAATAATTATTGATTACTACTTGTTGGTTATTGTTTTCTTTAATCTCGTTAATATTAAAAAGGTGATTTTGTATAGTCTGTCTGTCCTCGTCGTCCATAGTTCCGAACAACCACTTCGACATACTTCCTATTCCGTTTATCAGTCCACGTCTTGTTCTCGTTTGTTTTGGTATTAAATTCAATAATTTACTTTTAACATCTAACAATTCCGATTGCAGTAATTGTTTGTTTTTAATTTTTGATAAAATTATATTTTCTGTCATGTTGTCCAAAATGTTCTCGATTTCTTGTAAATTTATTATATGTATTATTATATCTGTTTCCTTAACTATTTCTTGTCTCTTCATGCAGATGTCTATAAATCCTGATTGTTCTGTGAGGAGTTTTGTTGTCAAAGTTCCCTTAGTTTGTGCTATCAGTAGGAATATTATCAATATTCTCCAAATCTGTAAATTTTAAAAGTCTTTTTATATTGCATGGATGTACTTTTCCTAATTTAGATTTCTTATACCTAGGTTGTTCCTTGTGCCTAACAGCCTTATAATTCTTTACGAATCCTTCTTCTCTACTTTCTCTGTAATCCTCTCTGGATTTATTTAGTTTCTCTATTATTTTTCTTTTATTTTCTATAATTTCTAATTGATTTCTGAATCAATTGTTTCACCGGTGTATCCTTATTTGTTTGGTAAATTATTCTAAACTTTTCCGCAATTGTATTATGTAACCGTTCTATGTCCCCGTTACCTGTATGACTATTGGGTTTAGTAAGATGTAATTCTACATTTTCATTGTCTAGAAATTCTTTTATTCTAATGGCATTGAATTCGTTGGCTGCAATTATTTTTTTTTTGGTTTACCTATTTTAGCGAAATGGTCTTCTAATTGTTCGATGCTTGTTACAGAGTTGCTATCATTCAATGGATATGCTGCCGCGAATTTAGAAAACTTATCCACTATTGTCAAAAAATGAAATCCTTTCATTACATACGTGTCTACATACACTACTTCATTCTTTCTTGATGGTGTTTCTGTCACTGCAAATTTTAATTTGACTGGATTTCTGTCATATTTTACCTCTTGACATACTTCACATTGAGTAATGACTAATTGAATTAATTCCATCAATTTTGTATAGTAAATTTTATTCTTAATTTGATTATATGTTTCGCTTATGCCTGAATGAATACCTTCCCTAACGTGATAAAGAGAAATTTGTTTCACTGCCTCTACCTCTGTTTCTATATCTTGAGCCCTCCTGGTACATTTAGCGAATTTTATTTGCTTATCATTTGAGAACAACTCTATTAATTTTTCTTGCACCACATTGTAACTATGTTTTAATAATTCTGAAAATATTCCTGTTTTTCCTTTTGTTATATATTTTTTAAATATCTCTCCCATTTCATCAAAATCAGCTTCGGCTATAAAAATAATCCTTTTGCCGTGTAAAGTTTTCAGTTCTTCAACCTTGTTATTAGTTAAAATAATCTGGGTTTTATATTTATTGACTATTTCTTCCTTAATAAAAAAGTGATCCTGCAAATTTTCGTCTGCTGAATGAACTGTTGCCGTAGATACATTGTCATCTTCTAAGTTATTTACAAAATTTGATGCATTATCCCCTGTCTCCTTATCATTTAGTTTATCAACAATTTCCAGTCTACTTAGAAAATCTGCTACCTTATTTTCTTTGCCCTTTATGTAATCAATTTCAAAATCATACTCTCCTAGTTTAAGAAGCCATCTTTGATGCCTAGGTGACATGTCTTTTCCTCTGTATTTAGCATGCAAGAACTTAATTGGTTGATGATCCGTAAAAATCTTAAATTTCCTACCATAGAGATATGGTCTCAGATAGTTTACACTCCATAATATTGCTAGAAATTCTTTATCCGTTGCCGAATAATTTCTTTCATGATTGTTTAAAGTTCTGGATGCAAAACAAACCGGATGTCCTTCTTGTGAAAGGACAGCACCAATTGCGTAATTTGACGCATCAGTGGTTAGCGTAAATTGTTTATCAAAATTAGGATATTTTAATATAGGATGGGAGCTTATTAACAATTTTAGTTTTACGAAGGCCTCAATATAAGTAGGGTCTTTTGTATTAATTTTTACGCCTTTCTTTAAATATTTCGTAATTGGTTGCGCAACTTTGGCATAATCTTTCACGAACTTTCTGTAGTAACCTGTTAACCCTAAGAAACTTTTAATTTGTTTTTCTGTTCTTGGTATTTCTAACTCTTGAATAACCTTTATTTCATTTGGATTAGGTTTTAATCCTCCTTTTGTAAGAATATGACCCAAGAATTCGGTTTCTTTTTTCATAAAGTTACATTTATCTATTTGTATCTTTAAATTTGCTTCTTCCAATACTTTGGAAATGTCCGTTATTGCCTTTACGTATTCCTTTAGAGACGTACTAAATATTAGTATATCATCTAGGTATACTACACAGGTCCTGTTAATATAATCTCGTAATGTCTCATTCATCAGTCTTTGGAATGTTGCTGGTGCATTTTTCACACCAAACGGCATTCTTATAAATTCATACAGTCAATGTGGGGTAACGAAAGCTGTTTTTTGTCTATCTTTTTCTCTAATTAAAATCTGATGATATCCTTTAGCTAAGTCTATTGTCGTAAAATATTGTGCCCTTCCTAGTTTGTCCAGAATTGAATATATATTGGGCAGTGGGAATTTGTCATCTATCGTAATTTCGTTTAATTTTCTGTAGTCTACCACTAGTCTGTATTTTTGTTTTCCAGAATTATCCAATTTTTTAGGTACAACTATTAAAGGACTGGCATATCTGGAGCTACTTTTTCTAATTATCCCTTGTTCTTCCATCTCTTGAACTTGTTTTCTTACTTCGGCTTCATGTTGGGGTGGATATCGGTATAATTTAGCGTTAATTTGTTCATCTGTCGTTGTTTTAATTTCATGCTGTATTTTCATGGTGCTAGTCAATCTGTCCCCTTCTTTAAAAAACAATTTTCTAAACCTAATCAATATGTTTTTTAATTCTTTATATTCTTCTTTATTTAATTGATCTAGTTGGATTCTATTCCAATCAAATTCGGTTCCTTCCAATGTACATACTTGAAGGTTTTTATATGGATTTAATAAAAAGGATGTTATTTTATCATTAAATATTATATAACCATCTATTAAGTTTATTATTGTATTAAAACAATTTAATAGGTCGATTCCTATTATAAAACTATATTTTCTTCCTTTTAATTCTGTCATTTTCCATTTAATCTTTGCATTTCCGGCCAGATTAAATTCATCAGGTGGGTCAGTTATTATTTCAAATCTAATTACATCTTTCTTTGTTATTGTGCTAAATTCAATGGGTCTTTCTAATATATTTCTTTTAAAGTCTTTTATATTACTGTCAATTAAACTTAGATTTGCTCCTGTGTCTATCAAAGCATTATATTTCCATTAATGGTAATTTTTATTTCTTTCCATTAATGGTAATTTTTATGATGGGTAAAAAGTCAGAGGCTGTTTTTGAAAAAAATTTTCCTCTTCGTTGTATTGTATCGTGTTATTAAATTCCATAGGTGCGTTTAGGTCTTGCCTAGGATGTTCCAAGCGATTTTGGCTGCAACATGGTCTAGGGTGTCCTACCTGCCCGACTTTCTGGGTATTGTTTGTATCATACATTTCTAAATTATTACAATATGTTTTTCTTTCTCTTATGTTATCATGGTCCTTGGGTTCGTTTAGGTTTTGCCTAGGATGTTTCAAGCGATTTTGGCTGTAACATGGTCTAGGGTGTCCTACCTGCCCGACACTCTGGATATTATTATTATAGTATTTATTACCTTTCTCTATAGTGTCAACCTCCGTGGGTTCAATTGCAACCTGCCTAAAGGGGTTCTGGCGATATTGGCCTGAATTTCCGAACCTATTAAAACTGTTAATCCTTCCTGCATTCAAATTATTATTTTGCCTATATTGCCCTGAATTATTTTGGTATTGAGGGTTCCTATTCCACTGTCCTCCCTGTGGTACATTATTAATTCGATAATCAATATTTCTAGTTCTCAAATTTGCAGGTGCATTATTATATTGTTGTCTTTTATCCTGATACCTATTGTTCCCTACGTTAGTTCACCTATCCTCTTTTGTTTTAAATTTTCTGTATTCTGGCCTAATACAGCTGTCTTCGAATCTCCTACTTATCATTATTTTCAAAATATTATTTAACTGTCCTTCTTCATAAATTTTGTTTTTCCTTTATTGTGTTCACTAATAAACTGTCTATGTTACTAAGGTCAATGTAATGGTCACCTGTATAATATATTACTAATTCGTCCGACCTATATTTAATTTCTTGAATTTCTGTCAATAATTCATTAACATTATTTACCTTAAGATTTGATATCTTTCTGTAGAGTTGGTGTGGTTCAATATCAGGACGATACCGTAGTTTCAGTGTTTCCTTTATTAGTTGCCAGTTGTCTGGTTCCGGAATATTTATTATCACGTTCTTGGCTGGGCCTTGTATGGTTCTATAAAAAATGGCTTTTATGGCTTCTTTCCTTAATTCCTCATCTCTTATTGTTGATAGTAGGTACTCCACACTGCTCAGGAATGAATTGATTGTAATTTCTCCTGTACCCGTAAACACTGGTAGATATGCAACATTTTTGTGGATCCTGTCCAATTGATTATGTTGTGGTTGTTGACTTTGCAATTGTTGCCATTGTTGTTGTTGTCCGTCTTGCTGTTGTTGTTGCTGAAGTTGCTGTTGCTGTTTGTTGTTGCAACTCCACGTATGCGTTTCTCAGACGCTCTAGCTGGTGCTCCTTTCTGGCTAGTTCTTCCACTAGGTTCACTGGAGACATTTCTTGAGCCTGTTCGTCCATCCTTCTTTGTTTGTCGAAATATAGTTGTCTTTTGCTTTTTGAATACACTTTGAATGTATATATTTATTTATTTAGTGGTGTCCACTTTATTTTCTAAATTGTTCACTGCACTAAAGTTTATTATATTTAGTGGCGTTCAATTTATTTTCTAAATTGTTCACTGCACTAAAGTTTATTATATTTAGTGGCGTTCAATTTGTTTTCTAAATTTTTCACTGCACTAAAGTTTATTATATTCTGGAGGATAGGATTCGCAGAATTGATAATAAGTTCTATTAAACACTTTTTAAACGATTCGTAACACTGGATCCCTTTCACTTCTAAGGATCCTACCGACAGCGCCAATTTTATTATTTGTTCTTTTGGTTAATAAAAAAAAACTTTTTTCTTTTGTATTTTAAAGACAAACTTTATTTATTTCGACTTTATTATGTGGTGGACGAACTAAGACTAATTTTACAATTTTCATACAGTCATAGTGTTAACTTGGTTTATTAGTAATTGTTGCATTAGCATAATTTTGATTGGCTAAAATTAATGCGAAATTTACAAAAAAATCTGATTACTGAAAAGAACTCAAAATTAACAACGTTCCATAAATTGCAAGATTGCAATTTCTTTTGGTAAAAACAAACGAAACAGAAAAAAACAGGAAATGCAGTGAAATGCAATACTTTTGTTTGCACCAATTTTTATGGAGTTTATTGACTCTTTATTTCTTCAAATTTGCTTATGCAACAATTGTACAATTTACTTTATTTGCTTATTGCTTCTAGGAATTTATCAAATTTGTAAAATTGACCAGGGTTCGCATATGTAACTCGCGCACATCTCTAGTGGCATTCTTATTTAGCATAACTGCGTTGCTGCTTACGTCTGAATTAGTTATTACATTTTCCTGCAAAATACCGTGATCTGATTTAATTATTGTGGCAACCCGTGTCGAGATACACACACACACAACCAGGCCAAGAACGAGAGAACAACTGTCAAACGAATGAGTAGACGTTTTGAGTCAGTCGTATGAGAATAGCCAACCGTAGACGAGCTGGCTATTAACCGAACAACGATTAATCGATATCGTCGAGAAAACCGCCAGAAGGAAGCAGAAGTTATCCAGACCGAATTCTTAGAATACGTAATTTAGTATTATTTGTATTTAGCGACATAAGTACTTATAAGTCATTCGTCTCTTCCCCTAAACAGCTTAGTATTAATAAGCCTCTTGTCGTATTGGGACGGCACAATGTTGGTTGACCTTGTAGGCAGCGCAAAAGTTGAGAGAGTTGCGGTTATGGTCAGCTATGATTAAACCATTTAAAAATTTATATTGTCTCAAGCAAGTTACATATTTTCTAAATTTCAGTTTTGATAAAACAACTTCTTTGAAGAGAAGTTGTTTTGTTAAAACAAAATGTATATATGCAAAAAAATATTAAATACAATTTAGATGTTTTGTCAAAAGGATATAACAATTTTATTTCTTGCATTTTAAAAAATTTTTAAACTCTTTCAGATAAGATATTTTATCAAATATTTTTTCCAAATATAATGAAAGAAGTTGATTTGCCAAGAACTGTAGATTTTTAACGAAATGGCGTAGAAATGCAAGGATTACACCAAAAGAACCGTCTTAAAAATTTATATTTAATATAAAAATCTTGCAAAAATGTCTTATTTCGAGAGAAGTTGTTATTTCAAAAGTCCACAGAATTGTTCTTTGTTTATGCGTAACTGTTGTTTTGTATATTGTCGACAAGAAGGCGCCGGAACTTTGAATAATAGACGAACACATTACAGCAACTTTTAACCACTTTGAATGGTGTAAAAAAAATGTTTCCAAAATAAATATCGCTTTTTTCACATTAATTACAAGTGTATATTAGACCTGCCCTTATTTCTATGAAGATTTTTCAAAATGGCGGCGCATAGGAGAGTAGGGTAACAGTGGAGCTCTCAATGGCGCTTGCATTATCAGAAACCACAGTATTGCCGTCGAGAACTGCTGCACTTGGCCTGTCGCCATCATATTTACAAAATCGTTCTGCGCCAGGTTTTTGAAGTGAAATTGTCGACAAGCAGCGGTCCTGAAGTTCAATTGTTCGAGAGATTCGCGAAAGTCTGGAAGAGTGTTGACCAGACTGCATTCCAGAATGGTGTCGAGGACGAAATCGTTGGTTCATCAGAAATTACTGCAATCAGCAGTTGAAACAGCGTTACCCTCGTAATGATTATAGAGAGTTTCTCCAACTGGTTGCTGTTTTCTTGGGTGAAACACATTGTGGTAGCGTCCGTTCTCCAGGTGCTACCAGCAACGCGCGATGGATGGCAAAAGGCATTTATTCACTCAAAATTTTCCTCTTCCGCAACCAGTTCACATTGGCGGCCAGAGAACTGAGTGGATTGCGCGACGTGTGCATTTTCTTGGCGCGAATCTACATTCGTGCATGGATTGGTTGTACAAATCCAATCAATGCTCCAAACCAGGATTTCAATTTCATACGAAATTCCATTGAATACACTCAAATTGATGCTCCAGTTTCTGCTGCCATATTGAAGAAGATGAGTAACCAGATGTGGTATTTATCAGCAGAACCAATGGCTTTGGCTATTGTTCGCAATAAGTTCGCAAACATTCGCGAACCATAGCTTGAGCGACTTCATTTCAAAATTTTCTCTATAAACCATTTAAAAATTTATATTGTCTCAAGCAAGTTACATATTTTCTAAATTTCAGTTTTGATAAAACAACTTCTTTGAAGAGAAGTTGTTTTGTTAAAACAAAATGTATATATGCAAAAAAATATTAAATACAATTTAGATGTTTTGTCAAAAGGATATAACAATTTTATTTCTTGCATTTTAAAAAATGTTTAAACTTTTTCAAATAAGATATTTTATCAAATATTTTTTCCAAATATAATGAAAGAAGTTGATTTGCCAAGAACTGTAGATTTTTAACGAAATGGCGTAGAAATGCAAGGGTTACACCAAAAGAACCGTCTTAAAAATTTATATTTAATATAAAAATCTTGCAAAAATGTCTTATTTCGAGAGAAGTTGTTTTGTCAAAAGTCCACAGAATTGTTCTTTGTTTATGCGTAACTGTTGTTTTGTATATTGTCGACAAGAAGGCGCCGGAAATTTGAATAATAGACGAACACATTACAGCAACTTTTAACTACTTTGAATGGTGCAAAAAAAATGTTTCCAAAATAAATATCGCTTTTTTCACATTCATTACAAGTGTATATTAGGCCTGCCCTTATTTCTATGAAGATTTTTCAAAATGGCGGCGCATAGGAGAGTAGGGTCCAAAAAGTTTCCATTTTATGCCGCAATGCTCCATGTAAATTTTGGGCTCGATCCGACGACTCTAAGTGGACCCAAAATTGAGTTGAATAATAAGACAAAGTTTTATTATAAGAAATTAGGAACTTTATTCGGCATTTTTGGAAAAAACTCAATTTTGGTAACAGTTTTGTTAATATTTCGTAATTTTCTTATTTGTATGTTATTCTCCAATAAATTACACGTGAAACACGCGTGACGCGGAAAAATCACGTCACGCGAAGTTTATTATTTGTTCTTTTAGTTAATTAAAAAAAACAATTTTTTTCTTTTGTATTTTAAAGACAAACTTTATTTATTTCGACTTTATTATGTGGTGGACGAACTAAGACTAATTTTACAATTTTCATACAGTCATAGTGTTAACTTGGTTTATTAGTAATTGTTGCATTAGCATAATTTTGATTGGCTAAAATTAATGCGAAATTTACAAAAAAATCTGATTGCTGAAAAGAACTCAAAATTAACAACGTTCCATAAATTGCAAGATTGCAATTTCTTTTGGTAAAAACAAACGAAACAGAAAAAAACAGGAAATGCAGTAAAATGCAATACTTTTGTTTGCACCAATTTTTATGGAGTTTATTGACTCTTTATTTCTTCAAATTTGCTTATGCAACAATTGTACAATTTACTTTATTTGCTTATTGCTTCTAGGAATTTATCAAATTTGTAAAATTGACCAGGGTTCGCATATGTAACTCGCGCACATCTCTAGTGGCATTCTTATTTAGCATAACTGCGTTGCTGCTTACGTCTGAATTAGTTATTACATTTTCCTGCAAAATACCGTGATCTGATTTAATTATTGTGGCAACTCGTGTCGAGATACACACACACACAACCAGGCCAAGAACGAGAGAACAACTGTCAAACGAATGAGTAGACGTTTTGAGTCAGTCGTATGAGAATAACCAACCGTAGACGAGCTGGCTATTAACCGAACAACGATTAATCGATATCGTCGAGAAAACCGCCAGAAGGAAGCAGAAGTTATCCAGACCGAATTCGTAGAATACGTAATTTAGTATTATTTAAATTTAGCGATATAAGTACTTATAAGTCATTCGTCTCTTCCCCTAAACAGCTTAGTATTAATAAGCCTCTTGTCGTACATTGGGACGGCAAAATGTTGGTTGACCTTGTAGGCAGCGCAAAAGTTGAGAGAGTTGCGGTTATGGTCAGCTATGATTAAACCATTTAAAAATTTATATTGTCTCAAGGAAGTTACATATTTTCTAAATTTCAGTTTTGATAAAAAAACTTCTTTGAAGAGAAGTTGTTTTGTTAAAACAAAATGTATATATGCAAAAAAATATTAAATACAATTTAGATGTTTTGTCAAAAGGATATAACAATTTTATTTCTTGCATTTTAAAAAATTTTTAAACTTTTTCAAATAAGATATTTTATCAAATATTTTTTCCAAATATAATGAAAGAAGTTGATTTGCCAAGAACTGTAGATTTTTAACGAAATGGCGTAGAAATGCAAGGGTTACACCAAAAGAACCGTCTTAAAAATTTATATTTAATATAAAAATCTTGCAAAAATGTCTTATTTCGAGAGAAGTTGTTTTGTCAAAAGTCCACAGAATTGTTCTTTGTTTATGCGTAACTGTTGTTTTGTATATTGTCGACAAGAAGGCGCCGGAACTTTGAATAATAGACGAACACATTACAGCAACTTTTAACCACTTTGAATGGTGCAAAAAAAATGTTTCCAAAAAAAAATATCGCTTTTTTCACATTCATTACAAGTGTATATTAGACCTGCCCTTATTTCTATGAAGATTTTTCAAAATGGCGGCGCATAGGAGAGTAGGGTCCAAAAAGTTTCCATTTTATGCCGCAATGCTCCATGTAAATTTTCGGCTCGATCCGACGACTCTAAGTGGACCCAAAATTGAGTTGAATAATAAGACAAGGTTTTATTATAAGAAATTAGGAACTTCATTCGGCATTTTTGGAAAAAACTCAATTTTGGTAACAGTTTTGTTAATATTTCGTAATTTTCTTATTTTTATGTTATTCTCCAATAAATTACACGTGAAACACGCGTGACGCGGAAAAATCACGTCACGCGAAGTTTATTATTTGTTCTTTTAGTTAATTAAAAAAACAATTTTTTTCTTTTGTATTTTAAAGACAATCTTTATTTATTTCGACTTTATTATGTGGTGGACGAACTAAGACTAATTTTACAATTTTCATACAGTCATAGTGTTAACTTGGTTTATTAGTAATTGTTGCATTAGCATAATTTTTATTGGCTGATGTTTTATTAATACCGTGAAAATTATAATAACTATTACAATCACGATGATAATGTTACATCCATATGTCAAATTACTATGATATTCTAATTTCTTAATATTTCTTACATTATTTTGATGTTCTTCTTCAATTTGTTCAAATGACACTTTATGGGTAAAATTATAAATTGGGTTTATATTTTGCTTTATTTGTGTTTCTTTTGTATACTCTATAATGTTTGAAAAATAGTAGTCTTTAATTCTAATAGAACAGTTGTTAAAATCAATCAAATAGTTTCCATTCAAAACAATTTTTTCAAAATTACAGGTTTCATTCATACTAATATTTACTGTGTTTTTAACTATAATTGTATCTAAGTCTAATTGTATGATTTCCAAATCTATATTTTTTATCATTTGACAATTATTTTTTATTAGACAATGTTTACTTAATTTTAAATCTTTTAGGTTTTTATTTTCTTGGAATGTGTATGTTTTATTTTCAAAATCAAAACATTGTTCTATGTTATAATCAATGTCCTTACTTTCATTGTTTGGTATTGGTACTATAGTTCTTAGTTCTACTATTACAAATTTCTTTGGTATTTTTACTCCAAAAATTAGGTATGAGTGATTAACGTATGCTGTTCCGAACTGAATATATTTTAATTTATTATAATCAATCTCATATTTTTTTATTTCTTCACTAGTTAAAATACTCGGGTGTATAATACCATATTTTGCAGAAATTACATTATCTTGTAAATGGTCTATTTTATTTTTTATTAATTGTATATTAGTTAACTGTTCAAAGTATATATTTTTATTACTTTCTACTTCTAAAAATTTATTTATAGAATTTAATTGTTCTTCAATTCTCTTTCTATCGTTCTGTATAACAGTTTTTAAATGATTTAAGGCCGTGTTGAAATAATTATTGATTACTACTTGTTGGTTATTGTTTTCTTTAATCTCGTTAATATTAAAAAGGTGATTTTGTATAGTCTGTCTGTCCTCGTCGTCCATAGTTCCGAACAACCACTTCGACATACTTCCTATTCCGTTTATCAGTCCACGTCTTGTTCTCGTTTGTTTTGGTATTAAAGTCAATAATTTACTTTTAACATCTAACAATTCCGATTGCAGTAATTGTTTGTTTTTAATTTTTGATAAAATTATATTTTCTGTCATGTTGTCCAAAATGTTCTCGATTTCTTGTAAATTTATTATATGTATTATTATATCTGTTTCCTTAACTATTTCTTGTTTCTTCATGCAGATGTCTATAAATCCTGATTGTTCTGTGAGGATGTTCTAATTGATTTCTGAATCAATTGTTTCACCGGTGTATCCTTATTTGTTTGGTAAATTATTCTAAACTTTTCCGCAATTGTATTATGTAACCGTTCTATGTCCCCGTTACCTGCATGACTATTGGGTTTAGTAAGATGTAATTCTACATTTTCATTGTCTAGAAATTCTTTTATTCTAATGGCATTGAATTCGTTGTCTGCAATTATTTTTTTTGGTTTACCTATTTTAGCGAAATGGTCTTCTAATTGTTCGATGATTGTTACAGTGTTGCTATCATTCAATGGATATGCTGCCGCGAATTTAGAAAACTTATCCACTATAGTCAAAAAATGAAATCCTTTCATTACATACGTGTCTACATACTCTACTTCATTCTTTCTTGATGGTGTTTCTGTCACTGCAAATTTTAATTTGACTGGATTTCTGTCATATTTTACCTCTTGACATACTTCACATTGATTAATGACTAATTGAATTAATTCCATCAATTTTGGATAGTAAATTTTATTCTTAATTTGATTATATGTTTCGCTTATGCCTGAATGAATACTTTCCCTAACGTGATAAAGAGAAATTTGTTTGACTGCCTCTACCTCTGTTTCTATATCTTGAGCCCTCATGGTACATTTAGCGAATTTTATTTGCTTATCATTTGAGAACAACTCTATTAATTTTTCTTGCACCACATTGTAACTATGTTCCAATAATTCTGAAAATATTCCTGTTTTTCCTTTTGTTATGTATTTTTTAAATATCTCTCCCATTTCATCAAAATCAGCTTCGGCTATAAAAATAATCCTTTTGCCGTGTAAAGTTTTCAGTTCTTCAACCTTGTTATTAGTTAAAATAATCTGGGTTTTATATTTATTGACTATTTCTTCCTTAATAAAAATGTGATCCTGCAAATTTTCGTCTGCTGAATGAACTGTTGCCGTAGATACATTGTCATCTTCTAAGTTATTTACAAAATTTGATGCATTATCCCCTGTCTCCTTATCATTTAGTTTATCAACAATTTCCAGTCTACTTAGAAAATCTGCTACCTTATTTTCTTTGCCCTTTATGTACTCAATTTCAAAAGCATACTCTCCTAGTTTAAGAAGCCATCTTTGATGCCTAGGTGACATGTCTTTTCCTCTGTATTTAGCATGCAAGAACTTAATTGGTTGATGATCCGTAAAAATCTTAAATTTCCTACCATAGAGATATGGTCTCAGATAGTTTACACTCCATAATATTGCTAGAAATTCTTTATCCGTTGCCGAATAATTTCTTTCATGATTGTGTAAAGTTCTGGATGCAAAACAAACCGGATGTGCTTCTTGTGAAAGGACAGCACCAATTGCGTAATTTGACGCATCAGTGGTTAGCGTAAATTGTTTATCAAAATTAGGATATTTTAATATAGGATGAGAGCTTATTAACAATTTTAGTTTTTCGAAGGCCTCAATATAGGTAGGGTCTTTTGTATTAATTTTTACGCCTTTCTTTAAATATTTCGTAATTGGTTGCGCAACTTTGGCATAATCTTTCTGTAGTAACTTGTTAACCCTAAGAAACTTTTAATTTGTTTTTCTGTTCTTGGTATTTCTAACTCTTGAATAACCTTTATTTCATTTGGATTAGGTTTTAATCCTTCTTTTGTAAGAATATCACCCAAGAATTCGGTTTCTTTTTTCATAAAGTTACATTTATCTATTTGTATCTTTAAATTTGCTTCTTCCAATACTTTGGAAATGTCCGTTATTGCCTTTACGTATTCCTTTAGAGACGTACTAAATATTAGTATATCATCTAGGTATACTACACAGGTCCTGTTAATATAATCTCGTAATGTGTCATTCATCAGTCTTTGGAATGTTGCTGGTGCATTTTTCAGACCAAACGGCATTCTTATAAATTCATACAGTCCATGTGGGGTAACGAAAGCTGTTTTTTGTCTATCTTTTTCTCTAAT
This sequence comes from Epicampocera succincta, assembly GCA_932526305.1. Taxonomy (NCBI): domain Eukaryota; kingdom Metazoa; phylum Arthropoda; class Insecta; order Diptera; family Tachinidae; genus Epicampocera; species Epicampocera succincta. Next base: position 9,698,218 of record OW052039.1, on the reverse strand, counting down.
TAAAATCTGATGATATCCTTTAGCTATGTCTATTGTCGTAAAATATTGTGCCCTTCCTAGTTTGTCCAGAATTGAATATATATTGGGCAGTGGGAATTTGTCATCTATCGTAATTTCGTTTAATTTTCTGTAGTCTACCACTAGTCTGTATTTTTGTTTTCCAGAATTATCCAATTTTTTAGGTACAACTATTAAAGGACTGGCATATCTGGAGCTACTTTTTCTAATTATCCCTTGTTCTTCCATCTCTTGAACTTGTTTTCTTACTTCGGCTTCATGTTGGGGTGGATATCTGTATAATTTAGCGTTAATTTGTTCATCTGTCGTTGTTTTAATTTCATGCTGTATTTTCATGGTGCTAGTCAATCTGTCCCCTTCTTTAAAAAACAATTTTCTAAACCTAATCAATATGTTTTTTATTTCTTTATATTCTTCTTTATTTAATTGATCTAGTTGGATTCTATTCCAATCAAATTCGGTTCCTTCCAATGTACATACTTGAAGGTTTTTATATGGATTTAATAAAAAGGATGTTATTTTATCATTAAATATTATATAACCATCTATTAAGTTTATTATTGTATTAAAACAATTTAATAGGTCGATTCCTATTATAAAACTATATTTTCTTCCTTTTAATTCTGTCATTTTCCATTTAATCTTTGCATTTCCGGCCAGATTAAATTCATCAGGTGGGTCAGTTATTATTTCAAATCTAATTACATCTTTCTTTGTTATTGTGCTAAATTCAATGGGTCTTTCTAATATATTTCTTTTAAAGTCTTTTATATTACTGTCAATTAAACTTAGATTTGCTCCTGTGTCTATCAAAGCATTATATTTCCATTAATGGTAATTTTTATTTCTTTCCATTAATGGTAATTTTTATGATGGGTAAAAAGTCAGAGGCTGTTTTTGAAAAAAATTTTCCTCTTCGTTGTATTGTATCGTGTTATTAAATTCCATAGGTGCGTTTAGGTCTTGCCTAGGATGTTCCAAGCGATTTTGGCTGCAACATGGTCTAGGGTGTCCTACCTGCCCGACTTTCTGGGTATTGTTTGTATCATACATTTCTAAATTATTACAATATGTTTTTCTTTCTCTTATGTTATCATGGTCCTTGGGTTCGTTTAGGTTTTGGCTAGGATGTTTCAAGCGATTTTGGCTGTAACATGGTCTAGGGTGTCCTACCTGCCCGACCCTCTGGATATTATTATTATAGTATTTATTACCTTTCCCTATAGTGTCAACCTCCATGGGTTCAATTGCAACCTGCCTAAAGGGGTTCTGGCGATATTGGCCTGAATTTCCGAACCTATTAAAACTGTTAATCCTTCCTGCATTCAAATTATTATTTTGCCTATATTGCCCTGAATTATTTTGGTATTGAGGGTTCCTATTCCACTTTCCTCCCTGTGGTACATTCTTAATTCGATAATCAATATTTCTAGTTGTCAAATTTGCAGGTGCATTATTATATTGTTGTCTTTTATCCTGATACCTATTGTTCCCTACGTTAGTTCACCTATCCTCTTTTGTTTTAAATTTTCTGTATTCTGGCCTAATACAGCTGTCTTCGAATCTCCTACTTATCATTATTTTCAAAATATTATTTAACTGTCCTTCTTCATAAATTTTGTTTTTCCTTTATTGTGTTCACTAATAAACTGTCTATGTTACTAAGGTCAATGTAATGGTCACCTGTATAATATATTACTAATTCGTCCGACCTATATTTAATTTCTTGAATTTCTGTCAATAATTCATTAACATTATTTACCTTAAGATTTGATATCTTTCTGTAGAGTTGGTGTGGTTCAATATCAGGACGATACCGTAGTTTCAGCGTTTCCTTTATTAGTTGCCAGTTGTCTGGTTCCGGAATATTTATTATCACGTTCTTGGCTGGGCCTTGTATGGTTCTATAAAAAATGGCTTTTATGGCTTCTTTCCTTAATTCCTCATCTCTTATTGTTGATAGTAGGTACTTCACACTGCTCAGGAATGAATTGATTGTAATTTCTCCTGTACCCGTAAACACTGGTAGATATGCAACATTTTTGTGGATCCTGTCCAATTGATTATGTTGTGGTTGTTGACTTTGCAATTGTTGCCATTGTTGTTGTTGTCCGTCTTGCTGTTGTTGTTGCTGAAGTTGCTGTTGTTGCAACTCCACGTATGCGTTTCTCAGACGCTCTAGCTGGTGTTCCTTTCTGGCTAGTTCTTCCACTAGGTTCACTGGAGACATTTCTTGAGCCTGTTCGTCCATCCTTCTTTGTTTGTCGAAATATAGTTGTCTTTTGCTTTTTGAATACACTTTGAATGTATATATTTATTTATTTAGTGGTGTCCATTTTATTTTCTAAATTGTTCGCTGCACTAAAGTTTATTTTATTTAGTGGCGTTCAATTTGTTTTCTAATTTTGTTCACTGCACTAAAGTTTATTATATTTAGTGGCGTTCAATTTGTTTTCTAAATTGTTCACTGCACTAAAGTTTTTTATATTTAGTGGCGTTCAATTTGTTTTCTAAATTGTTCACTGCACTAAAGTTTATTATATTCTGGAGGGTCCCGTAGGATTCGCAGAATTGATAATAAGTTCTATTAAACACTTTTCAAACGATTCGTATCACTGGATCCCTTTCACTTCTAAGGATCCTACCGACAGCGCCAATTTTATTATTTGTTCTTTTGGTTAATAAAAAAAAAACTTTTTTCTTTTGTATTTTAAAGACAAACTTTATTTATTTCGACTTTATTATGTGGTGGACGAACTAAGACTAATTTTACAATTTTCATACAGTCATAGTGTTAACTTGGTTTATTAGTAATTGTTGCATTAGCATAATTTTGATTGGCTAAAATTAATGCGAAATTTACAAAAAAATCTGATTACTGAAAAGAACTCAAAATTAACAACGTTCCATAAATTGCAAGATTGCAATTTCTTTTGGTAAAAACAAACGAAACAGAAAAAAACAGGAAATGCAGTGAAATGCAATACTTTTGTTTGCACCAATTTTTATGGAGTTTATTGACTCTTTATTTCTTCAAATTTGCTTATGCAACAATTGTACAATTTACTTTATTTGCTTATTGCTTCTAGAAATTTATCAAATTTGTAAAATTGACCAGGGTTCGCATATGTAACTCGCGCACATCTCTAGTGGCATTCGTATTTAGCATAACTGCGTTGCTGCTTACGTCTGAATTAGTTATTACATTTTCCTGGAAAATACCGTGATCTGATTTAATTATTGTGGCAACCCGTGTCGAGATACACACACACACAACCAGGCCAAGAACGAGAGAACAACTGTCAAACGAATGAGTAGACGTTTTGAGTCAGTCGTATGAGAATAACCAACCGTAGACGAGCTGGCTATTAACCGAACAACGATTAATCGATATCGTCGAGAAAACCGCCAGAAGGAAGCAGAAGTTATCCAGACCGAATTCGTAGAATACGTAATTTAGTATTATTTAAATTTAGCGATATAAGTACTTATAAGTCATTCGTCTCTTCCCCTAAACAGCTTAGTATTAATAAGCCTCTTGTCGTACATTGGGACGGCAAAATGTTGGTTGACCTTGTAGGCAGCGCAAAAGTTGAGAGAGTTGCGGTTATGGTCAGCTATGATGGGACTTCGAATTTCTTTGCAGCACCTCAAATAAAATCTTCAAGCGGAAAAGATACAGCTGACGCTGTTTACAATCTGTTGGTTCGTTGGAACATTGCCGATCGAGTTGAAGCAATGTCATTCGACACGACCTCCAGTAACACTGGAGCTCTCAATGGCGCTTGCATTATCAGAAACCACAGTATTGCCGTCGAGAACTGCTGCACTTGGCCTGTCGCCATCATATTTACAAAATCGTTCTGCGCCAGGTTTTTGAAGTGAAATTGTCGACAAGCAGCGGTCCTGAAGTTCAATTGTTCGAGAGATTTGCGAAAGTCTGGAAGAGTGTTGACCAGACTGCATTCCAGAATGGTGTCGAGGACGAAATCGTTGGTTCATCAGAAATTACTGCAATCAGCAGTTGAAACAGCGTTACCCTCGTAATGATTATAGAGAGTTTCTCCAACTGGTTGCTGTTTTCTTGGGTGAAACACATTGTGGAAGCGTCCGTTCTCCAGGTGCTATCAGCAACGCGCGATGGATGGCAAAAGGCATTTATTCACTCAAAATTTTCCTCTTCCGCAACCATTTCACATTGGCGGCCAGAGAACTGAGTGGATTGCGCGACGTGTGCATTTTCTTGGCGTGAATCTACATTCGTGCATGGATTGGTTGTACAAATCCAATCAATGCTCCAAACCAGGATTTCAATTTCATACGAAATTCCATTGAATACACTCAAATTGATGCTCCAGTTTCTGCTGCCATATTGAAGAAGATGAGTAACCAGATGTGGTATTTATCAGCAGAACAAATGGCTTTGGCTATTGTTCGCAATAAGTTCGCAAACATTCGCGAACCATAGCTTGAGCGACTTCATTTCAAACAAGACTAACACATACTAGACTAACATTTTTTTGTGCGGTTCGATTTGTCGCCGGAGTTTTTGGAATTTGACCCATCCACATGGGAAACCAACGAGAGTTTTAAAGAAGGCCGCGTTTTCTGCAAAAATTTAGCCGTCGTTAATGACACCGCTGAAAGAGGAGTGAAGTTCATGAAGGACTATAATCGGATATTGACCAACAAAGAAGACGAAAAGCAATTCTTATTGCAAGTTGTTGAAGCTTATCGCAAAAAATATCCATCGTTCAAAAAAACACTATTCGATTTTTGAAACAATTTGCCGGTTTATTAATAGTCGCCATCATATAACTTGTCGCGATAAAGCGTCCGTGGCTTGATTTTGTTTCCTAGGATTGTAAAAGCCTTCCAGCGTTTATCTTTGCTCTGATGTCAAAATATTTTTAAATTTTTTAAACGCATTTATTTCTTTTACTTTGAGATTAATAGGAATTTTCTACCGATTTCTCTCGTTTAAGGAGAAAGTGGGTTTGCGAAACCCAACTACAACTTCAATTCATTTTTCAATGAAGCGTTCATATTTTGGGCTCAAAAATGCCCCGACTGTATTTCAAGGTTCTATTAATTTTACCCTTAAGAAACAAATAGGAAAAATTTGGAATATCTTTGTTGATGAAGGAGATCAAGTCGGGCACATCAATTATCCGTTGAAACATACTCGGAGTCAATTTTGAGTTTATACTGTGAGCGGAAAGTTCTTACTAGTCGTTTTTTTTTTGTACCGAAAAGCAATATTTTTCCATGTTCTATCTACTGGAATCCAGAGTTTAGATCTAAGGTGGTGAAGTATTTCGCTCAGTTTGATTGTATGACCGATATGAAGCGGATACTTATCAACTGTCTTATAATTGAGTTTTAGAAAAATTATTGGAAGTTTTTCATTATCCAAGGCATCTACACTTTTTTCAGGTCCATGTTACACCCTGGTACTCGAATGCAACAGATTCAATACATTGACTTTTCTTATTAACAATTTAATTAACTCTTTGGTATTTTAAACCTGAGTTGCTATCAAATGTTGCTAGGCTTTGGAGTTGATATGGTTGCACTTCTTCACTATCATGATAATTGGATGATCGTGTAACACGATCTAACTCCATTGGGTTTGGCTGATTCTTATTATAATTTATATAATATTTTTTTTGTAGGTATGAAAAACTGCTGTCAACTGACAGTTTCATAAGATTATTATGTATATGTATGTATGTATGTTCAAGGCGTACTTTTTTCTCTTCAAGAGAGAGTTCGAACATTGCAGAGCCATTTGGTAATTAACGGCCTTTGTATACAATTTTCCAACTTTGGTCATTCATTCTGGCTGAGTATGCAGCATTCTTGTTAAGGTATTTCGTTATTCTTTGCGGCAGATAAAACCATTTGTTGTTCTTTAAATATGCAATCCAATTATAATAATAAGACCACCGAAAGTCTAAAATTTCGTAGGGTTAATTTAGAGGAATATCTTAAATTTTAATGTACTCTGATTTTACTTCTTGCGCAATATTAATAAATTTAATTTTAATACATCCAAAAAAATTTTTGGGCTCGATTATGGATAGCAACTGACAAAAAAATTTGGATTATGAATGGCAAATTTTGTCAGTTGCCAAGAACTTATCGAAAATTGTATTTTGACACATTAACAAACATAAATAATGTAAACAATGACATATTTTCTGTGAAAAAAGTTTTAAGTTGAAAAGAAAATAACAATTAAAATGATTTCATCAATTGAATTGTTCTTGATGACAAAGAAGAAAATATATAAAACGCAGTATCGATTAAAAAATGTTTAAGAGACAATTCTAATCTGTTCTGAATTGGAGTGTTAAATTGCTGCTTGGTTATTTTAACCATTTTCAAATCTGAAAACAATAAATAATTAATTTCTTATGCTTAAAAGTAAATGAACTTTACTCATTTTTTTATCTACCACCCAAATTTGCAACCTAAAATTCTAAGTTACCAAAATTACTTAAAAAAGCAACTGAGGTTGCCAGCTTTAGTAGCCAGTTGCTATCTGTAATACCTTTTTGGCAACTGCCGGCGCCACTGAAGTTCGGTTCCTATCGATAATCCAGCCATTAAATTCTTTATATGATTACTAACCTTTATATTTTTAAGTTTTTTAAAGTTTACTTTCAAGGCCAATCATAATAGTGCATTTAATTTGTACTTTTTAGTTAAAATTTCTATAAACTTTAAATGAGAATTAAAATCAAGTCTTATTTTTTGTCGTAAAATGGTCTTTCAACAACAAAATGAAAATATAGACACAAACGACCGACGTTTATGTTAAAAGCTAAACAGCAAAAACAAAATTTCCACATTGACATACTGAACTTATATGAATTTATTCAAAAACTATTTTTATTCTTATGGTAAGTTAGAATTTTTCATCAGTTTGTAAACAAAATGTTTTCAAAGCTAAACATTTTTAGTAATTAATAAAGTAATAAAGAATAATAACAACAAATTTCAAATTTCTTTTGATCAAAATATTTATTTTCAAGTCCACAAAAACACTTCCTTGCAAACAATATTTTACTTTTTATCTTTTATTTACTTTATTACTTTTTATTGTTTTCACATAAGAACTTCTTTTCACACAAGTCGTTTAGTCAAAATTAATTTTCTCTATAAACCATTTAAAAATTTATATTGTCTCAAGCAAGTTACATATTTTCTAAATTTCAGTTTTGATAAAACAACTTCTTTGAAGAGAAGTTGTTTTGTTAAAACAAAATGTATATATGCAAAAAAATATTAAATACAATTTAGATGTTTTGTCAAAAGGATATAACAATTTTATTTCTTGCATTTTAAAAAATTTTTAAACTCTTTCAGATAAGATATTTTATCAAATATTTTTTCCAAATATAATGAAAGAATTTGATTTGCCAAGAACTGTAGATTTTTAACGAAATGGCGTAGAAATGCAAGGATTACACCAAAAGAACCGTCTTAAAAATTTATATTTAATATAAAAATCTTGCAAAAATGTCTTATTTCGAGAGAAGTTGTTTTGTCAAAAGTCCACAGAATTGTTCTTTGTTTATGCGTAACTGTTGTTTTGTATATTGTCGACAAGAAGGCGCCGGAACTTTGAATAATAGACGAACACATTACAGCAACTTTTAACCACTTTGAATGGTGTAAAAAAAATGTTTCCAAAATAAATATCGCTTTTTTCACATTCATTACAAGTGTATATTAGACCTGCCCTTATTTCTATGAAGATTTTTCAAAATGGCGGCGCATAGGAGAGTAGGGTCCAAAAAGTTTCCATTTTATGCCGCAATGCTCCATGTAAATTTTGGGCTCGATCCGACGACTCTAAGTGGACCCAAAATTGAGTTGAATAATAAGACAAGGTTTTATTATAAGAAATTAGGAACTTTATTCGGCATTTTTTGAAAAAACTCAATTTTGGTAACAGTTTTGTTAATATTTCGTAATTTTCTTATTTTTATGATATTCTCCAATAAATTACACGTGAAACACGCGTGACGCGGAAAAATCACGTCACGCGAAGTTTATTATTTGTTCTTTTAGTTAATTAAAAAAACAATTTTTTTCTTTTGTATTTTAAAGACAAACTTTATTTATTTCGACTTTATTATGTGGTGGACGAACTAAGACTAATTTTACAATTTTCATACAGTCATAGTGTTAACTTGGTTTATTAGTAATTGTTGCATTAGCATAATTTTGATTGGCTAAAATTAATGCGAAATTTACAAAAAAATCTGATTGCTGAAAAGAACTCAAAATTAACAACGTTCCATAAATTGCAAGATTGCAATTTCTTTTGGTAAAAACAAACGAAACAGAAAAAAACAGGAAATGCAGTAAAATGCAATACTTTTGTTTGCACCAATTTTTATGGAGTTTATTGACTCTTTATTTCTTCAAATTTGCTTATGCAACAATTGTACAATTTACTTTATTTGCTTATTGCTTCTAGGAATTTATCAAATTTGTAAAATTGACCAGGGTTCGCATATGTAACTCGCGCACATCTCTAGTGGCATTCTTATTTAGCATAACTGCGTTGCTGCTTACGTCTGAATTAGTTATTACATTTTCCTGCAAAATACCGTGATCTGATTTAATTATTGTGGCAACTCGTGTCGAGATACACACACACACAACCAGGCCAAGAACGTGAGAACAACTGTCAAACGAATGAGTAGACGTTTTGAGTCAGTGGTATGAGAATAGCCAACCGTAGACGAGCTGGCTATTAACCGAACAACGATTAATCGATATCGTCGAGAAAACCGCCAGAAGGAAGCAGAAGTTATCCAGACCGAATTCGTAGAATACGTAATTTAGTATTATTTATATTTAGCGATATAAGTACTTATAAGTCATTCGTCTCTTCCCCTAAACAGCTTAGTATTAATAAGCCTCTTGTCGTACATTGGGACGGCAAAATGTTGGTTGACCTTGTAGGCAGCGCAAAAGTTGAGAGAGTTGCGGTTATGGTCAGCTATGATTAAACCATTTAAAAATTTATATTGTCTCAAGCAAGTTACATATTTTCTAAATTTCAGTTTTGATAAAACAACTTCTTTGAAGAGAAGTTGTTTTGTTAAAACAAAATGTATATATGCAAAAAAATATTAAATACATTTTAGATGTTTTGTCAAAAGGATATAACAATTTTATTTCTTGCATTTTAAAAAATTTTTAAACTCTTTCAGATAAGATATTTTATCAAATATTTTTTCCAAATATAATGAAAGAAGTTGATTTGCCAAGAACTGTAGATTTTTAACGAAATGGCGTAGAAATGCAAGGATTACACCAAAAGAACCGTCTTAAAAATTTATATTTAATATAAAAATCTTGCAAAAATGTCTTATTTCGAGGGAAGTTGTTTTGTCAAAAGTCCACAGAATTGTTCTTTGTTTATGCGTAACTGTTGTTTTGTATATTGTCGACAAGAAGGCGCCGGAACTTTGAATAATAGACGAACACATTACAGCAACTTTTAACCACTTTGAATGGTGTAAAAAAAATGTTTCCAAAAAAAATATCGCTTTTTTCACATTCATTACAAGTGTATATTAGACCTGTCCTTATTTCTATGAAGATTTTTCAAAATGGCGGCGCATAGGAGAGTAGGGTCCAAAAAGTTTCCATTTTATGCCGCAATGCTCCATGTAAATTTTGGGCTCGATCCGACGACTCTAAGTGGACCCAAAATTGAGTTGAATAATAAGACAAGGTTTTATTATAAGAAAATAGGAACTTTATTCGGCATTTTTGGAAAAAACTCAATTTTGGTAACAGTTTTGTTAATATATCGTAATTTTCTTATTTTTATGTTATTCTCCAATAAATTACACGTGAAACACGCGTGACGCGGAAAAATCACGTCACGCGAAGTTTATTATTTGTTCTTTTAGTTAATTAAAAAAACAATTTTTTTCTTTTGTATTTTAAAGACAAACTTTATTTATTTCGACTTTATTATGTGGTGGACGAACTAAGACTAATTTTACAATTTTCATACAGTCATAGTGTTAACTTGGTTTATTAGTAATTGTTGCATTAGCATAATTTTGATTGGCTAAAATTAATGCGAAATTTACAAAAAAATCTGATTGCTGAAAAGAACTAAAAATTAACAACGTTCCATAAATTGCAAGATTGCAATTTCTTTTGGTAAAAACAAACGAAACAGAAAAAACAGGAAATGCAGTAAAATGCAATACTTTTGTTTGCACCAATTTTAATGGAGTTTATTGACTCTTTATTTCTTCAAATTTGCTTATGCAACAATTGTTCAATTTACTTTATTTGCTTATTGCTTCTAGGAATTTATCAAATTTGTCAAATTGACCAGGGTTCGCATATGTAACTTCTCCCCCCTTTAGGTTAGAATTCTCCTGAATTCTGGCATTTAATTTTATTTTTATATGCTGATGTTTTATTAATACCGTGAAAATTATAATAACTATTACAATCACGATGATAATGTTACATCCATATGTCAATTTACTATGATATTCTAATTTCTTAATATTTCTTACATTATTTTGATGTTCTTCTTCAATTTGTTCAAATGACACTTTATGGGTAAAATTATAAATTGGGTTTATATTTTGCTTTATTTGTGTTTCTTTTGTATACTCTATAATGTTTGAAAAATAGTAGTCTTTAATTCTAATAGAACAGTTATTAAAATCAATCAAATAGTTTCCATTCAAAACAATTTTTTCAAAATTACAGGTTTCATTCATACTAATATTTACTGCGTTTTTAACTATAATTGTATCTAAGTCTAATTGTATGATTTCCAAATCTATATTTTTTATCATTTGACAATTATTTTTTATTAGACAATGTTTACTTAATTTTAAATCTTTTAGGTTTTTATTTTCTTGGAATGTGTATGTTTTATTTTCAAAATCAAAACATTGTTCTATGTTATAATCAATGTCCTTACTTTCATTGTTTGGTATTGGTACTATAGTTCTTAGTTCTACTATTACAAATTTCTTTGGTATTTTTACTCCAAAAATTAGGTATGAGTGATTAACGTATGCTGTTCCGAACTGAATATATTTTAATTTATTATAATCAATCTCATATTTTTTTATTTCTTCACTAGTTAAAATACTCGGGTGTACAATACCATATTTTGCAGAAATTACATTATCTTGTAAATGGTCTATTTTATTTTTTATTAATTGTATGTAACAGTTAACTGTTCAAAGTATATATTTTTATTACTTTCTACTTCTAAAAATTTATTTATAGAATTTAATTCTTCTTCAATTCTCTTTCTATCGTTCTGTATAACAGTTTTTAAATGATTTAAGGTCGTGTTGAAATAATTATTGATTACTACTTGTTGGTTATTGTTTTCTTTAATCTCGTTAATATTATAAAGGTGATTTTGTATAGTCTGTCTGTCCTCGTCGTCCATAGTTCCGAACAACCACTTCGACATACTTCCTATTCCGTTTATCAGTCCACGTCTTGTTCTCGTTTGTTTTGGTATTAAAGTCAATAATTTACTTTTAACATCTAACAATTCCGATTGCAGTAATTGTTTGTTTTTAATTTTTGATAAAATTATATTTTCTGTCATGTTGTCCAAAATGTTCTCGATTTCTTGTAAATTTATTATATGTATTATTATATCTGTTTCCTTAACTATTTCTTGTTTCTTCATGCAGATGGCTATAAATCCTGATTGTTCTGTGAGGAGTTTTGTTGTCAAAGTTCCCTTAGTTTGTGCTATCAGTAGGAATATGATCAATATTCTCCAAATCTGTAAATTTTAAAAGTCTTTTTATATTGCATGGATGTACTTTTCCTAATTTAGATTTCTTATACCTAGGTTGTTCCTTGTGCCTAACAGCCTTATAATTCTTTACGAATCCTTCTTCTCTACTTTCTCTGTAATCCTCTCTGGATTTATTTAGTTTCTCTATTATTTTTCTTTTATTTTCTATAATTTCTAATTGATTTCTGAATCAATTGTTTCACCGGTGTATCCTTATTTGTTTGGTAAATTATTCTAAACTTTTCCGCAATTGTATTATGTAACCGTTCTATGTCCCCGTTACCTGTATGACTATTGGGTTTAGTAAGATGTAATTCTACATTTTCATTGTCTAGAAATTCTTTTATTCTAATGGCATTGAATTCGTTGTCTGCAATTATTTTTTTTGGTTTACCTATTTTAGCGAAATGGTCTTCTAATTGTTCGATGATTGTTACAGTGTTCCTATCATTCAATGGATATGCTGCCGCGAATTTAAAACTTAAAGAAAACTTATCCACTATTGTCAAAAAATGAAATCCTTTCATTACATACGTGTCTACATACACTACTTCATTCTTTCTTGATGGTGTTTCTGTCACTGCAAATTTTAATTTGACTGGATTTCTGTCATATTTTACCTCTTGACATACTTCACATTGATTAATGACTAATTGAATTAATTCCATCAATTTTGGATAGTAAATTTTATTCTTAATTTGATTATATGTTTCGCTTATGCCTGAATGAATACTTTCCCTAACGTGATAAAGAGAAATTTGTTTCACTGCCTCTACCTCTGCTTCTATATCTTGAGCCCTCATGGTACATTTAGCGAATTTTATTTGCTTATCATTTGAGAACAACTCTATTAATTTTTCTTGCACCACATTGTAACTATGTTCCAATAATTCTGAAAATATTCCTGTTTTTCCTTTTGTTATGTATTTTTTAAATATCTCTCCCATTTCATCAAAATCAGCTTCGGCTATAAAAATAATCCTTTTGCCGTGTAAAGTTTTCAGTTCTTCAACCTTGTTATTAGTTAAAATAATCTGGGTTTTATATTTATTGACTATTTCTTCCTTAATAAAAAAGTGATCCTGCAAATTTTCGTCTGCTGAATGAACTGTTGCCGTAGATACATTGTCATCTTCTAAGTTATTTACAAAATTTGATGCATTATCCCCTGTCTCCTTATCATTTAGTTTATCAACAATTTCCAGTCTACTTAGAAAATTTGCTACCTTATTTTCTTTGCCCTTTATGTAATCAATTTCAAAATCATACTCTCCTAGTTTAAGAAGCCATCTTTGATGCCTAGGTGACATGTCTTTTCCTCTGTATTTAGCATGCAAGAACTTAATTGGTTGATGATCCGTAAAAATCTTAAATTTCCTACCATAGAGATATGGTCTCAGATAGTTTACACTCCATAATATTGCTAGAAATTCTTTATCCGTTGCCGAATAATTTCTTTCATGATTGTTTAAAGTTCTGGATGCAAAACAAACCGGATGTCCTTCTTGTGAAAGGACAGCACCAATTGCGTAATTTGCGCATCAGTGGTTAGCGTAAATTGTTTATCAAAATTAGGATATTTTAATATAGGATGAGAGCTTATTAACAATTTTAGGTTTTCGAAGGCCTCAATATAGGTAGGGTCTTTTGTATTAATTTTTACGCCTTTCTTTAAATATTTCGTAATTGGTTGCGCAACTTTGGCATAATCTTTCACGAACTTTCTGTAGTAACCTGTTAACCCTAAGAAACTTTTAATTTGTTTTTCTGTTCTTGGTATTTCTAACTCTTGAATAACCTTTATTTCATTTGGATTAGGTTTTAATCCTTCTTTTGTAAGAATATGACCCAAGAATTCGGTTTCTTTTTTCATAAAGTTACATTTATCTATTTGTATCTTTAAATTTGCTTCTTCCAATACTTTGGAAATGTCCGTTATTGCCTTTACGTATTCCTTTAGAGACGTACTAAATATTAGTATATCATCTAGGTATACTACACAGGTCCTGTTAATATAATCTCGTAATGTCTCATTCATCAGTGTTTGGAATGTTGCTGGTGCATTTTTCAGACCAAACGGCATTCTTATAAATTCATACAGTCCATGTGGGGTAACGAAAGCTGTTTTTTGTCTATCTTTTTCTTTCATTAAAATCTGATGATATCCTTTAGCTAAGTCTATGGTCGTAAAATATTGTGCACTTCCTAGTTTGTCCAGAATTGAATATATATTGGGCAGTGGGAATTTGTCATCTATCGTAATTTCGTTTAATTTTCTGTAGTCTACCACTAGTCTGTATTTTTGTTTTCCAGAATTATCCAATTTTTTAGGTACAACTATTAAAGGACTGGCATATCTGGAGCTACTTTTTCTAATTATCCCTTGTTCTTCCATCTCTTGAACTTGTTTTCTTACTTCGGCTTCATGTTGGGGTGGATATCTGTATAATTTAGCGTTAATTCGTTCATCTGTCGTTGTTTTAATTTCATGCTGTATTTTCATGGTGCTAGTCAATCTGTCCCCTTCTTTAAAAAACAATTTTCTAAACCTAATCAATATGTTTTTTATTTCTTTATATTCTTCTTTATTTAATTGATCTAGTTGGATTCTATTCCAATCAAATTCGGTTCCTTCCAATGTACATACTTGAAGGTTTTTATATGGATTTAATAAAAAGGATGTTATTTTATCATTAAATATTATATAACCATCTATTAAGTTTATTATTGTATTAAAACAATTTAATAGGTCGATTCCTATTATAAAACTATTTTCTTCCTTTTAATTCTGTCATTTTCCATTTAATCTTTGCATTTCCGGCCAGATTAAATTCATCAGGTGGGTCAGTTATTATTTCAAATCTAATTACATCTTTCTTTGTTATTGTGCTAAATTCAATGGGTCTTTCTAATATATTTCTTTTAAAGTCTTTTATATTACTGTCAATTAAACTTAGATTTGCTCCTGTGTCTATCAAAGCATTATATTTCCATTAATGGTAATTTTTATTTCTTTCCATTAATGGTAATTTTTATGATGGGTAAAAAGTCAGAGGCTGTTTTTGAAAAAAATGTTCCTCTTCGTTGTATTGTATCGTGTTATTAAATTCCATAGGTGCGTTTAGGTCTTGCCTAGGATGTTCAAAGCGATTTTGGCTGCAACATGGTCTAGGGTGTCCTACCTGCCCGACTTTCTGGGTATTGTTTGTATCATACATTTCTAAATTATTACAATATGTTTTTCTTTCTCTTATGTTATCATGGTCCTTGGGTTCGTTTAGGTTTTGCCTAGAATGTTTCAAGCGATTTTGGCTGTAACATGGTCTAGGGTGTCCTACCTGCCCGACCCTCTGGATATTATTATTATAGTATTTATTACCTTTCTCTATAGTGTCAACCTCCATGGGTTCAATTGCAACCTGCCTAAAGGGGTTCTGGCGATATTGGCCTGAATTTCCGAACCTATTAAAACTGTTAATCCTTCCTGCATTCAAATTATTATTTTGCATATATTGCCCTGAATTATTTTGGTATTGAGGGTTCCTATTCCACTGTCCTCCCTGTGGTACATTCTTAATTCGATAATCAATATTTCTAGTTGTCAAATTTGCAGGTGCATTATTATATTGTTGTCTTTTATCCTGATACCTATTGTTCCCTACGTTAGTTCACCTATCCTCTTTTGTTTTAAATTTTCTGTATTCTGGCCTAATACAGCTGTCTTCGAATCTCCTACTTATCATTATTTTCAAAATATTATTTAACTGTCCTTCTTCATAAATTTTGTTTTTCCTTTATTGTGTTCACTAATAAACTGTCTATGTTACTAAGGTCAATGTAATGGTCACCTGTATAATATATTACTAATTCGTCCGACCTATATTTAATTTCTTGAATTTCTGTCAATAATTCATTAACATTATTTACCTTAAGATTTGATATCTTTCTGTAGAGTTGGTGTGGTTCAATATCAGGACGATACCGTAGTTTCAGCGTTTCCTTTATTAGTTGCCAGTTGTCTGGTTCGGGAATATTTATTATCACGTTCTTGGCTGGGCCTTGTATGGTTCTATAAAAAATGGCTTTTATGGCTTCTTTCCTTAATTCCTCATCTCTTATTGTTGATAGTAGGTACTCCACACTGCTCAGGAATGAATTGATTGTAATTTCTCCTGTACCCGTAAACACTGGTAGATATGCAACATTTTTGTGGATCCTGTCCAATTGATTATGTTGTGGTTGTTGACTTTGCAATTGTTGTTGTTGTCCGTTTTGCTGTTGTTGTTGGTGAAGTTGCTGTTGCTGTTGTTGCAACTCCACGTATGCGTTTCTCAGACGCTCTCGCTGGTGTTCCTTTCTGGCTAGTTCTTCCACTAGGTTCACTGGAGACATTTCTTGAGCCTGTTCGTCCATCTTTCTTTGTTTGTCGAAATATAGTTGTCTTTTGCTTTTTGAATACACTTTGAATGTATATATTTATTTATTTAGTGGTGTCCACTTTATTTTCTAAATTGTTCACTGCACTAAAGTTTATTTTATTTAGTGGCGTTCAATTTGTTTTCTAAATTGTTCACTGCACTAAAGTTTATTATATTTAGTGGCGTTCAATTTGTTTTCTAAATTGTTCACTGCACTAAAGTTTATTATATTTAGTGGCGTTCAATTTGTTTTCTAAATTGTTCACTGCACTAAAGTTTATTATATTCTGGAGGGTCCCGTAGGATTCGCAGAATTGATAATAAGTTCTATTAAACACTTTTTAAACGATTCGTATTACTGGATCCCTTTCACTTCTAAGGATCCTACCGTCTGCGCCAATTTTATTATTTGTTCTTTTGGTTAATAAAAAAAAACTTTTTTCTTTTGTATTTTAAAGACAAACTTTATTTATTTCGACTTTATTATGTGGTGGACGAACTAAGACTAATTTTACAATTTTCATACAGTCATAGTGTTAACTTGGTTTATTAGTAATTGTTGCATTAGCATAATTTTGATTGGCTAAAATTAATGCGAAATTTACAAAAAAATCTGATTGCTGAAAAGAACTCAAAATTAACAACGTTCCATAAATTGCAAGATTGCAATTTCTTTTGGTAAAAACAAACGAAACAGAAAAAAACAGGAAATGCAGTAAAATGCAATACTTTTGTTTGCACCAATTTTTATGGAGTTTATTGACTCTTTATTTCTTCAAATTTGCTTATGCAACAATTGTACAATTTACTTTATTTGCTTATTGCTTCTAGGAATTTATCAAATTTGTCAAATTGACCAGGGTTCGCATATGTAACTTCTCCCCCCTTTAGGTTAGAATTCTCCTGAATTCTGGCATTTAATTTTATTTTTATATGCTGATGTTTTATTAATACCGTGAAAATTATAATAACTATTACAATCACGATGATAATGTTACATCCATATGTCAATTTACTATGATATTTTTATCAAATTTGTAAAATTGACCAGGGTTCGCATATGTAACTTCTCCCCCCTTTAGGTTAGAATTCTCCTGAATTCTGGCATTTAATTTTATTTTTATATGCTGATGTTTTATTAATACCGTGAAAATTATAATAACTATTACAATCACGATGATAATGTTACATCCATATGTCAATTTACTATGATATTCTAATTTCTTAATATTTCTTACATTATTTTGATGTTCTTCTTCAATTTGTTCAAATGACACTTTATGGGTAAAATTATAAATTGGGTTAATATTTTTCTTTATTTGTGTTTCTTTTGTATACTCTATAATGTTTGAAAAATAGTAGTCTTTAATTCTAATAGAACAGTTGTTAAAATCAATCAAATAGTTTCCATTCAAAACAATTTTTTTCAAAATTACAGGTTTCATTCATACTAATATTTACTGCGTTTTTAACTATAATTGTATCTAAGTCTAATTGTATGATTTCCAAATCTATATTTTTTATCATTTGACAATTATTTTTTATTAGACAATGTTTACTTAATTTTAAATCTTTTAGGTTTTTATTTTCTTGGAATGTGTATGTTTTATTTTCAAAATCAAAACATTGTTCTATGTTATAATCAATGTCCTTACTTTCATTGTTTGGTATTGGTACTATAGTTCTTAGTTCTACTATTACAAATTTCTTTGGTATTTTTACTCCAAAAATTAGGTATGAGTGATTAACGTATGCTGTTCCGAACTGAATATATTTTAATTTATTATAATCAATCTCATATTTTTTTATTTCTTCACTAGTTAAAATACTCGGGTGTACAATACCATATTTTGCAGAAATTACATTATCTTGTAAATGGTCTATTTTATTTCTTATTAATTGTATATTAGTTAACTGTTCAAAGTATATATTTTTATTACTTTCTACTTCTAAAAATTTATTTATAGAATTTAATTCTTCTTCAATTCTCTTTCTATCGTTCTGTATAACAGTTTTTAAATGCTTTAAGGTCGTGTTGAAATAATTATTGATTACTACTTGTTGGTTATTGTTTTCTTTAATCTCGTTAATATTAAAAAGGTGATTTTGTATAGTCTGTCTGTCCTCGTCGTCCATAGTTCCGAACAATCACTTCGACATACTTCCTATTCCGTTTATCAGTCCACGTCTTGTTCTCGTTTGTTTTGGTATTAAAGTCAATAATTTACTTTTAACATCTAACAATTCCGATTGCAGTAATTGTTTGTTTTTAATTTTTGATAAAATTATATTTTCTGTCATGTTGTCCAAAATGTTCTCGATTTCTTGTAAATTTATTATATGTATTATTATATCTGTTTCCTTAACTATTTCTTGTCTCTTCATGCAGATGTCTATAAATCCTGATTGTTCTGTGAGGAGTTTTGTTGTCAAAGTTCCCTTAGTTTGTGCTATCAGTAGGAATATTATCAATATTCTCCAAATCTGTAAATTTTAAAGGTCTTTTTATATTGCATGGATGTACTTTTCCTAATTTAGATTTCTTATACCTAGGTTGTTCCTTGTGCCTAACAGCCTTATAATTCTTTACGAATCCTTCTTCTCTACTTTCTCTGTAATCCTCTCTGGATTTATTTAGTTTCTCTATTATTTTTCTTTTATTTTCTATAATTTCTAATTGATTTCTGAATCAATTGTTTCACCGGTGTATCCTTATTTGTTTTGTAAGTTATTCTAAATTTTTCCGCAATTGTATTATGTAACCGTTCTATGTCCCCGTTACCTGTATGACTATTGGGTTTAGTAAGATGTAATTCTACATTTTCATTGTCTAGAAATTCTTTTATTCTAATGGCATTGAATTCGTTGTCTGCAATTATTTTTTTTGGTTTACCTATTTTAGCGAAATGGTCTTCTAATTGTTCGATGATTGTTACAGTGTTCCTATCATTCAATGGATATGCTGCCGCGAATTTAGAAAACTTATCCACTATTGTCAAAAAATGAAATCCTTTCATTACATACGTGTCTACATACACTACTTCATTCTTTCTTGATGGTGTTTCTGTCACTGCAAATTTTAATTTGACTGGATTTCTGTCATATTTTACCTCTTGACATACTTCACATTGATTAATGACTAATTGAATTAATTCCATCAATTTTGGATAGTAAATTTTATTCTTAATTTGATTATATGTTTCGCTTATGCCTGAATGAATACTTTCCCTAACGTGATAAAGAGAAATTTGTTTCACTGCCTCTACCTCTGTTTCTATATCTTGAGCCCTCATGGTACATTTTACAGCGAATTTTATTTGCTTATCATTTGAGAACAACTCTATTAATTTTTCTTGCACCACATTGTAACTATGTTCCAATAATTCTGAAAATATTCCTGTTTTTCCTTTTGTTATGTATTTTTTAAATATCTCTCCCATTTCATCAAAATCAGCTTCGGCTATAAAAATAATCCTTTTGCCGTGTAAAGTTTTCAGTTCTTCAACCTTGTTATTAGTTAAAATAATCTGGGTTTTATATTTATTGACTATTTCTTCCTTAATAAAAAAGTGATCCTGCAAATTTTCGTCTGCTGAATGAACTGTTGCCGTAGATACATTGTCATCTTCTAAGTTATTTACAAAATTTGATGCATTATCCCCTGTCTCCTTATCATTTAGTTTATCAACAATTTCCAGTCTACTTAGAAAATCTGCTACCTTATTTTCTTTGCCCTTTATGTAATCAATTTCAAAATCATACTCTCCTAGTTTAAGAAGCCATCTTTGATGCCTAGGTGACATGTCTTTTCCTCTGTATTTAGCATGCAAGAACTTAATTGGTTGATGATCCGTAAAAATCTTAAATTTCCTACCATAGAGATATGGTCTCAGATAGTTTACACTCCATAATATTGCTAGAAATTCTTTATCCGTTGCCGAATAATTTCTTTCATGATTGTTTAAAGTTCTGGATGCAAAACAAACCGGATGTCCTTCTTGTGAAAGGACAGCACCAATTGCGTAATTTGACGCATCAGTGGTTAGCGTAAATTGTTTATCAAAATTAGGATATTTTAATATAGGATGAGAGCTTATTAACAATTTTAGTTTTTCGAAGGCCTCAATATAGGTAGGGTCTTTTGTATTAATTTTTACGCCTTTCTTTAAATATTTCGTAATTGGTTGCGCAACTTTGGCATAATCTTTCACGAACTTTCTGTAGTAACCTGTTAACCCTAAGAAACTTTTAATTTGTTTTTCTGTTCTTGGTATTTCTAACTCTTGAATAACCTTTATTTCATTTGGATTAGGTTTTAATCCTTCTTTTGTAAGAATATGACCCAAGAATTCGGTTTCTTTTTTCATAAAGTTACATTTATCTATTTGTATCTTTAAATTTGCTTCTTCCAATACTTTGGAAATGTCCGTTATTGCCTTTACGTATTCCTTTAGAGACGTACTAAATATTAGTATATCATCTAGGTATACTACACAGGTCCTGTTAATATAATCTCGTAATGTCTCATTCATCAGTGTTTTGAATGTTGCTGGTGCATTTTTCAGACCAAACGGCATTCTTATAAATTCATACAGTCCATGTGGGGTAACGAAAGCTGTTTTTTGTCTATCTTTTTCTCTAATTAAAATCTGATGATATCCTTTAGCTAAGTCTATTGTCGTAAAATATTGTGCACTTCCTAGTTTGTCCAGAATTGAATATATATTGGGCAGTGGGAATTTGTCATCTATCGTAATTTCGTTTAATTTTCTGTAGTCTACCACTAGTCTGTATTTTTGTTTTCCAGAATTATCCAATTTTTTAGGTACAACTATTAAAGGACTGGCATATCTGGAGCTACTTTTTCTAATTATCCCTTGTTCTTCCATCTCTTGAACTTGTTTTCTTACTTCGGCTTCATGTTGGGGTGGATATCTGTATAATTTAGCGTTAATTTGTTCATCTGTCGTTGTTTTAATTTCATGCTGTATTTTCATGGTGCTAGTCAATCTGTCCCCTTCTTTAAAAAACAATTTTCTAAACCTAATCAATATGTTTTTTATTTCTTTATATTCTTCTTTATTTAATTGATCTAGTTGGATTCTATTCCAATCAAATTCGGTTCCTTCCAATGTACATACTTGAAGGTTTTTATATGGATTTAATAAAAAGGATGTTATTTTATCATTAAATATTATATAACCATCTATTAAGTTTATTATTGTATTAAAACAATTTAATAGGTCGATTCCTATTATAAAACTATATTTTCTTCCTTTTAATTCTGTCATTTTCCATTTAATCTTTGCATTTCCGGCCAGATTAAATTCATCAGGTGGGTCAGTTATTATTTCAAATCTAATTACATCTTTCTTTGTTATTGTGCTAAATTCAATGGGTCTTTCTAATATATTTCTTTTAAAGTCTTTTATATTACTGTCAATTAAGCTTAGATTTGCTCCTGTGCCTATCAAAGCATTATATTTCCATTAATGGTAATTTTTATTTCTTTCCATTAATGGTAATTTTTATGATGGGTAAAAAGCGATTTTGGCTGTAACATGGTCTAGGGTGTCCTACCTGCCCGACCCTCTGGATATTATTATTATAGTATTTATTACCTTTCTCTATAGTGTCAACTTCCATGGGTTCAATTGCAACCTGCTTAAAGGGGTTCTGGCGATATTGGCCTGAATTTCCGAACCTATTAAAACTGTTAATCCTTCCTGCATTCAAATTATTATTTTGCCTATATTGCCCTGAATTATTTTGGTATTGAGGGTTCCTATTCCACTGTCCTCCCTGTGGTACATTCTTAATTCGATAATCAATATTTCTAGTTGTCAAATTTGCAGGTTCATTATTATATTGTTGTCTTTTATCCTGATACCTATTGTTCCCTACGTTAGTTCACCTATCCTCTTTTGTTTTAAATTTTCTGTATTCTGGCCTAATACAGCTGTCTTCGAATCTCCTACTTATCATTATTTTCAAAATATTATTTAACTGTCCTTCTTCATAAATTTTGTTTTTCCTTTATTGTGTTCACTAATAAACTGTCTATGTTACTAAGGTCAATGTAATGGTCACCTGTATAATATATTACTAATTCGTCCGACCTATATTTAATTTCTTGAATTTCTGTCAATAATTCATTAACATTATTTACCTTAAGATTTGATATCTTTCTGTAGAGTTGGTGTGGTTCAATATCAGGACGATACCGTAGTTTCAGCGTTTCCTTTATTAGTTGCCAGTTGTCTGGTTCCGGAATATTTATTATCACGTTCTTGGCTGGGCCTTGTATGGTTCTATAAAAAATGGCTTTTATGGCTTCTTTCCTTCATTCCTCATCTCTTATTGTTGATAGTAGGTACTCCACACTGCTCAGGAATGAATTGATTGTAATTTCTCCTGTACCCGTAAACACTGGTAGATATGCAACATTTTTGTGGATCCTGTCCAATTGATTATGTTGTGGTTGTTGACTTTGCAATTGTTGTTGCTGTCCGTCTTGCTGTTGTTGTTGCTGAAGTTGCTGTTGCTGTTGTTGCAACTCCACGTATGCGTTTCTCAGACGCTCTAGCTGGTGTTCCTTTCTGGCTAGTTCTTCCACTAGGTTCACTGGAGACATTTCTTGAGCCTGTTCGTCCATCCTTCTTTGTTTGTCGAAATATAGTTGTCTTTTGCTTTTTGAATACACTTTGAATGTATATATTTATTTATTTAGTGGTGTCCACTTTATTTTCTAAATTGTTCACTGCACTAAAGTTTATTTTATTTAGTGGCGTTCAATTTGTTTTCTAAATTGTTCACTGCACTAAAGTTTATTATATTTAGTGGCGTTCAATTTGTTTTCTAAATTGTTCACTGCACTAAAGTTTATTATATTTAGTGGCGTTCAATTTGTTTTCTAAATTGTTCACTGCACTAAAGTTTATTATATTCTGGAGGGTCCCGTAGGATTCGCAGAATTGATAATAAGTTCTATTAAACACTTTTTAAACGATTCGTATTACTGGATCCCTTTCACTTCTAAGGATCCTACCGACTGCGCCAATTTTATTATTTGTTCTTTTGGTTAATAAAAAAAAACTTTTTTCTTTTGTATTTTAAAGACAAACTTTATTTATTTCGACTTTATTATGTGGTGGACGAACTAAGACTAATTTTACAATTTTCATACATAGTCATAGTGTTAACTTGGTTTATTAGTAATTGTTGCATTAGCATAATTTTGATTGGCTAAAATTAATGCGAAATTTACAAAAAAATCTGATTACTGAAAAGAACTAAAAATTAACAACGTTCCATAAATTGCAAGATTGCAATTTCTTTTGGTAAAAACAAACGAAACAGAAAAAAACAGGAAATGCAGTAAAATGCAATACTTTTGTTTGCACCAATTTTTATGGAGTTTATTGACTCTTTATTTCTTCAAATTTGCTTATGCAACAATTGTACAATTTACTTTATTTGCTTATTGCTTCTAGGAATTTATCAAATTTGTCAAATTGACCAGGGTTCGCATATGTAACTTCTCCCCCCTTTAGGTTAGAATTCTCCTGAATTATGGCATTTAATTTTATTTTTATATGCTGATGTTTTATTAATACCGTGAAAATTATAATAACTATTACAATCACGATGATAATGTTACATCCATATGTCAATTTACTATGATATTCTAATTTCTTAATATTTCTTACATTATTTTGATGTTCTTCTTCAATTTGTTCAAATGACACTTTATGGGTAAAATTATAAATTGGGTTTATATTTTTCTTTATTTGTGTTTCTTTTGTATACTCTATAATGTTTGAAAAATAGTAGTCTTTAATTCTAATAGAACAGTTGTTAAAATCAATCAAATAGTTTCCATTCAAAACAATTTTTTTCAAAATTACAGGTTTCATTCATACTAATATTTACTGCGTTTTTAACTATAATTGTATCTAAGTCTAATTGTATGATTTCCAAATCTATATTTTTTATCATTTGACAATTATTTTTTATTAGACAATGTTTACTTAATTTTAAATCTTTTAGGTTTTTATTTTCTTGGAATGTGTATGTTTTATTTTCAAAATCAAAACATTGTTCTATGTTATAATCAATGTTCTTACTTTCATTGTTTGGTATTGGTACTATAGTTCTTAGTTCTACTATTACAAATTTCTTTGGTATTTTTACTCCAAAAATTAGGTATGAGTGATTAACGTATGCTGTTCCGAACTGAATATATTTTAATTTATTATAATCAATCTCATATTTTTTTATTTCTTCACTAGTTAAAATACTCGGGTGTACAATACCATATTTTGCAGAAATTACATTATCTTGTAAATGGTCTATTTTATTTTTTATTAATTGTATATTAGTTAACTGTTCAAAGTATATATTTTTATTACTTTCTACTTCTAAAAATTTATTTATAGAATTTAATTCTTCTTCAATTCTCTTTCTATCGTTCTGTATAACAGTTTTTAAATGCTTTAAGGTCGTGTTGAAATAATTATTGATTACTACTTGTTGGTTATTGTTTTCTTTAATCTCGTTAATATTAAAAAGGTGATTTTGTATAGTCTGTCTGTCCTCGTCGTCCATAGTTCCGAACAATCACTTCGACATACTTCCTATTCCGTTTATCAGTCCACGTCTTGTTCTCGTTTGTTTTGGTATTAAAGTCAATAATTTACTTTTAACATCTAACAATTCCGATTGCAGTAATTGTTTGTTTTTAATTTTTGATAAAATTATATTTTCTGTCATGTTGTCCAAAATGTTCTCGATTTCTTGTAAATTTATTATATGTATTATTATATCTGTTTCCTTAACTATTTCTTGTCTCTTCATGCAGATGTCTATAAATCCTGATTGTTCTGTGAGGAGTTTTGTTGTCAAAGTTCCCTTAGTTTGTGCTATCAGTAGGAATATTATCAATATTCTCCAAATCTGTAAATTTTAAAGGTCTTTTTATATTGCATGGATGTACTTTTCCTAATTTAGATTTCTTATACCTAGGTTGTTCCTTGTGCCTAACAGCCTTATAATTCTTTACGAATCCTTCTTCTCTACTTTCTCTGTAATCCTCTCTGGATTTATTTAGTTTCTCTATTATTTTTCTTTTATTTTCTATAATTTCTAATTGATTTCTGAATCAATTGTTTCACCGGTGTATCCTTATTTGTTTTGTAAGTTATTCTAAATTTTTCCGCAATTGTATTATGTAACCGTTCTATGTCCCCGTTACCTGTATGACTATTGGGTTTAGTAAGATGTAATTCTACATTTTCATTGTCTAGAAATTCTTTTATTCTAATGGCATTGAATTCGTTGTCTGCAATTATTTTTTTTGGTTTACCTATTTTAGCGAAATGGTCTTCTAATTGTTCGATGATTGTTACAGTGTTCCTATCATTCAATGGATATGCTGCCGCGAATTTAGAAAACTTATCCACTATTGTCAAAAAATGAAATCCTTTCATTACATACGTGTCTACATACACTACTTCATTCTTTCTTGATGGTGTTTCTGTCACTGCAAATTTTAATTTGACTGGATTTCTGTCATATTTTACCTCTTGACATACTTCACATTGATTAATGACTAATTGAATTAATTCCATAAATTTTGGATAGTAAATTTTATTCTTAATTTGATTATATGTTTCGCTTATGCCTGAATGAATACTTTCCCTAACGTGATAAAGAGAAATTTGTTTCACTGCCTCTACCTCGGTTTCTATATCATGAGCCCTCATGGTACATTTAGCGAATTTTATTTGCTTATCATTTGAGAACAACTCTATTAATTTTTCTTGCACCACATTGTAACTATGTTCCAATAATTCTGAAAATATTCCTGTTTTTCCTTTTGTTATGTATTTTTTAAATATCTCTCCCATTTCATCAAAATCAGCTTCGGCTATAAAAATAATCCTTTTGCCGTGTAAAGTTTTCAGTTCTTCAACCTTGTTATTAGTTAAAATAATCTGGGTTTTATATTTATTGACTATTTCTTCCTTAATAAAAAAGTGATCCTGCAAATTTTCGTCTGCTGAATGAACTGTTGCCGTAGATACATTGTCATCTTCTAAGTTATTTACAAAATTTGATGCATTATCCCCTGTCTCCTTATCATTTAGTTTATCAACAATTTCCAGTCTACTTAAAAAATCTGCTACCTTATTTTCTTTGCCCTTTATGTAATCAATTTCAAAATCATACTCTCCTAGTTTAAGAAGCCATCTTTGATGCCTAGGTGACATGTCTTTTCCTCTGTATTTAGCATGCAAGAACTTAATTAGTTGATGATCCGTAAAAATCTTAAATTTCCTACCATAGAGATATGGTCTCAGATAGTTTACACTCCATAATATTGCTAGAAATTCTTTATCCGTTGCCGAATAATTTCTTTCATGATTGTTTAAAGTTCTGGATGCAAAACAAACCGGATGTCCTTCTTGTGAAAGGACAGCACCAATTGCGTAATTTGACGCATCAGTGGTTAGCGTAAATTGTTTATCAAAATTAGGATATTTTAATATAGGATGAGAGCTTATTAACAATTTTAGGTTTTCGAAGGCCTCAATATAGGTAGGGTCTTTTGTATTAATTTTTACGCCTTTCTTTAAATATTTCGTAATTGGTTGCGCAACTTTGGCATAATCTTTCACGAACTTTCTGTAGTAACCTGTTAACCCTAAGAAACTTTTAATTTGTTTTTCTGTTCTTGGTATTTCTAACTCTTGAATAACCTTTATTTCATTTGGATTAGGTTTTAATCCTTCTTTTGTAAGAATATGACCCAAGAATTCGGTTTCTTTTTTCATAAAGTTACATTTATCTATTTGTATCTTTAAATTTGCTTCTTCCAATACTTTGGAAATGTCCGTTATTGCCTTTACGTATTCCTTTAGAGACGTACTAAATATTAGTATATCATCTAGGTATACTACACAGGTCCTGTTAATATAATCTCGTAATGTCTCATTCATCAGTGTTTTGAATGTTGCTGGTGCATTTTTCAGACCAAACGGCATTCTTATAAATTCATACAGTCCATGTGGGGTAACGAAAGCTGTTTTTTGTCTATCTTTTTCTTTCATTAAAATCTGATGATATCCTTTAGCTAAGTCTATGGTCGTAAAATATTGTGCACTTCCTAGTTTGTCCAGAATTGAATATATATTGGGCAGTGGGAACTTGTCATCTATCGTAATTTCGTTTAATTTTCTGTAGTCTACCACTAGTCTGTATTTTTGTTTTCCAGAATTATCCAATTTTTTAGGTACAACTATTAAAGGACTGGCATATCTGAAGCTACTTTTTCTAATTATCCCTTGTTCTTCCATCTCTTGAACTTGTTTTCTTACTTCGGCTTCATGTTGGGGTGGATATCTGTATAATTTAGCGTTAATTTGTTCATCTGTCGTTGTTTTAATTTCATGCTGTATTTTCATGGTGCTAGTCAATCTGTCCCCTTCTTTAAAAAACAATTTTCTAAACCTAATCAATATGTTTTTTATTTCTTTATATTCTTCTTTATTTAATTGATCTAGTTGGATTCTATTCCAATCAAATTCGGTTCCTTCCAATGTACATACTTGAAGGTTTTTATATGGATTTAATAAAAAGGATGTTATTTTATCATTAAATATTATATAACCATCTATTAAGTTTATTATTGTATTAAAACAATTTAATAGGTCGATTCCTATTATAAAACTATATTTTCTTCCTTTTAATTCTGTCATTTTCCATTTAATCTTTGCATTTCCGGCCAGATTAAATTCATCAGGTGGGTCAGTTATTATTTCAAATCTAATTACATCTTTCTTTGTTATTGTGCTAAATTCAATGGGTCTTTCTAATATATTTCTTTTAAAGTCTTTTATATTACTGTCAATTAAACTTAGATTTGCTCCTGTGTCTATCAAAGCATTATATTTCCATTAATGGTAATTTTTATTTCTTTCCATTAATGGTAATTTTTATGATGGGTAAAAAGTCAGAGGCTGTTTTTGAAAAAAATTTTCCTCTTCGTTGTATTGTATCGTGTTATTAAATTCCATAGGTGCGTTTAGGTCTTGCCTAGGATGTTCCAAGCGATTTTGGCTGCAACATGGTCTAGGGTGTCCTACCTGCCCGACTTTCTGGGTATTGTTTGTATCATACATTTCTTAATTATTACAATATGTTTTTCTTTCTCTTATGTTATCATGGTCCTTGGGTTCGTTTAGGTTTTGCCTAGGATGTTTCAAGCGATTTTGGCTGTAACATGGTCTAGGGTGTCCTACCTGCCCGACCCTCTGGATATTATTATTATAGTATTTATTACCTTTCTCTATAGTGTCAACCTCCATGGGTTCAATTGCAACCTGCCTAAAGGGGTTCTGGCGATATTGGCCTGAATTTCCGAACCTATTAAAACTGTTAATCTTTCCTGCATTCAAATTATTATTTTGCCTATATTGCCCTGAATTATTTTGGTATTGAGGGTTCCTATTCCACTGTCCTCCCTGTGGTACATTCTTAATTCGATAATCAATATTTCTAGTTGTCAAATTTGCAGGTGCATTATTATATTGTTGTCTTTTATCCTGATACCTATTGTTCCCTACGTTAGTTCACCTATCCTCTTTTGTTTTAAATTTTCTGTATTCTGGCCTAATACAGCTGTCTTCGAATCTCCTACTTATCATTATTTTCAAAATATTATTTAACTGTCCTTCTTCATAAATTTTGTTTTTCCTTTATTGTGTTCACTAATAAACTGTCTATGTTACTAAGGTCAATGTAATGGTCACCTGTATAATATATTACTAATTCGTCCGACCTATATTTAATTTCTTGAATTTCTGTCAATAATTCATTAACATTATTTACCTTAATCTGTAGAGATATGTAGATATCTTTCTGTAGAGTTGGTGTGGTTCAATATCAGGACGATACCGTAGTTTCAGCGTTTCCTTTATTAGTTGCCAGTTGTCTGGTTCCGGAATATTTATTATCACGTTCTTGGCTGTGCCTTGTATGGTTCTATAAAAAATGGCTTTTATGGCTTCTTTCCTTAATTCCTCATCTCTTATTGTTGATAGTAGGTACTCCACACTGCTCAGGAATGAATTGATTGTAATTTCTCCTGTACCCGTAAACACTGGTAGATATGCAACATTTTTGTGGATCCTGTCCAATTGATTATGTTGTGGTTGTTGACTTTGCAATTGTTGTTGTTGTCCGTCTTGCTGTTGTTGTTGCTGAAGTTGCTGTTGCTGTTGTTGCAACTCCACGTATGCGTTTCTCAGACGCTCTAGCTGGTGTTCCTTTCTGGCTAGTTTTTCCACTAGGTTCACTGGAGACATTTCTTGAGCCTGTTCGTCCATCTTTCTTTGTTTGTCGAAATATAGTTGTCTTTTGCTTTTTGAATACACTTTGAATGTATATATTTATTTATTTAGTGGTGTCCACTTTATTTTCTAAATTGTTCACTGCACTAAAGTTTATTTTATTTAGTGGCGTTCAATTTGTTTTCTAAATTGTTCACTGCACTAAAGTTTATTATATTTAGTGGCGTTCAATTTGTTTTCTAAATTGTTCACTGCACTAAAGTTTATTATATTCTGGAGGGTCCCGTAGGATTCGCAGAATTGATAATAAGTTCTATTAAACACTTTTTAAACGATTCGTATTACTGGATCCCTTTCACTTCTAAGGATCCTACCGTCTGCGCCAATTTTATTATTTGTTCTTTTGGTTAATAAAAAAAAACTTTTTTCTTTTGTATTTTAAAGACAAACTTTATTTATTTCGACTTTATTATGTGGTGGACGAACTAAGACTAATTTTACAATTTTCATACAGTCATAGTGTTAACTTGGTTTATTAGTAATTGTTGCATTAGCATAATTTTGATTGGCTTAAATTAATGCGAAATTTACAAAAAAATCTGATTACTGAAAAGAACTCAAAATTAACAACGTTCCATAAATTGCAAGATTGCAATTTCTTTTGGTAAAAGCAAACGAAACAGAAAAAAACAGGAAATGCAGTAAAATGCAATACTTTTGTTTGCACCAATTTTTATGGAGTTTATTGACTCTTTATTTCTTCAAATTTGCTTATGCAACAATTGTACAATTTACTTTATTTGCTTATTGCTTCTAGGAATTTATCAAATTTGTAAAATTGACCAGGGTTCGCATATGTAACTCGCGCACATCTCTAGTGGCATTCTTATTTAGCATAACTGCGTTGCTGCTTACGTCTGAATTAGTTATTACATTTTCCTGCAAAATACCGTGATCTGATTTAATTATTGTGGCAACTCGTGTCGAGATACACACACACACAACCAGGCCAAGAACGAGAGAACAACTGTCAAACGAATGAGTAGACGTTTTGAGTCAGTCGTATGAGAATAGCCAACCGTAGACGAGCTGGCTATTAACCGAACAACGATTAATCGATATCGTCGAGAAAACCGCCAGAAGGAAGCAGAAGTTATCCAGACCGAATTCGTAGAATACGTAATTTAGTATTATTTATATTTAGCGATATAAGTACTTATAAGTCATTCGTCTCTTCCCCTAAACAGCTTAGTATTAATAAGCCTCTTGTCGTACATTGGGACGGCAAAATGTTGGTTGACCTTGTAGGCAGCGCAAAAGTTGAGAGAGTTGCGGTTATGGTCAGCTATGATTAAACCATTTAAAAATTTATATTGTCTCAAGGAAGTTACATATTTTCTAAATTTCAGTTTTGATAAAAAAACTTCTTTGAAGAGAAGTTGTTTTGTTAAAACAAAATGTATATATGCAAAAAAATATTAAATACAATTTAGATGTTTTGTCAAAAGGATATAACAATTTTATTTCTTGCATTTTAAAAAATTTTTAAACTTTTTCAAATAAGATATTTTATCAAATATTTTTTCCAAATATAATGAAAGAAGTTGATTTGCCAAGAACTGTAGATTTTTAACGAAATGGCGTAGAAATGCAAGGGTTACACCAAAAGAACCGTCTTAAAAATTTATATTTAATATAAAAATCTTGCAAAAATGTCTTATTTCGAGAAAAGTTGTTTTGTCAAAAGTCCACAGAATTGTTCTTTGTTTATGCGTAACTGTTGTTTTGTATATTGTCGACAAGAAGGCGCCGGAACTTTGAATAATAGACGAACATATTACAGCAACTTTTAACCACTTTGAATGGTGCAAAAAAAATGTTTCCAAAAAAAAATATCGCTTTTTTCACATTCATTACAAGTGTATATTAGACCTGCCCTTATTTCTATGAAGATTTTTCAAAATGGCGGCGCATAGGAGAGTAGGGTCCAAAAAGTTTCCATTTTATGCCGCAATGCTCCATGTAAATTTTCGGCTCGATCCGACGACTCTAAGTGGACCCAAAGTTGAGTTGAATAATAAGACAAGGTTTTATTATAAGAAATTAGGAACTTCATTCGGCATTTTTGGAAAAAACTCAATTTTGGTAACAGTTTTGTTAATATTTCGTAATTTTCTTATTTTTATGTTATTCTCCAATAAATTACACGTGAAACACGCGTGACGCGGAAAAATCACGTCACGCGAAGTTTATTATTTGTTCTTTTAGTTAATTAAAAAAACAATTTTTTTCTTTTGTATTTTAAAGACAAACTTTATTTATTTCGACTTTATTATGTGGTGGACGAACTAAGACTAATTTTACAATTTTCATACAGTCATAGTGTTAACTTGGTTTATTAGTAATTGTTGCATTAGCATAATTTTGATTGGCTAAAATTAATGCGAAATTTACAAAAAAATCTGATTACTGAAAAGAACTAAAAATTAACAACGTTCCATAAATTGCAAGATTGCAATTTCTTTTGGTAAAAACAAACGAAACAGAAAAAAACAGGAAATGCAGTAAAATGCAATACTTTTGTTTGCACCAATTTTTATGGAGTTTATTGACTCTTTATTTCTTCAAATTTGCTTATGCAACAATTGTACAATTTACTTTATTTGCTTATTGCTTCTAGGAATTTATCAAATTTGTCAAATTGACCAGGGTTCGCATATGTAACTTCTCCCCCCTTTAGGTTAGAATTCTCCTGAATTCTGGCATTTAATTTTATTTTTATATGCTGATGTTTTATTAATACCGTGAAAATTATAATAACTATTACAATCACGATGATAATGTTACATCCATATGTCAATTTACTATGATATTCTAATTTCTTAATATTTCTTACATTATTTTGATGTTCTTCTTCAATTTGTTCAAATGACACTTTATGGGTAAAATTATAAATTGGGTTTATATTTTTCTTTATTTGTGTTTCTTTTGTATACTCTATAATGTTTGAAAAATAGTAGTCTTTAATTCTAATAGAACAGTTGTTAAAATCAATCAAATAGTTTCCATTCAAAACAATTTTTTTCAAAATTACAGGTTTCATTCATACTAATATTTACTGCGTTTTTAACTATAATTGTATCTAAGTCTAATTGTATGATTTCCAAATCTATATTTTTTATCATTTGACAATTATTTTTTATTAGACAATGTTTACTTAATTTTAAATCTTTTAGGTTTTTATTTTCTTGGAATGTGTATGTTTTATTTTCAAAATCAAAACATTGTTCTATGTTATAATCAATGTCCTTACTTTCATTGTTTGGTATTGGTACTATAGTTCTTAGTTCTACTATTACAAATTTCTTTGGTATTTTTACTCCAAAAATTAGGTATGAGTGATTAACGTATGCTGTTCCGAACTGAATATATTTTAATTTATTATAATCAATCTCATATTTTTTTATTTCTTCACTAGTTAAAATACTCGGGTGTACAATACCATATTTTGCAGAAATTACATTATCTTGTAAATGGTCTATTTTATTTTTTATTAATTGTATATTAGTTAACTGTTCAAAGTATATATTTTTATTACTTTCTACTTCTAAAAATTTATTTATAGAATTTAATTCTTCTTCAATTCTCTTTCTATCGTTCTGTATAACAGTTTTTAAATGCTTTAAGGTCGTGTTGAAATAATTATTGATTACTACTTGTTGGTTATTGTTTTCTTTAATCTCGTTAATATTAAAAAGGTGATTTTGTATAGTCTGTCTGTCCTCGTCGTCCATAGTTCCGAACAATCACTTCGACATACTTCCTATTCCGTTTATCAGTCCACGTCTTGTTCTCGTTTGTTTTGGTATTAAAGTCAATAATTTACTTTTAACATCTAACAATTCCGATTGCAGTAATTGTTTGTTTTTAATTTTTGATAAAATTATATTTTCTGTCATGTTGTCCAAAATGTTCTCGATTTCTTGTAAATTTATTATATGTATTATTATATCTGTTTCCTTAACTATTTCTTGTCTCTTCATGCAGATGTCTATAAATCCTGATTGTTCTGTGAGGAGTTTTGTTGTCAAAGTTCCCTTAGTTTGTGCTATCAGTAGGAATATTATCAATATTCTCCAAATCTGTAAATTTTAAAGGTCTTTTTATATTGCATGGATGTACTTTTCCTAATTTAGATTTCTTATACCTAGGTTGTTCCTTGTGCCTAACAGCCTTATAATTCTTTACGAATCCTTCTTCTCTACTTTCTCTGTAATCCTCTCTGGATTTATTTAGTTTCTCTATTATTTTTCTTTTATTTTCTATAATTTCTAATTGATTTCTGAATCAATTGTTTCACCGGTGTATCCTTATTTGTTTTGTAAGTTATTCTAAATTTTTCCGCAATTGTATTATGTAACCGTTCTATGTCCCCGTTACCTGTATGATTATTGGGTTTAGTAAGATGTAATTCTACATTTTCATTGTCTAGAAATTCTTTTATTCTAATGGCATTGAATTCGTTGTCTGCAATTATTTTTTTTGGTTTACCTATTTTAGCGAAATGGTCTTCTAATTGTTCGATGATTGTTACAGTGTTCCTATCATTCAATGGATATGCTGCCGCGAATTTAGAAAACTTATCCACTATTGTCAAAAAATGAAATCCTTTCATTACATACGTGTCTACATACACTACTTCATTCTTTCTTGATGGTGTTTCTGTCACTGCAAATTTTAATTTGACTGGATTTCTGTCATATTTTACCTCTTGACATACTTCACGTTGATTAATGACTAATTGAATTAATTCCATAAATTTTGGATAGTAAATTTTATTCTTAATTTGATTATATGTTTCGCTTATGCCTGAATGAATACTTTCCCTAACGTGATAAAGAGAAATTTGTTTCACTGCCTCTACCTCGGTTTCTATATCATGAGCCCTCATGGTACATTTAGCGAATTTTATTTGCTTATCATTTGAGAACAACTCTATTAATTTTTCTTGCACCACATTGTAACTATGTTCCAATAATTCTGAAAATATTCCTGTTTTTCCTTTTGTTATGTATTTTTTAAATATCTCTCCCATTTCATCAAAATCAGCTTCGGCTATAAAAATAATCCTTTTGCCGTGTAAAGTTTTCAGTTCTTCAACCTTGTTATTAGTTAAAATAATCTGGGTTTTATATTTATTGACTATTTCTTCCTTAATAAAAAAGTGATCCTGCAAATTTTCGTCTGCTGAATGAACTGTTGCCGTAGATACATTGTCATCTTCTAAGTTATTTACAAAATTTGATGCATTATCCCCTGTCTCCTTATCATTTAGTTTATCAACAATTTCCAGTCTACTTAGAAAATCTGCTACCTTATTTTCTTTGCCCTTTATGTAATCAATTTCAAAATCATACTCTCCTAGTTTAAGAAGCCATCTTTGATGCCTAGGTGACATGTCTTTTCCTCTGTATTTAGCATGCAAGAACTTAATTGGTTGATGATCCGTAAAAATCTTAAATTTCCTACCATAGAGATATGGTCTCAGATAGTTTACACTCCATAATATTGCTAGAAATTCTTTATCCGTTGCCGAATAATTTCTTTCATGATTGTTTAAAGTTCTGGATGCAAAACAAACCGGATGTCCTTCTTGTGAAAGGACAGCACCAATTGCGTAATTTGACGCATCAGTGGTTAGCGTAAATTGTTTATCAAAATTAGGATATTTTAATATAGGATGAGAGCTTATTAACAATTTTAGGTTTTCGAAGGCCTCAATATAGGTAGGGTCTTTTGTATTAATTTTTACGCCTTTCTTTAAATATTTCGTAATTGGTTGCGCAACTTTGGCATAATCTTTCACGAACTTTCTGTAGTAACCTGTTAACCCTAAGAAACTTTTAATTTGTTTTTCTGTTCTTGGTATTTCTAACTCTTGAATAACCTTTATTTCATTTGGATTAGGTTTTAATCCTTCTTTTGTAAGAATATGACCCAAGAATTCGGTTTCTTTTTTCATAAAGTTACATTTATCTATTTGTATCTTTAAATTTGCTTCTTCCAATACTTTGGAAATGTCCGTTATTGCCTTTACGTATTCCTTTAGAGACGTACTAAATATTAGTATATCATCTAGGTATACTACACAGGTCCTGTTAATATAATCTCGTAATGTCTCATTCATCAGTGTTTGGAATGTTGCTGGTGCATTTTTCAGACCAAACGGCATTCTTATAAATTCATACAGTCCATGTGGGGTAACGAAAGCTGTTTTTTGTCTATCTTTTTCTTTCATTAAAATCTGATGATATCCTTTAGCTAAGTCTATGGTCGTAAAATATTGTGCACTTCCTAGTTTGTCCAGAATTGAATATATATTGGGCAGTGGGAATTTGTCATCTATCGTAATTTCGTTTAATTTTCTGTAGTCTACCACTAGTCTGTATTTTTGTTTTCCAGAATTATCCAATTTTTTAGGTACAACTATTAAAGGACTGGCATATCTGGAGCTACTTTTTCTAATTATCCCTTGTTCTTCCATCTCTTGAACTTGTTTTCTTACTTCGGCTTCATGTTGGGGTGGATATCTGTATAATTTAGCGTTAATTTGTTCATCTGTCGTTGTTTTAATTTCATGCTGTATTTTCATGGTGCTAGTCAATCTGTCCCCTTCTTTAAAAAACAATTTTCTAAACCTAATCAATATGTTTTTTATTTCTTTATATTCTTCTTTATTTAATTGATCTAGTTGGATTCTATTCCAATCAAATTCGGTTCCTTCCAATGTACATACTTGAAGGTTTTTATATGGATTTAATAAAAAGGATGTTATTTTATCATTAAATATTATATAAC
The DNA here is from genome assembly GCA_932526305.1 of Epicampocera succincta. NCBI lineage: Eukaryota > Metazoa > Arthropoda > Insecta > Diptera > Tachinidae > Epicampocera > Epicampocera succincta. Next base: position 9,661,739 of record OW052039.1, on the reverse strand, counting down.
CATCTATTAAGTTTATTATTGTATTAAAACAATTTAATAGGTCGATTCCTATTATAAAACTATTTTCTTCCTTTTAATTCTGTCATTTTCCATTTAATCTTTGCATTTCCGGCCAGATTAAATTCATCAGGTGGGTCAGTTATTATTTCAAATCTAATTACATCTTTCTTTGTTATTGTGCTAAATTCAATGGGTCTTTCTAATATATTTCTTTTAAAGTCTTGTATATTACTGTCAATTAAACTTAGATTTGCTCCTGTGTCTATCAAAGCATTATATTTCCATTAATGGTAATTTTTATTTCTTTCCATTAATGGTAATTTTTATGATGGGTAAAAAGTCAGAGGCTGTTTTTGAAAAAAATTTTCCTCTTCGTTGTATTGTATCGTGTTATTAAATTCCATAGGTGCGTTTAGGTCTTGCCTAGGATGTTCCAAGCGATTTTGGCTGCAACATGGTCTAGGGTGTCCTACCTGCCCGACTTTCTGGGTATTGTTTGTATCATACATTTCTTAATTATTACAATATGTTTTTCTTTCTCTTATGTTATCATGGTCCTTGGGTTCGTTTAGGTTTTGCCTAGGATGTTTCAAGCGATTTTGGCTGTAACATGGTCTAGGGTGTCCTACCTGCCCGACCCTCTGGATATTATTATTATAGTATTTATTACCTTTCTCTATAGTGTCAACTTCCATGGGTTCAATTGCAACCTGCCTAAAGGGGTTCTGGCGATATTGCCCTGAATTTCCGAACCTATTAAAACTGTTAATCCTTCCTGCATTCAAATTATTATTTTGCCTATATTGCCCTGAATTATTTTGGTATTGAGGGTTCCTATTCCACTGTCCTCCCTGTGGTACATTCTTAATTCGATAATCAATATTTCTAGTTGTCAAATTTGCAGGTGCATTATTATATTGTTGTCTTTTATCCTGATACCTATTGTTCCCTACGTTAGTTCACCTATCCTCTTTTGTTTTAAATTTTCTGTATTCTGGCCTAATACAGCTGTCTTCGAATCTCCTACTTATCATTATTTTCAAAATATTATTTAACTGTCCTTCTTCATAAATTTTGTTTGTGTTCACTAATAAACTGTCTATGTTACTAAGGTCAATGTAATGGTCACCTGTATAATATATTACTAATTCGTCCGACCTATATTTAATTTCTTGAATTTCTGTCAATAATTCATTAACATTATTTACCTTAAGATTTGATATCTTTCTGTAGAGTTGGTGTGGTTCAATATCAGGACGATACCGTAGTTTCAGCGTTTCCTTTATTAGTTGCCAGTTGTCTGGTTCCGGAATATTTATTATCACGTTCTTGGCTGGGCCTTGTATGGTTCTATAAAAAATGGCTTTTATGGCTTCTTTCCTTAATTCCTCATCTCTTATTGTTGATAGTAGGTACTCCACACTGCTCAGGAATGACTTGATTGTAATTTCTCCTGTACCCGTAAACACTGGTAGATATGCAACATTTTTGTGGATCCTGTCCAATTGATTATGTTGTGGTTGTTGACTTTGCAATTGTTGTTGCTGTCCGTCTTGCTGTTGTTGTTGCTGAAGTTGCTGTTGTTGCAACTCCACGTATGCGTTTCTCAGACGCTCTAGCTGGTGTTCCTTTCTGGCTAGTTCTTCCACTAGGTTCACTGGAGACATTTCTTGAGCCTGTTCGTCCATTCTTCTTTGTTTGTCGAAATATAGTTGTCTTTTGCTTTTTGAATACACTTTGAATGTATATATTTATTTATTTAGTGGTGTCCACTTTATTTTCTAAATTGTTCACTGCACTAAAGTTTATTTTATTTAGTGGCGTTCAATTTGTTTTCTAAATTGTTCACTGCACTAAAGTTTATTATATTTAGTGGCGTTCAATTTGTTTTCTAAATTGTTCACTGCACTAAAGTTTATTATATTTAGTGGCGTTCAATTTGTTTTCTAAATTGTTCACTGCACTAAAGTTTATTATATTCTGGAGGGTCCCGTAGGATTCGCAGAATTGATAATAAGTTCTATTAAACACTTTTTAAACGATTCGTATTACTGGATCCCTTTCACTTCTAAGGATCCTACCGACTGCGCCAATTTTATTATTTGTTCTTTTGGTTAATAAAAAAAAACTTTTTTCTTTTGTATTTTAAAGACAAACTTTATTTATTTCGACTTTATTATGTGGTGGACGAACTAAGACTAATTTTACAATTTTCATACATAGTCATAGTGTTAACTTGGTTTATTAGTAATTGTTGCATTAGCATAATTTTGATTGGCTAAAATTAATGCGAAATTTACAAAAAAATCTGATTACTGAAAAGAACTAAAAATTAACAACGTTCCATAAATTGCAAGATTGCAATTTCTTTTGGTAAAAACAAACGAAACAGAAAAAAACAGGAAATGCAGTAAAATGCAATACTTTTGTTTGCACCAATTTTTATGGAGTTTATTGACTCTTTATTTCTTCAAATTTGCTTATGCAACAATTGTACAATTTACTTTATTTGCTTATTGCTTCTAGGAATTTATCAAATTTGACCAGGGTTCGCATATGTAACTTCTCCCCCCTTTAGGTTAGAATTCTCCTGAATTCTGGCATTTAATTTTATTTTTATATACTGATGTTTTATTAATACCGTGAAAATTATAATAACTATTACAATCACGATGATAATGTTACATCCATATGTCAATTTACTATGATATTCTAATTTCTTAATATTTCTTACATTATTTTGATGTTCTTCTTCAATTTGTTCAAATGACACTTTATGGGTAAAATTATAAATTGGGTTTATATTTTTCTTTATTTGTGTTTCTTTTGTATACTCTATAATGTTTGAAAAATAGTAGTCTTTAATTCTAATAGAACAGTTGTTAAAATCAATCAAATAGTTTCCATTCAAAACAATTTTTTTCAAAATTACAGGTTTCATTCATACTAATATTTACTGCGTTTTTAACTATAATTGTATCTAAGTCTAATTGTATGATTTCCAAATCTATATTTTTTATCATTTGACAATTATTTTTTATTAGACAATGTTTACTTAATTTTAAATCTTTTAGGTTTTTATTTTCTTGGAATGTGTATGTTTTATTTTCAAAATCAAAACATTGTTCTATGTTATAATCAATGTCCTTACTTTCATTGTTTGGTATTGGTACTATAGTTCTTAGTTCTACTATTACAAATTTCTTTGGTATTTTTACTCCAAAAATTAGGTATGAGTGATTAACGTATGCTGTTCCGAACTGAATATATTTTAATTTATTATAATCAATCTCATATTTTTTTATTTCTTCACTAGTTAAAATACTCGGGTGTACAATACCATATTTTGCAGAAATTACATTATCTTGTAAATGGTCTATTTTATTTTTTATTAATTGTATATTAGTTAACTGTTCAAAGTATATATTTTTATTACTTTCTACTTCTAAAAATTTATTTATAGAATTTAATTCTTCTTCAATTCTCTTTCTATCGTTCTGTATAACAGTTTTTAAATGCTTTAAGGTCGTGTTGAAATAATTATTGATTACTACTTGTTGGTTATTGTTTTCTTTAATCTCGTTAATATTAAAAAGGTGATTTTGTATAGTCTGTCTGTCCTCGTCGTCCATAGTTCCGAACAATCACTTCGACATACTTCCTATTCCGTTTATCAGTCCACGTCTTGTTCTCGTTTGTTTTGGTATTAAAGTCAATAATTTACTTTTAACATCTAACAATTCCGATTGCAGTAATTGTTTGTTTTTAATTTTTGATAAAATTATATTTTCTGTCATGTTGTCCAAAATGTTCTCGATTTCTTGTAAATTTATTATATGTATTATTATATCTGTTTCCTTAACTATTTCTTGTCTCTTCATGCAGATGTCTATAAATCCTGATTGTTCTGTGAGGAGTTTTGTTGTCAAAGTTCCCTTAGTTTGTGCTATCAGTAGGAATATTATCAATATTCTCCAAATCTGTAAATTTTAAAGGTCTGTTTATATTGCATGGATGTACTTTTCCTAATTTAGATTTCTTATACCTAGGTTGTTCCTTGTGCCTAACAGCCTTATAATTCTTTACGAATCCTTCTTCTCTACTTTCTCTGTAATCCTCTCTGGATTTATTTAGTTTCTCTATTATTTTTCTTTTATTTTCTATAATTTCTAATTGATTTCTGAATCAATTGTTTCACCGGTGTATCCTTATTTGTTTTGTAAGTTATTCTAAATTTTTCCGCAATTGTATTATGTAACCGTTCTATGTCCCCGTTACCTGTATGACTATTGGGTTTAGTAAGATGTAATTCTACATTTTCATTGTCTAGAAATTCTTTTATTCTAATGGCATTGAATTCGTTGTCTGCAATTATTTTTTTTGGTTTACCTATTTTAGCGAAATGGTCTTCTAATTGTTCGATGATTGTTACAGTGTTCCTATCATTCAATGGATATGCTGCCGCGAATTTAGAAAACTTATCCACTATTGTCAAAAAATGAAATCCTTTCATTACATACGTGTCTACATACACTACTTCATTCTTTCTTGATGGTGTTTATGTCACTGCAAATTTTAATTTGACTGGATTTCTGTCATATTTTACCTCTTGACATACTTCACATTGATTAATGACTAATTGAATTAATTCCATCAATTTTGGATAGTAAATTTTATTCTTAATTTGATTATATGTTTCGCTTATGCCTGAATGAATACTTTCCCTAACGTGATAAAGAGAAATTTGTTTCACTGCCTCTACCTCGGTTTCTATATCATGAGCCCTCATGGTACATTTAGCGAATTTTATTTGCTTATCATTTGAGAACAACTCTATTAATTTTTCTTGCACCACATTGTAACTATGTTCCAATAATTCTGAAAATATTCCTGTTTTTCCTTTTGTTATGTATTTTTTAAATATCTCTCCCATTTCATCAAAATCAGCTTCGGCTATAAAAATAATCCTTTTGCCGTGTAAAGTTTTCAGTTCTTCAACCTTGTTATTAGTTAAAATAATCTGGGTTTTATATTTATTGACTATTTCTTCCTTAATAAAAAAGTGATCCTGCAAATTTTCGTCTGCTGAATGAACTGTTGCCGTAGATACATTGTCATCTTCTAAGTTATTTACAAAATTTGATGCATTATCCCCTGTCTCCTTATCATTTAGTTTATCAACAATTTCCAGTCTACTTAAAAAATCTGCTACCTTATTTTCTTTGCCCTTTATGTAATCAATTTCAAAATCATACTCTCCTAGTTTAAGAAGCCATCTTTGATGCCTAGGTGACATGTCTTTTCCTCTGTATTTAGCATGCAAGAACTTAATTAGTTGATGATCCGTAAAAATCTTAAATTTCCTACCATAGAGATATGGTCTCAGATAGTTTACACTCCATAATATTGCTAGAAATTCTTTATCCGTTGCCGAATAATTTCTTTCATGATTAATTAAAGTTCTGGATGCAAAACAAACCGGATGTCCTTCTTGTGAAAGGACAGCACCAATTGCGTAATTTGACGCATCAGTGGTTAGCGTAAATTGTTTATCAAAATTAGGATATTTTAATATAGGATGAGAGCTTATTAACAATTTTAGGTTTTCGAAGGCCTCAATATAGGTAGGGTCTTTTGTATTAATTTTTACGCCTTTCTTTAAATATTTCGTAATTGGTTGCGCAACTTTGGCATAATCTTTCACGAACTTTCTGTAGTAACCTGTTAACCCTAAGAAACTTTTAATTTGTTTTTCTGTTCTTGGTATTTCTAACTCTTGAATAACCTTTATTTCATTTGGATTAGGTTTTAATCCTTCTTTTGTAAGAATATGACCCAAGAATTCGGTTTCTTTTTTCATAAAGTTACATTTATCTATTTGTATCTTTAAATTTGCTTCTTCCAATACTTTGGAAATGTCCGTTATTGCCTTTACGTATTCCTTTAGAGACGTACTAAATATTAGTATATCATCTAGGTATACTACACAGGTCCTGTTAATATAATCTCGTAATGTCTCATTCATCAGTGTTTTGAATGTTGCTGGTGCATTTTTCAGACCAAACGGCATTCTTATAAATTCATACAGTCCATGTGGGGTAACGAAAGCTGTTTTTTGTCTATCTTTTTCTTTCATTAAAATCTGATGATATCCTTTAGCTAAGTCTATGGTCGTAAAATATTGTGCACTTCCTAGTTTGTCCAGAATTGAATATATATTGGGCAGTGGGAATTTGTCATCTATCGTAATTTCGTTTAATTTTCTGTAGTCTACCACTAGTCTGTATTTTTGTTTTCCAGAATTATCCAATTTTTTAGGTACAACTATTAAAGGACTGGCATATCTGGAGCTACTTTTTCTAATTATCCCTTGTTCTTCCATCTCTTGAACTTGTTTTCTTACTTCGGCTTCATGTTGGGGTGGATATCTGTATAATTTAGCGTTAATTTGTTCATCTGTCGTTGTTTTAATTTCATGCTGTATTTTCATGGTGCTAGTCAATCTGTCCCCTTCTTTAAAAAACAATTTTCTAAACCTAATCAATATGTTTTTTATTTCTTTATATTCTTCTTTATTTAATTGATCTAGTTGGATTCTATTCCAATCAAATTCGGTTCCTTCCAATGTACATACTTGAAGGTTTTTATATGGATTTAATAAAAAGGATGTTATTTTATCATTAAATATTATATAACCATCTATTAAGTTTATTATTGTATTAAAACAATTTAATAGGTCGATTCCTATTACAAAACTATATTTTCTTCCTTTTAATTCTGTCATTTTCCATTTAATCTTTGCATTTCCGGCCAGATTAAATTCATCAGGTGGGTCAGTTATTATTTCAAATCTAATTACATCTTTCTTTGTTATTGTGCTAAATTCAATGGGTCTTTCTAATATATTTCTTTTAAAGTCTTTTATATTACTGTCAATTAAACTTAGATTTGCTCCTGTGTCTATCAAAGCATTATATTTCCATTAATGGTAATTTTTATTTCTTTCCATTAATGGTAATTTTTATGATGGGTAAAAAGTCAGAGGCTGTTTTTGAAAAAAATTTTCCTCTTCGTTGTATTGTATCGTGTTATTAAATTCCATAGGTGCGTTTAGGTCTTGCCTAGGATGTTCCAAGCGATTTTGGCTGCAACATGGTCTAGGGTGTCCTACCTGCCCGACTTTCTGGGTATTGTTTGTATCATACATTTCTAAATTATTACAATATGTTTTTCTTTCTCTTATGTTATCATGGTCCTTGGGTTCGTTTAGGTTTTGCCTAGGATGTTTCAAGCGATTTTGGCTGTAACATGGTCTAGGGTGTCCTACCTGCCCGACCCTCTGGATATTATTATTATAGTATTTATTACCTTTCTCTATAGTGTCAACCTCCATGGGTTCAATTGCAACCTGCCTAAAGGGGTTCTGGCGATATTGGCCTGAATTTCCGAACCTATTAAAACTGTTAATCTTTCCTGCATTCAAATTATTATTTTGCCTATATTGCCCTGAATTATTTTGGTATTGAGGGTTCCTATTCCACTGTCCTCCCTGTGGTACATTCTTAATTCGATAATCAATATTTCTAGTTGTCAAATTTGCAGGTGCAGTATTATATTGTTGTCTTTTATCCTGATACCTATTGTTCCCTACGTTAGTTCACCTATCCTCTTTTGTTTTAAATTTTCTGTATTCTGGCCTAATACAGCTGTCTTCGAATCTCCTACTTATCATTATTTTCAAAATATTATTTAACTGTCCTTCTTCATAAATTTTGTTTGTGTTCACTAATAAACTGTCTATGTTACTAAGGTCAATGTAATGGTCACCTGTATAATATATTACTAATTCGTCCGACCTATATTTAATTTCTTGAATTTCTGTCAATAATTCATTAACATTATTTACCTTAAGATTTGATATCTTTCTGTAGAGTTGGTGTGGTTCAATATCAGGACGATACCGTAGTTTCAGCGTTTCCTTTATTAGTTGCCAGTTGTCCGGTTCCGGAATATTTATTATCACGTTCTTGGCTGGGCCTTGTATGGTTCTATAAAAAATGGCTTTTATGGCTTCTTTCCTTAATTCCTCATCTCTTATTGTTGATAGTAGGTACTCCACACTGCTCAGGAATGAATTGATTGTAATTTCTCCTGTACCCGTAAACACTGGTAGATATGCAACATTTTTGTGGATCCTGTCCAATTGATTATGTTGTGGTTGTTGACTTTGCAATTGTTGTTGTTGTCCGTCTTGCTGTTGTTGTTGCTGAAGTTGCTGTTGCTGTTGTTGCAACTCCATGTATGCGTTTCTCAGACGCTCTAGCTGGTGTTCCTTTCTGGCTAGTTCTTCCACTAGGTTCACTGGAGACATTTCTTGAGCCTGTTCGTCCATCTTTCTTTGTTTGTCGAAATATAGTTGTCTTTTGCTTTTTGAATACACTTTGAATGTATATATTTATTTATTTAGTGGTGTCCACTTTATTTTCTAAATTGTTCACTGCACTAAAGTTTATTTTATTTAGTGGCGTTCAATTTGTTTTCTAAATTGTTCACTGCACTAAAGTTTATTATATTTAGTGGTGTTCAATTTGTTTTCTAAATTGTTCACTGCACTAAAGTTTATTATATTTAGTGGCGTTCAATTTGTTTTCTAAATTGTTCACTGCACTAAAGTTTATTATATTCTGGAGGGTCCCGTAGGATTCGCAGAATTGATAATAAGTTCTATTAAACACTTTTTAAACGATTCGTATTACTGGATCCCTTTCACTTCTAAGGATCCTACCGTCTGCGCCAATTTTATTATTTGTTCTTTTGGTTAATAAAAAAAAACTTTTTTCTTTTGTATTTTAAAGACAAACTTTATTTATTTCGACTTTATTATGTGGTGGACGAACTAAGACTAATTTTACAATTTTCATACAGTCATAGTGTTAACTTGGTTTATTAGTAATTGTTGCATTAGCATAATTTTGATTGGCTTAAATTAATGCGAAATTTACAAAAAAATCTGATTACTGAAAAGAACTCAAAATTAACAACGTTCCATAAATTGCAAGATTGCAATTTCTTTTGGTAAAAACAAACGAAACAGAAAAAAACAGGAAATGCAGTAAAATGCAATACTTTTGTTTGCACCAATTTTTATGGAGTTTATTGACTCTTTATTTCTTCAAATTTGCTTATGCAACAATTGTACAATTTACTTTATTTGCTTATTGCTTCTAGGAATTTATCAAATTTGTAAAATTGACCAGGGTTCGCATATGTAACTCGCGCACATCTCTTGTGGCATTCTTATTTAGCATAACTGCGTTGCTGCTTACGTCTGAATTAGTTATTACATTTTCCTGCAAAATACCGTGATCTGATTTAATTATTGTGGCAACTCGTGTCGAGATACACACACACACAACCAGGCCAAGAACGAGAGAACAACTGTCAAACGAATGAGTAGACGTTTTGAGTCAGTCGTATGAGAATAGCCAACCGTAGACGAGCTGGCTATTAACCGAACAACGATTAATCGATATCGTCGAGAAAACCGCCAGAAGGAAGCAGAAGTTATCCAGACCGAATTCGTAGAATACGTAATTTAGTATTATTTATATTTAGCGATATAAGTACTTATAAGTCATTCGTCTCTTCCCCTAAACAGCTTAGTATTAATAAGCCTCTTGTCGTACATTGGGACGGCAAAATGTTGGTTGACCTTGTAGGCAGCGCAAAAGTTGAGAGAGTTGCGGTTATGGTCAGCTATGATTAAACCATTTAAAAATTTATATTGTCTCAAGGAAGTTACATATTTTCTAAATTTCAGTTTTGATAAAAAAACTTCTTTGAAGAGAAGTTGTTTTGTTAAAACAAAATGTATATATGCAAAAAAATATTAAATACAATTTAGATGTTTTGTCAAAAGGATATAACAATTTTATTTCTTGCATTTTAAAAAATTTTTAAACTTTTTCAAATAAGATATTTTATCAAATATTTTTTCCAAATATAATGAAAGAAGTTGATTTGCCAAGAACTGTAGATTTTTAACGAAATGGCGTAGAAATGCAAGGGTTACACCAAAAGAACCGTCTTAAAAATTTATATTTAATATAAAAATCTTGCAAAAATGTCTTATTTCGAGAGAAGTTGTTTTGTCAAAAGTCCACAGAATTGTTCTTTGTTTATGCGTAACTGTTGTTTTGTATATTGTCGACAAGAAGGCGCCGGAACTTTGAATAATAGACGAACACATTACAGCAACTTTTAACCACTTTGAATGGTGCAAAAAAAATGTTTCCAAAAAAAAATATCGCTTTTTTCACATTCATTACAAGTGTATATTAGACCTGCCCTTATTTCTATGAAGATTTTTCAAAATGGCGGCGCATAGGAGAGTAGGGTCCAAAAAGTTTCCATTTTATGCCGCAATGCTCCATGTAAATTTTCGGCTCGATCCGACGACTCTAAGTGGACCCAAAATTGAGTTGAATAATAAGACAAGGTTTTATTATAAGAAATTAGGAACTTCATTCGGCATTTTTGGAAAAAACTCAATTTTGGTAACAGTTTTGTTAATATTTCGTAATTTTCTTATTTTTATGTTATTCTCCAATAAATTACACGTGAAACACGCGTGACGCGGAAAAATCACGTCACGCGAAGTTTATTATTTGTTCTTTTAGTTAATTAAAAAAACATTTTTTTTCTTTTGTATTTTAAAGACAAACTTTATTTATTTCGACTTTATTATGTGGTGGACGAACTAAGACTAATTTTACAATTTTCATACAGTCATAGTGTTAACTTGGTTTATTAGTAATTGTTGCATTAGCATAATTTTGATTGGCTAAAATTAATGCGAAATTTACAAAAAAATCTGATTACTGAAAAGAACTAAAAATTAACAACGTTCCATAAATTGCAAGATTGCAATTTTTTTTGGTAAAAACAAACGAAACAGAAAAAAACAGGAAATGCAGTAAAATGCAATACTTTTGTTTGCACCAATTTTTATGGAGTTTATTGGCTCTTTATTTCTTCAAATTTGCTTATGCAACAATTGTACAATTTACTTTATTTGCTTATTGCTTCTAGGAATTTATCAAATTTGTCAAATTGACCAGGGTTCGCATATGTAACTTCTCCCCCCTTTAGGTTAGAATTCTCCTGAATTCTGGCATTTAATTTTATTTTTATATGCTGATGTTTTATTAATACCGTGAAAATTATAATAACTATTACAATCACGATGATAATGTTACATCCATATGTCAATTTACTATGATATTCTAATTTCTTAATATTTCTTACATTATTTTGATGTTCTTCTTCAATTTGTTCAAATGACACTTTATGGGTAAAATTATAAATTGGGTTTATATTTTTCTTTATTTGTGTTTCTTTTGTATACTCTATAATGTTTGAAAAATAGTAGTCTTTAATTCTAATAGAACAGTTGTTAAAATCAATCAAATAGTTTCCATTCAAAACAATTTTTTTCAAAATTACAGGTTTCATTCATACTAATATTTACTGCGTTTTTAACTATAATTGTATCTAAGTCTAATTGTATGATTTCCAAATCTATATTTTTTATCATTTGACAATTATTTTTTATTAGACAATGTTTACTTAATTTTAAATCTTTTAGGTTTTTATTTTCTTGGAATGTGTATGTTTTATTTTCAAAATCAAAACATTGTTCTATGTTATAATCAATGTCCTTACTTTCATTGTTTGGTATTGGTACTATAGTTCTTAGTTCTACTATTACAAATTTCTTTGGTATTTTTACTCCAAAAATTAGGTATGAGTGATTAACGTATGCTGTTCCGAACTGAATATATTTTAATTTATTATAATCAATCTCATATTTTTTTATTTCTTCACTAGTTAAAATACTCGGGTGTACAATACCATATTTTGCAGAAATTACATTATCTTGTAAATGGTCTATTTTATTTTTTATTAATTGTATATTAGTTAACTGTTCAAAGTATATATTTTTATTACTTTCTACTTCTAAAAATTTATTTATAGAATTTAATTCTTCTTCAATTCTCTTTCTATCGTTCTGTATAACAGTTTTTAAATGCTTTAAGGTCGTGTTGAAATAATTATTGATTACTACTTGTTGGTTATTGTTTTCTTTAATCTCGTTAATATTAAAAAGGTGATTTTGTATAGTCTGTCTGTCCTCGTCGTCCATAGTTCCGAACAATCACTTCGACATACTTCCTATTCCGTTTATCAGTCCACGTCTTGTTCTCGTTTGTTTTGGTATTAAAGTCAATAATTTACTTTTAACATCTAACAATTCCGATTGCAGTAATTGTTTGTTTTTAATTTTTGATAAAATTATATTTTCTGTCATGTTGTCCAAAATGTTCTCGATTTCTTGTAAATTTATTATATGTATTATTATATCTGTTTCCTTAACTATTTCTTGTCTCTTCATGCAGATGTCTATAAATCCTGATTGTTCTGTGAGGAGTTTTGTTGTCAAAGTTCCCTTAGTTTGTGCTATCAGTAGGAATATTATCAATATTCTCCAAATCTGTAAATTTTAAAGGTCTTTTTATATTGCATGGATGTACTTTTCCTAATTTAGATTTCTTATACCTAGGTTGTTCCTTGTGCCTAACAGCCTTATAATTCTTTACGAATCCTTCTTCTCTACTTTCTCTGTAATCCTCTCTGGATTTATTTAGTTTCTCTATTATTTTTCTTTTATTTTCTATAATTTCTAATTGATTTCTGAATCAATTGTTTCACCGGTGTATCCTTATTTGTTTTGTAAGTTATTCTAAATTTTTCCGCAATTGTATTATGTAACCGTTCTATGTCCCCGTTACCTGTATGACTATTGGGTTTAGTAAGATGTAATTCTACATTTTCATTGTCTAGAAATTCTTTTATTCTAATGGCATTGAATTCGTTGTCTGCAATTATTTTTTTTGGTTTACCTATTTTAGCGAAATGGTCTTCTAATTGTTCGATGATTGTTACGGTGTTCCTATCATTCAATGGATATGCTGCCGCGAATTTAGAAAACTTATCCACTATTGTCAAAAAATGAAATCCTTTCATTACATACGTGTCTACATACACTACTTCATTCTTTCTTGATGGTGTTTCTGTCACTGCAAATTTTTTAATTTCTGTCATATTTTACCTCTTGACATACTTCACATTGATTAATGACTAATTGAATTAATTCCATCAATTTTGGATAGTAAATTTTATTCTTAATTTGATTATATGTTTCGCTTATGCCTGAATGAATACTTTCCCTAACGTGATAAAGAGAAATTTGTTTCACTGCCTCTACCTCTGCTTCTATATCTTGAGCCCTCATGGTACATTTAGCGAATTTTATTTGCTTATCATTTGAGAACAACTCTATTAATTTTTCTTGCACCACATTGTAACTATGTTCCAATAATTCTGAAAATATTCCTGTTTTTCCTTTTGTTATGTATTTTTTAAATATCTCTCCCATTTCATAAAAATCAGCTTCGACTATAAAAATAATCCTTTTGCCGTGTAAAGTTTTCAGTTCTTCAACCTTGTTATTAGTTAAAATAATCTGGGTTTTATATTTATTGACTATTTCTTCCTTAATAAAAAAGTGATCCTGCAAATTTTCGTCTGCTGAATGAACTGTTGCCGTAGATACATTGTCATCTTCTAAGTTATTTACAAAATTTGATGCATTATCCCCTGTCTCCTTATCATTTAGTTTATCAACAATTTCCAGTCTACTTAAAAAATCTGCTACCTTATTTTCTTTGCCCTTTATGTAATCAATTTCAAAATCATACTCTCCTAGTTTAAGAAGCCATCTTTGATGCCTAGGTGACATGTCTTTTCCTCTGTATTTAGCATGCAAGAACTTAATTGGTTGATGATCCGTAAAAATCTTAAATTTCCTACCATAGAGATATGGTCTCAGATAGTTTACACTCCATAATATTGCTAGAAATTCTTTATCCGTTGCCGAATAATTTCTTTCATGATTGTTTAAAGTTCTGGATGCAAAACAAACCGGATGTCCTTCTTGTGAAAGGACAGCACCAATTGCGTAATTTGACGCATCAGTGGTTAGCGTAAATTGTTTATCAAAATTAGGATATTTTAATATAGGATGAGAGCTTATTAACAATTTTAGGTTTTCGAAGGCCTCAATATAGGTAGGGTCTTTTGTATTAATTTTTACGCCTTTCTTTAAATATTTCGTAATTGGTTGCGCAACTTTGGCATAATCTTTCACGAACTTTCTGTAGTAACCTGTTAACCCTAAGAAACTTTTAATTTGTTTTTCTGTTCTTGATATTTCTAACTCTTGAATAACCTTTATTTCATTTGGATTAGGTTTTAATCCTTCTTTTGTAAGAATATGACCCAAGAATTCGGTTTCTTTTTTCATAAAGTTACATTTATCTATTTGTATCTTTAAATTTGCTTCTTCCAATACTTTGGAAATGTCCGTTATTGCCTTTACGTATTCCTTTAGAGACGTACTAAATATTAGTATATCATCTAGGTATACTACACAGGTCCTGTTAATATAATCTCGTAATGTCTCATTCATCAGTGTTTTGAATGTTGCTGGTGCATTTTTCAGACCAAACGGCATTCTTATAAATTCATACAGTCCATGTGGGGTAACGAAAGCTGTTTTTTGTCTATCTTTTTCTTTCATTAAAATCTGATGATATCCTTTAGCTAAGTCTATGGTCGTAAAATATTGTGCACTTCCTAGTTTGTCCAGAATTGAATATATATTGGGCAGTGGGAATTTGTCATCTATCGTAATTTCGTTTAATTTTCTGTAGTCTACCACTAGTCTGTATTTTTGTTTTCCAGAATTATCCAATTTTTTAGGTACAACTATTAAAGGACTGGCATATCTGGAGCTACTTTTACTAATTATCCCTTGTTCTTCCATCCCTTGAACTTGTTTTCTTACTTCGGCTTCATGTTGGGGTGGATATCTGTATAATTTAGCGTTAATTTGTTCATCTGTCGTTGTTTTAATTTCATGCTGTATTTTCATGGTGCTAGTCAATCTGTCCCCTTCTTTAAAAAACAATTTTCTAAACCTAATCAATATGTTTTTTATTTCTTTATATTCTTCTTTATTTAATTGATCTAGTTGGATTCTATTCCAATCAAATTCGGTTCCTTCCAATGTACATACTTGAAGGTTTTTATATGGATTTAATAAAAAGGATGTTATTTTATCATTAAATATTATATAACCATCTATTAAGTTTATTATTGTATTAAAACAATTTAATAGGTCGATTCCTATTACAAAACTATATTTTCTTCCTTTTAATTCTGTCATTTTCCATTTAATCTTTGCATTTCCGGCCAGATTAAATTCATCAGGTGGGTCAGTTATTATTTCAAATCTAATTACATCTTTCTTTGTTATTGTGCTAAATTCAATGGGTCTTTCTAATATATTTCTTTTAAAGTCTTTTATATTACTGTCAATTAAACTTAGATTTGCTCCTGTGTCTATCAAAGCATTATATTTCCATTAATGGTAATTTTTATTTCTTTCCATTAATGGTAATTTTTATGATGGGTAAAAAGTCAGAGGCTGTTTTTGAAAAAAATTTTCCTCTTCGTTGTATTGTATCGTGTTATTAAATTCCATAGGTGCGTTTAGGTCTTGCCTAGGATGTTCCAAGCGATTTTGGCTGCAACATGGTCTAGGGTGTCCTACCTGCCCGACTTTCTGGGTATTGTTTGTATCATACATTTCTAAATTATTACAATATGTTTTTCTTTCTCTTATGTTATCATGGTCCTTGGGTTCGTTTAGGTTTTGCCTAGGATGTTTCAAGCGATTTTGGCTGTAACATGGTCTAGGGTGTCCTACCTGCCCGACCCTCTGGATATTATTATTATAGTATTTATTACCTTTCTCTATAGTGTCAACCTCCATGGGTTCAATTGCAACCTGCCTAAAGGGGTTCTGGCGATATTGGCCTGAATTTCCGAACCTATTAAAACTGTTAATCTTTCCTGCATTCAAATTATTATTTTGCCTATATTGCCCTGAATTATTTTGGTATTGAGGGTTCCTATTCCACTGTCCTCCCTGTGGTACATTCTTAATTCGATAATCAATATTTCTAGTTGTCAAATTTGCAGGTGCATTATTATATTGTTGTCTTTTATCCTGATACCTATTGTTCCCTACGTTAGTTCACCTATCCTCTTTTGTTTTAAATTTTCTGTATTCTGGCCTAATACAGCTGTCTTCGAATCTCCTACTTATCATTATTTTCAAAATATTATTTAACTGTCCTTCTTCATAAATTTTGTTTGTGTTCACTAATAAACTGTCTATGTTACTAAGGTCAATGTAATGGTCACCTGTATAATATATTACTAATTCGTCCGACCTATATTTAATTTCTTGAATTTCTGTCAATAATTCATTAACATTATTTACCTTAAGATTTGATATCTTTCTGTAGAGTTGGTGTGGTTCAATATCAGGACGATACCGTAGTTTCAGCGTTTCCTTTATTAGTTGCCAGTTGTCCGGTTCCGGAATATTTATTATCACGTTCTTGGCTGGGCCTTGTATGGTTCTATAAAAAATGGCTTTTATGGCTTCTTTCCTTAATTCCTCATCTCTTATTGTTGATAGTAGGTACTCCACACTGCTCAGGAATGAATTGATTGTAATTTCTCCTGTACCCGTAAACACTGTTAGATATGCAACATTTTTGTGGATCCTGTCCAATTGATTATGTTGTGGTTGTTGACTTTGCAATTGTTGCCATTGTTGTTGTTGTCCGTCTTGCTGTTGTTGTTGCTGAAGTTGCTGTTGCTGTTGTTGCAACTCCACGTATGCGTTTCTCAGACGCTCTAGCTGGTGCTCCTTTCTGGCTAGTTCTTCCACTAGGTTCACTGGAGACATTTCTTGAGCCTGTTCGTCCATCTTTCTTTGTTTGTCGAAATATAGTTGTCTTTTGCTTTTTGAATACACTTTGAATGTATATATTTATTTATTTAGTGGTGTCCACTTTATTTTCTAAATTGTTCACTGCACTAAAGTTTATTTTATTTAGTGGCGTTCAATTTGTTTTCTAAATTGTTCACTGCACTAAAGTTTATTATATTTAGTGGTGTTCAATTTGTTTTCTAAATTGTTCACTGCACTAAAGTTTATTATATTTAGTGGCGTTCAATTTGTTTTCTAAATTGTTCACTGCACTAAAGTTTATTATATTCTGGAGGGTCCCGTAGGATTCGCAGAATTGATAATAAGTTCTATTAAACACTTTTTAAACGATTCGTATTACTGGATCCCTTTCACTTCTAAGGATCCTACCGTCTGCGCCAATTTTATTATTTGTTCTTTTGGTTAATAAAAAAAAACTTTTTTCTTTTGTATTTTAAAGACAAACTTTATTTATTTCGACTTTATTATGTGGTGGACGAACTAAGACTAATTTTACAATTTTCATACAGTCATAGTGTTAACTTGGTTTATTAGTAATTGTTGCATTAGCATAATTTTGATTGGCTTAAATTAATGCGAAATTTACAAAAAAATCTGATTACTGAAAAGAACTCAAAATTAACAACGTTCCATAAATTGCAAGATTGCAATTTCTTTTGGTAAAAACAAACGAAACAGAAAAAAACAGGAAATGCAGTAAAATGCAATACTTTTGTTTGCACCAATTTTTATGGAGTTTATTGACTCTTTATTTCTTCAAATTTGCTTATGCAACAATTGTACAATTTACTTTATTTGCTTATTGCTTCTAGGAATTTATCAAATTTGTAAAATTGACCAGGGTTCGCATATGTAACTCGCGCACATCTCTAGTGGCATTCTTATTTAGCATAACTGCGTTGCTGCTTACGTCTGAATTAGTTATTACATTTTCCTGCAAAATACCGTGATCTGATTTAATTATTGTGGCAACTCGTGTCGAGATACACACACACACAACCAGGCCAAGAACGAGAGAACAACTGTCAAACGAATGAGTAGACGTTTTGAGTCAGTCGTATGAGAATAGCCAACCGTAGACGAGCTGGCTATTAACCGAACAACGATTAATCGATATCGTCGAGAAAACCGCCAGAAGGAAGCAGAAGTTATCCAGACCGAATTCGTAGAATACGTAATTTAGTATTATTTATATTTAGCGATATAAGTACTTATAAGTCATTCGTCTCTTCCCCTAAACAGCTTAGTATTAATAAGCCTCTTGTCGTACATTGGGACGGCAAAATGTTGGTTGACCTTGTAGGCAGCGCAAAAGTTGAGAGAGTTGCGGTTATGGTCAGCTATGATTAAACCATTTAAAAATTTATATTGTCTCAAGGAAGTTACATATTTTCTAAATTTCAGTTTTGATAAAAAAACTTCTTTGAAGAGAAGTTGTTTTGTTAAAACAAAATGTATATATGCAAAAAAATATTAAATACAATTTAGATGTTTTGTCAAAAGGATATAACAATTTTATTTCTTGCATTTTAAAAAATTTTTAAACTTTTTCAAATAAGATATTTTATCAAATATTTTTTCCAAATATAATGAAAGAAGTTGATTTGCCAAGAACTGTAGATTTTTAACGAAATGGCGTAGAAATGCAAGGGTTACACCAAAAGAACCGTCTTAAAAATTTATATTTAATATAAAAATCTTGCAAAAATGTCTTATTTCGAGAGAAGTTGTTTTGTCAAAAGTCCACAGAATTGTTCTTTGTTTATGCGTAACTGTTGTTTTGTATATTGTCGACAAGAAGGCGCCGGAACTTTGAATAATAGACGAACACATTACAGCAACTTTTAACCACTTTGAATGGTGCAAAAAAAATGTTTCCAAAAAAAAATATCGCTTTTTTCACATTCATTACAAGTGTATATTAGACCTGCCCTTATTTCTATGAAGATTTTTCAAAATGGCGGCGCATAGGAGAGTAGGGTCCAAAAAGTTTCCATTTTATGCCGCAATGCTCCATGTAAATTTTCGGCTCGATCCGACGACTCTAAGTGGACCCAAAATTGAGTTGAATAATAAGACAAGGTTTTATTATAAGAAATTAGGAACTTCATTCGGCATTTTTGGAAAAAACTCAATTTTGGTAACAGTTTTGTTAATATTTCGTAATTTTCTTATTTTTATGTTATTCTCCAATAAATTACACGTGAAACACGCGTGACGCGGAAAAATCACGTCACGCGAAGTTTATTATTTGTTCTTTTAGTTAATTAAAAAAACAATTTTTTTCTTTTGTATTTTAAAGACAAACTTTATTTATTTCGACTTTATTATGTGGTGGACGAACTAAGACTAATTTTACAATTTTCATACAGTCATAGTGTTAACTTGGTTTATTAGTAATTGTTGCATTAGCATAATTTTGATTGGCTAAAATTAATGCGAAATTTACAAAAAAATCTGATTACTGAAAAGAACTAAAAATTAACAACGTTCCATAAATTGCAAGATTGCAATTTCTTTTGGTAAAAACAAACGAAACAGAAAAAAACAGGAAATGCAGTAAAATGCAATACTTTTGTTTGCACCAATTTTTATGGAGTTTATTGACTCTTTATTTCTTCAAATTTGCTTATGCAACAATTGTACAATTTACTTTATTTGCTTATTGCTTCTAGGAATTTATCAAATTTGTCAAATTGACCAGGGTTCGCATATGTAACTTCTCCCCCCTTTAGGTTAGAATTCTCCTGAATTCTGGCATTTAATTTTATTTTTATATGCTGATGTTTTATTAATACCGTGAAAATTATAATAACTATTACAATCACGATGATAATGTTACATCCATATGTCAATTTACTATGATATTCTAATTTCTTAATATTTCTTACATTATTTTGATGTTCTTCTTCAATTTGTTCAAATGACACTTTATGGGTAAAATTATAAATTGGGTTTATATTTTTCTTTATTTGTGTTTCTTTTGTATACTCTATAATGTTTGAAAAATAGTAGTCTTTAATTCTAATAGAACAGTTGTTAAAATCAATCAAATAGTTTCCATTCAAAACAATTTTTTTCAAAATTACAGGTTTCATTCATACTAATATTTACTGCGTTTTTAACTATAATTGTATCTAAGTCTAATTGTATGATTTCCAAATCTATATTTTTTATCATTTGACAATTATTTTTTATTAGACAATGTTTACTTAATTTTAAATCTTTTAGGTTTTTATTTTCTTGGAATGTGTATGTTTTATTTTCAAAATCAAAACATTGTTCTATGTTATAATCAATGTCCTTACTTTCATTGTTTGGTATTGGTACTATAGTTCTTAGTTCTACTATTACAAATTTCTTTGGTATTTTTACTCCAAAAATTAGGTATGAGTGATTAACGTATGCTGTTCCGAACTGAATATATTTTAATTTATTATAATCAATCTCATATTTTTTTATTTCTTCACTAGTTAAAATACTCGGGTGTACAATACCATATTTTGCAGAAATTACATTATCTTGTAAATGGTCTATTTTATTTTTTATTAATTGTATATTAGTTAACTGTTCAAAGTATATATTTTTATTACTTTCTACTTCTAAAAATTTATTTATAGAATTTAATTCTTCTTCAATTCTCTTTCTATCGTTCTGTATAACAGTTTTTAAATGCTTTAAGGTCGTGTTGAAATAATTATTGATTACTACTTGTTGGTTATTGTTTTCTTTAATCTCGTTAATATTAAAAAGGTGATTTTGTATAGTCTGTCTGTCCTCGTCGTCCATAGTTCCGAACAATCACTTCGACATACTTCCTATTCCGTTTATCAGTCCACGTCTTGTTCTCGTTTGTTTTGGTATTAAAGTCAATAATTTACTTTTAACATCTAACAATTCCGATTGCAGTAATTGTTTGTTTTTAATTTTTGATAAAATTATATTTTCTGTCATGTTGTCCAAAATGTTCTCGATTTCTTGTAAATTTATTATATGTATTATTATATCTGTTTCCTTAACTATTTCTTGTCTCTTCATGCAGATGTCTATAAATCCTGATTGTTCTGTGAGGAGTTTTGTTGTCAAAGTTCCCTTAGTTTGTGCTATCAGTAGGAATATTATCAATATTCTCCAAATCTGTAAATTTTAAAGGTCTTTTTATATTGCATGGATGTACTTTTCCTAATTTAGATTTCTTATACCTAGGTTGTTCCTTGTGCCTAACAGCCTTATAATTCTTTACGAATCCTTCTTCTCTACTTTCTCTGTAATCCTCTCTGGATTTATTTAGTTTCTCTATTATTTTTCTTTTATTTTCTATAATTTCTAATTGATTTCTGAATCAATTGTTTCACCGGTGTATCCTTATTTGTTTTGTAAGTTATTCTAAATTTTTCCGCAATTGTATTATGTAACCGTTCTATGTCCCCGTTACCTGTATGACTATTGGGTTTAGTAAGATGTAATTCTACATTTTCATTGTCTAGAAATTCTTTTATTCTAATGGCATTGAATTCGTTGTCTGCAATTATTTTTTTTGGTTTACCTATTTTAGCGAAATGGTCTTCTAATTGTTCGATGATTGTTACAGTGTTCCTATCATTCAATGGATATGCTGCCGCGAATTTAGAAAACTTATCCACTATTGTCAAAAAATGAAATCCTTTCATTACATACGTGTCTACATACACTACTTCATTCTTTCTTGATGGTGTTTCTGTCACTGCAAATTTTAATTTGACTGGATTTCTGTCATATTTTACCTCTTGACATACTTCACATTGATTAATGACTAATTGAATTAATTCCATCAATTTTGGATAGTAAATTTTATTCTTAATTTGATTATATGTTTCGCTTATGCCTGAATGAATACTTTCCCTAACGTGATAAAGAGAAATTTGTTTCACTGCCTCTACCTCTGCTTCTATATCTTGAGCCCTCATGGTACATTTAGCGAATTTTATTTGCTTATCATTTGAGAACAACTCTATTAATTTTTCTTGCACCACATTGTAACTATGTTCCAATAATTCTGAAAATATTCCTGTTTTTCCTTTTGTTATGTATTTTTTAAATATCTCTGCCATTTCATCAAAATCAGCTTCGGCTATAAAAATAATCCTTTTGCCGTGTAAAGTTTTCAGTTCTTCAACCTTGTTATTAGTTAAAATAATCTGGGTTTTATATTTATTGACTATTTCTTCCTTAATAAAAAAGTGATCCTGCAAATTTTCGTCTGCTGAATGAACTGTTGCCGTAGATACATTGTCATCTTCTAAGTTATTTACAAAATTTGATGCATTATCCCCTGTCTCCTTATCATTTAGTTTATCAACAATTTCCAGTCTACTTAGAAAATCTGCTACCTTATTTTCTTTGCCCTTTATGTAATCAATTTCAAAATCATACTCTCCTAGTTTAAGAAGCCATCTTTGATGCCTAGGTGACATGTCTTTTCCTCTGTATTTAGCATGCAAGAACTTAATTGGTTGATGATCCGTAAAAATCTTAAATTTCCTACCATAGAGATATGGTCTCAGATAGTTTACACTCCATAATATTGCTAGAAATTCTTTATCCGTTGCCGAATAATTTCTTTTATGATTAATTAAAGTTCTGGATGCAAAACAAACCGGATGTCCTTCTTGTGAAAGGACAGCACCAATTGCGTAATTTGACGCATCAGTGGTTAGCGTAAATTGTTTATCAAAATTAGGATATTTTAATATAGGATGAGAGCTTATTAACAATTTTAGGTTTTCGAAGGCCTCAATATAGGTAGGGTCTTTTGTATTAATTTTTACGCCTTTCTTTAAATATTTCGTAATTGGTTGCGCAACTTTGGCATAATCTTTCACGAACTTTCTGTAGTAACCTGTTAACCCTAAGAAACTTTTAATTTGTTTTTCTGTTCTTGATATTTCTAACTCTTGAATAACCTTTATTTCATTTGGATTAGGTTTTAATCCTTCTTTTGTAAGAATATGACCCAAGAATTCGGTTTCTTTTTTCATAAAGTTACATTTATCTATTTGTATCTTTAAATTTGCTTCTTCCAATACTTTGGAAATGTCCGTTATTGCCTTTACGTATTCCTTTAGAGACGTACTAAATATTAGTATATCATCTAGGTATACTACACAGGTCCTGTTAATATAATCTCGTAATGTCTCATTCATCAGTGTTTTGAATGTTGCTGGTGCATTTTTCAGACCAAACGGCATTCTTATAAATTCATACAGTCCATGTGGGGTAACGAAAGCTGTTTTTTGTCTATCTTTTTCTTTCATTAAAATCTGATGATATCCTTTAGCTAAGTCTATGGTCGTAAAATATTGTGCACTTCCTAGTTTGTCCAGAATTGAATATATATTGGGCAGTGGGAATTTGTCATCTATCGTAATTTCGTTTAATTTTCTGTAGTCTACCACTAGTCTGTATTTTTGTTTTCCAGAATTATCCAATTTTTTAGGTACAACTATTAAAGGACTGGCATATCTGGAGCTACTTTTTCTAATTATCCCTTGTTCTTCCATCCCTTGAACTTGTTTTCTTACTTCGGCTTCATGTTGGGGTGGATATCTGTATAATTTAGCGTTAATTTGTTCATCTGTCGTTGTTTTAATTTCATGCTGTATTTTCATGGTGCTAGTCAATCTGTCCCCTTCTTTAAAAAACAATTTTCTAAACCTAATCAATATGTTTTTTATTTCTTTATATTCTTCTTTATTTAATTGATCTAGTTGGATTCTATTCCAATCAAATTCGGTTCCTTCCAATGTACATACTTGAAGGTTTTTATATGGATTTAATAAAAAGGATGTTATTTTATCATTAAATATTATATAACCATCTATTAAGTTTATTATTGTATTAAAACAATTTAATAGGTCGATTCCTATTACAAAACTATATTTTCTTCCTTTTAATTCTGTCATTTTCCATTTAATCTTTGCATTTCCGGCCAGATTAAATTCATCAGGTGGGTCAGTTATTATTTCAAATCTAATTACATCTTTCTTTGTTATTGTGCTAAATTCAATGGGTCTTTCTAATATATTTCTTTTAAAGTCTTTTATATTACTGTCAATTAAACTTAGATTTGCTCCTGTGTCTATCAAAGCATTATATTTCCATTAATGGTAATTTTTATTTCTTTCCATTAATGGTAATTTTTATGATGGGTAAAAAGTCAGAGGCTGTTTTTGAAAAAAATTTTCCTCTTCGTTGTATTGTATCGTGTTATTAAATTCCATAGGTGCGTTTAGGTCTTGCCTAGGATGTTCCAAGCGATTTTGGCTGCAACATGGTCTAGGGTGTCCTACCTGCCCGACTTTCTGGGTATTGTTTGTATCATACATTTCTAAATTATTACAATATGTTTTTCTTTCTCTTATGTTATCATGGTCCTTGGGTTCGTTTAGGTTTTGCCTAGGATGTTTCAAGCGATTTTGGCTGTAACATGGTCTAGGGTGTCCTACCTGCCCGACCCTCTGGATATTATTATTATAGTATTTATTACCTTTCTCTATAGTGTCAACCTCCATGGGTTCAATTGCAACCTGCCTAAAGGGGTTCTGGCGATATTGGCCTGAATTTCCGAACCTATTAAAACTGTTAATCTTTCCTGCATTCAAATTATTATTTTGCCTATATTGCCCTGAATTATTTTGGTATTGAGGGTTCCTATTCCACTGTCCTCCCTGTGGTACATTCTTAATTCGATAATCAATATTTCTAGTTGTCAAATTTGCAGGTGCATTATTATATTGTTGTCTTTTATCCTGATACCTATTGTTCCCTACGTTAGTTCACCTATCCTCTTTTGTTTTAAATTTTCTGTATTCTGGCCTAATACAGCTGTCTTCGAATCTCCTACTTATCATTATTTTCAAAATATTATTTAACTGTCCTTCTTCATAAATTTTGTTTGTGTTCACTAATAAACTGTCTATGTTACTAAGGTCAATGTAATGGTCACCTGTATAATATATTACTAATTCGTCCGACCTATATTTAATTTCTTGAATTTCTGTCAATAATTCATTAACATTATTTACCTTAAGATTTGATATCTTTCTGTAGAGTTGGTGTGGTTCAATATCAGGACGATACCGTAGTTTCAGCGTTTCCTTTATTAGTTGCCAGTTGTCCGGTTCCGGAATATTTATTATCACGTTCTTGGCTGGGCCTTGTATGGTTCTATAAAAAATGGCTTTTATGGCTTCTTTCCTTAATTCCTCATCTCTTATTGTTGATAGTAGGTACTCCACACTGCTCAGGAATGAATTGATTGTAATTTCTCCTGTACCCGTAAACACTGGTAGATATGCAACATTTTTGTGGATCCTGTCCAATTGATTATGTTGTGGTTGTTGACTTTGCAATTGTTGCCATTGTTGTTGTTGTCCGTCTTGCTGTTGTTGTTGCTGAAGTTGCTGTTGCTGTTGTTGCAACTCCACGTATGCGTTTCTCAGACGCTCTAGCTGGTGTTCCTTTCTGGCTAGTTCTTCCACTAGGTTCACTGGAGACATTTCTTGAGCCTGTTCGTCCATCTTTCTTTGTTTGTCGAAATATAGTTGTCTTTTGCTTTTTGAATACACTTTGAATGTATATATTTATTTATTTAGTGGTGTCCACTTTATTTTCTAAATTGTTCACTGCACTAAAGTTTATTTTATTTAGTGGCGTTCAATTTGTTTTCTAAATTGTTCACTGCACTAAAGTTTATTATATTTAGTGGTGTTCAATTTGTTTTCTAAATTGTTCACTGCACTAAAGTTTATTATATTTAGTGGCGTTCAATTTGTTTTCTAAATTGTTCACTGCACTAAAGTTTATTATATTCTGGAGGGTCCCGTAGGATTCGCAGAATTGATAATAAGTTCTATTAAACACTTTTTAAACGATTCGTATTACTGGATCCCTTTCACTTCTAAGGATCCTACCGTCTGCGCCAATTTTATTATTTGTTCTTTTGGTTAATAAAAAAAAACTTTTTTCTTTTGTATTTTAAAGACAAACTTTATTTATTTCGACTTTATTATGTGGTGGACGAACTAAGACTAATTTTACAATTTTCATACAGTCATAGTGTTAACTTGGTTTATTAGTAATTGTTGCATTAGCATAATTTTGATTGGCTAAAATTAATGCGAAATTTACAAAAAAATCTGATTGCTGAAAAGAACTCAAAATTAACAACGTTCCATAAATTGCAAGATTGCAATTTCTTTTGGTAAAAACAAACGAAACAGAAAAAAACAGGAAATGCAGTAAAATGCAATACTTTTGTTTGCACCAATTTTTATGGAGTTTATTGACTCTTTATTTCTTCAAATTTGCTTATGCAACAATTGTACAATTTACTTTATTTGCTTATTGCTTCTAGGAATTTATCAAATTTGTCAAATTGACCAGGGTTCGCATATGTAACTTCTCCCCCCTTTAGGTTAGAATTCTCCTGAATTCTGGCATTTAATTTTATTTTTATATGCTGATGTTTTATTAATACCGTGAAAATTATAATAACTATTACAATCACGATGATAATGTTACATCCATATGTCAATTTACTATGATATTCTAATTTCTTAATATTTCTTACATTATTTTGATGTTCTTCTTCAATTTGTTCAAATGACACTTTATGGGTAAAATTATAAATTGGGTTTATATTTTTCTTTATTTGTGTTTCTTTTGTATACTCTATAATGTTTGAAAAATAGTAGTCTTTAATTCTAATAGAACAGTTGTTAAAATCAATCAAATAGTTTCCATTCAAAACAATTTTTTTCAAAATTACAGGTTTCATTCATACTAATATTTACTGCGTTTTTAACTATAATTGTATCTAAGTCTAATTGTATGATTTCCAAATCTATATTTTTTATCATTTGACAATTATTTTTTATTAGACAATGTTTACTTAATTTTAAATCTTTTAGGTTTTTATTTTCTTGGAATGTGTATGTTTTATTTTCAAAATCAAAACATTGTTCTATGTTATAATCAATGTCCTTACTTTCATTGTTTGGTATTGGTACTATAGTTCTTAGTTCTACTATTACAAATTTCTTTGGTATTTTTACTCCAAAAATTAGGTATGAGTGATTAACGTATGCTGTTCCGAACTGAATATATTTTAATTTATTATAATCAATCTCATATTTTTTTATTTCTTCACTAGTTAAAATACTCGGGTGTACAATACCATATTTTGCAGAAATTACATTATCTTGTAAATGGTCTATTTTATTTTTTATTAATTGTATATTAGTTAACTGTTCAAAGTATATATTTTTATTACTTTCTACTTCTAAAAATTTATTTATAGAATTTAATTCTTCTTCAATTCTCTTTCTATCGTTCTGTATAACAGTTTTTAAATGCTTTAAGGTCGTGTTGAAATAATTATTGATTACTACTTGTTGGTTATTGTTTTCTTTAATCTCGTTAATATTAAAAAGGTGATTTTGTATAGTCTGTCTGTCCTCGTCGTCCATAGTTCCGAACAATCACTTCGACATACTTCCTATTCCGTTTATCAGTCCACGTCTTGTTCTCGTTTGTTTTGGTATTAAAGTCAATAATTTACTTTTAACATCTAACAATTCCGATTGCAGTAATTGTTTGTTTTTAATTTTTGATAAAATTATATTTTCTGTCATGTTGTCCAAAATGTTCTCGATTTCTTGTAAATTTATTATATGTATTATTATATCTGTTTCCTTAACTATTTCTTGTCTCTTCATGCAGATGTCTATAAATCCTGATTGTTCTGTGAGGAGTTTTGTTGTCAAAGTTCCCTTAGTTTGTGCTATCAGTAGGAATATTATCAATATTCTCCAAATCTGTAAATTTTAAAGGTCTTTTTATATTGCATGGATGTACTTTTCCTAATTTAGATTTCTTATACCTAGGTTGTTCCTTGTGCCTAACAGCCTTATAATTCTTTACGAATCCTTCTTCTCTACTTTCTCTGTAATCCTCTCTGGATTTATTTAGTTTCTCTATTATTTTTCTTTTATTTTCTATAATTTCTAATTGATTTCTGAATCAATTGTTTCACCGGTGTATCCTTATTTGTTTTGTAAGTTATTCTAAATTTTTCCGCAATTGTATTATGTAACCGTTCTATGTCCCCGTTACCTGTATGACTATTGGGTTTAGTAAGATGTAATTCTACATTTTCATTGTCTAGAAATTCTTTTATTCTAATGGCATTGAATTCGTTGTCTGCAATTATTTTTTTTGGTTTACCTATTTTAGCGAAATGGTCTTCTAATTGTTCGATGATTGTTACAGTTACAGCGAATTTAGAAAACTTATCCAATATTGTCAAAAAATGAAATCCTTTCATTACATACGTGTCTACATACACTACTTCATTCTTTCTTGATGGTGTTTCTGTCACTGCAAATTTTAATTTGACTGGATTTCTGTCATATTTTACCTCTTGACATACTTCACATTGATTAATGACTAATTGAATTAATTCCATCAATTTTGGATAGTAAATTTTATTCTTAATTTGATTATATGTTTCGCTTATGCCTGAATGAATACTTTCCCTAACGTGATAAAGAGAAATTTGTTTCACTGCCTCTACCTCGGTTTCTATATCATGAGCCCTCATGGTACATTTAGCGAATTTTATTTGCTTATCATTTGAGAACAACTCTATTAATTTTTCTTGCACCACATTGTAACTATGTTCCAATAATTCTGAAAATATTCCTGTTTTTCCTTTTGTTATGTATTTTTTAAATATCTCTCCCATTTCATCAAAATCAGCTTCGACTATAAAAATAATCCTTTTGCCGTGTAAAGTTTTCAGTTCTTCAACCTTGTTATTAGTTAAAATAATCTGGGTTTTATATTTATTGACTATTTCTTCCTTAATAAAAAAGTGATCCTGCAAATTTTCGTCTGCTGAATGAACTGTTGCCGTAGATACATTGTCATCTTCTAAGTTATTTACAAAATTTGATGCATTATCCCCTGTCTCCTTATCATTTAGTTTATCAACAATTTCCAGTCTACTTAAAAAATCTGCTACCTTATTTTCTTTGCCCTTTATGTAATCAATTTCAAAATCATACTCTCCTAGTTTAAGAAGCCATCTTTGATGCCTAGGTGACATGTCTTTTCCTCTGTATTTAGCATGCAAGAACTTAATTGGTTGATGATCCGTAAAAATCTTAAATTTCCTACCATAGAGATATGGTCTCAGATAGTTTACACTCCATAATATTGCTAGAAATTCTTTATCCGTTGCCGAATAATTTCTTTCATGATTGTTTAAAGTTCTGGATGCAAAACAAACCGGATGTCCTTCTTGTGAAAGGACAGCACCAATTGCGTAATTTGACGCATCAGTGGTTAGCGTAAATTGTTTATCAAAATTAGGATATTTTAATATAGGATGAGAGCTTATTAACAATTTTAGGTTTTCGAAGGCCTCAATATAGGTAGGGTCTTTTGTATTAATTTTTACGCCTTTCTTTAAATATTTCGTAATTGGTTGCGCAACTTTGGCATAATCTTTCACGAACTTTCTGTAGTAACCTGTTAACCCTAAGAAACTTTTAATTTGTTTTTCTGTTCTTGATATTTCTAACTCTTGAATAACCTTTATTTCATTTGGATTAGGTTTTAATCCTTCTTTTGTAAGAATATGACCCAAGAATTCGGTTTCTTTTTTCATAAAGTTACATTTATCTATTTGTATCTTTAAATTTGCTTCTTCCAATACTTTGGAAATGTCCGTTATTGCCTTTACGTATTCCTTTAGAGACGTACTAAATATTAGTATATCATCTAGGTATACTACACAGGTCCTGTTAATATAATCTCGTAATGTCTCATTCATCAGTGTTTTGAATGTTGCTGGTGCATTTTTCAGACCAAACGGCATTCTTATAAATTCATACAGTCCATGTGGGGTAACGAAAGCTGTTTTTTGTCTATCTTTTTCTTTCATTAAAATCTGATGATATCCTTTAGCTAAGTCTATGGTCGTAAAATATTGTGCACTTCCTAGTTTGTCCAGAATTGAATATATATTGGGCAGTGGGAATTTGTCATCTATCGTAATTTCGTTTAATTTTCTGTAGTCTACCACTAGTCTGTATTTTTGTTTTCCAGAATTATCCAATTTTTTAGGTACAACTATTAAAGGACTGGCATATCTGGAGCTACTTTTTCTAATTATCCCTTGTTCTTCCATCCCTTGAACTTGTTTTCTTACTTCGGCTTCATGTTGGGGTGGATATCTGTATAATTTAGCGTTAATTTGTTCATCTGTCGTTGTTTTAATTTCATGCTGTATTTTCATGGTGCTAGTCAATCTGTCCCCTTCTTTAAAAAACAATTTTCTAAACCTAATCAATATGTTTTTTATTTCTTTATATTCTTCTTTATTTAATTGATCTAGTTGGATTCTATTCCAATCAAATTCGGTTCCTTCCAATGTACATACTTGAAGGTTTTTATATGGATTTAATAAAAAGGATGTTATTTTATCATTAAATATTATATAACCATCTATTAAGTTTATTATTGTATTAAAACAATTTAATAGGTCGATTCCTATTACAAAACTATATTTTCTTCCTTTTAATTCTGTCATTTTCCATTTAATCTTTGCATTTCCGGCCAGATTAAATTCATCAGGTGGGTCAGTTATTATTTCAAATCTAATTACATCTTTCTTTGTTATTGTGCTAAATTCAATGGGTCTTTCTAATATATTTCTTTTAAAGTCTTTTATATTACTGTCAATTAAACTTAGATTTGCTCCTGTGTCTATCAAAGCATTATATTTCCATTAATGGTAATTTTTATTTCTTTCCATTAATGGTAATTTTTATGATGGGTAAAAAGTCAGAGGCTGTTTTTGAAAAAAATTTTCCTCTTCGTTGTATTGTATCGTGTTATTAAATTCTATAGGTGCGTTTAGGTCTTGCCTAGGATGTTCCAAGCGATTTTGGCTGCAACATGGTCTAGGGTGTCCTACCTGCCCGACTTTCTGGGTATTGTTTGTATCATACATTTCTAAATTATTACAATATGTTTTTCTTTCTCTTATGTTATCATGGTCCTTGGGTTCGTTTAGGTTTTGCCTAGGATGTTTCAAGCGATTTTGGCTGTAACATGGTCTAGGGTGTCCTACCTGCCCGACCCTCTGGATATTATTATTATAGTATTTATTACCTTTCTCTATAGTGTCAACCTCCATGGGTTCAATTGCAACCTGCCTAAAGGGGTTCTGGCGATATTGGCCTGAATTTCCGAACCTATTAAAACTGTTAATCTTTCCTGCATTCAAATTATTATTTTGCCTATATTGCCCTGAATTATTTTGGTATTGAGGG
The DNA here is from genome assembly GCA_932526305.1 of Epicampocera succincta. Lineage (NCBI taxonomy): Eukaryota > Metazoa > Arthropoda > Insecta > Diptera > Tachinidae > Epicampocera > Epicampocera succincta. The sequence goes on along the minus strand of OW052039.1, from coordinate 9,630,368 downwards.
TTCCTATTCCACTGTCCTCCCTGTGGTACATTCTTAATTCGATAATCAATATTTCTAGTTGTCAAATTTGCAGGTGCATTATTATATTGTTGTCTTTTATCCTGATACCTATTGTTCCCTACGTTAGTTCACCTATCCTCTTTTGTTTTAAATTTTCTGTATTCTGGCCTAATACAGCTGTCTTCGAATCTCCTACTTATCATTATTTTCAAAATATTATTTAACTGTCCTTCTTCATAAATTTTGTTTTTCCTTTATTGTGTTCACTAATAAACTGTCTATGTTACTAAGGTCAATGTAATGGTCACCTGTATAATATATTACTAATTCGTCCGACCTATATTTAATTTCTTGAATTTCTGTCAATAATTCATTAACATTATTTACCTTAAGATTTGATATCTTTCTGTAGAGTTGGTGTGGTTCAATATCAGGACGATACCGTAGTTTCAGCGTTTCCTTTATTAGTTGCCAGTTGTCTGGTTCCGGAATATTTATTATCACGTTCTTGGCTGGGCCTTGTATGGTTCTATAAAAAATGGCTTTTATGGCTTCTTTCCTTAATTCCTCATCTCTTATTGTTGATAGTAGGTACTCCACACTGCACAGGAATGAATTGATTGTAATTTCTCCTGTACCCGTAAACACTGGTAGATATGCAACATTTTTGTGGATCCTGTCCAATTGATTATGTTGTGGTTGTTGACTTTGCAATTGTTGTTGTTGTCCGTCTTGCTGTTGTTGTTGCTGAAGTTGCTGTTGCTGTTGTTGCAACTCCACGTATGCGTTTCTCAGACGCTCTAGCTGGTGTTCCTTTCTGGCTAGTTCTTCCACTAGGTTCACTGGAGACATTTCTTGAGCCTGTTCGTCCATCTTTCTTTGTTTGTCGAAATATAGTTGTCTTTTGCTTTTTGAATACACTTTGAATGTATATATTTATTTATTTAGTGGTGTCCACTTTATTTTCTAAATTGTTCACTGCACTAAAGTTTATTTTATTTAGTGGCGTTCAATTTGTTTTCTAAATTGTTCAGTGCACTAAAGTTTATTATATTTAGTGGCGTTCAATTTGTTTTCTAAATTGTTCACTGCACTAAAGTTTATTATATTTAGTGGCGTTCAATTTGTTTTCTAAATTGTTCACTGCACTAAAGTTTATTATATTCTGGAGGGTCCCGTAGGATTCGCAGAATTGATAATAAGTTCTATTAAACACTTTTTAAACGATTCGTATTACTGGATCCCTTTCACTTCTAAGGATCCTACCGTCTGCGCCAATTTTATTATTTGTGCTTTTGGTTAATAAAAAAAAACTTTTTTCTTTTGTATTTTAAAGACAAACTTTATTTATTTCGACTTTATTATGTGGTGGACGAACTAAGACTAATTTTACAATTTTCATACAGTCATAGTGTTAACTTGGTTTATTAGTAATTGTTGCATTAGCATAATTTTGATTGGCTTAAATTAATGCGAAATTTACAAAAAAATCTGATTACTGAAAAGAACTCAAAATTAACAACGTTCCATAAATTGCAAGATTGCAATTTCTTTTGGTAAAAACAAACGAAACAGAAAAAAACAGGAAATGCAGTAAAATGCAATACTTTTGTTTGCACCAATTTTTATGGAGTTTATTGACTCTTTATTTCTTCAAATTTGCTTATGCAACAATTGTACAATTTACTTTATTTGCTTATTGCTTCTAGGAATTTACCAAATTTGTAAAATTGACCAGGGTTCGCATATGTAACTCGCGCACATCTCTAGTGGCATTCTTATTTAGCATAACTGCGTTGCTGCTTACGTCTGAATTAGTTATTACATTTTCCTGCAAAATACCGCGATCTGATTTAATTATTGTGGCAACTCGTGTCGAGATACACACACACACAACCAGGCCAAGAACGAGAGAACAACTGTCAAACGAATGAGTAGACGTTTTGAGTCAGTCGTATGAGAATAGCCAACCGTAGACGAGCTGGCTATTAACCGAACAACGATTAATCGATATCGTCGAGAAAACCGCCAGAAGGAAGCAGAAGTTATCCAGACCGAATTCGTAGAATACGTAATTTAGTATTATTTATATTTAGCGATATAAGTACTTATAAGTCATTCGTCTCTTCCCCTAAACAGCTTAGTATTAATAAGCCTCTTGTCGTACATTGGGACGGCAAAATGTTGGTTGACCTTGTAGGCAGCGCAAAAGTTGAGAGAGTTGCGGTTATGGTCAGCTATGATTAAACCATTTAAAAATTTATATTGTCTCAAGGAAGTTACATATTTTCTAAATTTCAGTTTTGATAAAAAAACTTCTTTGAAGAGAAGTTGTTTTGTTAAAATAAAATGTATATATGCAAAAAAATATTAAATACAATTTAGATGTTTTGTCAAAAGGATATAACAATTTTATTTCTTGCATTTTAAAAAATTTTTAAACTTTTTCAAATAAGATATTTTATCAAATATTTTTTCCAAATATAATGAAAGAAGTTGATTTGCCAAGAACTGTAGATTTTTAACGAAATGGCGTAGAAATGCAAGGGTTACACCAAAAGAACCGTCTTAAAAATTTATATTTAATATAAAAATCTTGCAAAAATGTCTTATTTCGAGAGAAGTTGTTTTGTCAAAAGTCCACAGAATTGTTCTTTGTTTATGCGTAACTGTTGTTTTGTATATTGTCGACAAGAAGGCGCCGGAACTTTGAATAATAGACGAACACATTACAGCAACTTTTAACCACTTTGAATGGTGCAAAAAAAATGTTTCCAAAAAAAAATATCGCTTTTTTCACATTCATTACAAGTGTATATTAGACCTGCCCTTATTTCTATGAAGATTTTTCAAAATGGCGGCGCATAGGAGAGTAGGGTCCAAAAAGTTTCCATTTTATGCCGCAATGCTCCATGTAAATTTTCGGCTCGATCCGACGACTCTAAGTGGACCCAAAATTGAGTTGAATAATAAGACAAGGTTTTATTATAAGAAATTAGGAACTTCATTCGGCATTTTTGGAAAAAACTCAATTTTGGTAACAGTTTTGTTAATATTTCGTAATTTTCTTATTTTTATGTTATTCTCCAATAAATTACACGTGAAACACGCGTGACGCGGAAAAATCACGTCACGCGAAGTTTATTATTTGTTCTTTTAGTTAATTAAAAAAACATTTTTTTTCTTTTGTATTTTAAAGACAAACTTTATTTATTTCGACTTTATTATGTGGTGGACGAACTAAGACTAATTTTACAATTTTTATACAGTCATAGTGTTAACTTGGTTTATTAGTAATTGTTGCATTAGCATAATTTTGATTGGCTAAAATTAATGCGAAATTTACAAAAAAATCTGATTACTGAAAAGAACTAAAAATTAACAACGTTCCATAAATTGCAAGATTGCAATTTCTTTTGGTAAAAACAAACGAAACAGAAAAAAACAGGAAATGCAGTAAAATGCAATACTTTTGTTTGCACCAATTTTTATGGAGTTTATTGACTCTTTATTTCTTCAAATTTGCTTATGCAACAATTGTACAATTTACTTTATTTGCTTATTGCTTCTAGGAATTTATCAAATTTGTCAAATTGACCAGGGTTCGCATATGTAACTTCTCCCCCCTTTAGGTTAGAATTCTCCTGAATTCTGGCATTTAATTTTATTTTTATATGCTGATGTTTTATTAATACCGTGAAAATTATAATAACTATTACAATCACGATGATAATGTTACATCCATATGTCAATTTACTATGATATTCTAATTTCTTAATATTTCTTACATTATTTTGATGTTCTTCTTCAATTTGTTCAAATGACACTTTATGGGTAAAATTATAAATTGGGTTTATATTTTTCTTTATTTGTGTTTCTTTTGTATACTCTATAATGTTTGAAAAATAGTAGTCTTTAATTCTAATAGAACAGTTGTTAAAATCAATCAAATAGTTTCCATTCAAAACAATTTTTTTCAAAATTACAGGTTTCATTCATACTAATATTTACTGCGTTTTTAACTATAATTGTATCTAAGTCTAATTGTATGATTTCCAAATCTATATTTTTTATCATTTGACAATTATTTTTTATTAGACAATGTTTACTTAATTTTAAATCTTTTAGGTTTTTATTTTCTTGGAATGTGTATGTTTTATTTTCAAAATCAAAACATTGTTCTATGTTATAATCAATGTCCTTACTTTCATTGTTTGGTATTGGTACTATAGTTCTTAGTTCTACTATTACAAATTTCTTTGGTATTTTTACTCCAAAAATTAGGTATGAGTGATTAACGTATGCTGTTCCGAACTGAATATATTTTAATTTATTATAATCAATCTCATATTTTTTTATTTCTTCACTAGTTAAAATACTCGGGTGTACAATACCATATTTTGCAGAAATTACATTATCTTGTAAATGGTCTATTTTATTTTTTATTAATTGTATATTAGTTAACTGTTCAAAGTATATATTTTTATTACTTTCTACTTCTAAAAATTTATTTATAGAATTTAATTCTTCTTCAATTCTCTTTCTATCGTTCTGTATAACAGTTTTTAAATGCTTTAAGGTCGTGTTGAAATAATTATTGATTACTACTTGTTGGTTATTGTTTTCTTTAATCTCGTTAATATTAAAAAGGTGATTTTGTATAGTCTGTCTGTCCTCGTCGTCCATAGTTCCGAACAATCACTTCGACATACTTCCTATTCCGTTTATCAGTCCACGTCTTGTTCTCGTTTGTTTTGGTATTAAAGTCAATAATTTACTTTTAACATCTAACAATTCCGATTGCAGTAATTGTTTGTTTTTAATTTTTGATAAAATTATATTTTCTGTCATGTTGTCCAAAATGTTCTCGATTTCTTGTAAATTTATTATATGTATTATTATATCTGTTTCCTTAACTATTTCTTGTCTCTTCATGCAGATGTCTATAAATCCTGATTGTTCTGTGAGGAGTTTTGTTGTCAAAGTTCCCTTAGTTTGTGCTATCAGTAGGAATATTATCAATATTCTCCAAATCTGTAAATTTTAAAGGTCTTTTTATATTGCATGGATGTACTTTTCCTAATTTAGATTTCTTATACCTAGGTTGTTCCTTGTGCCTAACAGCCTTATAATTCTTTACGAATCCTTCTTCTCTACTTTCTCTGTAATCCTCTCTGGATTTATTTAGTTTCTCTATTATTTTTCTTTTATTTTCTATAATTTCTAATTGATTTCTGAATCAATTGTTTCACCGGTGTATCCTTATTTGTTTTGTAAGTTATTCTAAATTTTTCCGCAATTGTATTATGTAACCGTTCTATGTCCCCGTTACCTGTATGACTATTGGGTTTAGTAAGATGTAATTCTACATTTTCATTGTCTAGAAATTCTTTTATTCTAATGGCATTGAATTCGTTGTCTGCAATTATTTTTTTTGGTTTACCTATTTTAGCGAAATGGTCTGCTAATTGTTCGATGATTGTTACAGTGTTCCTATCATTCAATGGATATGCTGCCGCGAATTTAGAAAACTTATCCACTATTGTCAAAAAATGAAATCCTTTCATTACATACGTGTCTACATACACTACTTCATTCTTTCTTGATGGTGTTTCTGTCACTGCAAATTTTAATTTGACTGGATTTCTGTCATATTTTACCTCTTGACATACTTCACATTGATTAATGACTAATTGAATTAATTCCATCAATTTTGGATAGTAAATTTTATTCTTAATTTGATTATATGTTTCGCTTATGCCTGAATGAATACTTTCCCTAACGTGATAAAGAGAAATTTGTTTCACTGCCTCTACCTCTGCTTCTATATCTTGAGCCCTCATGGTACATTTAGCGAATTTTATTTGCTTATCATTTGAGAACAACTCTATTAATTTTTCTTGCACCACATTGTAACTATGTTCCAATAATTCTGAAAATATTCCTGTTTTTCCTTTTGTTATGTATTTTTTAAATATCTCTCCCATTTCATCAAAATCAGCTTCGGCTATAAAAATAATCCTTTTGCCGTGTAAAGTTTTCAGTTCTTCAACCTTGTTATTAGTTAAAATAATCTGGGTTTTATATTTATTGACTATTTCTTCCTTAATAAAAAAGTGATCCTGCAAATTTTCGTCTGCTGAATGAACTGTTGCCGTAGATACATTGTCATCTTCTAAGTTATTTACAAAATTTGATGCATTATCCCCTGTCTCCTTATCATTTAGTTTATCAACAATTTCCAGTCTACTTAGAAAATTTGCTACCTTATTTTCTTTGCCCTTTATGTAATCAATTTCAAAATCATACTCTCCTAGTTTAAGAAGCCATCTTTGATGCCTAGGTGACATGTCTTTTCCTCTGTATTTAGCATGCAAGAACTTAATTGGTTGATGATCCGTAAAAATCTTAAATTTCCTACCATAGAGATATGGTCTCAGATAGTTTACACTCCATAATATTGCTAGAAATTCTTTATCCGTTGCCGAATAATTTCTTTCATGATTGTTTAAAGTTCTGGATGCAAAACAAACCGGATGTCCTTCTTGTGAAAGGACAGCACCAATTGCGTAATTTGCGCATCAGTGGTTAGCGTAAATTGTTTATCAAAATTAGGATATTTTAATATAGGATGAGAGCTTATTAACAATTTTAGGTTTTCGAAGGCCTCAATATAGGTAGGGTCTTTTGTATTAATTTTTACGCCTTTCTTTAAATATTTCGTAATTGGTTGCGCAACTTTGGCATAATCTTTCACGAACTTTCTGTAGTAACCTGTTAACCCTAAGAAACTTTTAATTTGTTTTTCTGTTCTTGGTATTTCTAACTCTTGAATAACCTTTATTTCATTTGGATTAGGTTTTAATCCTTCTTTTGTAAGAATATGACCCAAGAATTCGGTTTCTTTTTTCATAAAGTTACATTTATCTATTTGTATCTTTAAATTTGCTTCTTCCAATACTTTGGAAATGTCCGTTATTGCCTTTACGTATTCCTTTAGAGACGTACTAAATATTAGTATATCATCTAGGTATACTACACAGGTCCTGTTAATATAATCTCGTAATGTCTCATTCATCAGTGTTTGGAATGTTGCTGGTGCATTTTTCAGACCAAACGGCATTCTTATAAATTCATACAGTCCATGTGGGGTAACGAAAGCTGTTTTTTGTCTATCTTTTTCTTTCATTAAAATCTGATGATATCCTTTAGCTAAGTCTATGGTCGTAAAATATTGTGCACTTCCTAGTTTGTCCAGAATTGAATATATATTGGGCAGTGGGAATTTGTCATCTATCGTAATTTCGTTTAATTTTCTGTAGTCTACCACTAGTCTGTATTTTTGTTTTCCAGAATTATCCAATTTTTTAGGTACAACTATTAAAGGACTGGCATATCTGGAGCTACTTTTTCTAATTATCCCTTGTTCTTCCATCTCTTGAACTTGTTTTCTTACTTCGGCTTCATGTTGGGGTGGATATCTGTATAATTTAGCGTTAATTTGTTCATCTGTCGTTGTTTTAATTTCATGCTGTATTTTCATGGTGCTAGTCAGTCTGTCCCCTTCTTTAAAAAACAATTTTCTAAACCTAATCAATATGTTTTTTATTTCTTTATATTCTTCTTTATTTAATTGATCTAGTTGGATTCTATTCCAATCAAATTCGGTTCCTTCCAATGTACATACTTGAAGGTTTTTATATGGATTTAATAAAAAGGATGTTATTTTATCATTAAATATTATATAACCATCTATTAAGTTTATTATTGTATTAAAACAATTTAATAGGTCGATTCCTATTATAAAACTATTTTCTTCCTTTTAATTCTGTCATTTTCCATTTAATCTTTGCATTTCCGGCCAGATTAAATTCATCAGGTGGGTCAGTTATTATTTCAAATCTAATTACATCTTTCTTTGTTATTGTGCTAAATTCAATGGGTCTTTCTAATATATTTCTTTTAAAGTCTTTTATATTACTGTCAATTAAACTTAGATTTGCTCCTGTGTCTATCAAAGCATTATATTTCCATTAATGGTAATTTTTATTTCTTTCCATTAATGGTAATTTTTATGATGGGTAAAAAGTCAGAGGCTGTTTTTGAAAAAAATGTTCCTCTTCGTTGTATTGTATCGTGTTATTAAATTCCATAGGTGCGATTAGGTCTTGCCTAGGATGTTCAAAGCGATTTTGGCTGCAACATGGTCTAGGGTGTCCTACCTGCCCGACTTTCTGGGTATTGTTTGTATCATACATTTCTAAATTATTACAATATGTTTTTCTTTCTCTTATGTTATCATGGTCCTTGGGTTCGTTTAGGTTTTGCCTAGAATGTTTCAAGCGATTTTGGCTGTAACATGGTCTAGGGTGTCCTACCTGCCCGACCCTCTGGATATTATTATTATAGTATTTATTACCTTTCTCTATAGTGTCAACCTCCATGGGTTCAATTGCAACCTGCCTAAAGGGGTTCTGGCGATATTGGCCTGAATTTCCGAACCTATTAAAACTGTTAATCCTTCCTGCATTCAAATTATTATTTTGCCTATATTGCCCTGAATTATTTTGGTATTGAGGGTTCCTATTCCACTGTCCTCCCTGTGGTACATTCTTAATTCGATAATCAATATTTCTAGTTGTCAAATTTGCAGGTGCATTATTATATTGTTGTCTTTTATCCTGATACCTATTGTTCCCTACGTTAGTTCACCTATCCTCTTTTGTTTTAAATTTTCTGTATTCTGGCCTAATACAGCTGTCTTCGAATCTCCTACTTATCATTATTTTCAAAATATTATTTAACTGTCCTTCTTCATAAATTTTGTTTTTCCTTTATTGTGTTCACTAATAAACTGTCTATGTTACTAAGGTCAATGTAATGGTCACCTGTATAATATATTACTAATTCGTCCGACCTATATTTAATTTCTTGAATTTCTGTCAATAATTCATTAACATTATTTACCTTAAGATTTGATATCTTTCTGTAGAGTTGGTGTGGTTCAATATCAGGACGATACCGTAGTTTCAGCGTTTCCTTTATTAGTTGCCAGTTGTCTGGTTCCGGAATATTTATTATCACGTTCTTGGCTGGGCCTTGTATGGTTCTATAAAAAATGGCTTTTATGGCTTCTTTCCTTAATTCCTCATCTCTTATTGTTGATAGTAGGTACTTCACACTGCTCAGGAATGAATTGATTGTAATTTCTCCTGTACCCGTAAACACTGGTAGATATGCAACATTTTTGTGGATCCTGTCCAATTGATTATGTTGTGGTTGTTGACTTTGCAATTGTTGTTGTTGTCCGTCTTGCTGTTGTTGTTGGTGAAGTTGCTGTTGCTGTTGTTGCAACTCCACGTATGCGTTTCTCAGACGCTCTCGCTGGTGTTCCTTTCTGGCTAGTTCTTCCTCTAGGTTCACTGGAGACATTTCTTGAGCCTGTTCGTCCATCTTTCTTTGTTTGTCGAAATATAGTTGTCTTTTGCTTTTTGAATACACTTTGAATGTATATATTTATTTATTTAGTGGTGTCCACTTTATTTTCTAAATTGTTCACTGCACTAAAGTTTATTTTATTTAGTGGCGTTCAATTTGTTTTCTAAATTGTTCACTGCACTAAAGTTTATTATATTTAGTGGCGTTCAATTTGTTTTCTAAATTGTTCACTGCACTAAAGTTTATTATATTTAGTGGCGTTCAATTTGTTTTCTAAATTGTTCACTGCACTAAAGTTTATTATATTCTGGAGGGTCCCGTAGGATTCGCAGAATTGATAATAAGTTCTATTAAACACTTTTTAAACGATTCGTATTACTGGATCCCTTTCACTTCTAAGGATCCTACCGTCTGCGCCAATTTTATTATTTGTTCTTTTGGTTAATAAAAAAAAACTTTTTTCTTTTGTATTTTAAAGACAAACTTTATTTATTTCGACTTTATTATGTGGTGGACGAACTAAGACTAATTTTACAATTTTCATACAGTCATAGTGTTAACTTGGTTTATTAGTAATTGTTGCATTAGCATAATTTTGATTGGCTAAAATTAATGCGAAATTTACAAAAAAATCTGATTGCTGAAAAGAACTCAAAATTAACAACGTTCCATAAATTGCAAGATTGCAATTTCTTTTGGTAAAAACAAACGAAACAGAAAAAAACAGGAAATGCGGTAAAATGCAATACTTTTGTTTGCACCAATTTTTATGGAGTTTATTGACTCTTTATTTCTTCAAATTTGCTTATGCAACAATTGTACAATTTACTTTATTTGCTTATTGCTTCTAGGAATTTATCAAATTTGTCAAATTGACCAGGGTTCGCATATGTAACTTCTCCCCCCTTTAGGTTAGAATTCTCCTGAATTCTGGCATTTAATTTTATTTTTATATGCTGATGTTTTATTAATACCGTGAAAATTATAATAACTATTACAATCACGATGATAATGTTACATCCATATGTCAATTTACTATGATATTTTTATCAAATTTGTAAAATTGACCAGGGTTCGCATATGTAACTTCTCCCCCCTTTAGGTTAGAATTCTCCTGAATTCTGGCATTTAATTTTATTTTTATATGCTGATGTTTTATTAATACCGTGAAAATTATAATAACTATTACAATCACGATGATAATGTTACATCCATATGTCAATTTACTATGATATTCTAATTTCTTAATATTTCTTACATTATTTTGATGTTCTTCTTCAATTTGTTCAAATGACACTTTATGGGTAAAATTATAAATTGGGTTAATATTTTTCTTTATTTGTGTTTCTTTTGTATACTCTATAATGTTTGAAAAATAGTAGTCTTTAATTCTAATAGAACAGTTGTTAAAATCAATCAAATAGTTTCCATTCAAAACAATTTTTTTCAAAATTACAGGTTTCATTCATACTAATATTTACTGCGTTTTTAACTATAATTGTATCTAAGTCTAATTGTATGATTTCCAAATCTATATTTTTTATCATTTGACAATTATTTTTTATTAGACAATGTTTACTTAATTTTAAATCTTTTAGGTTTTTATTTTCTTGGAATGTGTATGTTTTATTTTCAAAATCAAAACATTGTTCTATGTTATAATCAATGTCCTTACTTTCATTGTTTGGTATTGGTACTATAGTTCTTAGTTCTACTATTACAAATTTCTTTGGTATTTTTACTCCAAAAATTAGGTATGAGTGATTAACGTATGCTGTTCCGAACTGAATATATTTTAATTTATTATAATCAATCTCATATTTTTTTATTTCTTCACTAGTTAAAATACTCGGGTGTACAATACCATATTTTGCAGAAATTACATTATCTTGTAAATGGTCTATTTTATTTTTTATTAATTGTATATTAGTTAACTGTTCAAAGTATATATTTTTATTACTTTCTACTTCTAAAAATTTATTTATAGAATTTAATTCTTCTTCAATTCTCTTTCTATCGTTCTGTATAACAGTTTTTAAATGCTTTAAGGTCGTGTTGAAATAATTATTGATTACTACTTGTTGGTTATTGTTTTCTTTAATCTCGTTAATATTAAAAAGGTGATTTTGTATAGTCTGTCTGTCCTCGTCGTCCATAGTTCCGAACAATCACTTCGACATACTTCCTATTCCGTTTATCAGTCCACGTCTTGTTCTCGTTTGTTTTGGTATTAAAGTCAATAATTTACTTTTAACATCTAACAATTCCGATTGCAGTAATTGTTTGTTTTTAATTTTTGATAAAATTATATTTTCTGTCATGTTGTCCAAAATGTTCTCGATTTCTTGTAAATTTATTATATGTATTATTATATCTGTTTCCTTAACTATTTCTTGTCTCTTCATGCAGATGTCTATAAATCCTGATTGTTCTGTGAGGAGTTTTGTTGTCAAAGTTCCCTTAGTTTGTGCTATCAGTAGGAATATTATCAATATTCTCCAAATCTGTAAATTTTAAAGGTCTTTTTATATTGCATGGATGTACATTCCTAATTTAGATTTCTTATACCTAGGTTGTTCCTTGTGCCTAACAGCCTTATAATTCTTTACGAATCCTTCTTCTCTACTTTCTCTGTAATCCTCTCTGGATTTATTTAGTTTCTTTATTATTTTTCTTTTATTTTCTATAATTTCTAATTGATTTCTGAATCAATTGTTTCACCGGTGTATCCTTATTTGTTTTGTAAATTATTCTAAATTTTGTCCGCAATTGTATTATGTAACCGTTCTATGTCCCCGTTACCTGTATGACTATTGGGTTTAGTAAGATGTAATTCTACATTTTCATTGTCTAGAAATTCTTTTATTCTAATGGCATTGAATTCGTTGTCTGCAATTATTTTTTTTGGTTTACCTATTTTAGCGAAATGGTCTTCTAATTGTTCGATGATTGTTACAGTGTTCCTATCATTCAATGGATATGCTGCCGCGAATTTAGAAAACTTATCCACTATTGTCAAAAAATGAAATCCTTTCATTACATACGTGTCTACATACACTACTTCATTCTTTCTTGATGGTGTTTCTGTCACTGCAAATTTTAATTTGACTGGATTTCTGTCATATTTTACCTCTTGACATACTTCACATTGATTAATGACTAATTGAATTAATTCCATCAATTTTGGATAGTAAATTTTATTCTTAATTTGATTATATGTTTCGCTTATGCCTGAATGAATACTTTCCCTAACGTGATAAAGAGAAATTTGTTTCACTGCCTCTACCTCTGCTTCTATATCTTGAGCCCTCATGGTACATTTAGCGAATTTTATTTGCTTATCATTTGAGAACAACTCTATTAATTTTTCTTGCACCACATTGTAACTATGTTCCAATAATTCTGAAAATATTCCTGTTTTTCCTTTTGTTATGTATTTTTTAAATATCTCTCCCATTTCATCAAAATCAGCTTCGGCTATAAAAATAATCCTTTTGCCGTGTAAAGTTTTCAGTTCTTCAACCTTGTTATTAGTTAAAATAATCTGGGTTTTATATTTATTGACTATTTCTTCCTTAATAAAAAAGTGATCCTGCAAATTTTCGTCTGCTGAATGAACTGTTGCCGTAGATACATTGTCATCTTCTAAGTTATTTACAAAATTTGATGCATTATCCCCTGTCTCCTTATCATTTAGTTTATCAACAATTTCCAGTCTACTTAGAAAATCTGCTACCTTATTTTCTTTGCCCTTTATGTAATCAATTTCAAAATCATACTCTCCTAGTTTAAGAAGCCATCTTTGATGCCTAGGTGACATGTCTTTTCCTCTGTATTTAGCATGCAAGAACTTAATTGGTTGATGATCCGTAAAAATCTTAAATTTCCTACCATAGAGATATGGTCTCAGATAGTTTACACTCCATAATATTGCTAGAAATTCTTTATCCGTTGCCGAATAATTTCTTTCATGATTGTTTAAAGTTCTGGATGCAAAACAAACCGGATGTCCTTCTTGTGAAAGGACAGCACCAATTGCGTAATTTGACGCATCAGTGGTTAGCGTAAATTGTTTATCAAAATTAGGATATTTAAATATAGGATGGGAGCTTATTAACAATTTTAGTTTTTCGAAGGCCTCAATATAGGTAGGGTCTTTTGTATTAATTTTTACGCCTTTCTTTAAATATTTCGTAATTGGTTGCGCAACTTTGGCATAATCTTTCACGAACTTTCTGTAGTAACCTGTTAACCCTAAGAAACTTTTAATTTGTTTTTCTGTTCTTGGTATTTCTAACTCTTGAATAACCTTTATTTCATTTGGATTAGGTTTTAATCCTTCTTTTGTAAGAATATGACCCAAGAATTCGGTTTCTTTTTTCATAAAGTTACATTTATCTATTTGTATCTTTAAATTTGCTTCTTCCAATACTTTGGAAATGTCCGTTATTGCCTTTACGTATTCCTTTAGAGACGTACTAAATATTAGTATATCATCTAGGTATACTACACAGGTCCTGTTAATATAATCTCGTAATGTCTCATTCATCAGTCTTTGGAATGTTGCTGGTGCATTTTTCAGACCAAACGGCATTCTTATAAATTCATACAGTCCATATGGGGTAACGAAAGCTGTTTTTTGTCTATCTTTTTCTCTAATTAAAATCTGATGATATCCTTTAGCTAAGTCTATGGTCGTAAAATATTGTGCACTTCCTAGTTTGTCCAGAATTGAATATATATTGGGCAGTGGGAATTTGTCATCTATCGTAATTTCGTTTAATTTTCTGTAGTCTACCACTAGTCTGTATTTTTGTTTTCCAGAATTATCCAATTTTTTAGGTACAACTATTAAAGGACTGGCATATCTGGAGCTACTTTTTCTAATTATCCCTTGTTCTTCCATCTCTTGAACTTGTTTTCTTACTTCGGCTTCATGTTGGGGTGGATATCTGTATAATTTAGCGTTAATTTGTTCATCTGTCGTTGTTTTAATTTCATGCTGTATTTTCATGGTGCTAGTCAATCTGTCCCCTTCTTTAAAAAACAATTTTCTAAACCTAATCAATATGGTTTTTAATTCTTTATATTCTTCTTTATTTAATTGATCTAAAAATATAAAGGATGTTATTTTATCATTAAATATTATATAACCATCTATTAAGTTTATTATTGTATTAAAACAATTTAATAGGTCGATTCCTATTATAAAACTATATTTTCTTCCTTTTAATTCTGTCATTTTCCATTTAATCTTTGCATTTCCGGCCAGATTAAATTCATCAGGTGGGTCAGTTATTATTTCAAATCTAATTACATCTTTCTTTGTTATTGTGCTAAATTCAATGGGTCTTTCTAATATAAGTCTTTTATATTACTGTCAATTAAACTTAGATTTGCTCCTGTGTCTATCAAAGCATTATATTTCCATTAATGGTAATTTTTATTTCTTTCCATTAATGGTAATTTTTATGATGGGTAAAAAGTCAGAGGCTTTTTTTGAAAAAAAAGAAAAAGTTGTATTGTATCGTGTTATTAAATTCCATAGGTGCGTTTAGGTCTTGCCTAGGATGTTCCAAGCGATTTTGGCTGCAACATGGTCTAGGGAGTCCTACCTGCCCGACTTTCTGGGTATTGTTTGTATCATACATTTCTAAATTATTACAATATGTTTTTCTTTCTCTTATGTTATCATGGTCATTGGGTTCGTTTAGGTTTTGCCTAGAATGTTTCAAGCGATTTTGGCTGTAACATGGTCTAGGGTGTCCTACCTGCCCGACCCTCTGGATATTATTATTATAGTATTTATTACCTTTCTCTATAGTGTCAACCTCCATGGGTTCAATTGCAACCTGCCTAAAGGGGTTCTGGCGATATTGGCCTGAATTTCCGAACCTATTAAAACTGTTAATCCTTCCTGCATTCAAATTATTATTTTGCCTATATTGCCCTGAATTATTTTGGTATTGAGGGTTCCTATTCCACTGTCCTCCCTGTGGTACATTATTAATTCGATAATCAATATTTCTAGTTCTCAAATTTGCAGGTGCATTATTATATTGTTGTCTTTTATCCTGATACCTATTGTTCCCTACGTTAGTTCACCTATCCTCTTTTGTTTTAAATTTTCTGTATTCTGGCCTAATACAGCTGTCTTCGAATCTCCTACTTATCATTATTTTCAAAATATTATTTAACTGTCCTTCTTCATAAATTTAGTTTTTCCTTTATTGTGTTCACTAATAAACTGTCTATGTTACTAAGGTCAATGTAATGGTCACCTGTATAATATATTACTAATTCGTCCGACCTATATTTAATTTCTTGAATTTCTGTCAATAATTCATTAACATTATTTACCTTAAGATTTGATATCTTTCTGTAGAGTTGGTGTGGTTCAATATCAGGACGATACCGTAGTTTCAGCGTTTCCTTTATTAGTTGCCAGTTGTCTGGTTCCGGAATATTTATTATCACGTTCTTGGCTGGGCCTTGTATGGTTCTATAAAAAATGGCTTTTATGGCTTCTTTCCTTAATTCCTCATCTCTTATTGTTGATAGTAGGTACTCCACACTGCTCAGGAATGAATTGATTGTAATTTCTCCTGTACCCGTAAACAATGGTAGATATGCAACATTTTTGTGGATCCTGTCCAATTGATTATGTTGTGGTTGTTGACTTTGCAATTGTTGCCATTGTTGTTGTTGTCCGTCTTGCTGTTGTTGTTGCTGTTGTTGCAACTCCACGTATGCGTTTCTCAGACGCTCTAGCTGGTGCTCCTTTCTGGCTAGTTCTTCCACTAGGTTCACTGGAGACATTTCTTGAGCCTGTTCGTCCATCCTTCTTTGTTTGCCGAAATATAGTTGTCTTTTGCTTTTTGAATACACTTTGAATGTATATATTTATTTATTTAGTGGTGTCCACTTTATTTTCTAAATTGTTCGCTGCACTAAAGTTTATTTTATTTAGTGGCGTTCAATTTGTTTTCTAAATTGTTCACTGCACTAAAGTTTATTATATTCTGGAGGGTCCCGTAGGATTCGCAGAATTGATAATAAATTCTATTAAACACTTCTTAAACGATTCGTATTACTGGATCCCTTTCACTTCTAAGGATCCTACCGACTGCGCCAATTTTATTATTTGTTCTTTTGGTTAATAAAAAAAAAAAACTTTTTTCTTTTGTATTTTAAAGACAAACTTTATTTATTTCGACTTTATTATGTGGTGGACGAACTAAGACTAATTTTACAATTTTCATACAGTCATAGTGTTAATTTTGATTGGCTAAAATTAATGCGAAATTTACAAAAAAATCTGATTACTGAAAAGAACTAAAAATTAACAACGTTCCATAAATTGCAAGATTGCAATTTCTTTTTGGTAAAAACAAACGAAACAGAAAAAAACAGGAAATGCAGTAAAATGCAATACTTTTATTTGCACCAATTTTTATGGAGTTTATTGACTCTTTATTTCTTCAAATTTGCTTATGCAACAATTGTACAATTTACTTCATTTGCTTATTGCTTCTAGGAATTTATCAAATTTGTCAAATTGACCAGGGTTCGCATATGTAACTTCTCCCCCCTTTAGGTTAGAATTCTCCTGAATTCTGGCATTTAATTTTATTTTTATATGCTGATGTTTTATTAATACCGTGAAAATTATAATAACTATTACAATCACGATGATAATGTTACATCCATATGTCAATTTACTATGATATTCTAATTTCTTAATATTTCTTACATTATTTTGATGTTCTTCTTCAATTTGTTCAAATGACACTTTATGGGTAAAATTATAAATTGGGTTTATATTTTTCTTTATTTGTGTTTCTTTTGTATACTCTATAATGTTTGAAAAATAGTAGTCTTTAATTCTAATAGAACAGTTGTTAAAATCAATCAAATAGTTTCCATTCAAAACAATTTTTTTCAAAATTACAGGTTTCATTCATACTAATATTTACTGCGTTTTTAACTATAATTGTATCTAAGTCTAATTGTATGATTTCCAAATCTATATTTTTTATCATTTGACAATTATTTTTTATTAGACAATGTTTACTTAATTTTAAATCTTTTAGGTTTTTATTTTCTTGGAATGTGTATGTTTTATTTTCAAAATCAAAACATTGTTCTATGTTATAATCAATGTCCTTACTTTCATTGTTTGGTATTGGTACTATAGTTCTTAGTTCTACTATTACAAATTTCTTTGGTATTTTTACTCCAAAAATTAGGTATGAGTGATTAACGTATGCTGTTCCGAACTGAATATATTTTAATTTATTATAATCAATCTCATATTTTTTTATTTCTTCACTAGTTAAAATACTTGGGTGTACAATACCATATTTTGCAGAAATTACATTATCTTGTAAATGGTCTATTTTATTTTTTATTAAATGTATATTAGTTAACTGTTCAAAGTATATATTTTTATTACTTTCTACTTCTAAAAATTTATTTATAGAATTTAATTCTTCTTCAAATCTTTTTCTATCGTTCTGTATAACAGTTTTTAAATGATTTAAGGTCGTGTTGAAATAATTATTGATTACTACTTGTTGGTTATTGTTTTCTTTAATCTCGTTAATATTAAAAAGGTGATTTTGTATAGTTTGTCTGTCCTCGTCGTCCATAGTTCCGAACAACCACTTCAACATACTTCCTATTCCGTTTATCAGTCCACGTCTTGTTCTCGTTTGTTTTGGTATTAAAGTCAATAATTTACTTTTAACGTCTAACAATTCCGATTGCAGTAATTGTTTGTTTTTAATTTTTGATAAAATTATATTTTCTGTCATGTTGTCCAAAATGTTCTCGATTTCTTGTAAATTTATTATATGTATTATTATATCTGTTTCCTTAACTATTTCTTGTCTCTTCATGCAGATATCTATAAATCCTGATTGTTCTGTGAGGAGTTTTGTTGTCAAAGTTCCCTTAGTTTGTGCTATCAGTAGGAATATTATCAATATTCTCCAAATCTGTAAATTTTAAAGGTCTTTTTATATTGCATGGATGTACTTTTCCTAATTTAGATTTCTTATACCTAGGTTGTTCCTTGTGCCTAACAGCCTTATAATTCTTTACGAATCCTTCTTCTCTACTTTCTCTGTAATCCTCTCTGGATTTATTTAGTTTCTCTATTATTTTTCTTTTATTTTCTATAATTTCTAATTGATTTCTGAATCAATTGTTTCACCGGTGTATCCTTATTTGTTTTGTAAATTATTCTAAATTTTGTCCGCAATTGTATTATGTAACCGTTCTATGTCCCCGTTACCTGTATGACTATTGGGTTTAGTAAGATGTAATTCTACATTTTCATTGTCTAGAAATTCTTTTATTCTAATGGCATTGAATTCGTTGTCTGCAATTATTTTTTTTGGTTTACCTATTTTAGCGAAATGGTCTTCTAATTGTTCGATGATTGTTACAGTGTTCCTATCATTCAATGGATATGCTGCCGCGAATTTAGAAAACTTATCCACTATTGTCAAAAAATGAAATCCTTTCATTACATACGTGTCTACATACACTACTTCATTCTTTCTTGATGGTGTTTCTGTCACTGCAAACTTTAATTTGACTGGATTTCTGTCATATTTTACCTCTTGACATACTTCACATTGATTAATGACTAATTGAATTAATTCCATCAATTTTGGATAGTAAATTTTGTTCTTAATTTGATTATATGTTTCGCTTATGCCTGAATGAATACTTTCCCTAACGTGATAAAGAGAAATTTGTTTGACTGCCTCTACCTCTGTTTCTATATCTTGAGCCCTCATGGTACATTTAGTGAATTTTATTTGCTTATCATTTGAGAACAACTCTATTAATTTTTCTTGCACCACATTGTAACTATGTTCCAATAATTCTGAAAATATTCCTGTTTTTCCTTTTGTTATGTATTTTTTAAATATCTCTCCCATTTCATCAAAATCAGCTTCGGCTATAAAAATAATCCTTTTGCCGTGTAAAGTTTTTAGTTCTTCAACCTTGTTATTAGTTAAAATAATCTGGGTTTTATATTTATTGACTATTTCTTCCTTAACAAAAAAGTGATCCTGCAAATTTTCGTCTGCTGAATGAACTGTTGCCGTAGATACATTGTCATCTTCTAAGTTATTTACAAAATTTGATGCATTATCCCCTGTCTCCTTATCATTTAGTTTATCAACAATTTCCAGTCTACTTAGAAAATCTGCTACCTTATTTTCTTTGCCCCTTATGTAATCAATTTCAAAATCATACTCTCCTAGTTTAAGAAGCCATCTTTGATGCCTAGGTGACATGTCTTTTCCTCTGTATTTAGCATGCAAGAACTTAATTGGTTGATGATCCGTAAAAATCTTAAATTTCCTACCATAGAGATATGGTCTCAGATAGTTTACACTCCATAATATTGCTAGAAATTCTTTATCCGTTGCCGAATAATTTCTTTCATGATTGTTTAAAGTTCTGGATGCAAAACAAACCGGATGTCCTTCTTGTGAAAGGACAGCACCAATTGCGTAATTTGACGCATCAGTGGTTAGCGTAAATTGTTTATCAAAATTAGGATATTTTAATATAGGATGAGAGCTTATTAACAATTTTAGTTTTTCGAAGGCCTCAATATAGGTAGGGTCTTTTGTATTAATTTTTACGCCTTTCTTTAAATATTTCGTAATTGGTTGCGCAACTTTGGCATAATCTTTCACGAACTTTCTGTAGTAACCTGTTAACCCTAAGAAACTTTTAATTTGTTTTTCTGTTCTTGGTATTTCTAACTCTTGAATAACCTTTATTTCATTTGGATTAGGTTTTAATCCTTCTTTTGTAAGAATATGACCCAAGAATTCGGTTTCTTTTTTCATAAAGTTACATTTATCTATTTGTATCTTTAAATTTGCTTCTTCCAATACTTTGGAAATGTCCGTTATTGCCTTTACGTATTCCTTTAGAGACGTACTAAATATTAGTATATCATCTAGGTATACTACACAGGTCCTGTTAATATAATCTCGTAATGTCTCATTCATCAGTCTTTGGAATGTTGCTGGTGCATTTTTCAGACCAAACGGCATTCTTATAAATTCATACAGTCCATGTGGGGTAACGAAAGCTGTTTTTTGTCTATCTTTTTCTCTAATTAAAATCTGATGATATCCTTTAGCTAAGTCTATTGTCGTAAAATATTGTGCCCTTCCTAGTTTGTCCAGAATTGAATATATATTGGGCAGTGGGAATTTGTCATCTATCGTAATTTCGTTTAATTTTCTGTAGTCTACCACTAGTCTATATTTTTGTTTTCCAGAATTATCCAATTTTTTAGGTACAACTACTAAAGGACTGGCATATCTGGAGCTACTTTTTCTAATTATCCCTTGTTCTTCCATCTCTTGAACTTGTTTTCTTACTTCGGCTTCATGTTGGGGTGGATATCTGTATAATTTAGCGTTAATTTGTTCATCTGTCGTTGTTTTAATTTCATGCTGTATTTTCATGGTGCTAGTCAATCTGTCCCCTTCTTTAAAAAACAATTTTCTAAACCTAATCAATATGTTTTTTATTTCTTTATATTCTTCTTTATTTAATTGATCTAGTTGGATTCTATTCCAATCAAATTCGGTTCCTTCCATTGTACATACTTGAAGGTTTTTATATGGATTTAATAAAAAGGATGTTATTTTATCATTAAATATTATATAACCATCTATTAAGTTTATTATTGTATTAAAACAATTTAATAGGTCGATTCCTATTATAAAACTATATTTTCTTCCTTTTAATTCTGTCATTTTCCATTTAATCTTTGCATTTCCGGCCAGATTAAATTCATCAGGTGGGTCAGTTATTATTTCAAATCTAATTACATCTTTCTTTGTTATTGTGCTAAATTCAATGGGTCTTTCTAATATATTTCTTTTAAAGTCTTTTATATTACTGTCAATTAAACTTAGATTTGCTCCTGTGTCTATCAAAGCATTATATTTCCATTAATGGTAATTTTTATTTCTTTCCATTAATGGTAATTTTTATGATGGGTAAAAAGTCAGAGGCTGTTTTTGAAAAAAATTTTCCTCTTCGTTGTATTGTATCGTGTTATTAAATTCCATAGGTGCGTTTAGGTCTTGCCTAGGATGTTCCAAGCGATTTTGGCTGCAACATGGTCTAGGGTGTCCTACCTGCCCGACTTTCTGGGTATTGTTTGTATCATACATTTCTAAATTATTACAATATGTTTTTCTTTCTCTTATGTTATCATGGTCCTTGGGTTCGTTTAGGTTTTGCCTAGGATGTTTCAAGCGATTTTGGCTGTAACATGGTCTAGGGTGTCCTACCTGCCCGACCCTCTGGATATTATTATTATAGTATTTATTACCTTTCTCTATAGTGTCAACCTCCATGGGTTCAATTGCAACCTGCCTAAAGGGGTTCTGGCGATATTGGCCTGAATTTCCGAACCTATTAAAACTGTTAATCCTTCCTGCATTCAAATTATTATTTTGCCTATATTGCCCTGAATTATTTTGGTATTGAGGGTTCCTATTCCACTGTCCTCCCTGTGGTACATTATTAATTCGATAATCAATATTTCTAGTTCTCAAATTTGCAGGTGCATTATTATATTGTTGTCTTTTATCCTGATACCTATTGTTCCCTACGTTAGTTCACCTATCCTCTTTTGTTTTAAATTTTCTGTATTCTGGCCTAATACAGCTGTCTTCGAATCTCCTACTTATCATTATTTTCAAAATATTATTTAACTTTCCTTCTTCATAAATTTTGTTTTTCCTTTATTGTGTTCACTAATAAACTGTCTATGTTACTAAGGTCAATGTAATGGTCACCTGTATAATATATTACTAATTCGTCCGACCTATATTTAATTTCTTGAATTTCTGTCAATAATTCATTAACATTATTTACATTAAGATTTGATATCTTTCTGTAGAGTTGGTGTGGTTCAATATCAGGACGATACCGTAGTTTCAGCGTTTCCTTTATTAGTTGCCAGTTGTCTGGTTCCGGAATATTTATTATCACGTTCTTGGCTGGGCCTTGTATGGTTCTATAAAAAATGGCTTTTATGGCTTCTTTCCTTAATTCCTCATCTCTTATTGTTGATAGTAGGTACTCCACACTGCTCAGGAATGAATTGATTGTAATTTCTCCTGTACCCGTAAACAATGGTAGATATGCAACATTTTTGTGGATCCTGTCCAATTGATTATGTTGTGGTTGTTGACTTTGCAATTGCTGCCATTGTTGTTGTTGTCCGTCTTGCTGTTGTTGTTGCTGTTGTTGCAACTCCACGTATGCGTTTCTCAGACGCTCTAGCTGGTGCTCCTTTCTGGCTAGTTCTTCCACTAGGTTCACTGGAGACATTTCTTGAGCCTGTTCGTCCATCCTTCTTTGTTTGTCGAAATATAGTTGTCTTTTGCTTTTTGAATACACTTTGAATGTATATATTTATTTATTTAGTGGTGTCCACTTTATTTTCTAAATTGTTCACTGCACTAAAGTTTATTTTATTTAGTGGCGTTCAATTTGTTTTCTAAATTGTTCACTGCACTAAAGTTTATTATATTTAGTGGCGTTCAATTTGTTTTCTAAATTGTTCACTGCACTAAAGTTTATTATATTTAGTGGCGCTCAATTTGTTTTCTAAATTGTTCACTGCACTAAAGTTTATTATATTCTGGAGGGTCCCGTAGGATTCGCAGAATTGATAATAAGTTCTATTAAACACTCTTTATAGAGGTTAACCAAAGTGTGCAGCGAATCCCCTCTGTCCAGGGGTCTAACCCAGGACCCGGTCCTCCAGGTTTCGGGGGTTGTGCGTGGGGGTAACTTCCCTACCGTGTAAAAACACACTAGTTTCGACACAACATGTTGAGGCCCAGGTTCACCACGGACTGTAGCGCCAAAAGAAGAAGAAGAAGAAACACTTTTTAAACGATTCGTATTACTGGATCCCTTTCACTTCTAAGGATCCTACCGACTGCGCCAATTTTATTATTTGTTCTTTTGGTTAATAAAAAAAAAACTTTTTTCTTTTGTATTTTAAAGACAAACTTTATTTATTTCGACTTTATTATGTGGTGGACGAACTAAGACTAATTTTACAATTTTCATACAGTCATAGTGTTAACTTGGTTTATTAGTAATTGTTGCATTAGCATAATTTTGATTGGCTAAAATTAATGCGAAATTTACAAAAAAATCTGATTACTGAAAAGAACTAAAAATTAACAACGTTTCATAAATTGCAAGATTGCAATTTCTTTTGGTAAAAACAAACGAAACAGAAAAAAACAGGAAATGCAGTAAAATGCAATACTTTTGTTTGCACCAATTTTTATGGAGTTTATTGACTCTTTATTTCTTCAAATTTGCTTATGCAACAATTGTACAATTTACTTTATTTGCTTATTGCTTCTAGGAATTTATCAAATTTGTCAAATTGACCAGGGTTCGCATATGTAACTTCTCCCCCCTTTAGGTTAGAATTCTCCTGAATTCTGGCATTTAATTTTATTTTTATATGCTGATGTTTTATTAATACCGTGAAAATTATAATAACTATTACAATCACGATGATAATGTTACATCCATATGTCAATTTACTATGATATTCTAATTTCTTAATATTTCTTACATTATTTTGATGTTCTTCTTCAATTTGTTCAAATGACACTTTATGGGTAAAATTATAAATTGGCTTTATATTTTTCTTTATTTGTGTTTCTTTTGTATACTCTATAATGTTTGCAAAATAGTAGTCTTTAATTCTAATAGAACAGTTGTTAAAATCAATCAAATAGTTTCCATTCAAAACAATTTTTTTCAAAATTACAGGTTTCATTCATACTAATATTTACTGCGTTTTTAACTATAATTGTATCTAAGTCTAATTGTATGATTTCCAAATCTATATTTTTTATCATTTGACAATTATTTTTTATTAGACAATGTTTACTTAATTTTAAATCTTTTAGGTTTTTATTTTCTTGGAATGTGTATGTTTTATTTTCAAAATCAAAACATTGTTCTATGTTATAATCAATGTCCTTACTTTCATTGTTTGGTATTGGTACTATAGTTCTTAGTTCTACTATTACAAATTTCTTTGGTATTTTTACTCCAAAAATTAGGTATGAGTGATTAACGTATGCTGTTCCGAACTGAATATATTTTAATTTATTATAATCAATCTCATATTTTTTTATTTCTTCACTAGTTAAAATACTTGGGTGTACAATACCATATTTTGCAGAAATTACATTATCTTGTAAATGGTCTATTTTATTTTTTATTAATTGTATATTAGTTAACTGTTCAAAGTATATATTTTTATTACTTTCTACTTCTAAAAATTTATTTATAGAATTTAATTCTTCTTCAAATCTTTTTCTATCGTTCTGTATAACAGTTTTTAAATGATTTAAGGTCGTGTTGAAATAATTATTGATTACTACTTGTTGGTTATTGTTTTCTTTAATCTCGTTAATATTAAAAAGGTGATTTTGTATAGTCTGTCTGTCCTCGTCGTCCATAGTTCCGAACAACCACTTCGACATACTTCCTATTCCGTTTATCAGTCCACGTCTTGTTCTCGTTTGTTTTGGTATTAAAGTCAATAATTTACTTTTAACATCTAACAATTCCGATTGCAGTAATTGTTTGTTTTTAATTTTTGATAAAATTATATTTTCTGTCATGTTGTCCAAAATGTTCTCGATTTCTTGTAAATTTATTATATGTATTATTATATCTGTTTCCTTAACTATTTCTTGTTTCTTCATGCAGATGTCTATAAATCCTGATTGTTCTGTGAGGAGTTTTGTTGTCAAAGTTCCCTTAGTTTGTGCTATCAGTAGGAATATTATCAATATTCTCCAAATCTGTAAATTTTAAAGGTCTTTTTATATTGCATGGATGTACTTTTCCTAATTTAGATTTCTTATACCTAGGTTGTTCCTTGTGCCTAACAGCCTTATAATTCTTTACGAATCCTTCTTCTCTACTTTCTCTGTAATCCTCTCTGGATTTATTTAGTTTCTCTATTATTTTTCTTTTATTTTCTATAATTTCTAATTGATTTCTGAATCAATTGTATCACCGGTGTATCCTTATTTGTTTTGTAAATTATTCTAAATTTTTCCGCAATTGTATTATGTAACCGTTCTATGTCCCCGTTACCTGTATGACTATTGGGTTTAGTAAGATGTAATTCTACATTTTCATTGTCTAGAAATTCTTTTATTCTAATGGCATTGAATTCGTTGTCTGCAATTATTTTTTTTGGTTTACCTATTTTAGCGAAATGGTCTTCTAATTGTTCGATGATTGTTACAGTTACAGCGAATTTAGAAAACTTATCCAATATTGTCAAAAAATGAAATCCTTTCATTACATACGTGTCTACATACACTACTTCATTCTTTCTTGATGGTGTTTCTGTCACTGCAAATTTTAATTTGACTGGATTTCTGTCATATTTTACCTCTTGACATACTTCACATTGATTAATGACTAATTGAATTAATTCCATCAATTTTGGATAGTAAATTTTATTCTTAATTTGATTATATGTTTCGCTTATGCCTGAATGAATACTTTCCCTAACGTGATAAAGAGAAATTTGTTTCACTGCCTCTACCTCTGCTTCTATATCTTGAGCCCTCATGGTACATTTAGCGAATTTTATTTGCTTATCATTTGAGAACAACTCTATTAATTTTTCTTGCACCACATTGTAACTATGTTCCAATAATTCTGAAAATATTCCTGTTTTTCCTTTTGTTATGTATTTTTTAAATATCTCTCCCATTTCATCAAAATCAGCTTCGGCTATAAAAATAATCCTTTTGCCGTGTAAAGTTTTCAGTTCTTCAACCTTGTTATTAGTTAAAATAATCTGGGTTTTATATTTATTGACTATTTCTTCCTTAATAAAAAAGTGATCCTGCAAATTTTCGTCTGCTGAATGAACTGTTGCCGTAGATACATTGTCATCTTCTAAGTTATTTACAAAATTTGATGCATTATCCCCTGTCTCCTTATCATTTAGTTTATCAACAATTTCCAGTCTACTTAGAAAATCTGCTACCTTATTTTCTTTGCCCTTTATGTAATCAATTTCAAAATCATACTCTCCTAGTTTAAGAAGCCATCTTTGATGCCTAGGTGACATGTCTTTTCCTCTGTATTTAGCATGCAAGAACTTAATTGGTTGATGATCCGTAAAAATCTTAAATTTCCTACCATAGAGATATGGTCTCAGATAATTTACACTCCATAATATTGCTAGAAATTCTTTATCCGTTGCCGAATAATTTCTTTCATGATTGTTTAAAGTTCTGTATGCAAAACAAACCGGATGTCCTTCTTGTGAAAGGACAGCACCAATTGCGTAATTTGACGCATCAGTGGTTAGCGTAAATTGTTTATCAAAATTAGGATATTTTAATATAGGATGAGAGCTTATTAACAATTTTAGTTTTTCGCAGGCCTCAATATAGGTAGGGTCTTTTGTATTAATTTTTACGCCTTTCTTTAAATATTTCGTAATTGGTTGCGCAACTTTGGCATAATCTTTCACGAACTTTCTGTAGTAACCTGTTAACCCTAAGAAACTTTTAATTTGTTTTTCTGTTCTTGATATTTCTAACTCTTGAATAACCTTTATTTCATTTGGATTAGGTTTTAATCCTTCTTTTGTAAGAATATGACCCAAGAATTCGGTTTCTTTTTTCATAAAGTTACATTTATCTATTTGTATCTTTAAATTTGCTTCTTCCAATACTTTGGAAATGTCCGTTATTGCCTTTACGTATTCCTTTAGAGACGTACTAAATATTAGTATATCATCTAGGTATACTACACAGGTCCTGTTAATATAATCTCGTAATGTCTCATTCATCAGTGTTTTGAATGTTGCTGGTGCATTTTTCAGACCAAACGGCATTCTTATAAATTCATACAGTCCATGTGGGGTAACGAAAGCTGTTTTTTGTCTATCTTTTTCTTTCATTAAAATCTGATGATATCCTTTAGCTAAGTCTATGGTCGTAAAATATTGTGCACTTCCTAGTTTGTCCAGAATTGAATATATATTGGGCAGTGGGAATTTGTCATCTATCGTAATTTCGTTTAATTTTCTGTAGTCTACCACTAGTCTGTATTTTTGTTTTCCAGAATTATCCAATTTTTTAGGTACAACTATTAAAGGACTGGCATATCTGGAGCTACTTTTTCTAATTATCCCTTGTTCTTCCATCCCTTGAACTTGTTTTCTTACTTCGGCTTCATGTTGGGGTGGATATCTGTATAATTTAGCGTTAATTTGTTCATCTGTCGTTGTTTTAATTGCATGCTGTATTTTCATGGTGCTAGTCAATCTGTCCCCTTCTTTAAAAAACAATTTTCTAAACCTAATCAATATGTTTTTTATTTCTTTATATTCTTCTTTATTTAATTGATCTAGTTGGATTCTATTCCAATCAAATTCGGTTCCTTCCAATGTACATACTTGAAGGTTTTTATATGGATTTAATAAAAAGGATGTTATTTTATCATTAAATATTATATAACCATCTATTAAGTTTATTATTGTATTAAAACAATTTAATAGGTCGATTCCTATTATAAAACTATATTTTCTTCCTTTTAATTCTGTCATTTTCCATTTAATCTTTGCATTTCCGGCCAGATTAAATTCATCAGGTGGGTCAGTTATTATTTCAAATCTAATTACATCTTTCTTTGTTATTGTGCTAAATTCAATGGGTCTTTCTAATATATTTCTTTTAAAGTCTTTTATATTACTGTCAATTAAACTTAGATTTGCTCCTGTGTCTATCAAAGCATTATATTTCCATTAATGGTAATTTTTATTTCTTTCCATTAATGGTAATTTTTATGATGGGTAAAAAGTCAGAGGCTGTTTTTGAAAAAAATTTTCCTCTTCGTTGTATTGTATCGTGTTATTAAATTCCATAGGTGCGTTTAGGTCTTGCCTAGGATGTTCCAAGCGATTTTGGCTGCAACATGGTCTAGGGTGTCCTACCTGCCCGACTTTCTGGGTATTGTTTGTATCATACATTTCTAAATTATTACAATATGTTTTTCTTTCTCTTATGTTATCATGGTCCTTGGGTTCGTTTAGGTTTTGCCTAGGATGTTTCAAGCGATTTTGGCTGTAACATGGTCTAGGGTGTCCTACCTGCCCGACCCTCTGGATATTATTATTATAGTATTTATTACCTTTCTCTACAGTGTCAACCTCCATGGGTTCAATTGCAACCTGCCTAAAGGGGTTCTGGCGATATTGGCCTGAATTTCCGAACCTATTAAAACTGTTAATCCTTCCTGCATTCAAATTATTATTTTGCCTATATTGCCCTGAATTATTTTGGTATTGAGGGTTCCTATTCCACTGTCCTCCCTGTGGTACATTATTAATTCGATAATCAATATTTCTAGTTCTCAAATTTGCAGGTGCATTATTATATTGTTGTCTTTTATCCTGATACCTATTGTTCCCTACGTTAGTTCACCTATCCTCTTTTGTTTTAAATTTTCTGTATTCTGGCCTAATACAGCTGTCTTCGAATCTCCTACTTATCATTATTTTCAAAATATTATTTAACTGTCCTTCTTCATAAATTTTGTTTTTCCTTTATTGTGTTCACTAATAAACTGTCTATGTTACTAAGGTCAATGTAATGGTCACCTGTATAATATATTACTAATTCGTCCGACCTATATTTAATTTCTTGAATTTCTGTCAATAATTCATTAACATTATTTACATTAAGATTTGATATCTTTCTGTAGAGTTGGTGTGGTTCAATATCAGGACGATACCGTAGTTTCAGCGTTTCCTTTATTAGTTGCCAGTTGTCTGGTTCCGGAATATTTATTATCACGTTCTTGGCTGGGCCTTGTATGGTTCTATAAAAAATGGCTTTTATGGCTTCTTTCCTTAATTCCTCATCTCTTATTGTTGATAGTAGGTACTCCACACTGCTCAGGAATGAATTGATTGTAATTTCTCCTGTACCCGTAAACAATGGTAGATATGCAACATTTTTGTGGATCCTGTCCAATTGATTATGTTGTGGTTGTTGACTTTGCAATTGCTGCCATTGTTGTTGTTGTCCGTCTTGCTGTTGTTGTTGCTGTTGTTGCAACTCCACGTATGCGTTTCTCAGACGCTCTAGCTGGTGCTCCTTTCTGGCTAGTTCTTCCACTAGGTTCACTGGAGACATTTCTTGAGCCTGTTCGTCCATCCTTCTTTGTTTGTCGAAATATAGTTGTCTTTTGCTTTTTGAATACACTTTGAATGTATATATTTATTTATTTAGTGGTGTCCACTTTATTTTCTAAATTGTTCACTGCACTAAAGTTTATTTTATTTAGTGGCGTTCAATTTGTTTTCTAAATTGTTCACTGCACTAAAGTTTATTATATTTAGTGGCGTTCAATTTGTTTTCTAAATTGTTCACTGCACTAAAGTTTATTATATTTAGTGGCGTTCAATTTGTTTTCTAAATTGTTCACTGCACTAAAGTTTATTATATTCTGGAGGGTCCCGTAGGATTCGCAGAATTGATAATAAGTTCTATTAAACACTTTTTAAACGATTCGTATTACTGGATCCCTTTCACTTCTAAGGATCCTACCGACTGCGCCAATTTTATTATTTGTTCTTTTGGTTAATAAAAAAAAAACTTTTTTCTTTTGTATTTTAAAGACAAACTTTATTTATTTCGACTTTATTATGTGGTGGACGAACTAAGACTAATTTTACAATTTTCATACAGTCATAGTGTTAACTTGGTTTATTAGTAATTGTTGCATTAGCATAATTTTGATTGGCTAAAATTAATGCGAAATTTACAAAAAAATCTGATTACTGAAAAGAACTAAAAATTAACAACGTTCCATAAATTGCAAGATTGCAATTTCTTTTGGTAAAAACAAACGAAACAGAAAAAAACAGGAAATGCAGTAAAATGCAATACTTTTGTTTGCACCAATTTTTATGGAGTTTATTGACTCTTTATTTCTTCAAATTTGCTTATGCAACAATTGTACAATTTACTTTATTTGCTTATTGCTTCTAGGAATTTATCAAATTTGTCAAATTGACCAGGGTTCGCATATGTAACTTCTCCCCCCTTTAGGTTAGAATTCTCCTGAATTCTGGCATTTAATTTTTAATTTTTATATGCTGATGTTTTATTAATACCGTGAAAATTATAATAACTATTACAATCACGATGATAATGTTACATCCATATGTCAATTTACTATGATATTCTAATTTCTTAATATTTCTTACATTATTTTGATGTTCTTCTTCAATTTGTTCAAATGACACTTTATGGGTAAAATTATAAATTGGGTTTATATTTTTCTTTATTTGTGTTTCTTTTGTATACTCTATAATGTTTGAAAAATAGTAGTCTTTAATTCTAATAGAACAGTTGTTAAAATCAATCAAATAGTTTCCATTCAAAACAATTTTTTTCAAAATTACAGGTTTCATTCATACTAATATTTACTGCGTTTTTAACTATAATTGTATCTAAGTCTAATTGTATGATTTCCAAATCTATATTTTTTATCATTTGACAATTATTTTTTATTAGACAATGTTTACTTAATTTTAAATCTTTTAGGTTTTTATTTTCTTGGAATGTGTATGTTTTATTTTCAAAATCAAAACATTGTTCTATGTTATAATCAATGTCCTTACTTTCATTGTTTGGTATTGGTACTATAGTTCTTAGTTCTACTATTACAAATTTCTTTGGTATTTTTACTACAAAAATTAGGTATGAGTGATTAACGTATGCTGTTCCGAACTGAATATATTTTAATTTATTATAATCAATCTCATATTTTTTTATTTCTTCACTAGTTAAAATACTTGGGTGTACAATACCATATTTTGCAGAAATTACATTATCTTGTAAATGGTCTATTTTATTTTTTATTAATTGTATATTAGTTAACTGTTCAAAGTATATATTTTTATTACTTTCTACTTCTAAAAATTTATTTATAGAATTTAATTCTTCTTCAAATCTTTTTCTATCGTTCTGTATAACAGTTTTTAAATGATTTAAGGTCGTGTTGAAATAATTATTGATTACTACTTGTTGGTTATTGTTTTCTTTAATCTCGTTAATATTAAAAAGGTGATTTTGTATAGTCTGTCTGTCCTCGTCGTCCATAGTTCCGAACAACCACTTCGACATACTTCCTATTCCGTTTATCAGTCCACGTCTTGTTCTCGTTTGTTTTGGTATTAAAGTCAATAATTTACTTTTAACATCTAACAATTCCGATTGCAGTAGTTGTTTGTTTTTAATTTTTGATAAAATTATATTTTCTGTCATGTTGTCCAAAATGTTCTCGATTTCTTGTAAATTTATTATATGTATTATTATATCTGTTTCCTTAACTATTTCTTGTTTCTTCATGCAGATGTCTATAAATCCTGATTGTTCTGTGAGGAGTTTTGTTGTCAAAGTTCCCTTAGTTTGTGCTATCAGTAGGAATATTATCAATATTCTCTAAATCTGTAAATTTTAAAGGTCTTTTTATATTGCATGGATGTACTTTTCCTAATTTAGATTTCTTATACCTAGGTTGTTCCTTGTGCCTAACAGCCTTATAATTCTTTACGAATCCTTCTTCTCTACTTTCTCTGTAATCCTCTCTGGATTTATTTAGTTTCTCTATTATTTTTCTTTTATTTTCTATAATTTCTAATTGATTTCTGAATCAATTGTTTCACCGGTGTATCCTTATTTGTTTTGTAAATTATTCTAAATTTTTCCGCAATTGTATTATGTAACCGTTCTATGTCCCCGTTACCTGTATGACTATTGGGTTTAGTAAGATGTAATTCTACATTTTCATTGTCTAGAAATTCTTTTATTCTAATGGCATTGAATTCGTTGTCTGCAATTATTTTTTTTGGTTTACCTATTTTAGCGAAATGGTCTTCTAATTGTTCGATGATTGTTACAGTTACAGCGAATTTAGAAAACTTATCCACTATTGTCAAAAAATGAAATCCTTTCATTACATACGTGTCTACATACACTACTTCATTCTTTCTTGATGGTGTTTCTGTCACTGCAAATTTTAATTTGACTGGATTTCTGTCATATTTTACCTCTTGACATACTTCACATTGATTAATGACTAATTGAATTAATTCCATCAATTTTGGATAGTAAATTTTATTCTTAATTTGATTATATGTTTCGCTTATGCCTGAATGAATACTTTCCCTAACGTGATAAAGAGAAATTTGTTTCACTGCCTCTACCTCTGCTTCTATATCTTGAGCCCTCATGGTACATTTAGCGAATTTTATTTGCTTATCATTTGAGAACAACTCTATTAATTTTTCTTGCACCACATTGTAACTATGTTCCAATAATTCTGAAAATATTCCTGTTTTTCCTTTTGTTATGTATTTTTTAAATATCTCTCCCATTTCATCAAAATCAGCTTCGGCTATAAAAATAATCCTTTTGCCGTGTAAAGTTTTCAGTTCTTCAACCTTGTTATTAGTTAAAATAATCTGGGTTTTATATTTATTGACTATTTCTTCCTTAATAAAAAAGTGATCCTGCAAATTTTCGTCTGCTGAATGTACTGTTGCCGTAGATACATTGTCATCTTCTAAGTTATTTACAAAATTTGATGCATTATCCCCTGTCTCCTTATCATTTAGTTTATCAACAATTTCCAGTCTACTTAGAAAATCTGCTACCTTATTTTCTTTGCCCTTTATGTAATCAATTTCAAAATCATACTCTCCTAGTTTAAGAAGCCATCTTTGATGCCTAGGTGACATGTCTTTTCCTCTGTATTTAGCATGCAAGAACTTAATTGGTTGATGATCCGTAAAAATCTTAAATTTCCTACCATAGAGATATGGTCTCAGATAGTTTACACTCCATAATATTGCTAGAAATTCTTTATCCGTTGCCGAATAATTTCTTTCATGATTGTTTAAAGTTCTGGATGCAAAACAAACCGGATGTCCTTCTTGTGAAAGGACAGCACCAATTGCGTAATTTGACGCATTAGTGGTTAGCGTAAATTGTTTATCAAAATTAGGATATTTTAATATAGGATGGGAGCTTATTAACAATTTTAGTTTTACGAAGGCCTCAATATAGGTAGGGTCTTTTGTATTAACTTTTACGCCTTTCTTTAAATATTTCGTAATTGGTTGCGCAACTTTGGCATAATCTTTCACGAACTTTCTGTAGTAACCTGTTAACCCTAAGAAACTTTTAATTTGGTTTTCTGTTCTTGGTATTTCTAACTCTTGAATAACCTTTATTTCATTTGGATTAGGTTTTAATCCTTCTTTTGTAAGAATATGACCCAAGAATTCGGTTTCTTTTTTCATAAAGTTACATTTATCTATTTGTATCTTTAAATTTGCTTCTTCCAATACTTTGGAAATGTCCGTTATTGCCTTTACGTATTCCTTTAGAGACGTACTAAATATTAGTATATCATCTAGGTATACTACACAGGTCCTGTTAATATAATCTCGTAATGTCTCATTCATCAGTGTTTTGAATGTTGCTGGTGCATTTTTCAGACCAAACGGCATTCTTATAAATTCATACAGTCCATGTGGGGTAACGAAAGCTGTTTTTTGTCTATCTTTTTCTCTAATTAAAATCTGATGATATCCTTTAGCTAAGTCTATGGTCGTAAAATATTGTGCACTTCCTAGTTTGTCCAGAATTGAATATATATTGGGCAGTGGGAATTTGTCATCTATCGTAATTTCGTTTAATTTTCTGTAGTCTACCACTAGTCTGTATTTTTGTTTTCCAGAATTATCCAATTTTTTAGGTACAACTATTAAAGGACTGGCATATCTGGAGCTACTTTTTCTAATTATCCCTTGTTCTTCCATCTCTTGAACTTGTTTTCTTACTTCGGCTTCATGTTGGGGTGGATATCTGTATAATTTAGCGTTAATTCGTTCATCTGTCGTTGTTTTAATTTCATGCTGTATTTTCATGGTGCTAGTCAATCTGTCCCCTTCTTTAAAAAACAATTTTCTAAACCTAATCAATATGTTTTTTATTTCTTTATATTCTTCTTTATTTAATTGATCTAGTTGGATTCTATTCCAATCAAATTCGGTTCCTTCCAATGTACATACTTGAAGGTTTTTATATGGATTTAATAAAAAGGATGTTATTTTATCATTAAATATTATATAACCATCTATTAAGTTTATTATTGTATTAAAACAATTTAATAGGTCGATTCCTATTATAAAACTATTTTCTTCCTTTTAATTCTGTCATTTTCCATTTAATCTTTGCATTTCCGGCCAGATTAAATTCATCAGGTGGGTCAGTTATTATTTCAAATCTAATTACATCTTTCTTTGTTATTGTGCTAAATTCAATGGGTCTTTCTAATATATTTCTTTTAAAGTCTTTTATATTACTGTCAATTAAACTTAGATTTGCTCCTGTGTCTATCAAAGCATTATATTTCCATTAATGGTAATTTTTATTTCTTTCCATTAATGGTAATTTTTATGATGGGTAAAAAGTCAGAGGCTGTTTTTGAAAAAAATGTTCCTCTTCGTTGTATTGTATCGTGTTATTAAATTCCATAGGTGCGTTTAGGTCTTGCCTAGGATGTTCAAAGCGATTTTGGCTGCAACATGGTCTAGGGTGTCCTACCTGCCCGACTTTCTGGGTATTGTTTGTATCATACATTTCTAAATTATTACAATATGTTTTTCTTTCTCTTATGTTATCATGGTCCTTGGGTTCGTTTAGGTTTTGCCTAGAATGTTTCAAGCGATTTTGGCTGTAACATGGTCTAGGGTGTCCTACCTGCCCGACCCTCTGGATATTATTATTATAGTATTTATTACCTTTCTCTATAGTGTCAACCTCCATGGGTTCAATTGCAACCTGCCTAAAGGGGTTCTGGCGATATTGGCCTGAATTTCCGAACCTATTAAAACTGTTAATCTTTCCTGCATTCAAATTATTATTTTGCCTATATTGCCCTGAATTATTTTGGTATTGAGGGTTCCTATTCCACTGTCCTCCCTGTGGTACATTCTTAATTCGATAATCAATATTTCTAGTTGTCAAATTTGCAGGTGCATTATTATATTGTTGTCTTTTATCCTGATACCTATTGTTCCCTACGTTAGTTCACCTATCCTCTTTTGTTTTAAATTTTCTGTATTCTGGCCTAATACAGCTGTCTTCGAATCTCCTACTTATCATTATTTTCAAAATATTATTTAACTGTCCTTCTTCATAAATTTAGTTTTTCCTTTATTGTGTTCACTAATAAACTGTCTATGTTACTAAGGTCAATGTAATGGTCACCTGTATAATATATTACTAATTCGTCCGACCTATATTTAATTTCTTGAATTTCTGTCAATAATTCATTAACATTATTTACCTTAAGATTTGATATCTTTCTGTAGAGTTGGTGTGGTTCAATATCAGGACGATACCGTAGTTTCAGCGTTTCCTTTATTAGTTGCCAGTTGTCTGGTTCGGGAATATTTATTATCACGTTCTTGGCTGGGCCTTGTATGGTTCTATAAAAAATGGCTTTTATGGCTTCTTTCCTTAATTCCTCATCTCTTATTGTTGATAGTAGGTACTCCACACTGCTCAGGAATGAATTGATTGTAATTTCTCCTGTACCCGTAAACACTGGTAGATATGCAACATTTTTGTGGATCCTGTCCAATTGATTATGTTGTGGTTGTTGACTTTGCAATTGTTGTTGTTGTCCGTCTTGCTGTTGTTGTTGCTGAAGTTGCTGTTGTTGCAACTCCACGTATGCGTTTCTCAGACGCTCTAGCTGGTGCTCCTTTCTGGCTAGTTCTTCCACTAGGTTCACTGGAGACATTTCTTGAGCCTGTTCGTCCATCCTTCTTTGTTTGTCGAAATATAGTTGTCTTTTGCTTTTTGAATACACTTTGAATGTATATATTTATTTATTTAGTGGTGTCCACTTTATTTTCTAAATTGTTCACTGCACTAAAGTTTATTTTATTTAGTGGCGTTCAATTTGTTTTCTAAATTGTTCACTGCACTAAAGCTTATTATATTTAGTGGCGTTCAATTTGTTTTCTAAATTGTTCACTGCACTAAAGTTTATTATATTTAGTGGCGTTCAATTTGTTTTCTAAATTGTTCACTGCACTAAAGTTTATTATATTCTGGAGGGTCCCGTAGGATTCGCAGAATTGATAATAAGTTCTATTAAACACTTTTTAAACGATTCGTATTACTGGATCCCTTTCACTTTTAAGGATCCTACCGACTGCGCCAATTTTATTATTTGTTCTTTTGGTTAATAAAAAAAAAACTTTTTTCTTTTGTATTTTAAAGACAAACTTTATTTATTTCGACTTTATTATGTGGTGGACGAACTAAGACTAATTTTACAATTTTCATACAGTCATAGTGTTAACTTGGTGTATTAGTAATTGTTGCATTAGCATAATTTTGATTGGCTAAAATTAATGCGAAATTTACAAAAAAATCTGATTACTGAAAAGAACTCAAAATTAACAACGTTCCATAAATTGCAAGATTGCAATTTCTTTTGGTAAAAACAAACGAAACAGAAAAAAACAGGAAATGCAATACTTTTGTTTGCACCAATTTTTATGGAGTTTATTGACTCTTTATTTCTTCAAATTTGCTTATGCAACAATTGTACAATTTACTTTATTTGCTTATTGCTTCTAGGAATTTATCAAATTTGTCAAATTGACCAGGGTTCGCATATGTAACTTCTCCCCCCTTTAGGTTAGAATTCTCCTGAATTCTGGCATTTAATTTTATTTTTATATGCTGATGTTTTATTAATACCGTGAAAATTATAATAACTATTACAATCACGATGATAATGTTACATCCATATGTCAATTTACTATGATATTCTAATTTCTTAATATTTCTTACATTATTTTTATTTCTTCAATTTGTTCAAATGACACTTTATGGGTAAAATTATAAATTGGGTTTATATTTTTCTTTATTTGTGTTTCTTTTGTATACTCTATAATGTTTGAAAAATAGTAGTCTTTAATTCTAATAGAACAGTTGTTAAAATCAATCAAATAGTTTCCATTCAAAACAATTTTTTTCAAAATTACAGGTTTCATTCATACTAATATTTACTGCGTTTTTAACTATAATTGTATCTAAGTCTAATTGTATGATTTCCAAATCTATATTTTTTATCATTTGACAATTATTTTTTATTAGACAATGTTTACTTAATTTTAAATCTTTTAGGTTTTTATTTTCTTGGAATGTGTATGTTTTATTTTCAAAATCAAAACATTGTTCTATGTTATAATCAATGTCCTTACTTTCATTGTTTGGTATTGGTACTATAGTTCTTAGTTCTACTATTACAAATTTCTTTGGTATTTTTACTCCAAAAATTAGGTATGAGTGATTAACGTATGCTGTTCCGAACTGAATATATTTTAATTTATTATAATCAATCTCATATTTTTTTATTTCTTCACTAGTTAAAATACTTGGGTGTACAATACCATATTTTGCAGAAATTACATTGTCTTGTAAATGGTCTATTTTATTTTTTATTAATTGTATATTAGTTAACTGTTCAAAGTATATATTTTTATTACTTTCTACTTCTAAAAATTTATTTATAGAATTTAATTCTTCTTCAAATCTTTTTCTATCGTTCTGTATAACAGTTTTTAAATGATTTAAGGTCGTGTTGAAATAATTATTGATTACTACTTGTTGGTTATTGTTTTCTTTAATCTCGTTAATATTAAAAAGGTGATTTTGTATAGTCTGTCTGTCCTCGTCGTCCATAGTTCCGAACAACCACTTCGACATACTTCCTATTCCGTTTATCAGTCCACGTCTTGTTCTCGTTTGTTTTGGTATTAAAGTCAATAATTTACTTTTAACATCTAACAATTCCGATTGCAGTAATTGTTTGTTTTTAATTTTTGATAAAATTATATTTTCTGTCATGTTGTCCAAAATGTTCTCGATTTCTTGTAAATTTATTATATGTATTATTATATCTGTTTCCTTAACTATTTCTTGTTTCTTCATGCAGATGTCTATAAATCCTGATTGTTCTGTGAGGAGTTTTGTTGTCAAAGTTCCCTTAGTTTGTGCTATCAGTAGGAATATTATCAATATTCTCCAAATCTGTAAATTTTAAAGGTCTTTTTATATTGCATGGATGTACTTTTCCTAATTTAGATTTCTTATACCTAGGTTGTTCCTTGTGCCTAACAGCCTTATAATTCTTTACGAATCCTTCTTCTCTACTTTCTCTGTAATCCTCTCTGGATTTATTTAGTTTCTCTATTATTTTTCTTTTATTTTCTATAATTTCTAATTGATTTCTGAATCAATTGTATCACCGGTGTATCCTTATTTGTTTTGTAAATTATTCTAAATTTTTCCGCAATTGTATTATGTAACCGTTCTATGTCCCCGTTACCTGTATGACTATTGGGTTTAGTAAGATGTAATTCTACATTTTCATTGTCTAGAAATTCTTTTATTCTAATGGCATTGAATTCGTTGTCTGCAATTATTTTTTTTGGTTTACCTATTTTAGCGAAATGGTCTTCTAATTGTTCGATGATTGTTACAGTGTTCCTATCATTCAATGGATATGCTGCCGCGAATTTAGAAAACTTATCCACTATTGTCAAAAAATGAAATCCTTTCATTACATACGTGTCTACATACACTACTTCATTCTTTCTTGATGGTGTTTCTGTCACTGCAAATTTTAATTTGACTGGATTTCTGTCATATTTTACCTCTTGACATACTTCACATTGATTAATGACTAATTGAATTAATTCCATCAATTTTGGATAGTAAATTTTATTCTTAATTTGATTATATGTTTCGCTTATGCCTGAATGAATACTTTCCCTAACGTGATAAAGAGAAATTTGTTTCACTGCCTCTACCTCTGCTTCTATATCTTGAGCCCTCATGGTACATTTAGCGAATTTTATTTGCTTATCATTTGAGAACAACTCTATTAATTTTTCTTGCACCACATTGTAACTATGTTCCAATAATTCTGAAAATATTCCTGTTTTTCCTTTTGTTATGTATTTTTTAAATATCTCTCCCATTTCATCAAAATCAGCTTCGGCTATAAAAATAATCCTTTTGCCGTGTAAAGTTTTCAGTTCTTCAACCTTGTTATTAGTTAAAATAATCTGGGTTTTATATTTATTGACTATTTCTTCCTTAATAAAAAAGTGATCCTGCAAATTTTCGTCTGCTGAATGAACTGTTGTTGTGTCGAAACTAGTGTGTTTTTACACGGTAGGGAAGTTACCCCCACGCACAACCCCCGAAACCGGGACGACCGGGTCCTGGTTTAGACCCCTGGACAGAGGGGATTCGCTGCACACTTTGGTTCACCTCTAAGCGGGTGCTGTAGGGGCTATCCAGGGGCGCCACGGGGAGGCAGTATGTCAGCTTGCTATAAACTTTGTTGGTTGAGGCCCAGGTTCACCACGGACTGTAGCGCCAAAAGAAGAAGAAGAATGAACTGTTGCCGTAGATACATTGTCATCTCCTAAGTTATTTACAAAATTTGATGCATTATCCCCTGTCTCCTTATCATTTAGTTTATCAACAATTTCCAGTCTACTTAGAAAATCTGCTACCTTATTTTCTTTGCCCTTTATGTAATCAATTTCAAAATCATACTCTCCTAGTTTAAGAAGCCATCTTTGATGCCTAGGTGACATGTCTTTTCCTCTGTATTTAGCATGCAAGAACTTAATTGGTTGATAATCCGTAAAAATCTTAAATTTCCTACCATAGAGATATGGTCTCAGATAGTTTACACTCCATAATATTGCTAGAAATTCTTTATCCGTTGCCGAATAATTTCTTTCATGATTGTTTAAAGTTCTGGATGCAAAATAAACCGGATGTCCTTCTTGTGAAAGGACAGCACCAATTGCGTAATTTGACGCATCAGTGGTTAGCGTAAATTGTTTATCAAAATTAGGATATTTTAATATAGGATGAGAGCTTATTAACAATTTTAGTTTTTCGAAGGCCTCAATATAGGTAGGGTCTTTTGTATTAAGTTTTACGCCTTTCTTTAAATATTTCGTAATTGGTTGCGCAACTTTGGCATAATCTTTCACGAACTTTCTGTAGTAACCTGTTAACCCTAAGAAACTTTTAATTTGTTTTTCTGTTCTTGGTATTTCTAACTCTTGAATAACCTTTATTTCATTTGGATTAGGTTTTAATCCTTCTTTTGTAAGAATATGACCCAAGAATTCGGTTTCTTTTTTCATAAAGTTACATTTATCTATTTGTATCTTTAAATTTGCTTCTTCCAATACTTTGGAAATGTCCGTTATTGCCTTTACGTATTCCTTTAGAGACGTACTAAATATTAGTATATCATCTAGGTATACTACACAGGTCCTGTTAATATAATCTCGTAATGTCTCATTCATCAGTCTTTGGAATGTTGCTGGTGCATTTTTCAGACCAAACGGCATTCTTATAAATTCATACAGTCCATGTGGGGTAACGAAAGCTGTTTTTTGTCTATCTTTTTCTCTAATTAAAATCTGATGATATCCTTTAGCTAAGTCTGTTGTCGTAAAATATTGTGCCCTTCCTAGTTTGTCCAGAATTGAATATATATTGGGCAGTGGGAATTTGTCATCTATCGTAATTTCGTTTAATTTTCTGTAGTCTACCACTAGTCTGTATTTTTGTTTTCCAGAATTATCCAATTTTTTAGGTACAACTATTAAAGGACTGGCATATCTGGAGCTACTTTTACTAATTATCCCTTGTTCTTCCATCTCTTGAACTTGTTTTCTTACTTCGGCTTCATGTTGGGGTGGATATCTGTATAATTTAGCGTTAATTTGTTCATCTGTCGTTGTTTTAATTTCATGCTGTATTTTCATGGTGCTAGTCAATCTGTCCCCTTCTTTAAAAACAATTTTCTAAACCTAATCAATATGTTTTTTATTTCTTTATATTCTTCTTTATTTAATTGATCTAGTTGGATTCTATTCCAATCAAATTCGGTTCCTTCCAATGTACATACTTGAAGGTTTTTATATGGATTTAATAAAAAGGATGTTATTTTATCATTAAATATTATATAACCATCTATTAAGTTTATTATTGTATTAAAACAATTTAATAGGTCGATTCCTATTATAAAACTATATTTTCTTCCTTTTAATTCTGTCATTTTCCATTTAATCTTTGCATTTCCGGCCAGATTAAATTCATCAGGTGGGTCAGTTATTATTTCAAATCTAATTACATCTTTCTTTGTTATTGTGCTAAATTCAATGGGTCTTTCTAATATATTTCTTTTAAAGTCTTTTATATTACTGTCAATTAAACTTAGATTTGCTCCTGTGTCTATCAAAGCATTATATTTCCATTAATGGTAATTTTTATTTCTTTCCATTAATGGTAATTTTTATGATGGGTAAAAAGTCAGAGGCTGTTTTTGAAAAAAATTTTCCTCTTCGTTGTATTGTATCGTGTTATTAAATTCCATAGGTGCGTTTAGGTCTTGCCTAGGATGTTCCAAGCGATTTTGGCTGCAACATGGTCTAGGGTGTCCTACCTGCCCGACTTTCTGGGTATTGTTTGTATCATACATTTCTAAATTATTACAATATGTTTTTCTTTCTCTTATGTTATCATGGTCCTTGGGTTCGTTTAGGTTTTGCCTAGGATGTTTCAAGCGATTTTGGCTGTAACATGGTCTAGGGTGTCCTACCTGCCCGACCCTCTGGATATTATTATTATAGTATTTATTACCTTTCTCTATAGTGTCAACCTCCATGGGTTCAATTGCAACCTGCCTAAAGGGGTTCTGGCGATATTGGCCTGAATTTCCGAACC
Source organism: Epicampocera succincta (assembly GCA_932526305.1). Classification (NCBI taxonomy): domain Eukaryota; kingdom Metazoa; phylum Arthropoda; class Insecta; order Diptera; family Tachinidae; genus Epicampocera; species Epicampocera succincta. Next base: position 9,587,913 of record OW052039.1, on the reverse strand, counting down.
TATTAAAACTGTTAATCCTTCCTGCATTCAAATTATTATTTTGCCTATATTGCCCTGAATTATTTTGGTATTGAGGGTTCCTATTCCACTGTCCTCCCTGTGGTACATTATTAATTCGATAATCAATATTTCTAGTTCTCAAATTTGCAGGTGCATTATTATATTGTTGTCTTTTATCCTGATACCTATTGTTCCCTACGTTAGTTCACCTATCCTCTTTTGTTTTAAATTTTCTGTATTCTGGCCTAATACAGCTGTCTTCGAATCTCCTACTTATCATTATTTTCAAAATATTATTTAACTGTCCTTCTTCATAAATTTTGTTTTTCCTTTATTGTGTTCACTAATAAACTGTCTATGTTACTAAGGTCAATGTAATGGTCACCTGTATAATATATTACTAATTCGTCCGACCTATATTTAATTTCTTGAATTTCTGTCAATAATTCATTAACATTATTTACATTAAGATTTGATATCTTTCTGTAGAGTTGGTGTGGTTCAATATCAGGACGATACCGTAGTTTCAGCGTTTCCTTTATTAGTTGCCAGTTGTCTGGTTCCGGAATATTTATTATCACGTTCTTGGCTGGGCCTTGTATGGTTCTATAAAAAATGGCTTTTATGGCTTCTTTCCTTAATTCCTCATCTCTTATTGTTGATAGTAGGTACTCCACACTGCTCAGGAATGAATTGATTGTAATTTCTCCTGTACCCGTAAACAATGGTAGATATGCAACATTTTTATGGATCCTGTCCAATTGATTATGTTGTGGTTGTTGACTTTGCAATTGCTGCCATTGTTGTTGTTGTCCGTCTTGCTGTTGTTGTTGCAACTCCACGTATGCGTTTCTCAGACGCTCTAGCTGGTGCTCCTTTCTGGCTAGTTCTTCCACTAGGTTCACTGGCGACATTTCTTGAGCCTGTTCGTCCATCCTTCTTTGTTTGTCGAAATATAGTTGTCTTTTGCTTTTTGAATACACTTTGAATGTATATATTTATTTATTTAGTGGTGTCCACTTTATTTTCTAAATTGTTCACTGCACTAAAGTTTATTTTATTTAGTGGCGTTCAATTTGTTTTCTAAATTGTTCAGTGCACTAAAGTTTATTATATTTAGTGGCGTTCAATTTGTTTTCTAAATTGTTCACTGCACTAAAGTTTATTATATTTAGTGGCGTTCAATTTGTTTTCTAAATTGTTCACTGCACTAAAGTTTATTATATTCTGGAGGGTCCCGTAGGATTCGCAGAATTGATAATAAGTTCTATTAAACACTTTTTAAACGATTCGTATTACTGGATCCCTTTCACTTCTAAGGATCCTACCGACTGCGCCAATTTTATTATTTGTTCTTTTGGTTAATAAAAAAAAACTTTTTTCTTTTGTATTTTAAAGACAAACTTTATTTATTTCGACTTTATTATGTGGTGGACGAACTAAGACTAATTTTACAATTTTCATACAGTCATAGTGTTAACTTGGTTTATTAGTAATTGTTGCATTAGCATAATTTTGATTGGCTAAAATTAATGCGAAATTTACAAAAAAATCTGATTACTGAAAAGAACTCAAAATTAACAACGTTCCATAAATTGCAAGATTGCAATTTCTTTTGGTAAAAACAAACGAAACAGAAAAAAACAGGAAATGCAGTAAAATGCAATACTTTTATTTGCACCAATTTTTATGGAGTTTATTGACTCTTTATTTCTTCAAATTTGCGTATGCAACAATTGTACAATTTACTTTATTTGCTTATTGCTTCTAGGAATTTATCAAATTTGTCAAATTGACCAGGGTTCGCATATGTAACTTCTCCCCCCTTTAGGTTAGAATTCTCCTGAATTCTGGCATTTAATTTTATTTTTATATGCTGATGTTTTATTAATACCGTGAAAATTATAATAAATATTACAATCACGATGATAATGTTACATCCATATGTCAATTTACTATGATATTCTAATTTCTTAATATTTCTTACATTATTTTGATGTTCTTCTTCAATTTGTTCAAATGACACTTTATGGGTAAAATTATAAATTGGGTTTATATTTTTCTTTATTTGTGTTTCTTTTGTATACTCTATAATGTTTGAAAAATAGTAGTCTTTAATTCTAATAGAACAGTTGTTAAAATCAATCAAATAGATTCCATTCAAAACAATTTTTTTCAAAATTACAGGTTTCATTCATACTAATATTTACTGCGTTTTTAACTATAATTGTATCTAAGTCTAATTGTATGATTTCCAAATCTATATTTTTTATCATTTGACAATTATTTTTTATTAGACAATGTTTACTTAATTTTAAATCTTTTAGGTTTTTATTTTCTTGGAATGTGTATGTTTTATTTTCAAAATCAAAACATTGTTCTATGTTATAATCAATGTCCTTACTTTCATTGTTTGGTATTGGTACTATAGTTCTTAGTTCTACTATTACAAATTTCTTTGGTATTTTTACTCCAAAAATTAGGTATGAGTGATTAACGTATGCTGTTCCGAACTGAATATATTTTAATTTATTATAATCAATCTCATATTTTTTTATTTCTTCACTAGCTAAAATACTCGGGTGTACAATACCATATTTTGCAGAAATTACATTATCTTGTAAATGGTCTATTTTATTTTTTATTAATTGTATATTAGTTAACTGTTCAAAGTATATATTTTTATTACTTTCTACTTCTAAAAATTTATTTATAGAATTTAATTCTTCTTAAATTCTCTTTCTATCGTTCTGTATAACAGTTTTTAAATGCTTTAAGGTCGTGTTGAAATAATTATTGATTACTACTTGTTGGTTATTGTTTTCTTTAATCTCGTTAATATTAAAAAGGTGATTTTGTATAGTCTGTCTGTCCTCGTCGTCCATAGTTCCGAACAACCACTTCGACATACTTCCTATTCCGTTTATCAGTCCACGTCTTGTTCTCGTTTGTTTTGGTATTAAAGTCAATAATTTACTTTTAACATCTAACAATTCCGATTGCAGTAATTGTTTGTTTTTAATTTTTGATAAAATTATATTTTCTGTCATGTTGTCCAAAATGTTCTCGATTTCTTGTAAATTTATTATATGTATTATTATATCTGTTTCCTTAACTATTTCTTGTCTCTTCATGCAGATGTCTATAAATCCTGATTGTTCTGTGAGGAGTTTTGTTGTCAAAGTTCCCTTAGTTTGTGCTATCAGTAGGAATATTATCAATATTCTCCAAATCTGTAAATTTTAAAGGTCTTTTTATATTGCATGGATGTACTTTTCCTAATTTAGATTTCTTATACCTAGGTTGTTCCTTGTGCTTAACAGCCTTATAATTCTTTACGAATCCTTCTTCTCTACTTTCTCTGTAATCCTCTCTGGATTTATTTAGTTTCTCTATTATTTTTCTTTTATTTTCTATAATTTCTAATTGATTTCTGAATCAATTGTTTCACCGGTGTATCCTTATTTGTTTTGTAAATTATTCTAAATTTTTCCGCAATTGTATTATGTAACCGTTCTATGTCCCCGTTACCTGTATGACTATTGGGTTTAGTAAGAAGTAATTCTACATTTTCATTGTCTAGAAATTCTTTTATTCTAATGGCATTGAATTCGTTGTCTGCAATTATTTTTTTTTGGTTTACCTATTTTAGCGAAATGGTCTTCTAATTGTTCGATGATTGTTACAGTTACAGCGAATTTAGAAAACTTATCCACTATTGTCAAAAAATGAAATCCTTTCATTACATACGTGTCTACATACACTACTTCATTCTTTCTTGATGGTGTTTCTGTCACTGCAAATTTTAATTTGACTGGATTTCTGTCATATTTTACCTCTTGACATACTTCACATTGATTAATGACTAATTGAATTAATTCCATCAATTTTGGATAGTAAATTTTATTCTTAATTTGATTATATGTTTCGCTTATGCCTGAATGAATACTTTCCCTAACGTGATAAAGAGAAATTTGTTTCACTGCCTCTACCTCTGCTTCTATATCTTGAGCCCTCATGGTACATTTAGCGAATTTTATTTGCTTATCATTTGAGAACAACTCTATTAATTTTTCTTGCACCACATTGTAACTATGTTCCAATAATTCTGAAAATATTCCTGTTTTTCCTTTTGTTATGTATTTTTTAAATATCTCTCCCATTTCATCAAAATCAGCTTCGGCTATAAAAATAATCCTTTTGCCGTGTAAAGTTTTCAGTTCTTCAACCTTGTTATTAGTTAAAATAATCTGGGTTTTATATTTATTGACTATTTCTTCCTTAATAAAAAAGTGATCCTGCAAATTTTCGTCTGCTGAATGAACTGTTGTTGTGTCGAAACTAGTGTGTTTTTACACGGTAGGGAAGTTACCCCCACGCACAACCCCCGAAACCTGGACGACCGGGTCCTGGTTTAGACCCCTGGACAGAGGGGATTCGCTGCACACTTTGGTTCACCTCTAAGCGGGTGCTGTAGGGGCTATCCAGGGGCGCCACGGGGAGGCAGTATGTCAGCTTGCTATAAACTTTGTTGGTTGAGGCCCAGGTTCACCACGGACTGTAGCGCCAAAAGAAGAAGAAGAATGAACTGTTGCCGTAGATACATTGTCATCTCCTAAGTTATTTACAAAATTTGATGCATTATCCCCTGTCTCCTTATCATTTAGTTTATCAACAATTTCCAGTCTACTTAGAAAATCTGCTACCTTATTTTCTTTGCCCTTTATGTAATCAATTTCAAAATCATACTCTCCTAGTTTAAGAAGCCATCTTTGATGCCTAGGTGACATGTCTTTTCCTCTGTATTTAGCATGCAAGAACTTAATTGGTTGATAATCCGTAAAAATCTTAAATTTCCTACCATAGAGATATGGTCTCAGATAGTTTACACTCCATAATATTGCTAGAAATTCTTTATCCGTTGCCGAATAATTTCTTTCATGATTGTTTAAAGTTCTGGATGCAAAATAAACCGGATGTCCTTCTTGTGAAAGGACAGCACCAATTGCGTAATTTGACGCATCAGTGGTTAGCGTAAATTGTTTATCAAAATTAGGATATTTTAATATAGGATGAGAGCTTATTAACAATTTTAGTTTTTCGAAGGCCTCAATATAGGTAGGGTCTTTTGTATTAAGTTTTACGCCTTTCTTTAAATATTTCGTAATTGGTTGCGCAACTTTGGCATAATCTTTCACGAACTTTCTGTAGTAACCTGTTAACCCTAAGAAACTTTTAATTTGTTTTTCTGTTCTTGGTATTTCTAACTCTTGAATAACCTTTATTTCATTTGGATTAGGTTTTAATCCTTCTTTTGTAAGAATATGACCCAAGAATTCGGTTTCTTTTTTCATAAAGTTACATTTATCTATTTGTATCTTTAAATTTGCTTCTTCCAATACTTTGGAAATGTCCGTTATTGCCTTTACGTATTCCTTTAGAGACGTACTAAATATTAGTATATCATCTAGGTATACTACACAGGTCCTGTTAATATAATCTCGTAATGTCTCATTCATCAGTCTTTGGAATGTTGCTGGTGCATTTTTCAGACCAAACGGCATTCTTATAAATTCATACAGTCCATGTGGGGTAACGAAAGCTGTTTTTTGTCTATCTTTTTCTCTAATTAAAATCTGATGATATCCTTTAGCTAAGTCTGTTGTCGTAAAATATTGTGCCCTTCCTAGTTTGTCCAGAATTGAATATATATTGGGCAGTGGGAATTTGTCATCTATCGTAATTTCGTTTAATTTTCTGTAGTCTACCACTAGTCTGTATTTTTGTTTTCCAGAATTATCCAATTTTTTAGGTACAACTATTAAAGGACTGGCATATCTGGAGCTACTTTTTCTAATTATCCCTTGTTCTTCCATCTCTTGAACTTGTTTTCTTACTTCGGCTTCATGTTGGGGTGGATATCTGTATAATTTAGCGTTAATTTGTTCATCTGTCGTTGTTTTAATTTGTTATTTAATGTAATTTAATGCTGTATTTTCATGGTGCTAGTCAATCTGTCCCCTTCTTTAAAAAACAATTTTCTAAACCTAATCAATATGTTTTTTAATTCTTTATATTCTTCTTTATTTAATTGATCTAGTTGGATTCTATTCCAATCAAATTCGGTTCCTTCCAATGTACATACTTGAAGGTTTTTATATGGATTTAATAAAAAGGATGTTATTTTATCATTAAATATTATATAACTATCTATTAAGTTTATTATTGTATTAAAACAATTTAATAGGTCGATTCCTATTATAAAACTATATTTTCCTCCTTTTAATTCTGTCATTTTCCATTTAATCTTTGCATTTCCGGCCAGATTAAATTCATCAGGTGGGTCAGTTATTATTTCAAATCTAATTACATCTTTCTTTGTTATTGTGCTAAATTCAATGGGTCTTTCTAATATATTTCTTTTAAAGTCTTTTATATTACTGTCAATTAAACTTAGATTTGCTCCTGTGTCTATCAAAGCATTATATTTCCATTAATGGTAATTTTTATTTCTTTCCATTAATGATAATTTTTATTTCTTTCCATTAATGGTAATTTTTATGATGGGTAAAAAGTCAGAGGCTGTTTTTGAAAAAAATTTTCCTCTTCGTTGTATTGTATCGTGTTATTAAATTCCATAGGTGCGTTTAGGTCTTGCCTAGGATGTTCCAAGCGATTTTGGCTGCAACATGGTCTAGGGTGTCCTACCTGCCCGACTTTCTGGGTATTGTTTGTATCATACATTTCTAAATTATTATAATATGTTTTTCTTTCTCTTATGTTATCATGGTCCTTGGGTTCGTTTAGGTTTTGCCTAGGATGTTTCAAGCGATTTTGGCTGTAACATGGTCTAGGGTGTCCTACCTGCCCGACCCTCTGGATATTATTATTATAGTATTTATTACCTTTCTCTATAGTGTCAACCTCCATGGGTTCAACTGCAACCTGCCTAAAGGGGTTCTGGCGATATTGGCCTGAATTTCCGAACCTATTAAAACTGTTAATCCTTCCTGCATTCAAATTATTATTTTGCCTATATTGCCCTGAATTATTTTGGTATTGAGAGTTCCTATTCCACTGTCCTCCCTGTGGTACATTATTAATTCGATAATCAATATTTCTAGTTCTCAAATTTGCAGGTGCATTATTATATTGTTGTCTTTTATCCTGATACCTATTGTTCCCTACGTTAGTTCACCTATCCTCTTTTGTTTTAAATTTTCTGTATTCTGGCCTAATACAGCTGTCTTCGAATCTCCTACTTATCATTATTTTCAAAATATTATTTAACTTTCCTTCTTCATAAATTTTGTTTTTCCTTTATTGTGTTCACTAATAAACTGTCTATGTTACTAAGGTCAATGTAATGGTCACCTGTATAATATATTACTAATTCGTCCGACCTATATTTAATTTCTTGAATTTCTGTCAATAATTCATTAACATTATTTACCTTAAGATTTGATATCTTTCTGTAGAGTTGGTGTGGTTCAATATCAGGACGATACCGTAGTTTCAGCGTTTTCTTTATTAGTTGCCAGTTGTCTGGTTCCGGAATATTTATTATCACGTTCTTGGCTGGGCCTTGTATGGTTCTATAAAAAATGGCTTTTATGGCTTCTTTCCTTAATTCCTCATCTCTTATTGTTGATAGTAGGTACTCCACACTGCACAGGAATGAATTGATTGTAATTTCTCCTGTACCCGTAAACACTGGTAGATATGCAACATTTTTGTGGATCCTGTCCAATTGATTATGTTGTGGTTGTTGACTTTGCAATTGTTGCCATTGTTGTTGTTGTCCGTCTTGCTGTTGTTGTTGCTGAAGTTGCTGTTGTTGCAACTCCACGTATGCGTTTCTCAGACGCTCTAGCTGGTGCTCCTTTCTGGATAGTTCTTCCACTAGGTTCACTGGAGACATTTCTTGAGCCTGTTCGTCCATCCTTCTTTGTTTGTCGAAATATAGTTGTCTTTTGCTTTTTGAATACACTTTGAATGTATATATTTATTTATTTAGTGGTGTCCACTTTATTTTCTAAATTGTTCACTGCACTAAAGTTTATTTTATTTAGTGGCGTTCAATTTGTTTTCTAAATTGTTCACTGCACTAAAGTTTATTATATTTAGTGGCGTTCAATTTGTTTTCTAAATTGTTCACTGCACTAAAGTTTATTATATTTAGTGGCGTTCAATTTGTTTTCTAAATTGTTCACTGCACTAAAGTTTATTATATTCTGGAGGGTCCCGTAGGATTCGCAGAATTGATAATAAGTTCTATTAAACACTTTTTAAACGATTCGTATTACTGGATCCCTTTCACTTCTAAGGATCCTACCGACTGCGCCAATTTTATTATTTGTTCTTTTGGTTAATAAAAAAAAAACTTTTTTCTTTTGTATTTTAAAGACAAACTTTATTTATTTCGACTTTATTATGTGGTGGACGAACTAAGACTAATTTTACAATTTTCATACAGTCATAGTGTTAACTTGGTTTATTAGTAATTGTTGCATTAGCATAATTTTGATTGGCTAAAATTAATGCGAAATTTACAAAAAAATCTGATTACTGAAAAGAACTCAAAATTAACAACGTTCCATAAATTGCAAGATTGCAATTTCTTTTGGTAAAAACAAACGAAACAGAAAAAAACAGGAAATTCAGTAAAATGCAATACTTTTGTTTGCACCAATTTTTATGGAGTTTATTGACTCTTTATTTCTTCAAATTTGCTTATGCAACAATTGTACAATTTATTTTATTTGCTTATTGCTTCTAGGAATTTATCAAATTTGTCAAATTGACCAGGGTTCGCATATGTAACTTCTCCCCCCTTTAGGTTAGAAATCTCCTGAATTCTGGCATTTAATTTTATTTTTATATGCTGATGTTTTATTAATACCGTGAAAATTATAATAACTATTACAATCACGATGATAATGTTACATCCATATGTCAATTTACTATGATATTCTAATTTCTTAATATTTCTTACATTATTTTGATGTTCTTCTTCAATTTGTTCAAATGACACTTTATGGGTAAAATTATAAATTGGGTTAATATTTTTCTTTATTTGTGTTTCTTTTGTATACTCTATAATGTTTGAAAAATAGTAGTCTTTAATTCTAATAGAACAGTTGTTAAAATCAATCAAATAGTTTCCATTCAAAACAATTTTTTTCAAAATTACAGGTTTCATTCATACTAATATTTACTGCGTTTTTAACTATAATTGTATGTAAGTCTAATTGTATGATTTCCAAATCTATATTTTTTATCATTTGACAATTATTTTTTATTAGACAATGTTTACTTAATTTTAAATCTTTTAGGTTTTTATTTTCTTGGAATGTGTATGTTTTATTTTCAAAATCAAAACATTGTTCTATGTTATAATCAATGTCCTTACTTTCATTGTTTGGTATTGGTACTATAGTTCTTAGTTCTACTATTACAAATTTCTTTGGTATTTTTACTCCAAAAATTAGGTATGAGTGATTAACGTATGCTGTTCCGAACTGAATATATTTTAATTTATTATAATCAATCTCATATTTTTTTATTTCTTCACTAGTTAAAATACTCGGGTGTACAATACCATATTTTGCAGAAATTACATTATCTTGTAAATGGTCTATTTTATTTTTTATTAATTGTATATTAGTTAACTCTTCAAAGTATATATTTTTATTACTTTCTACTTCTAAAAATTTATTTATAGAATTTAATTCTTCTTCAATTCTCTTTCTATCGTTCTGTATAACAGTTTTTAAATGATTTAAGGTCGTGTTGAAATAATTATTGATTACTACTTGTTGGTTATTGTTTTCTTTAATCTCGTTAATATTAAAAAGGTGATTTTGTATAGTCTGTCTGTCCTCGTCGTCCATAGTTCCGAACAACTACTTCGACATACTTCCTATTCCGTTTATCAGTCCACGTCTTGTTCTCGTTTGTTTTGGTATTAAAGTCAATAATTTACTTTTAACATCTAACAATTCCGATTGCAGTAATTGTTTGTTTTTAATTTTTGATAAAATTATATTTTCTGTCATGTTGTCCAAAATGTTCTCGATTTCTTGTAAATTTATTATATGTATTATTATATCTGTTTCCTTAACTATTTCTTGTTTCTTCATGCAGATGTCTATAAATCCTGATTGTTCTGTGAGGAGTTTTGTTGTCAAAGTTCCCTTAGTTTGTGCTATCAGTAGGAATATTATCAATATTCTCCAAATCTGTAAATTTTAAAGGTCTTTTTATATTGCATGGATGTACTTTTCCTAATTTAGATTTCTTATACCTAGGTTGTTCCTTGTGCTTAACAGCCTTATAATTCTTTACGAATCCTTCTTCTCTACTTTCTCTGTAATCCTCTCTGGATTTATTTAGTTTCTCTATTATTTTTCTTTTATTTTCTATAATTTCTAATTGATTTCTGAATCAATTGTTTCACCGGTGTATCCTTATTTGTTTTGTAAATTATTCTAAATTTTTCCGCAATTGTATTATGTAACCGTTCTATGTCCCCGTTACCTGTATGACTATTGGGTTTAGTAAGAAGTAATTCTACATTTTCATTGTCTAGAAATTCTTTTATTCTAATGGCATTGAATTCGTTGTCTGCAATTATTTTTTTGGTTTACCTATTTAGCGAAATGGTCTTCTAATTCTTCGATGATTGTTACAGTTACAGCGAATTTAGAAAACTTATCCACTATTGTCAAAAAATGAAATCCTTTCATTACATACGTGTCTACATACACTACTTCATTCTTTCTTGATGGTGTTTCTGTCACTGCAAATTTTAATTTGACTGGATTTCTGTCATATTTTACCTCTTCACATACTTCACATTGATTAATGACTAATTGAATTAATTTGATTATATGTTTCGCTTATGCCTGAATGAATACTTTCCCTAACGTGATAAAGAGAAATTTGTTTCACTGCCTCTACCTCTGCTTCTATATCTTGAGCCCTCATGGTACATTTAGCGAATTTTATTTGCTTATCATTTGAGAACAACTCTATTAATTTTTCTTGCACCACATTGTAACTATGTTCCAATAATTCTGAAAATATTCCTGTTTTTCCTTTTGTTATGTATTTTTTAAATATCTCTCCCATTTCATCAAAATCAGCTTCGGCTATAAAAATAATCCTTTTGCCGTGTAAAGTTTTCAGTTCTTCAACCTTGTTATTAGTTAAAATAATCTGGGTTTTATATTTATTGACTATTTCTTCCTTAATAAAAAAGTGATCCTGCAAATTTTCCTCTGCTGAATGAACTGTTGCCGTAGATACATTGTCATCTTCTAAGTTATTTACAAAATTTGATGCATTATCCACTGTCTCCTTATCATTTAGTTTATCAACAATTTCCAGTCTACTTAGAAAATTTGCTACCTTATTTTCTTTGCCCTTTATGTAATCAATTTCAAAATCATACTCTCCTAGTTTAAGAAGCCATCTTTGATGCCTAGGTGACATGTCTTTTCCTCTGTATTTAGCATGCAAGAACTTAATTGGTTGATAATCCGTAAAAATCTTAAATTTCCTACCATAGAGATATGGTCTCAGATAGTTTACACTCCATAATATTGCTAGAAATTCTTTATCCGTTGCCGAATAATTTCTTTCATGATTGTTTAAAGTTCTGGATGCAAAATAAACCGGATGTCCTTCTTGTGAAAGGACAGCACCAATTGCGTAATTTGACGCATCAGTGGTTAGCGTAAATTGTTTATCAAAATTAGGATATTTTAATATAGGATGAGAGCTTATTAACAATTTTAGTTTTTCGCAGGCCTCAATATAGGTAGGGTCTTTTGTATTAATTTTTACGCCTTTCTTTAAATATTTCGTAATTGGTTGCGCAACTTTGGCATAATCTTTCACGAACTTTCTGTAGTAACCTGTTAACCCTAAGAAACTTTTAATTTGTTTTTCTGTTCTTGGTATTTCTAACTCTTGAATAACCTTTATTTCATTTGGATTAGGTTTTAATCCTTCTTTTGTAAGAATATGACCCAAGAATTCGGTTTCTTTTTTCATAAAGTTACATTTATCTATTTGTATCTTTAAATTTGCTTCTTCCAATACTTTGGAAATGTCCGTTATTGCCTTTACGTATTCCTTTAGAGACGTACTAAATATTAGTATATCATCTAGGTATACTACACAGGTCCTGTTAATATAATCTCGTAATGTCTCATTCATCAGTCTTTGGAATGTTGCTGGTGCATTTTTCAGACCAAACGGCATTCTTATAAATTCATACAGTCCATGTGGGGTAACGAAAGCTGTTTTTTGTCTATCTTTTTCTTTCATTAAAATCTGATGATATCCTTTAGCTAAGTCTATGGTCGTAAAATATTGTGCACTTCCTAGTTTGTCCAGAATTGAATATATATTGGGCAGTGGGAATTTGTCATCTATCATAATTTCGTTTAATTTTCTGTAGTCTACCACTAGTCTGTATTTTTGTTTTCCAGAATTATCCAATTTTTTAGGTACAACTATTAAAGGACTGGCATATCTGGAGCTACTTTTTCTAATTATCCCTTGTTCTTCCATCTCTTGAACTTGTTTTCTTACTTCGGCTTCATGTTGGGGTGGATATCTGTATAATTTAGCGTCGTTGTTTTAATTGCATGCTGTATTTTCATGGTGCTAGTCAATCTGTCCCCTTCTTTAAAAAACAATTTTCTAAACCTAATCAATATGTTTTTTAATTCTTTATATTCTTCTTTATTTAATTGATCTAGTTGGATTCTATTCCAATCAAATTCGGTTCCTTCCAATGTACATACTTGAAGGTTTTTATATGGATTTAATAAAAAGGATGTTATTTTATCATTAAATATTATATAACCATCTATTAAGTTTATTATTGTATTAAAACAATTTAATAGGTCGATTCCTATTATAAAACTATATTTTCTTCCTTTTAATTCTGTCATTTTCCATTTAATCTTTGCATTTCCGGCCAGATTAAATTCATCAGGTGGGTCAGTTATTATTTCAAATCTAATTACATCTTTCTTTGTTATTGTGCTAAATTCAATGGGTCTTTCTAATATATTTCTTTTAAAGTCTTTTATATTACTGTCAATTAAACTTAGATTTGCTCCTGTGTCTATCAAAGCATTATATTTCTTTCCATTAATGGTAATTTTTATGATGGGTAAAAAGTCAGAGGCTGTTTTTGAAAAAAATTTTCCTCTTCGTTGTATTGTATCGTGTTATTAAATTCCATAGGTGCGTTTAGGTCTTGCCTAGGATGTTCCAAGCGATTTTGGCTGCAACATGGTCTAGGGTGTCCTACCTGCCCGACTTTCTGGGTATTGTTTGTATCATACATTTCTAAATTATTACAATATGTTTTTCTTTCTCTTATGTTATCATGGTCTTTGGGTTCGTTTAGGTTTTGCCTAGGATGTTTCAAGCGATTTTGGCTGTAACATGGTCTAGGGTGTCCTACCTGCCCGACCCTCTGGATATTATTATTATAGTATTTATTACCTTTCTCTACAGTGTCAACCTCCATGGGTTCAATTGCAACCTGCCTAAAGGGGTTCTGGCGATATTGGCCTGAATTTCCGAACCTATTAAAACTGTTAATCCTTCCTGCATTCAAATTATTATTTTGCCTATATTGCCCTGAATTATTTTGGTATTGAGGGTTCCTATTCCACTGTCCTCCCTATGGTACGTTATTAATTCGATAATCAATATTTCTAGTTCTCAAATTTGCAGGTGCATTATTATATTGTTGTCTTTTATCCTGATACCTATTGTTCCCTACGTTAGTTCACCTATCCTCTTTTGTTTTATTTTTTCTGTATTCTGGCCTAATACAGCTGTCTTCGAATCTCCTACTTATCATTATTTTCAAAATATTATTTAACTGTCCTTCTTCATAAATTTTGTTTTTCCTTTATTGTGTTCACTAATAAACTGTTTATGTTACTAAGGTCAATGTAATGGTCACCTGTATAATATATTACTAATTCGTCCGACCTATATTTAATTTCTTGAATTTCTGTCAATAATTCATTAACATTATTTACCTTATGATTTGATATCTTTCTGTAGAGTTGGTGTGGTTCCATATCAGGACGATACCGTAGTTTCAGCGTTTCCTTTATTAGTTGCCAGTTGTCTGGTTCCGGAATATTTATTATCACGTTCTTGGCTGGGCCTTGTATGGTTCTATAAAAAATGGCTTTTATGGCTTCTTTCCTTAATTCCTCATCTCTTATTGTTGATAGTAGGTACTCCACACTGCACAGGAATGAATTGATTGTAATTTCTCCTGTACCCGTAAACACTGGTAGATATCCAACATTTTTGTGGATCCTGTCCAATTGATTATGTTGTGGTTGTTGACTTTGCAATTGTTGCCATTGTTGTTGTTGTCCGTCTTGCTGTTGTTGTTGCTGAAGTTGCTGTTGCTGTTGTTGCAACTCCACGTATGCGTTTCTCAGACGCTCTAGCTGGTGTTCCTTTCTGGCTAGTTCTTCCACTAGGTTCACTGGAGACATTTCTTGAGCCTGTTCGTCCATTCTTCTTTGTTTGTCGAAATATAGTTGTCTTTTGCTTTTTGAATACACTTTGAATGTATATATTTATTTATTTAGTGGTGTCCACTTTATTTTCTAAATTGTTCACTGCACTAAAGTTTATTTTATTTAGTGGCGTTCAATTTGTTTTCTAAATTGTTCACTGCACTAAAGTTTATTATATTTAGTGGCGTTCAATTTGTTTTCTAAATTGTTCACTGCACTAAAGTTTATTATATTTAGTGGCGTTCAATTTGTTTTCTAAATTGTTCACTGCACTAAAGTTTATTATATTCTAGAGGGTCCCGTAGGATTCGCAGAATTGATAATAAGTTCTATTAAACACTTTTTAAACGATTCGTATTACTGGATCCCTTTCACTTCTAAGGATCCTACCGACTGCGCCAATTTTATTATTTGTTCTTTTGGTTAATAAAAAAAAAACTTTTTTCTTTTGTATTTTAAAGACAAACTTTATTTATTTCGACTTTATTATGTGGTGGACGAACTAAGACTAATTTTACAATTTTCATACAGTCATAGTGTTAACTTGGTTTATTAGTAATTGTTGCATTAGCATAATTTTGATTGGCTAAAATTAATGCGAAATTTACAAAAAAATCTGATTGCTGAAAAGAACTAAAAATTAACAACGTTCCATAAATTGTAAGATTGCAATTTCTTTTGGTAAAAACAAACGAAACAGAAAAAAACAGGAAATGCAGTAAAATGCAATACTTTTGTTTGCACCAATTTTTATGGAGTTTATTGACTCTTTATTTCTTCAAATTTGCTTATGCAACAATTGTACAATTTACTTTATTTGCTTATTGCTTCTAGGAATTTATCAAATTTGTCAAATTGACCAGGGTTCGCATATGTAACTTCTCCCCCCTTTAGGTTAGAAATCTCCTGAATTCTGGCATTTAATTTTATTTTTATATGCTGATGTTTTATTAATACCGTGAAAATTATAATAACTATTACAATCACGATGATAATGTTACATCCATATGTCAATTTACTATGATATTCTAATTTCTTAATATTTCTTACATTATTTTGATGTTCTTCTTCAATTTGTTCAAATGACACTTTATGGGTAAAATTATAAATTGGGTTAATATTTTTCTTTATTTGTGTTTCTTTTGTATACTCTATAATGTTTGAAAAATAGTAGTCTTTAATTCTAATAGAACAGTTGTTAAAATCAATCAAATAGTTTCCATTCAAAACAATTTTTTTCAAAATTACAGGTTTCATTCATACTAATATTTACTGCGTTTTTAACTATAATTGTATCTAAGTCTAATTGTATGATTTCCAAATCTATATTTTTTATCATTTGACAATTATTTTTTATTAGACAATGTTTACTTAATTTTAAATCTTTTAGGTTTTTATTTTCTTGGAATGTGTATGTTTTATTTTCAAAATCAAAACATTGTTCTATGTTATAATCAATGTCCTTACTTTCATTGTTTGGTATTGGTACTATAGTTCTTAGTTCTACTATTACAAATTTCTTTGGTATTTTTACTCCAAAAATTAGGTATGAGTGATTAACGTATGCTGTTCCGAACTGAATATATTTTAATTTATTATAATCAATCTCATATTTTTTTATTTCTTCACTAGTTAAAATACTCGGGTGTACAATACCATATTTTGCAGAAATTACATTATCTTGTAAATGGTCTATTTTATTTTTTATTAATTGTATGTTAGTTAACTCTTCAAAGTATATATTTTTATTACTTTCTACTTCTAAAAATTTATTTATAGAATTTAATTCTTCTTCAATTCTCTTTCTATCGTTCTGTATAACAGTTTTTAAATGATTTAAGGTCGTGTTGAAATAATTATTGATTACTACTTGTTGGTTATTGTTTTCTTTAATCTCGTTAATATTAAAAAGGTGATTTTGTATAGTCTGTCTGTCCTCGTCGTCCATAGTTCCGAACAACTACTTCGACATACTTCCTATTCCGTTTATCAGTCCACGTCTTGTTCTCGTTTGTTTTGGTATTAAAGTCAATAATTTACTTTTAACATCTAACAATTCCGATTGTAGTAATTGTTTGTTTTTAATTTTTGATAAAATTATATTTTCTGTCATGTTGTCCAAAATGTTCTCGATTTCTTGTAAATTTATTATATGTATTATTATATCTGTTTCCTTAACTATTTCTTGTTTCTTCATGCAGATGTCTATAAATCCTGATTGTTCTGTGAGTAGTTTTGTTGTCAAAGTTCCCTTAGTTTGTGCTATCAGTAGGAATATTATCAATATTCTCCAAATCTGTAAATTTTAAAGGTCTTTTTATATTGCATGGATGTACTTTTCCTAATTTAGATTTCTTATACCTAGGTTGTTCCTTGTGCCTAACAGCCTTATAATTCTTTACGAATCCTTCTTCTCTACTTTTTCTGTAATCCTCTCTGGATTTATTTAGTTTCTCTATTATTTTTCTTTTATTTTCTATAATTTCTAATTGATTTCTGAATCAATTGTTTCACCGGTGTATCCTTATTTGTTTTGTAAGTTATTCTACATTTTTCCGCAATTGTATTATGTAACCGTTCTATGTCCCCGTTACCTGTATGACTATTGGGTTTAGTAAGAAGTAATTCTACATTTTCATTGTCTAGAAATTCTTTTATTCTAATGGCATTGAATTCGTTGTCTGCAATTATTTTTTTTTGGTTTACCTATTTTAGCGAAATGGTCTTCTAATTGTTCGATGATTGTTACAGTTACAGCGAATTTAGAAAACTTATCCACTATTGTCAAAAAATGAAATCCTTTCATTACATACGTGTCTACATACACTACTTCATTCTTTCTTGATGGTGTTTCTGTCACTGCAAATTTTAATTTGACTGGATTTCTGTCATATTTTACCTCTTGACATACTTCACATTGATTAATGACTAATTGAATTAATTCCATCAATTTTGGATAGTAAATTTTATTCTTAATTTGATTATATGTTTCGCTTATGCCTGAATGAATACTTTCCCTAACGTGATAAAGAGAAATTTGTTTCACTGCCTCTACCTCTGCTTCTATATCTTGAGCCCTCATGGTACATTTAGCGAATTTTATTTGCTTATCATTTGAGAACAACTCTATTAATTTTTCTTGCACCACATTGTAACTATGTTCCAATAATTCTGAAAATATTCCTGTTTTTCCTTTTGTTATGTATTTTTTAAATATCTCTCCCATTTCATCAAAATCAGCTTCGGCTATAAAAATAATCCTTTTGCCGTGTAAAGTTTTCAGTTCTTCAACCTTGTTATTAGTTAAAATAATCTGGGTTTTATATTTATTGACTATTTCTTCCTTAATAAAAAAGTGATCCTGCAAATTTTCGTCTGCTGAATGAACTGTTGCCGTAGATACATTGTCATCTTCTAAGTTATTTACAAAATTTGATGCATTATCCCCTGTCTCCTTATCATTTAGTTTATCAACAATTTCCAGTCTACTTAGAAAATTTGCTACCTTATTTTCTTTGCCCTTTATGTAATCAATTTCAAAATCATACTCTCCTAGTTTAAGAAGCCATCTTTGATGCCTAGGTGACATGTCTTTTCCTCTGTATTTAGCATGCAAGAACTTAATTGGTTGATAATCCGTAAAAATCTTAAATTTCCTACCATAGAGATATGGTCTCAGATAGTTTACACTCCATAATATTGCTAGAAATTCTTTATCCGTTGCCGAATAATTTCTTTCATGATTGTTTAAAGTTCTGGATGCAAAATAAACCGGATGTCCTTCTTGTGAAAGGACAGCACCAATTGCGTAATTTGACGCATCAGTGGTTAGCGTAAATTGTTTATCAAAATTAGGATATTTTAATATAGGATGAGAGCTTATTAACAATTTTAGTTTTTCGCAGGCCTCAATATAGGTAGGGTCTTTTGTATTAATTTTTACGCCTTTCTTTAAATATTTCGTAATTGGTTGCGCAACTTTGGCATAATCTTTCACGAACTTTCTGTAGTAACCTGTTAACCCTAAGAAACTTTTAATTTGTTTTTCTGTTCTTGGTATTTCTAACTCTTGAATAACCTTTATTTCATTTGGATTAGGTTTTAATCCTTCTTTTGTAAGAATATGACCCAAGAATTCGGTTTCTTTTTTCATAAAGTTACATTTATCTATTTGTATCTTTAAATTTGCTTCTTCCAATACTTTGGAAATGTCCGTTATTGCCTTTACGTATTCCTTTAGAGACGTACTAAATATTAGTATATCATCTAGGTATACTACACAGGTCCTGTTAATATAATCTCGTAATGTCTCATTCATCAGTCTTTGGAATGTTGCTGGTGCATTTTTCAGACCAAACGGTATTCTTATAAATTCATACAGTCCATGTGGGGTAACGAAAGCTGTTTTTTGTCTATCTTTTTCTTTCATTAAAATCTGATGATATCCTTTAGCTAAGTCTATTGTCGTAAAATATTGTGCTCATCCTAGTTTGTCCAGAATTGAATATATATTGGGCAGTGGGAATTTGTCATCTATCATAATTTCGTTTAATTTTCTGTAGTCTACCACTAGTCTGTATTTTTGTTTTCCAGAATTATCCAATTTTTTAGGTACAACTATGAAAGGACTGGCATATCTGGAGCTACTTTTTCTAATTATCCCTTGTTCTTCCATCTCTTGAACTTGTTTTCTTACTTCGGCTTCATGTTGGGGTGGATATCTGTATAATTTAGCGTTAATTTGTTCATCTGTCGTTGTTTTAATTGCATGCTGTATTTTCATGGTGCTAGTCAATCTGTCCCCTTCTTTAAAAAACAATTTTCTAAACCTAATCAATATGTTTTTTAATTCTTTATATTCTTCTTTATTTAATTGATCTAGTTGGATTCTATTCCAATCAAATTCGGTTCCTTCCAATGTACATACTTGAAGGTTTTTATATGGATTTAATAAAAAGGATGTTATTTTATCATTAAATATTATATAACCATCTATTAAGTTTATTATTGTATTAAAACAATTTAATAGGTCGATTCCTATTATAAAACTATATTTTCTTCCTTTTAATTCTGTCATTTTCCATTTAATCTTTGCATTTCCGGCCAGATTAAATTCATCAGGTGGGTCAGTTATTATTTCAAATCTAATTACATCTTTCTTTGTTATTGTGCTAAATTCAATGGGTCTTTCTAATATATTTCTTTTAAAGTCTTTTATATTACTGTCAATTAAACTTAGATTTGCTCCTGTGTCTATCAAAGCATTATATTTCTTTCCATTAATGGTAATTTTTATGATGGGTAAAAAGTCAGAGGCTGTTTTTGAACAAAATTTTCCTCTTCGTTGTATTGTATCGTGTTATTAAATTCCATAGGTGCGTTTAGGTCTTGCCTAGGATGTTCCAAGCGATTTTGACTGCAACATGGTCTAGGGTGTCCTACCTGCCCGACTTTCTGGGTATTGTTTGTATCATACATTTCTAAATTATTACAATATGTTTTTCTTTCTCTTATGTTATCATGGTCTTTGGGTTCGTTTAGGTTTTGCCTAGGATGTTTCAAGCGATTTTGGCTGTAACATGGTCTAGGGTGTCCTACCTGCCCGACCCTCTGGATATTATTATTATAGTATTTATTACCTTTCTCTACAGTGTCAACCTCCATGGGTTCAATTGCAACCTGCCTAAAGGGGTTCTGGCGATATTGGCCTGAATTTCCGAACCTATTAAAACTGTTAATCCTTCCTGCATTCAAATTATTATTTTGCCTATATTGCCCTGAATTATTTTGGTATTGAGGGTTCCTATTCCACTGTCCTCCCTATGGTACATTATTAATTCGATAATCAATATTTCTAGTTCTCAAATTTGCAGGTGCATTATTATATTGTTGTCTTTTATCCTGATACCTATTGTTCCCTACGTTAGTTCACCTATCCTCTTTTGTTTTATTTTTTCTGTATTCTGGCCTAATACAGCTGTCTTCGAATCTCCTACTTATCATTATTTTCAAAATATTATTTAACTGTCCTTCTTCATAAATTTTGTTTTTCCTTTATTGTGTTCACTAATAAACTGTTTATGTTACTAAGGTCAATGTAATGGTCACCTGTATAATATATTACTAATTCGTCCGACCTATATTTAATTTCTTGAATTTCTGTCAATAATTCATTAACATTATTTACCTTATGATTTGATATCTTTCTGTAGAGTTGGTGTGGTTCCATATCAGGACGATACCGTAGTTTCAGCGTTTCCTTTATTAGTTGCCAGTTGTCTGGTTCCGGAATATTTATTATCACGTTCTTGGCTGGGCCTTGTATGGTTCTATAAAAAATGGCTTTTATGGCTTCTTTCCTTAATTCCTCATCTCTTATTGTTGATAGTAGGTACTCCACACTGCACAGGAATGAATTGATTGTAATTTCTCCTGTACCCGTAAACACTGGTAGATATCCAACATTTTTGTGGATCCTGTCCAATTGATTATGTTGTGGTTGTTGACTTTGCAATTGTTGCCATTGTTGTTGTTGTCCGTCTTGCTGTTGTTGTTGCTGAAGTTGCTGTTGCTGTTGTTGCAACTCCACGTATGCGTTTCTCAGACGCTCTAGCTGGTGTTCCTTTCTGGCTAGTTCTTCCACTAGGTTCACTGGAGACATTTCTTGAGCCTGTTCGTCCATCCTTCTTTGTTTGTCGAAATATAGTTGTCTTTTGCTTTTTGAATACACTTTGAATGTATATATTTATTTATTTAGTGGTGTCCACTTTATTTTCTAAATTGTTCACTGCACTAAAGTTTATTTTATTTAGTGGCGTTCAATTTGTTTTCTAAATTGTTCACTGCACTAAAGTTTATTATATTTAGTGGCGTTCAATTTGTTTTCTAAATTGTTCACTGCACTAAAGTTTATTATATTTAGTGGCGTTCAATTTGTTTTCTAAATTGTTCACTGCACTAAAGTTTATTATATTCTGGAGGGTCCCGTAGGATTCGCAGAATTGATAATAAGTTCTATTAAACACTTTTTAAACGATTCGTATTACTGGATCCCTTTCACTTCTAAGGATCCTACCGACTGCGCCAATTTTATTATTTGTTCTTTTGGTTAATAAAAAAAAAACTTTTTTCTTTTGTATTTTAAAGACAAACTTTATTTATTTCGACTTTATTATGTGGTGGACGAACTAAGACTAATTTTACAATTTTCATACAGTCATAGTGTTAACTTGGTTTATTAGTAATTGTTGCATTAGCATAATTTTGATTGGCTAAAATTAATGCGAAATTTACAAAAAAATCTGATTACTGAAAAGAACTAAAAATTAACAACGTTCCATAAATTGCAAGATTGCAATTTCTTTTGGTAAAAACAAACGAAACAGAAAAAAACAGGAAATGCAGTAAAATGCAATACTTTTGTTTGCACCAATTTTTATGGAGTTTATTGACTCTTTATTTCTTCAAATTTGCTTATGCAACAATTGTACAATTTACTTTATTTGCTTATTGCTTCTAGGAATTTATCAAATTTGTCAAATTGACCAGGGTTCGCATATGTAACTTCTCCCCCCTTTAGGTTAGAAATCTCCTGAATTCTGGCATTTAATTTTATTTTTATATGCTGATGTTTTATTAATACCGTGAAAATTATAATAACTATTACAATCACGATGATAATGTTACATCCATATGTCAATTTACTATGATATTCTAATTTCTTAATATTTCTTACATTATTTTGATGTTCTTCTTCAATTTGTTCAAATGACACTTTATGGGTAAAATTATAAATTGGGTTAATATTTTTCTTTATTTGTGTTTCTTTTGTATACTCTATAATGTTTGAAAAATAGTAGTCTTTAATTCTAATAGAACAGTTGTTAAAATCAATCAAATAGTTTCCATTCAAAACAATTTTTTTCAAAATTACAGGTTTCATTCATACTAATATTTACTGCGTTTTTAACTATAATTGTATCTAAGTCTAATTGTATGATTTCCAAATCTATATTTTTTATCATTTGACAATTATTTTTTATTAGACAATGTTTACTTAATTTTAAATCTTTTAGGTTTTTATTTTCTTGGAATGTGTATGTTTTATTTTCAAAATCAAAACATTGTTCTATGTTATAATCAATGTCCTTACTTTCATTGTTTGGTATTGGTACTATAGTTCTTAGTTCTACTATTACAAATTTCTTTGGTATTTTTACTCCAAAAATTAGGTATGAGTGATTAACGTATGCTGTTCCGAACTGAATATATTTTAATTTATTATAATCAATCTCATATTTTTTTATTTCTTCACTAGTTAAAATACTCGGGTGTACAATACCATATTTTGCAGAAATTACATTATCTTGTAAATGGTCTATTTTATTTTTTATTAATTGTATATTAGTTAACTCTTCAAAGTATATATTTTTATTACTTTCTACTTCTAAAAATTTATTTATAGAATTTAATTCTTCTTCAATTCTCTTTCTATCGTTCTGTATAACAGTTTTTAAATGATTTAAGGTCGTGTTGAAATAATTATTGATTACTACTTGTTGGTTATTGTTTTCTTTAATCTCGTTAATATTAAAAAGGTGATTTTGTATAGTCTGTCTGTCCTCGTCGTCCATAGTTCCGAACAACTACTTCGACATACTTCCTATTCCGTTTATCAGTCCACGTCTTGTTCTCGTTTGTTTTGGTATTAAAGTCAATAATTTACTTTTAACATCTAACAATTCCGATTGCAGTAATTGTTTGTTTTTAATTTTTGATAAAATTATATTTTCTGTCATGTTGTCCAAAATGTTCTCGATTTCTTGTAAATTTATTATATGTATTATTATATCTGTTTCCTTAACTATTTCTTGTTTCTTCATGCAGATGTCTATAAATCCTGATTGTTCTGTGAGGAGTTTTGTTGTCAAAGTTCCCTTAGTTTGTGCTATCAGTAGGAATATTATCAATATTCTCCAAATCTGTAAATTTTAAAGGTCTTTTTATATTGCATGGATGTACTTTTCCTAATTTAGATTTCTTATACCTAGGTTGTTCCTTGTGCTTAACAGCCTTATAATTCTTTACGAATCCTTCTTCTCTACTTTCTCTGTAATCCTCTCTGGATTTATTTAGTTTCTCTATTATTTTTCTTTTATTTTCTATAATTTCTAATTGATTTCTGAATCAATTGTTTCACCGGTGTATCCTTATTTGTTTTGTAAATTATTCTAAATTTTTCCGCAATTGTATTATGTAACCGTTCTATGTCCCCGTTACCTGTATGACTATTGGGTTTAGTAAGAAGTAATTCTACATTTTCATTGTCTAGAAATTCTTTTATTCTAATGGCATTGAATTCGTTGTCTGCAATTATTTTTTTTTGGTTTACCTATTTTAGCGAAATGGTCTTCTAATTGTTCGATGATTGTTACAGTTACAGCGAATTTAGAAAACTTATCCACTATTGTCAAAAAATGAAATCCTTTCATTACATACGTGTCTACATACACTACTTCATTCTTTCTTGATGGTGTTTCTGTCACTGCAAATTTTAATTTGACTGGATTTCTGTCATATTTTACCTCTTGACATACTTCACATTGATTAATGACTAATTGAATTAATTCCATCAATTTTGGATAGTAAATTTTATTCTTAATTTGATTATATGTTTCGCTTATGCCTGAATGAATACTTTCCCTAACGTGATAAAGAGAAATTTGTTTCACTGCCTCTACCTCTGCTTCTATATCTTGAGCCCTCATGGTACATTTAGCGAATTTTATTTGCTTATCATTTGAGAACAACTCTATTAATTTTTCTTGCACCACATTGTAACTATGTTCCAATAATTCTGAAAATATTCCTGTTTTTCCTTTTGTTATGTATTTTTTAAATATCTCTCCCATTTCATCAAAATCAGCTTCGGCTATAAAAATAATCCTTTTGCCGTGTAAAGTTTTCAGTTCTTCAACCTTGTTATTAGTTAAAATAATCTGGGTTTTATATTTATTGACTATTTCTTCCTTAATAAAAAAGTGATCCTGCAAATTTTCGTCTGCTGAATGAACTGTTGCCGTAGATACATTGTCATCTTCTAAGTTATTTACAAAATTTGATGCATTATCCCCTGTCTCCTTATCATTTAGTTTATCAACAATTTCCAGTCTACTTAGAAAATTTGCTACCTTATTTTCTTTGCCCTTTATGTAATCAATTTCAAAATCATACTCTCCTAGTTTAAGAAGCCATCTTTGATGCCTAGGTGACATGTCTTTTCCTCTGTATTTATTCTGTAATCCTCTCTGGATTTATTTAGTTTCTCTATTATTTTTCTTTTATTTTCTATAATTTCTAATTGATTTCTGAATCAATTGTTTCACCGGTGTATCCTTATTTGTTTTGTAAGTTATTCTACATTTTTCCGCAATTGTATTATGTAACCGTTCTATGTCCCCGTTACCTGTATGACTATTGGGTTTAGTAAGAAGTAATTCTACATTTTCATTGTCTAGAAATTCTTTTATTCTAATGGCATTGAATTCGTTGTCTGCAATTATTTTTTTTTGGTTTACCTATTTTAGCGAAATGGTCTTCTAATTGTTCGATGATTGTTACAGTTACAGCGAATTTAGAAAACTTATCCACTATTGTCAAAAAATGAAATCCTTTCATTACATACGTGTCTACATACACTACTTCATTCTTTCTTGATGGTGTTTCTGTCACTGCAAATTTTAATTTGACTGGATTTCTGTCATATTTTACCTCTTGACATACTTCACATTGATTAATGACTAATTGAATTAATTCCATCAATTTTGGATAGTAAATTTTATTCTTAATTTGATTATATGTTTCGCTTATGCCTGAATGAATACTTTCCCTAACGTGATAAAGAGAAATTTGTTTCACTGCCTCTACCTCTGCTTCTATATCTTGAGCCCTCATGGTACATTTAGCGAATTTTATTTGCTTATCATTTGAGAACAACTCTATTAATTTTTCTTGCACCACATTGTAACTATGTTCCAATAATTCTGAAAATATTCCTGTTTTTCCTTTTGTTATGTATTTTTTAAATATCTCTCCCATTTCATCAAAATCAGCTTCGGCTATAAAAATAATCCTTTTGCCGTGTAAAGTTTTCAGTTCTTCAACCTTGTTATTAGTTAAAATAATCTGGGTTTTATATTTATTGACTATTTCTTCCTTAATAAAAAAGTGATCCTGCAAATTTTCGTCTGCTGAATGAACTGTTGCCGTAGATACATTGTCATCTTCTAAGTTATTTACAAAATTTGATGCATTATCCCCTGTCTCCTTATCATTTAGTTTATCAACAATTTCCAGTCTACTTAGAAAATTTGCTACCTTATTTTCTTTGCCCTTTATGTAATCAATTTCAAAATCATACTCTCCTAGTTTAAGAAGCCATCTTTGATGCCTAGGTGACATGTCTTTTCCTCTGTATTTAGCATGCAAGAACTTAATTGGTTGATAATCCGTAAAAATCTTAAATTTCCTACCATAGAGATATGGTCTCAGATAGTTTACACTCCATAATATTGCTAGAAATTCTTTATCCGTTGCCGAATAATTTCTTTCATGATTGTTTAAATTTCTGGATGCAAAATAAACCGGATGTCCTTCTTGTGAAAGGACAGCACCAATTGCGTAATTTGACGCATCAGTGGTTAGCGTAAATTGTTTATCAAAATTAGGATATTTTAATATAGGATGAGAGCTTATTAACAATTTTAGTTTTTCGCAGGCCTCAATATAGGTAGGGTCTTTTGTATTAATTTTTACGCCTTTCTTTAAATATTTCGTAATTGGTTGCGCAACTTTGGCATAATCTTTCACGAACTTTCTGTAGTAACCTGTTAACCCTAAGAAACTTTTAATTTGTTTTTCTGTTCTTGGTATTTCTAACTCTTGAATAACCTTTATTTCATTTGGATTAGGTTTTAATCCTTCTTTTGTAAGAATATGACCCAAGAATTCGGTTTCTTTTTTCATAAAGTTACATTTATCTATTTGTATCTTTAAATTTGCTTCTTCCAATACTTTGGAAATGTCCGTTATTGCCTTTACGTATTCCTTTAGAGACGTACTAAATATTAGTATATCATCTAGGTATACTACACAGGTCCTGTTAATATAATCTCGTAATGTCTCATTCATCAGTCTTTGGAATGTTGCTGGTGCATTTTTCAGACCAAACGGTATTCTTATAAATTCATACAGTCCATGTGGGGTAACGAAAGCTGTTTTTTGTCTATCTTTTTCTTTCATTAAAATCTGATGATATCCTTTAGCTAAGTCTATTGTCGTAAAATATTGTGCCCATCCTAGTTTGTCCAGAATTGAATATATATTGGGCAGTGGGAATTTGTCATCTATCATAATTTCGTTTAATTTTCTGTAGTCTACCACTAGTCTGTATTTTTGTTTTCCAGAATTATCCAATTTTTTAGGTACAACTATGAAAGGACTGGCATATCTGGAGCTACTTTTTCTAATTATCCCTTGTTCTTCCATCTCTTGAACTTGTTTTCTTACTTCGGCTTCATGTTGGGGTGGATATCTGTATAATTTAGCGTTAATTTGTTCATCTGTCGTTGTTTTAATTGCATGCTGTATTTTCATGGTGCTAGTCAATCTGTCCCCTTCTTTAAAAAACAATTTTCTAAACCTAATCAATATGTTTTTTAATTCTTTATATTCTTCTTTATTTAATTGATCTAGTTGGATTCTATTCCAATCAAATTCGGTTCCTTCCAATGTACATACTTGAAGGTTTTTATATGGATTTAATAAAAAGGATGTTATTTTATCATTAAATATTATATAACCATCTATTAAGTTTATTATTGTATTAAAACAATTTAATAGGTCGATTCCTATTATAAAACTATATTTTCTTCCTTTTAATTCTGTCATTTTCCATTTAATCTTTGCATTTCCGGCCAGATTAAATTCATCAGGTGGGTCAGTTATTATTTCAAATCTAATTACATCTTTCTTTGTTATTGTGCTAAATTCAATGGGTCTTTCTAATATATTTCTTTTAAAGTCTTTTATATTACTGTCAATTAAACTTAGATTTGCTCCTGTGTCTATCAAAGCATTATATTTCTTTCCATTAATGGTAATTTTTATGATGGGTAAAAAGTCAGAGGCTGTTTTTGAAAAAAATTTTCCTCTTCGTTGTATTGTATCGTGTTATTAAATTCCATAGGTGCGTTTAGGTCTTGCCTAGGATGTTCCAAGCGATTTTGACTGCAACATGGTCTAGGGTGTCCTACCTGCCCGACTTTCTGGGTATTGTTTGTATCATACATTTCTAAATTATTACAATATGTTTTTCTTTCTCTTATGTTATCATGGTCTTTGGGTTCGTTTAGGTTTTGCCTAGGATGTTTCAAGCGATTTTGGCTGTAACATGGTCTAGGGTGTCCTACCTGCCCGACCCTCTGGATATTATTATTATAGTATTTATTACCTTTCTCTACAGTGTCAACCTCCATGGGTTCAATTGCAACCTGCCTAAAGGGGTTCTGGCGATATTGGCCTGAATTTCCGAACCTATTAAAACTGTTAATCCTTCCTGCATTCAAATTATTATTTTGCCTATATTGCCCTGAATTATTTTGGTATTGGGGGTTCCTATTCCACTGTCCTCCCTATGGTACATTATTAATTCGATAATCAATATTTCTAGTTCTCAAATTTGCAGGTGCATTATTATATTGTTGTCTTTTATCCTGATACCTATTGTTCCCTACGTTAGTTCACCTATCCTCTTTTGTTTTATTTTTTCTGTATTCTGGCCTAATACAGCTGTCTTCGAATCTCCTACTTATCATTATTTTCAAAATATTATTTAACTGTCCTTCTTCATAAATTTTGTTTTTCCTTTATTGTGTTCACTAATAAACTGTTTATGTTACTAAGGTCAATGTAATGGTCACCTGTATAATATATTACTAATTCGTCCGACCTATATTTAATTTCTTGAATTTCTGTCAATAATTCATTAACATTATTTACCTTATGATTTGATATCTTTCTGTAGAGTTGGTGTGGTTCCATATCAGGACGATACCGTAGTTTCAGCGTTTCCTTTATTAGTTGCCAGTTGTCTGGTTCCGGAATATTTATTATCACGTTCTTGGCTGGGCCTTGTATGGTTCTATAAAAAATGGCTTTTATGGCTTCTTTCCTTAATTCCTCATCTCTTATTGTTGATAGTAGGTACTCCACACTGCACAGGAATGAATTGATTGTAATTTCTCCTGTACCCGTAAACACTGGTAGATATCCAACATTTTTGTGGATCCTGTCCAATTGATTATGTTGTGGTTGTTGACTTTGCAATTGTTGCCATTGTTGTTGTTGTCCGTCTTGCTGTTGTTGTTGCTGAAGTTGCTGTTGCTGTTGTTGCAACTCCACGTATGCGTTTCTCAGACGCTCTAGCTGGTGTTCCTTTCTGGCTAGTTCTTCCACTAGGTTCACTGGAGACATTTCTTGAGCCTGTTCGTCCATCCTTCTTTGTTTGTCGAAATATAGTTGTCTTTTGCTTTTTGAATACACTTTGAATGTATATATTTATTTATTTAGTGGTGTCCACTTTATTTTCTAAATTGTTCACTGCACTAAAGTTTATTTTATTTAGTGGCGTTCAATTTGTTTTCTAAATTGTTCACTGCACTAAAGTTTATTATATTTAGTGGCGTTCAATTTGTTTTCTAAATTGTTCACTGCACTAAAGTTTATTATATTTAGTGGCGTTCAATTTGTTTTCTAAATTGTTCACTGCACTAAAGTTTATTATATTCTGGAGGGTCCCGTAGGATTCGCAGAATTGATAATAAGTTCTATTAAACACTTTTTAAACGATTCGTATTACTGGATCCCTTTCACTTCTAAGGATCCTACCGACTGCGCCAATTTTATTATTTGTTCTTTTGGTTAATAAAAAAAAAACTTTTTTCTTTTGTATTTTAAAGACAAACTTTATTTATTTCGACTTTATTATGTGGTGGACGAACTAAGACTAATTTTACAATTTTCATACAGTCATAGTGTTAACTTGGTTTATTAGTAATTGTTGCATTAGCATAATTTTGATTGGCTAAAATTAATGCGAAATTTACAAAAAAATCTGATTACTGAAAAGAACTAAAAATTAACAACGTTCCATAAATTGCAAGATTGCAATTTCTTTTGGTAAAAACAAACGAAACAGAAAAAAACAGGAAATGCAGTAAAATGCAATACTTTTGTTTGCACCAATTTTTATGGAGTTTATTGACTCTTTATTTCTTCAAATTTGCTTATGCAACAATTGTACAATTTACTTTATTTGCTTATTGCTTCTAGGAATTTATCAAATTTGTCAAATTGACCAGGGTTCGCATATGTAACTTCTCCCCCCTTTAGGTTAGAAATCTCCTGAATTCTGGCATTTAATTTTATTTTTATATGCTGATGTTTTATTAATACCGTGAAAATTATAATAACTATTACAATCACGATGATAATGTTACATCCATATGTCAATTTACTATGATATTCTAATTTCTTAATATTTCTTACATTATTTTGATGTTCTTCTTCAATTTGTTCAAATGACACTTTATGGGTAAAATTATAAATTGGGTTAATATTTTTCTTTATTTGTGTTTCTTTTGTATACTCTATAATGTTTGAAAAATAGTAGTCTTTAATTCTAATAGAACAGTTGTTAAAATCAATCAAATAGTTTCCATTCAAAACAATTTTTTTCAAAATTACAGGTTTCATTCATACTAATATTTACTGCGTTTTTAACTATAATTGTATCTAAGTCTAATTGTATGATTTCCAAATCTATATTTTTTATCATTTGACAATTATTTTTTATTAGACAATGTTTACTTAATTTTAAATCTTTTAGGTTTTTATTTTCTTGGAATGTGTATGTTTTATTTTCAAAATCAAAACATTGTTCTATGTTATAATCAATGTCCTTACTTTCATTGTTTGGTATTGGTACTATAGTTCTTAGTTCTACTATTACAAATTTCTTTGGTATTTTTACTCCAAAAATTAGGTATGAGTGATTAACGTATGCTGTTCCGAACTGAATATATTTTAATTTATTATAATCAATCTCATATTTTTTTATTTCTTCACTAGTTAAAATACTCGGGTGTACAATACCATATTTTGCAGAAATTACATTATCTTGTAAATGGTCTATTTTATTTTTTATTAATTGTATATTAGTTAACTCTTCAAAGTATATATTTTTATTACTTTCTACTTCTAAAAATTTATTTATAGAATTTAATTCTTCTTCAATTCTCTTTCTATCGTTCTGTATAACAGTTTTTAAATGATTTAAGGTCGTGTTGAAATAATTATTGATTACTACTTGTTGGTTATTGTTTTCTTTAATCTCGTTAATATTAAAAAGGTGATTTTGTATAGTCTGTCTGTCCTCGTCGTCCATAGTTCCGAACAACTACTTCGACATACTTCCTATTCCGTTTATCAGTCCACGTCTTGTTCTCGTTTGTTTTGGTATTAAAGTCAATAATTTACTTTTAACATCTAACAATTCCGATTGCAGTAATTGTTTGTTTTTAATTTTTGATAAAATTATATTTTCTGTCATGTTGTCCAAAATGTTCTCGATTTCTTGTAAATTTATTATATGTATTATTATATCTGTTTCCTTAACTATTTCTTGTTTCTTCATGCAGATGTCTATAAATCCTGATTGTTCTGTGAGGAGTTTTGTTGTCAAAGTTCCCTTAGTTTGTGCTATCAGTAGGAATATTATCAATATTCTCCAAATCTGTAAATTTTAAAGGTCTTTTTATATTGCATGGATGTACTTTTCCTAATTTAGATTTCTTATACCTAGGTTGTTCCTTGTGCTTAACAGCCTTATAATTCTTTACGAATCCTTCTTCTCTACTTTCTCTGTAATCCTCTCTGGATTTATTTAGTTTCTCTATTATTTTTCTTTTATTTTCTATAATTTCTAATTGATTTCTGAATCAATTGTTTCACCGGTGTATCCTTATTTGTTTTGTAAATTATTCTAAATTTTTCCGCAATTGTATTATGTAACCGTTCTATGTCCCCGTTACCTGTATGACTATTGGGTTTAGTAAGAAGTAATTCTACATTTTCATTGTCTAGAAATTCTTTTATTCTAATGGCATTGAATTCGTTGTCTGCAATTATTTTTTTTGGTTTACCTATTTAGCGAAATGGTCTTCTAATTGTTCGATGATTGTTACAGTTACAGCGAATTTAGAAAACTTATCCACTATTGTCAAAAAATGAAATCCTTTCATTACATACGTGTCTACATACACTACTTCATTCTTTCTTGATGGTGTTTCTGTCACTGCAAATTTTAATTTGACTGGATTTCTGTCATATTTTACCTCTTCACATACTTCACATTGATTAATGACTAATTGAATTAATTTGATTATATGTTTCGCTTATGCCTGAATGAATACTTTCCCTAACGTGATAAAGAGAAATTTGTTTCACTGCCTCTACCTCTGCTTCTATATCTTGAGCCCTCATGGTACATTTAGCGAATTTTATTTGCTTATCATTTGAGAACAACTCTATTAATTTTTCTTGCACCACATTGTAACTATGTTCCAATAATTCTGAAAATATTCCTGTTTTTCCTTTTGTTATGTATTTTTTAAATATCTCTCCCATTTCATCAAAATCAGCTTCGGCTATAAAAATAATCCTTTTGCCGTGTAAAGTTTTCAGTTCTTCAACCTTGTTATTAGTTAAAATAATCTGGGTTTTATATTTATTGACTATTTCTTCCTTAATAAAAAAGTGATCCTGCAAATTTTCGTCTGCTGAATGAACTGTTGCCGTAGATACATTGTCATCTTCTAAGTTATTTACAAAATTTGATGCATTATCCCCTGTCTCCTTATCATTTAGTTTATCAACAATTTCCAGTCTACTTAGAAAATTTGCTACCTTATTTTCTTTGCCCTTTATGTAATCAATTTCAAAATCATACTCTCCTAGTTTAAGAAGCCATCTTTGATGCCTAGGTGACATGTCTTTTCCTCTGTATTTAGCATGCAAGAACTTAATTGGTTGATAATCCGTAAAAATCTTAAATTTCCTACCATAGAGATATGGTCTCAGATAGTTTACACTCCATAATATTGCTAGAAATTCTTTATCCGTTGCCGAATAATTTCTTTCATGATTGTTTAAAGTTCTGGATGCAAAATAAACCGGATGTCCTTCTTGTGAAAGGACAGCACCAATTGCGTAATTTGACGCATCAGTGGTTAGCGTAAATTGTTTATCAAAATTAGGATATTTTAATATAGGATGAGAGCTTATTAACAATTTTAGTTTTTCGCAGGCCTCAATATAGGTAGGGTCTTTTGTATTAATTTTTACGCCTTTCTTTAAATATTTCGTAATTGGTTGCGCAACTTTGGCATAATCTTTCACGAACTTTCTGTAGTAACCTGTTAACCCTAAGAAACTTTTAATTTGTTTTTTTGTTCTTGGTATTTCTAACTCTTGAATAACCTTTATTTCATTTGGATTAGGTTTTAATCCTTCTTTTGTAAGAATATGACCCAAGAATTCGGTTTCTTTTTTCATAAAGTTACATTTATCTATTTGTATCTTTAAATTTGCTTCTTCCAATACTTTGGAAATGTCCGTTATTGCCTTTACGTATTCCTTTAGAGACGTACTAAATATTAGTATATCATCTAGGTATACTACACAGGTCCTGTTAATATAATCTCGTAATGTCTCATTCATCAGTCTTTGGAATGTTGCTGGTGCATTTTTCAGACCAAACGGCATTCTTATAAATTCATACAGTCCATGTGGGGTAACGAAAGCTGTTTTTTGTCTATCTTTTTCTTTCATTAAAATCTGATGATATCCTTTAGCTAAGTCTATTGTCGTAAAATATTGTGCACTTCCTAGTTTGTCCAGAATTGAATATATATTGGGCAGTGGGAATTTGTCATCTATCGTAATTTCGTTTAATTTTCTGTAGTCTACCACTAGTCTGTATTTTTGTTTTCCAGAATTATCCAATTTTTTAGGTACAACTATTAAAGGACTGGCATATCTGGAGCTACTTTTTCTAATTATCCCTTGTTCTTCCATCTCTTGAACTTGTTTTCTTACTTCGGCTTCATGTTGGGGTGGATATCTGTATAATTTAGCGTTAATTTGTTCATCTGTCGTTGTTTTAATTTCATGCTGTATTTTCATGGTGCTAGTCAATCTGTCCCCTTCTTTAAAAAACAATTTTCTAAACCTAATCAATATGGTTTTTAATTCTTTATATTCTTCTTTATTTAATTGATCTAGTTGGATTCTATTCCAATCAAATTCGGTTCCTTCCAATGTACATACTTGAAGGTTTTTATATGGATTTAATAAAAAGGATGTTATTTTATCATTAAATATTATATAACCATCTATTAAGTTTATTATTGTATTAAAACAATTCTGTCATTTTCCATTTAATCTTTGCATTTCCCGCCAGATTAAATTCATCAGGTGGGTTAGTTATTATTTCAAATCTAATTACATCTTTCTTTGTTATTGTGCTAAATTCAATGGGTCTTTCTAATATATTTCTTTTAAAGTCTTGTATATTACTGTCAATTAAACTTAGATTTGCTCCTGTGTCTATCAAAGCATTATATTTCTTTCCATTAATGGTAATTTTTATGATGGGTAAAAAGTCAGAGGCTGTTTTTGAAAAAAATTTTCCTCTTCGTTGTATTGTATCGTGTTATTAAATTCCATAGGTGCGTTTAGGTCTTGCTTAGGATGTTCCAAGCGATTTTGGCTGCAACATGGTCTAGGGTGTCCTACCTGCCTGACTTTCTGGGTATTGTTTGTATCATACATTTCTAAATTATTACAATATGTTTTTCTTTCTCTTATGTTATCATGGTCTTTGGGTTCGTTTAGGTTTTGCCTAGGATGTTTCAAGCGATTTTGGCTGTAACATGGTCTAGGGTGTCCTACCTGCCCGACCCTCTGGATATTATTATTATAGTATTTATTACCTTTCTCTACAGTGTCAACCTCCATGGGTTCAATTGCAACCTGCCTAAAGGGGTTCTGGCGATATTGGCCTGAATTTCCGAACCTATTAAAACTGTTAATCCTTCCTGCATTCAAATTATTATTTTGCCTATATTGCCCTGAATTATTTTGGTATTGAGGGTTCCTATTCCACTGTCCTCCCTATGGTACATTATTAATTCGATAATCAATATTTCTAGTTCTCAAATTTGCAGGTGCATTATTATATTGTTGTCTTTTATCCTGATACCTATTGTTCCCTACGTTAGTTCACCTATCCTCTTTTGTTTTATTTTTTCTGTATTCTGGCCTAATACAGCTGTCTTCGAATCTCCTACTTATCATTATTTTCAAAATATTATTTAACTGTCCTTCTTCATAAATTTTGTTTTTCCTTTATTGTGTTCACTAATAAACTGTTTATGTTACTAAGGTCAATGTAATGGTCACCTGTATAATATATTACTAATTCGTCCGACCTATATTTAATTTCTTGAATTTCTGTCAATAATTCATTAACATTATTTACCTTATGATTTGATATCTTTCTGTAGAGTTGGTGTGGTTCCATATCAGGACGATACCGTAGTTTCAGCGTTTCCTTTATTAGTTGCCAGTTGTCTGGTTCCGGAATATTTATTATCACGTTCTTGGCTGGGCCTTGTATGGTTCTATAAAAAATGGCTTTTATGGCTTCTTTCCTTAATTCCTCATCTCTTATTGTTGATAGTAGGTACTCCACACTGCACAGGAATGAATTGATTGTAATTTCTCCTGTACCCGTAAACACTGGTAGATATCCAACATTTTTGTGGATCCTGTCCAATTGATTATGTTGTGGTTGTTGACTTTGCAATTGTTGCCATTGTTGTTGTTGTCCGTCTTGCTGTTGTTGTTGCTGAAGTTGCTGTTGCTGTTGTTGCAACTCCACGTATGCGTTTCTCAGACGCTCTAGCTGGTGTTCCTTTCTGGCTAGTTCTTCCACTAGGTTCACTGGAGACATTTCTTGAGCCTGTTCGTCCATCCTTCTTTGTTTGTCGAAATATAGTTGTCTTTTGCTTTTTGAATACACTTTGAATGTATATATTTATTTATTTAGTGGTGTCCACTTTATTTTCTAAATTGTTCACTGCACTAAAGTTTATTTTATTTAGGGGCGTTCAATTTGTTTTCTAAATTGTTCACTGCACTAAAGTTTATTATATTTAGTGGCGTTCAATTTGTTTTCTAAATTGTTCACTGCACTAAAGTTTATTTTATTTAGTGGCGTTCAATTTGTTTTCTAAGTTGTTCACTGCACTAAAGTTTATTATATTTAGTGGCGTTCAATTTGTTTTCTAAATTGTTCACTGCACTAAAGTTTATTATATTCTGGAGGGTCCCGTAGGATTCGCAGAATTGATAATAAGTTCTATTAAACACTTTTTAAACGATTCGTATTACTGGATCCCTTTCACTTCTAAGGATCCTACCGACTGCGCCAATTTTATTATTTGTTCTTTTGGTTAATAAAAAAAAAACTTTTTTCTTTTGTATTTTAAAGACAAACTTTATTTATTTCGACTTTATTATGTGGTGGACGAACTAAGACTAATTTTACAATTTTCATACAGTCATAGTGTTAACTTGGTTTATTAGTAATTGTTGCATTAGCATAATTTTGATTGGCTAAAATTAATGCGAAATTTACAAAAAAAATCTGATTACTGAAAAGAACTCAAAATTAACAACGTTCCATAAATTGCAAGATTGCAATTTCTTTTGGTAAAAACAAACGAAACAGAAAAAAACAGGAAATGCAATACTTTTGTTTGCACCAATTTTTATGGAGTTTATTGACTCTTTATTTCTTCAAATTTGCTTATGCAACAATTGTACAATTTACTTTATTTGCTTATTGCTTCTAGGAATTTATCAAATTTGTCAAATTGACCAGGGTTCGCATATGTAACTTCTCCCCCCTTTAGGTTAGAATTCTCCTGAATTCTGGCATTTAATTTTATTTTTATATGCTGATGTTTTATTAATACCGTGAAAATTATAATAACTATTACAATCACGATGATAATGTTACATCCATATGTCAATTTACTATGATATTCTAATTTCTTAATATTTCTTACACTATTTTGATGTTCTTCTTCAATTTGTTCAAATGACACTTCAAATGACACTTATGGGTAAAATTATAAATTGGGTTTATATTTTTCTTTATTTGTGTTTCTTTTGTATACTCTATAATGTTTGAAAAATAGTAGTCTTTAATTCTAATAGAACAGTTGTTAAAATCAATCAAATAGATTCCATTCAAAACAATTTTTTTCAAAATTACAGGTTTCATTCATACTAATATTTACTGCGTTTTTAACTATAATTGTATCTAAGTCTAATTGTATGATTTCCAAATCTATATTTTTTATCATTTGACAATTATTTTTTATTAGACAATGTTTACTTAATTTTAAATCTTTTAGGTTTTTATTTTCTTGGAATGTGTATGTTTTATTTTCAAAATCAAAACATTGTTCTATGTTATAATCAATGTCCTTACTTTCATTGTTTGGTATTGGTACTATAGTTCTTAGTTCTACTATTACAAATTTCTTTGGTAGTTTTACTCCAAAAATTAGGTATGAGTGATTAACGTATGAACTGAATATATTTTAATTTATTATAATCAATCTCATATTTTTTTATTTCTTCACTAGCTAAAATACTCGGGTGTACAATACCATATTTTGCAGAAATTACATTATCTTGTAAATGGTCTATTTTATTTTTTATTAATTGTATATTAGTTAACTGTTCAAAGTATATATTTTTATTACTTTCTACTTCTAAAATTTATTTATAGAATTTAATTCTTCTTAAATTCTCTTTCTATCGTTCTGTATAACAGTTTTTAAATGCTTTAAGGTCGTGTTGAAATAATTATTGATTACTACTTGTTGGTTATTGTTTTCTTTAATCTCGTTAATATTAAAAAGGTGATTTTGTATAGTCTGTCTGTCCTCGTCGTCCATAGTTCCGAACAACCACTTCGACATACTTCCTATTCCGTTTATCAGTCCACGTCTTGTTCTCGTTTGTTTTGGTATTAAAGTCAATAATTTACTTTTAACATCTAACAATTCCGATTGCTGTAATTGTTTGTTTTTAATTTTTGATAAAATTATATTTTCTGTCATGTTGTCCAAAATGTTCTCGATTTCTTGTAAATTTATTATATGTATTATTATATCTGTTTCCTTAACTATTTCTTGTCTCTTCATGCAGATGTCTATAAATCCTGATTGTTCTGTGAGGAGTTTTGTTGTCAAAGTTCCCTTAGTTTGTGCTATCAGTAGGAATATTATCAATATTCTCCAAATCTGTAAATTTTAAAGGTCTTTTTATATTGCATGGATGTACTTTTCCTAATTTAGATTTCTTATACCTAGGTTGTTCCTTGTGCCTAACAGCCTTATAATTCTTTACGAATCCTTCTTCTCTACTTTTTCTGTAATCCTCTCTGGATTTATTTAGTTTCTCTATTATTTTTCTTTTATTTTCTATAATTTCTAATTGATTTCTGAATCAATTGTTTCACCGGTGTATCCTTATTTGTTTTGTCAGTTATTCTACATTTTTCCGCAATTGTATTATGTAACCGTTCTATGTCCCCGTTACCTGTATGACTATTGGGTTTAGTAAGAAGTAATTCTACATTTTCATTGTCTAGAAATTCTTTTATTCTAATGGCATTGAATTCGTTGTCTGCAATTATTTTTTTTTGGTTTACCTATTTTAGCGAAATGGTCTTCTAATTGTTCGATGATTGTTACAGTTACAGCGAATTTAGAAAACTTATCCACTATTGTCAAAAAATGAAATCCTTTCATTACATACGTGTCTACATACACTACTTCATTCTTTCTTGATGGTGTTTCTGTCACTGCAAATTTTAATTTGACTGGATTTCTGTCATATTTTACCTCTTGACATACTTCACATTGATTAATGACTAATTGAATTAATTCCATCAATTTTGGATAGTAAATTTTATTCTTAATTTGATTATATGTTTCGCTTATGCCTGAATGAATACTTTCCCTAACGTGATAAAGAGAAATTTGTTTCACTGCCTCTACCTCTGCTTCTATATCTTGAGCCCTCATGGTACATTTAGCGAATTTTATTTGCTTATCATTTGAGAACAACTCTATTAATTTTTCTTGCACCACATTGTAACTATGTTCCAATAATTCTGAAAATATTCCTGTTTTTCCTTTTGTTATGTATTTTTTAAATATCTCTCCCATTTCATCAAAATCAGCTTCGGCTATAAAAATAATCCTTTTGCCGTGTAAAGTTTTCAGTTCTTCAACCTTGTTATTAGTTAAAATAATCTGGGTTTTATATTTATTGACTATTTCTTCCTTAATAAAAAAGTGATCCTGCAAATTTTCGTCTGCTGAATGAACTGTTGCCGTAGATACATTGTCATCTTCTAAGTTATTTACAAAATTTGATGCATTATCCCCTGTCTCCTTATCATTTAGTTTATCAACAATTTCCAGTCTACTTAGAAAATTTGCTACCTTATTTTCTTTGCCCTTTATGTAATCAATTTCAAAATCATACTCTCCTAGTTTAAGAAGCCATCTTTGATGCCTAGGTGACATGTCTTTTCCTCTGTATTTAGCATGCAAGAACTTAATTGGTTGATAATCCGTAAAAATCTTAAATTTCCTACCATAGAGATATGGTCTCAGATAGTTTACACTCCATAATATTGCTAGAAATTCTTTATCCGTTGCCGAATAATTTCTTTCATGATTGTTTAAAGTTCTGGATGCAAAATAAACCGGATGTCCTTCTTGTGAAAGGACAGCACCAATTGCGTAATTTGACGCATCAGTGGTTAGCGTAAATTGTTTATCAAAATTAGGATATTTTAATATAGGATGAGAGCTTATTAACAATTTTAGTTTTTCGAAGGCCTCAATATAGGTAGGGTCTTTTGTATTAATTTTTACGCCTTTCTTTAAATATTTCGTAATTGGTTGCGCAACTTTGGCATAATCTTTCACGAACTTTCTGTAGTAACCTGTTAACCCTAAGAAACTTTTAATTTGTTTTTCTGTTCTTGGTATTTCTAACTCTTGAATAACCTTTATTTCATTTGGATTAGGTTTTAATCCTTCTTTTGTAAGAATATGACCCAAGAATTCGGTTTCTTTTTTCATAAAGTTACATTTATCTATTTGTATCTTTAAATTTGCTTCTTCCAATACTTTGGAAATGTCCGTTATTGCCTTTACGTATTCCTTTAGAGACGTACTAAATATTAGTATATCATCTAGGTATACTACACAGGTCCTGTTAATATAATCTCGTAATGTCTCATTCATCAGTCTTTGGAATGTTGCTGGTGCATTTTTCAGACCAAACGGTATTCTTATAAATTCATACAGTCCATGTGGGGTAACGAAAGCTGTTTTTTGTCTATCTTTTTCTTTCATTAAAATCTGATGATATCCTTTAGCTAAGTCTATTGTCGTAAAATATTGTGCTCATCCTAGTTTGTCCAGAATTGAATATATATTGGGCAGTGGGAATTTGTCATCTATCATAATTTCGTTTAATTTTCTGTAGTCTACCACTAGTCTGTATTTTTGTTTTCCAGAATTATCCAATTTTTTAGGTACAACTATGAAAGGACTGGCATATCTGGAGCTACTTTTTCTAATTATCCCTTGTTCTTCCATCTCTTGAACTTGTTTTCTTACTTCGGCTTCATGTTGGGGTGGATATCTGTATAATTTAGCGTTGATTTGTTCATCTGTCGTTGTTTTAATTGCATGCTGTATTTTCATGGTGCTAGTCAATCTGTCCCCTTCTTTAAAAAACAATTTTCTAAACCTAATCAATATGTTTTTTAATTCTTTATATTCTTCTTTATTTAATTGATCTAGTTGGATTCTATTCCAATCAAATTCGGTTCCTTCCAATGTACATACTTGAAGGTTTTTATATGGATTTAATAAAAAGGATGTTATTTTATCATTAAATATTATATAACCATCTATTAAGTTTATTATTGTATTAAAACAATTTAATAGGTCGATTCCTATTATAAAACTATATTTTCTTCCTTTTAATTCTGTCATTTTCCATTTAATCTTTGCATTTCCGGCCAGATTAAATTCATCAGGTGGGTCAGTTATTATTTCAAATCTAATTACATCTTTCTTTGTTATTGTGCTAAATTCAATGGGTCTTTCTAATATATTTCTTTTAAAGTCTTGTATATTACTGTCAATTAAACTTAGATTTGCTCCTGTGTCTATCAAAGCATTATATTTCTTTCCATTAATGGTAATTTTTATGATGGGTAAAAAGTCAGAGGCTGTTTTTGAACAAAATTTTCCTCTTCGTTGTATTGTATCGTGTTATTAAATTCCATAGGTGCGTTTAGGTCTTGCCTAGGATGTTCCAAGCGATTTTGACTGCAACATGGTCTAGGGTGTCCTACCTGCCCGACTTTCTGGGTATTGTTTGTATCATACATTTCTAAATTATTACAATATGTTTTTCTTTCTCTTATGTTATCATGGTCTTTGGGTTCGTTTAGGTTTTGCCTAGGATGTTTCAAGCGATTTTGGCTGTAACATGGTCTAGGGTGTCCTACCTGCCCGACCCTCTGGATATTATTATTATAGTATTTATTACCTTTCTCTACAGTGTCAACCTCCATGGGTTCAATTGCAACCTGCCTAAAGGGGTTCTGGCGATATTGGCCTGAATTTCCGAACCTATTAAAACTGTTAATCCTTCCTGCATTCAAATTATTATTTTGCCTATATTGCCCTGAATTATTTTGGTATTGAGGGTTCCTATTCCACTGTCCTCCCTATGGTACATTATTAATTCGATAATCAATATTTCTAGTTCTCAAATTTGCAGGTGCATTATTATATTGTTGTCTTTTATCCTGATACCTATTGTTCCCTACGTTAGTTCACCTATCCTCTTTTGTTTTATTTTTTCTGTATTCTGGCCTAATACAGCTGTCTTCGAATCTCCTACTTATCATTATTTTCAAAATATTATTTAACTGTCCTTCTTCATAAATTTTGTTTTTCCTTTATTGTGTTCACTAATAAACTGTTTATGTTACTAAGGTCAATGTAATGGTCACCTGTATAATATATTACTAATTCGTCCGACCTATATTTAATTTCTTGAATTTCTGTCAATAATTCATTAACATTATTTACCTTATGATTTGATATCTTTCTGTAGAGTTGGTGTGGTTCCATATCAGGACGATACCGTAGTTTCAGCGTTTCCTTTATTAGTTGCCAGTTGTCTGGTTCCGGAATATTTATTATCACGTTCTTGGCTGGGCCTTGTATGGTTCTATAAAAAATGGCTTTTATGGCTTCTTTCCTTAATTCCTCATCTCTTATTGTTGATAGTAGGTACTCCACACTGCACAGGAATGAATTGATTGTAATTTCTCCTGTACCCGTAAACACTGGTAGATATCCAACATTTTTGTGGATCCTGTCCA
Organism: Epicampocera succincta; assembly: GCA_932526305.1. Lineage (NCBI taxonomy): Eukaryota > Metazoa > Arthropoda > Insecta > Diptera > Tachinidae > Epicampocera > Epicampocera succincta. The sequence continues at coordinate 9,545,649 of OW052039.1, read as the reverse complement.
ATTGATTATGTTGTGGTTGTTGACTTTGCAATTGTTGCCATTGTTGTTGTTGTCCGTCTTGCTGTTGTTGTTGTCCGTCTTGCTGTTGTTGTTGCTGAAGTTGCTGTTGCTGTTGTTGCAACTCCACGTATGCGTTTCTCAGACGCTCTAGCTGGTGTTCCTTTCTGGCTAGTTCTTCCACTAGGTTCACTGGAGACATTTCTTGAGCCTGTTCGTCCATCCTTCTTTGTTTGTCGAAATATAGTTGTCTTTTGCTTTTTGAATACACTTTGAATGTATATATTTATTTATTTAGTGGTGTCCACTTTATTTTCTAAATTGTTCACTGCACTAAAGTTTATTTTATTTAGGGGCGTTCAATTTGTTTTTTAAATTGTTCACTGCACTAAAGTTTATTATATTTAGTGGCGTTCAATTTGTTTTCTAAATTGTTCACTGCACTAAAGTTTATTTTATTTAGTGGCGTTCAATTTGTTTTCTAAATTGTTCACTGCACTAAAGTTTATTATATTTAGTGGCGTTCAATTTGTTTTCTAAATTGTTCACTGCACTAAAGTTTATTATATTCTAGAGGGTCCCGTAGGATTCGCAGAATTGATAATAAGTTCTATTAAACACTTTTTAAACGATTCGTATTACTGGATCCCTTTCACTTCTAAGGATCCTACCGACTGCGCCAATTTTATTATTTGTTCTTTTGGTTAATAAAAAAAAAACTTTTTTCTTTTGTATTTTAAAGACAAACTTTATTTATTTCGACTTTATTATGTGGTGGACGAACTAAGACTAATTTTACAATTTTCATACAGTCATAGTGTTAACTTGGTTTATTAGTAATTGTTGCATTAGCATAATTTTGATTGGCTAAAATTAATGCGAAATTTACAAAAAAAATCTGATTACTGAAAAGAACTCAAAATTAACAACGTTCCATAAATTGCAAGATTGCAATTTCTTTTGGTAAAAACAAACGAAACAGAAAAAAACAGGAAATGCAATACTTTTGTTTGCACCAATTTTTATGGAGTTTATTGACTCTTTATTTCTTCAAATTTGCTTATGCAACAATTGTACAATTTACTTTATTTGCTTATTGCTTCTAGGAATTTATCAAATTTGTCAAATTGACCAGGGTTCGCATATGTAACTTCTCCCCCCTTTAGGTTAGAATTCTCCTGAATTCTGGCATTTAATTTTATTTTTATATGCTGATGTTTTATTAATACCGTGAAAATTATAATAACTATTACAATCACGATGATAATGTTACATCCATATGTCAATTTACTACGATATTCTAATTTCTTAATATTTCTTACATTATTTTGATGTTCTTCTTCAATTTGTTCAAATGACACTTTATGGGTAAAATTATAAATTGGCTTTATATTTTTCTTTATTTGTGTTTCTTTTGTATACTCTATAATGTTTGAAAAATAGTAGTCTTTAATTCTAATAGAACAGTTGTTAAAATCAATCAAATAGATTCCATTCAAAACAATTTTTTTCAAAATTACAGGTTTCATTCATACTAATATTTACTGCGTTTTTAACTATAATTGTATCTAAGTCTAATTGTATGATTTCCAAATCTATATTTTTTATCATTTGACAATTATTTTTTATTAGACAATGTTTACTTAATTTTAAATCTTTTAGGTTTTTATTTTCTTGGAATGTGTATGTTTTATTTTCAAAATCAAAACATTGTTCTATGTTATAATCAATGTCCTTACTTTCATTGTTTGGTATTGGTACTATAGTTCTTAGTTCTACTATTACAAATTTCTTTGGTAGTTTTACTCCAAAAATTAGGTATGAGTGATTAACGTATGCTGTTCCGAACTGAATATATTTTAATTTATTATAATCAATCTCATATTTTTTTATTTCTTCACTAGCTAAAATACTCGGGTGTACAATACCATATTTTGCAGAAATTACATTATCTTGTAAATGGTCTATTTTATTTTTTATTAATTGTATATTAGTTAACTGTTCAAAGTATATATTTTTATTACTTTCTACTTCTAAAATTTATTTATAGAATTTAATTCTTCTTAAATTCTCTTTCTATCGTTCTGTATAACAGTTTTTAAATGCTTTAAGGTCGTGTTGAAATAATTATTGATTACTACTTGTTGGTTATTGTTTTCTTTAATCTCGTTAATATTAAAAAGGTGATTTTGTATAGTCTGTCTGTCCTCGTCGTCCATAGTTCCGAACAACCACTTCGACATACTTCCTATTCCGTTTATCAGTCCACGTCTTGTTCTCGTTTGTTTTGGTATTAAAGTCAATAATTTACTTTTAACATCTAACAATTCCGATTGCAGTAATTGTTTGTTTTTAATTTTTGATAAAATTATATTTTCTGTCATGTTGTCCAAAATGTTCTCGATTTCTTGTAAATTTATTATATGTATTATTATATCTGTTTCCTTAACTATTTCTTGTCTCTTCATGCAGATGTCTATAAATCCTGATTGTTCTGTGAGGAGTTTTGTTGTCAAAGTTCCCTTAGTTTGTGCTATCAGTAGGAATATTATCAATATTCTCCAAATCTGTAAATTTTAAAGGTCTTTTTATATTGCATGGATGTACTTTTCCTAATTTAGATTTCTTATACCTAGGTTGTTCCTTGTGCCTAACAGCCTTATAATTCTTTACGAATCCTTCTTCTCTACTTTTTCTGTAATCCTCTCTGGATTTATTTAGTTTCTCTATTATTTTTCTTTTATTTTCTATAATTTCTAATTGATTTCTGAATCAATTGTTTCACCGGTGTATCCTTATTTGTTTTGTAAATTATTCTAAATTTTGTCCGCAATTGTATTATGTAACCGTTCTATGTCCCCGTTACCTGTATGACTATTGGGTTTAGTAAGATGTAATTCTACATTTTCATTGTCTAGAAATTCTTTTATTCTAATGGCATTGAATTCGTTGTCTGCAATTATTTTTTTTTGTTTACCTATTTTAGCGAAATGGTCTTCTAATTGTTCGATGATTGTTACAGTGTTCCTATCATTCAATGGATATGCTGCCGCGAATTTAGAAAACTTATCCACTATTGTCAAAAAATGAAATCCTTTCATTACATACGTGTCTACATACACTACTTCATTCTTTCTTGATGGTGTTTCTGTCACTGCAAATTTTAATTTGACTGGATTTCTGTCATATTTTACCTCTTGACATACTTCACATTGATTAATGACTAATTGAATTAATTCCATCAATTTTGGATAGTAAATTTTATTCTTAATTTGATTATATGTTTCGCTTATGCCTGAATGAATACTTTCCCTAACGTGATAAAGAGAAATTTGTTTCACTGCCTCTACCTCTGCTTCTATATCTTGAGCCCTCATGGTACATTTAGCGAATTTTATTTGCTTATCATTTGAGAACAACTCTATTAATTTTTCTTGCACCACATTGTAACTATGTTCCAATAATTCTGAAAATATTCCTGTTTTTCCTTTTGTTATGTATTTTTTAAATATCTCTCCCATTTCATCAAAATCAGCTTCGGCTATAAAAATAATCCTTTTGCCGTGTAAAGTTTTCAGTTCTTCAACCTTGTTATTAGTTAAAATAATCTGGGTTTTATATTTATTGACTATTTCTTCCTTAATAAAAAAGTGATCCTGCAAATTTTCGTCTGCTGAATGAACTGTTGCCGTAGATACATTGTCATCTTCTAAGTTATTTACAAAATTTGATGCATTATCCACTGTCTCCTTATCATTTAGTTTATCAACAATTTCCAGTCTACTTAGAAAATTTGCTACCTTATTTTCTTTGCCCTTTATGTAATCAATTTCAAAATCATACTCTCCTAGTTTAAGAAGCCATCTTTGATGCCTAGGTGACATGTCTTTTCCTCTGTATTTAGCATGCAAGAACTTAATTGGTTGATAATCCGTAAAAATCTTAAATTTCCTACCATAGAGATATGGTCTCAGATAGTTTACACTCCATAATATTGCTAGAAATTCTTTATCCGTTGCCGAATAATTTCTTTCATGATTGTTTAAAGTTCTGGATGCAAAACAAACCGGATGTCCTTCTTGTGAAAGGACAGCACCAATTGCGTAATTTGACGCATCAGTGGTTAGCGTAAATTGCTTATCAAAATTAGGATATTTTAATATAGGATGAGAGCTTATTAACAATTTTAGTTTTTCGCAGGCCTCAATATAGGTAGGGTCTTTTGTATTAATTTTTACGCCTTTCTTTAAATATTTCGTAATTGGTTGCGCAACTTTGGCATAATCTTTCACGAACTTTCTGTAGTAACCTGTTAACCCTAAGAAACTTTTAATTTGTTTTTCTGTTCTTGGTATTTCTAACTCTTGAATAACCTTTATTTCATTTGGATTAGGTTTTAATCCTTCTTTTGTAAGAATATGACCCAAGAATTCGGTTTCTTTTTTCATAAAGTTACATTTATCTATTTGTATCTTTAAATTTGCTTCTTCCAATACTTTGGAAATGTCCGTTATTGCCTTTACGTATTCCTTTAGAGACGTACTAAATATTAGTATATCATCTAGGTATACTACACAGGTCCTGTTAATATAATCTCGTAATGTCTCATTCATCAGTCTTTGGAATGTTGCTGGTGCATTTTTCAGACCAAACGGCATTCTTATAAATTCATACAGTCCATGTGGGGTAACGAAAGCTGTTTTTTGTCTATCTTTTTCTTTCATTAAAATCTGATGATATCCTTTAGCTAAGTCTATTGTCGTAAAATATTGTGCACTTCCTAGTTTGTCCAGAATTGAATATATATTGGGCAGTGGGAATTTGTCATCTATCGTAATTTCGTTTAATTTTCTGTAGTCTACCACTAGTCTGTATTTTTGTTTTCCAGAATTATCCAATTTTTTAGGTACAACTATTAAAGGACTGGCATATCTGGAGCTACTTTTTCTAATTATCCCTTGTTCTTCCATCTCTTGAACTTGTTTTCTTACTTCGGCTTCATGTTGGGGTGGATATCTGTATAATTTAGCGTTAATTTGTTCATCTGTCGTTGTTTTAATTTCATGCTGTATTTTCATGGTGCTAGTCAATCTGTCCCCTTCTTTAAAAAACAATTTTCTAAACCTAATCAATATGGTTTTTAATTCTTTATATTCTTCTTTATTTAATTGATCTAGTTGGATTCTATTCCAATCAAATTCGGTTCCTTCCAATGTACATACTTGAAGGTTTTTATATGGATTTAATAAAAAGGATGTTATTTTATCATTAAATATTATATAACCATCTATTAAGTTTATTATTGTATTAAAACAATTTAATAGGTCGATTCCTATTATAAAACTATATTTTCTTCCTTTTAATTCTGTCATTTTCCATTTAATCTTTGCATTTCCCGCCAGATTAAATTCATCAGGTGGGTTAGTTATTATTTCAAATCTAATTACATCTTTCTTTGTTATTGTGCTAAATTCAATGGGTCTTTCTAATATATTTCTTTTAAAGTCTTGTATATTACTGTCAATTAAACTTAGATTTGCTCCTGTGTCTATCAAAGCATTATATTTCTTTCCATTAATGGTAATTTTTATGATGGGTAAAAAGTCAGAGGCTGTTTTTGAAAAAAATTTTCCTCTTCGTTGTATTGTATCGTGTTATTAAATTCCATAGGTGCGTTTAGGTCTTGCTTAGGATGTTCCAAGCGATTTTGGCTGCAACATGGTCTAGGGTGTCCTACCTGCCTGACTTTCTGGGTATTGTTTGTATCATACATTTCTAAATTATTACAATATGTTTTTCTTTCTCTTATGTTATCATGGTCTTTGGGTTCGTTTAGGTTTTGCCTAGGATGTTTCAAGCGATTTTGGCTGTAACATGGTCTAGGGTGTCCTACCTGCCCGACCCTCTGGATATTATTATTATAGTATTTATTACCTTTCTCTACAGTGTCAACCTCCATGGGTTCAATTGCAACCTGCCTAAAGGGGTTCTGGCGATATTGGCCTGAATTTCCGAACCTATTAAAACTGTTAATCCTTCCTGCATTCAAATTATTATTTTGCCTATATTGCCCTGAATTATTTTGGTATTGAGGGTTCCTATTCCACTGTCCTCCCTGTGGTACATTATTAATTCGATAATCAATATTTCTAGTTCTCAAATTTGCAGGTGCATTATTATATTGTTGTCTTTTATCCTGATACCTATTGTTCCCTACGTTAGTTCACCTATCCTCTTTTGTTTTATTTTTTCTGTATTCTGGCCTAATACAGCTGTCTTCGAATCTCCTACTTATCATTATTTTCAAAATATTATTTAACTGTCCTTCATAAATTTTGTTTTTCCTTTATTGTGTTCACTAATAAACTGTTTATGTTACTAAGGTCAATGTAATGGTCACCTGTATAATATATTACTAATTCGTCCGACCTATATTTAATTTCTTGAATTTCTGTCAATAATTCATTAACATTATTTACCTTATGATTTGATATCTTTCTGTAGAGTTGGTGTGGTTCCATATCAGGACGATACCGTAGTTTCAGCGTTTCCTTTATTAGTTGCCAGTTGTCTGGTTCCGGAATATTTATTATCACGTTCTTGGCTGGGCCTTGTATGGTTCTATAAAAAATGGCTTTTATGGCTTCTTTCCTTAATTCCTCATCTCTTATTGTTGATAGTAGGTACTCCACACTGCACAGGAATGAATTGATTGTAATTTCTCCTGTACCCGTAAACACTGGTAGATATCCAACATTTTTGTGGATCCTGTCCAATTGATTATGTTGTGGTTGTTGACTTTGCAATTGTTGCCATTGTTGTTGTTGTCCGTCTTGCTGTTGTTGTTGCTGAAGTTGCTGTTGCTGTTGTTGCAACTCCACGTATGCGTTTCTCAGACGCTCTAGCTGGTGTTCCTTTCTGGCTAGTTCTTCCACTAGGTTCACTGGAGACATTTCTTGAGCCTGTTCGTCCATCCTTCTTTGTTTGTCGAAATATAGTTGTCTTTTGCTTTTTGAATACACTTTGAATGTATATATTTATTTATTTAGTGGTGTCCACTTTATTTTCTAAATTGTTCACTGCACTAAAGTTTATTTTATTTGGGGGCGTTCAATTTGTTTTCTAAATTGTTCACTGCACTAAAGTTTATTATATTTAGTGGCGTTCAATTTGTTTTCTAAATTGTTCACTGCACTAAAGTTTATTTTATTTAGTGGCGTTCAATTTGTTTTCTAAATTGTTCACTGCACTAAAGTTTATTATATTTAGTGGCGTTCAATTTGTTTTCTAAATTGTTCACTGCACTAAAGTTTATTATATTCTAGAGGGTCCCGTAGGATTCGCAGAATTGATAATAAGTTCTATTAAACACTTTTTAAACGATTCGTATTACTGGATCCCTTTCACTTCTAAGGATCCTACCGACTGCGCCAATTTTATTATTTGTTCTTTTGGTTAATAAAAAAAAAACTTTTTTCTTTTGTATTTTAAAGACAAACTTTATTTATTTCGACTTTATTATGTGGTGGACGAACTAAGACTAATTTTACAATTTTCATACAGTCATAGTGTTAACTTGGTTTATTAGTAATTGTTGCATTAGCATAATTTTGATTGGCTAAAAATAATGCGAAATTTACAAAAAAATCTGATTACTGAAAAGAACTCAAAATTAACAACGTTCCATAAATTGCAAGATTGCAATTTCTTTTGGTAAAAACAAACGAAACAGAAAAAAACAGGAAATGCAATACTTTTGTTTGCACCAATTTTTATGGAGTTTATTGACTCTTTATTTCTTCAAATTTGCTTATGCAACAATTGTACAATTTACTTTATTTGCTTATTGCTTCTAGGAATTTATCAAATTTGTCAAATTGACCAGGGTTCGCATATGTAACTTCTCCCCCCTTTAGGTTAGAATTCTCCTGAATTCTGGCATTTAATTTTATTTTTATATGCTGATGTTTTATTAATACCGTGAAAATTATAATAACTATTACAATCACGATGATAATGTTACATCCATATGTCAATTTACTATGATATTCTAATTTCTTAATATTTCTTACATTATTTTGATGTTCTTCTTCAATTTGTTCAAATGACACTTCAAATGACACTTATGGGTAAAATTATAAATTGGGTTTATATTTTTCTTTATTTGTGTTTCTTTTGTATACTCTATAATGTTTGAAAAATAGTAGTCTTTAATTCTAATAGAACAGTTGTTAAAATCAATCAAATAGATTCCATTCAAAACAATTTTTTTCAAAATTACAGGTTTCATTCATACTAATATTTACTGCGTTTTTAACTATAATTGTATCTAAGTCTAATTGTATGATTTCCAAATCTATATTTTTTATCATTTGACAATTATTTTTTATTAGACAATGTTTACTTAATTTTAAATCTTTTAGGTTTTTATTTTCTTGGAATGTGTATGTTTTATTTTCAAAATCAAAACATTGTTCTATGTTATAATCAATGTCCTTACTTTCATTGTTTGGTATTGGTACTATAGTTCTTAGTTCTACTATTACAAATTTCTTTGGTATTTTTACTCCAAAAATTAGGTATGAGTGATTAACGTATGCTGTTCCGAACTGAATATATTTTAATTTATTATAATCAATCTCATATTTTTTTATTTCTTCACTAGTTAAAATACTCGGGTGTACAATACCATATTTTGCAGAAATAACATTATCTTGTAAATGGTCTATTTTATTTTTTATTAATTGTATATTAGTTAACTGTTCAAAGTATATATTTTTATTACTTTCTACTTCTAAAAATTTATTTATAGAATTTAATTCTTCTTCAATTCTCTTTCTATCGTTCTGTATAACAGTTTTTAAATGATTTAAGGTCATGTTGAAATAATTATTGATTACTACTTGTTGGTTATTGTTTTCTTTAATCTCGTTAATATTAAAAAGGTGATTTTGTATAGTCTGTCTGTCCTCGTCGTCCATAGTTCCGAACAACCACTTCGACATACTTCCTATTCCGTTTATCAGTCCACGTCTTGTTCTCGTTTGTTTTGGTATTAAAGTCAATAATTTACTTTTAACATCTAACAATTCCGATTGCAGTAATTGTTTGTTTTTAATTTTTGATAAAATTATATTTTCTGTCATGTTGTCCAAAATGTTCTCGATTTCTTGTAAATTTATTATATGTATTATTATATCTGTTTCCTTAACTATTTCTTGTCTCTTCATGCAGATGTCTATAAATCCTGATTGTTCTGTGAGGAGTTTTGTTGTCAAAGTTCCCTTAGTTTGTGCTATCAGTAGGAATATTATCAATATTCTCCAAATCTGTAAATTTTAAAGGTCTTTTTATATTGCATGGATGTACTTTTCCTAATTTAGATTTCTTATACCTAGGTTGTTCCTTGTGCCTAACAGCCTTATAATTCTTTACGAATCCTTCTTCTCTACTTTTTCTGTAATCCTCTCTGGATTTATTTAGTTTCTCTATTATTTTTCTTTTATTTTCTATAATTTCTAATTGATTTCTGAATCAATTGTTTCACCGGTGTATCCTTATTTGTTTTGTAAATTATTCTAAATTTTGTCCGCAATTGTATTATGTAACCGTTCTATGTCCCCGTTACCTGTATGACTATTGGGTTTAGTAAGATGTAATTCTACATTTTCATTGTCTAGAAATTCTTTTATTCTAATGGCATTGAATTCGTTGTCTGCAATTATTTTTTTTTGTTTACCTATTTTAGCGAAATGGTCTTCTAATTGTTCGATGGTTGTTACAGTGTTCCTATCATTCAATGGATATGCTGCCGCGAATTTAGAAAACTTATCCACTATTGTCAAAAAATGAAATCCTTTCATTACATACGTGTCTACATACACTACTTCATTCTTTCTTGATGGTGTTTCTGTCACTGCAAATTTTAATTTGACTGGATTTCTGTCATATTTTACCTCTTGACATACTTCACATTGATTAATGACTAATTGAATTAATTCCATCAATTTTGGATAGTAAATTTTATTCTTAATTTGATTATATGTTTCGCTTATGCCTGAATGAATACTTTCCCTAACGTGATAAAGAGAAATTTGTTTCACTGCCTCTACCTCTGCTTCTATATCTTGAGCCCTCATGGTACATTTAGCGAATTTTATTTGCTTATCATTTGAGAACAACTCTATTAATTTTTCTTGCACCACATTGTAACTATGTTCCAATAATTCTGAAAATATTCCTGTTTTTCCTTTTGTTATGTATTTTTTAAATATCTCTCCCATTTCATCAAAATCAGCTTCGGCTATAAAAATAATCCTTTTGCCGTGTAAAGTTTTCAGTTCTTCAACCTTGTTATTAGTTAAAATAATCTGGGTTTTATATTTATTGACTATTTCTTCCTTAATAAAAAAGTGATCCTGCAAATTTTCGTCTGCTGAATGAACTGTTGCCGTAGATACATTGTCATCTTCTAAGTTATTTACAAAATTTGATGCATTATCCCCTGTCTCCTTATCATTTAGTTTATCAACAATTTCCAGTCTACTTAGAAAATTTGCTACCTTATTTTCTTTGCCCTTTATGTAATCAATTTCAAAATCATACTCTCCTAGTTTAAGAAGCCATCTTTGATGCCTAGGTGACATGTCTTTTCCTCTGTATTTAGCATGCAAGAACTTAATTGGTTGATGATCCGTAAAAATCTTAAATTTCCTACCATAGAGATATGGTCTCAGATAATTTACACTCCATAATATTGCTATAAATTCTTTATCCGTTGCCGAATAATTTCTTTCATGATTGTTTAAAGTTCTGGATGCAAAACAAACCGGATGTCCTTCTTGTGAAAGGACAGCACCAATTGCGTAATTTGACGCATCAGTGGTTAGCGTAAATTGTTTATCAAAATTAGGATATTTTAATATAGGATGAGAGCTTATTAACAATTTTAGTTTTTCGCAGGCCTCAATATAGGTAGGGTCTTTTGTATTAATTTTTACGCCTTTCTTTAAATATTTCGTAATTGGTTGCGCAACTTTGGCATAATCTTTCACGAACTTTCTGTAGTAACCTGTTAACCCTAAGAAACTTTTAATTTGTTTTTCTGTTCTTGGTATTTCTAACTCTTGAATAACCTTTATTTCATTTGGATTAGGTTTTAATCCTTCTTTTGTAAGAATATGACCCAAGAATTCGGTTTCTTTTTTCATAAAGTTACATTTATCTATTTGTATCTTTAAATTTGCTTCTTCCAATACTTTGGAAATGTCCGTTATTGCCTTTACGTATTCCTTTAGAGACGTACTAAATATTAGTATATCATCTAGGTATACTACACAGGTCCTTTTAATATAATCTCGTAATGTCTCATTCATCAGTCTTTGGAATGTTGCTGGTGCATTTTTCAGACCAAACGGCATTCTTATAAATTCATACAGTCCATGTGGGGTAACGAAAGCTGTTTTTTGTCTATCTTTTTCTTTCATTAAAATCTGATGATATCCTTTAGCTAAGTCTATTGTCGTAAAATATTGTGCACTTCCTAGTTTGTCCAGAATTGAATATATATTGGGCAGTGGGAATTTGTCATCTATCGTAATTTCGTTTAATTTTCTGTAGTCTACCACTAGTCTGTATTTTTGTTTTCCAGAATTATCCAATTTTTTAGGTACAACTATTAAAGGACTGGCATATCTGGAGCTACTTTTTCTAATTATCCCTTGTTCTTCCATCTCTTGAACTTGTTTTCTTACTTCGGCTTCATGTTGGGGTGGATATCTGTATAATTTAGCGTTAATTTGTTCATCTGTCGTTGTTTTAATTTCATGCTGTATTTTCATGGTGCTAGTCAATCTGTCCCCTTCTTTAAAAAACAATTTTCTAAACCTAATCAATATGGTTTTTAATTCTTTATATTCTTCTTTATTTAATTGATCTAGTTGGATTCTATTCCAATCAAATTCGGTTCCTTCCAATGTACATACTTGAAGGTTTTTATATGGATTTAATAAAAAGGATGTTATTTTATCATTAAATATTATATAACCATCTATTAAGTTTATTATTGTATTAAAACAATTTAATAGGTCGATTCCTATTATAAAACTATATTTTCTTCCTTTTAATTCTGTCATTTTCCATTTAATCTTTGCATTTCCCGCCAGATTAAATTCATCAGGTGGGTTAGTTATTATTTCAAATCTAATTACATCTTTCTTTGTTATTGTGCTAAATTCAATGGGTCTTTCTAATATATTTCTTTTAAAGTCTTGTATATTACTGTCAATTAAACTTAGATTTGCTCCTGTGTCTATCAAAGCATTATATTTCTTTCCATTAATGGTAATTTTTATGATGGGTAAAAAGTCAGAGGCTGTTTTTGAAAAAAATTTTCCTCTTCGTTGTATTGTATCGTGTTATTAAATTCCATAGGTGCGTTTAGGTCTTGCTTAGGATGTTCCAAGCGATTTTGGCTGCAACATGGTCTAGGGTGTCCTACCTGCCTGACTTTCTGGGTATTGTTTGTATCATACATTTCTAAATTATTACAATATGTTTTTCTTTCTCTTATGTTATCATGGTCTTTGGGTTCGTTTAGGTTTTGCCTAGGATGTTTCAAGCGATTTTGGCTGTAACATGGTCTAGGGTGTCCTACCTGCCCGACCCTCTGGATATTATTATTATAGTATTTATTACCTTTCTCTACAGTGTCAACCTCCATGGGTTCAATTGCAACCTGCCTAAAGGGGTTCTGGCGATATTGGCCTGAATTTCCGAACCTATTAAAACTGTTAATCCTTCCTGCATTCAAATTATTATTTTGCCTATATTGCCCTGAATTATTTTGGTATTGAGGGTTCCTATTCCACTGTCCTCCCTGTGGTACATTATTAATTCGATAATCAATATTTCTAGTTCTCAAATTTGTAGGTGCATTATTATATTGTTGTCTTTTATCCTGATACCTATTGTTCCCTACGTTAGTTCACCTATCCTCTTTTGTTTTATTTTTTCTGTATTCTGGCCTAATACAGCTGTCTTCGAATCTCCTACTTATCATTATTTTCAAAATATTATTTAACTGTCCTTCTTCATAAATTTTGTTTTTCCTTTATTGTGTTCACTAATAAACTGTTTATGTTACTAAGGTCAATGTAATGGTCACCTGTATAATATATTACTAATTCGTCCGACCTATATTTAATTTCTTGAATTTCTGTCAATAATTCATTAACATTATTTACCTTATGATTTGATATCTTTCTGTAGAGTTGGTGTGGTTCCATATCAGGACGATACCGTAGTTTCAGCGTTTCCTTTATTAGTTGCCAGTTGTCTGGTTCCGGAATATTTATTATCACGTTCTTGGCTGGGCCTTGTATGGTTCTATAAAAACTGGCTTTTATGGCTTCTTTCCTTAATTCCTCATCTCTTATTGTTGATAGTAGGTACTCCACACTGCACAGGAATGAATTGATTGTAATTTCTCCTGTACCCGTAAACACTGGTAGATATCCAACATTTTTGTGGATCCTGTCCAATTGATTATGTTGTGGTTGTTGACTTTGCAATTGTTGCCATTGTTGTTGTTGTCCGTCTTGCTGTTGTTGTTGCTGAAGTTGCTGTTGCTGTTGTTGCAACTCCACGTATGCGTTTCTCAGACGCTCTAGCTGGTGTTCCTTTCTGGCTAGTTCTTCCACTAGGTTCACTGGAGACATTTCTTGAGCCTGTTCGTCCATCCTTCTTTGTTTGTCGAAATATAGTTGTCTTTTGCTTTTTGAATACACTTTGAATGTATATATTTATTTATTTAGTGGTGTCCACTTTATTTTCTAAATTGTTCACTGCACTAAAGTTTATTTTATTTAGGGGCGTTCAATTTGTTTTCTAAATTGTTCACTGCACTAAAGTTAATTATATTTAGTGGCGTTCAATTTGTTTTCTAAATTGTTCACTGCACTAAAGTTTATTATATTTAGTGGCGTTCAATTTGTTTTCTAAATTGTTCACTGCACTAAAGTTTATTATATTCTGGAGGGTCTCGTAGGATTCGCAGAATTGATAATAAGTTCTATTAAACACTTTTTAAACGATTCGTATTACTGGATCCCTTTCACTTCTAAGGATCCTACCGACTGCGCCAATTTTATTATTTGTTCTTTTGGTTAATAAAAAAAAAACTCTTTTCTTTTGTATTTTAAAGACAAACTTTATTTATTTCGACTTTATTATGTGGTGGACGAACTAAGACTAATTTTACAATTTTCATACAGTCATAGTGTCAACTTGGTTTATTAGTAATTGTTGCATTAGCATAATTTTGATTGGCTAAAATTAATGCGAAATTTACAAAAAAAATCTGATTACTGAAAAGAACTCAAAATTAACAACGTTCCATAAATTGCAAGATTGCAATTTCTTTTGGTAAAAACAAACGAAACAGAAAAAAACAGGAAATGCAGTAAAATGCAATACTTTTGTTTGCACCAATTTTTATGGAGTTTATTGACTCTTTATTTCTTCAAATTTGCTTATGCAACAATTGTACAATTTACTTTATTTGCTTATTGCTTCTAGGAATTTATCAAATTTGTCAAATTGACCAGGGTTCGCATATGTAACTTCTCCCCCCTTTAGGTTAGAATTCTCCTGAATTCTGGCATTTAATTTTATTTTTATATGCTGATGTATTATTAATACCGTGAAAATTATAATAACTATTACAATCACGATGATAATGTTACATGATAATGTTCTTCTTCAATTTGTTCAAATGACACTTTATGGGTAAAATTATAAATTGGGTTTATATTTTTCTTTATTTGTGTTTCTTTTGTATACTCTATAATGTTTGAAAAATAGTAGTCTTTAATTCTAATAGAACAGTTGTTAAAATCAATCAAATAGTTTCCATTCAAAACAATTTTTTTCAAAATTACAGGTTTCATTCATACTAATATTTACTGCGTTTTTAACTATAATTGTATCTAAGTCTAATTGTATGATTTCCAAATCTATATTTTTTATCATTTGACAATTATTTTTTATTAGACAATGTTTACTTAATTTTAAATCTTTTAGGTTTTTATTTTCTTGGAATGTGTATGTTTTATTTTCAAAATCAAAACATTGTTCTATGTTATAATCAATGTCCTTACTTTCATTGTTTGGTATTGGTACTATAGTTCTTAGTTCTACTATTACAAATTTCTTTGGTATTTTTACTCCAAAAATTAGGTATGAGTGATTAACGTATGCTGTTCCGAACTGAATATATTTTAATTTATTATAATCAATCTCATATTTTTTTATTTCTTCACTAGTTAAAATACTCGGGTGTACAATACCATATTTTGCAGAAATTACATTATCTTGTAAATGGTCTATTTTATTTTTTATTAATTGTATATTAGTTAACTGTTCAAAGTATATATTTTTATTACTTTCTACTTCTAAAATTTATTTATAGAATTTAATTCTTCTTCAATTCTCTTTCTATCGTTCTGTATAACAGTTTTTAAATGATTTAAGGTCGTGTTGAAATAATTATTGATTACTACTTGTTGGTTATTGTTTTCTTTAATCTCGTTAATATTAAAAAGGTGATTTTGTATAGTCTGTCTGTCCTCGTCGTCCATAGTTCCGAACAACCACTTCGACATACTTCCTATTCCGTTTATCAGTCCACGTCTTGTTCTCGTTTGTTTTGGTATTAAAGTCAATAATTTACTTTTAACATCTAACAATTCCGATTGCAGTAATTGTTTGTTTTTAATTTTTGATAAAATTATATTTTCTGTCATGTTGTCCAAAATGTTCTCGATTTCTTGTAAATTTATTATATGTATTATTATATCTGTTTCCTTAAGTATTTCTTGTTTCTTCATGCAGATGTCTATAAATCCTGATTGTTCTGTGAGGAGTTTTGTTGTCAAAGTTCCCTTAGTTTGTGCTATCAGTAGGAATATTATCAATATTCTCCAAATCTGTAAATTTTAAAGGTCTTTTTATATTGCATGGATGTACTTTTCCTAATTTAGATTTCTTATACCTAGGTTGTTCCTTGTGCCTAACAGCCTTATAATTCTTTACGAATCCTTCTTCTCTACTTTCTCTGTAATCCTCTCTGGATTTATTTAGTTTCTCTATTATTTTTCTTTTATTTTCTATAATTTCTAATTGATTTCTGAATCAATTGTTTCACCGGTGTATCCTTATTTGTTTTGTAAATTATTCTAAATTTTGTCCGCAATTGTATTATGTAACCGTTCTATGTCCCCGTTACCTGTATGACTATTGGGTTTAGTAAGATGTAATTCTACATTTTCATTGTCTAGAAATTCTTTTATTCTAATGGCATTGAATTCGTTGTCTGCAATTATTTTTTTTGGTTTACCTATTTTAGCGAAATGGTCTTCTAATTGTTCGATGATTGTTACAGTGTTCCTATCATTCAATGGATATGCTGCCGCGAATTTAGAAAACTTATCCACTATTGTCAAAAAATTAAATCCTTTCATTACATACGTGTCTACATACACTACTTCATTCTTTCTTGATGGTGTTTCTGTCACTGCAAATTTTAATTTGACTGGATTTCTGTCATATTTTACCTCTTGACATACTTCACATTGATTAATGACTAATTGAATTAATTCCATCAATTTTGGATAGTAAATTTTATTCTTAATTTGATTATATGTTTCGCTTATGCCTGAATGAATACTTTCCCTAACGTGATAAAGAGAAATTTGTTTCACTGCCTCTACCTCTGCTTCTATATCTTGAGCCCTCATGGTACATTTAGCGAATTTTATTTGCTTATCATTTGAGAACAACTCTATTAATTTTTCTTGCACCACATTGTAACTATGTTCCAATAATTCTGAAAATATTCCTGTTTTTCCTTTTGTTATGTATTTTTTAAATATCTCTCCCATTTCATCAAAATCAGCTTCGGCTATAAAAATAATCCTTTTGCCGTGTAAAGTTTTCAGTTCTTCAACCTTGTTATTAGTTAAAATAATCTGGGTTTTATATTTATTGACTATTTCTTCCTTAATAAAAAAGTGATCCTGCAAATTTTCGTCTGCTGAATGAACTGTTGCCGTAGATACATTGTCATCTTCTAAGTTATTTACAAAATTTGATGCATTATCCCCTGTCTCCTTATCATTTAGTTTATCAACAATTTCCAGTCTACTTAGAAAATTTGCTACCTTATTTTCTTTGCCCTTTATGTAATCAATTTCAAAATCATACTCTCCTAGTTTAAGAAGCCATCTTTGATGCCTAGGTGACATGTCTTTTCCTCTGTATTTAGCATGCAAGAACTTAATTGGTTGATGATCCGTAAAAATCTTAAATTTCCTACCATAGAGATATGGTCTCAGATAGTTTACACTCCATAATATTGCTAGAAATTCTTTATCCGTTGCCGAATAATTTCTTTCATGATTGTTTAAAGTTCTGGATGCAAAATAAACCGGATGTCCTTCTTGTGAAAGGACAGCACCAATTGCGTAATTTGACGCATCAGTGGTTAGCGTAAATTGTTTATCAAAATTAGGATATTTTAATATAGGATGAGAGCTTATTAACAATTTTAGTTTTTCGAAGGCCTCAATATAGGTAGGGTCTTTTGTATTAATTTTTACGCCTTTCTTTAAATATTTCGTAATTGGTTGCGCAACTTTGGCATAATCTTTCACGAACTTTCTGTAGTAACCTGTTAACTCTAAGAAACTTTTAATTTGTTTTTCTGTTCTTGGTATTTCTAACTCTTGAATAACCTTTATTTCATTTGGATTAGGTTTTAATCCTTCTTTTGTAAGAATATGACCCAAGAATTCGGTTTCTTTTTTCATAAAGTTACATTTATCTATTTGTATCTTTAAATTTGCTTCTTCCAATACTTTGGAAATGTCCGTTATTGCCTTTACGTATTCCTTTAGAGACGTACTAAATATTAGTATATCATCTAGGTATACTACACAGGTCCTGTTAATATAATCTCGTAATGTCTCATTCATCAGTCTTTGGAATGTTGCTGGTGCATTTTTCAGACCAAACGGCATTCTTATAAATTCATACAGTCCATGTGGGGTAACGAAAGCTGTTTTTTGTCTATCTTTTTCTTTCATTAAAATCTGATGATATCCTTTAGCTAAGTCTGTTGTCGTAAAATATTGTGCCCTTCCTAGTTTGTCCAGAATTGAATATATATTGGGCAGTGGGAATTTGTCATCTATCGTAATTTCGTTTAATTTTCTGTAGTCTACCACTAGTCTGTATTTTTGTTTTCCAGAATTATCCAATTTTTTAGGTACAACTATTAAAGGACTGGCATATCTGGAGCTACTTTTTCTAATTATCCCTTGTTCTTCCATCTCTTGAACTTGTTTTCTTACTTCGGCTTCATGTTGGGGTGGATATCTGTATAATTTAGCGTTAATTTGTTCATCTGTCGTTGTTTTAATTTCATGCTGTATTTTCATGGTGCTAGTCAATCTGTCCCCTTCTTTAAAAAACAATTTTCTAAACCTAATCAATATGTTTTTTAATTCTTTATATTCTTCTTTATTTAATTGATCTAGTTGGATTCTATTCCAATCAAATTCG
Organism: Epicampocera succincta; assembly: GCA_932526305.1. Lineage (NCBI taxonomy): Eukaryota > Metazoa > Arthropoda > Insecta > Diptera > Tachinidae > Epicampocera > Epicampocera succincta. The sequence goes on along the minus strand of OW052039.1, from coordinate 9,527,031 downwards.
GTTCCTTCCAATGTACATACTTGAAGGTTTTTATATGGATTTAATAAAAAGGATGTTTTTTTATCATTAAATATTATATAACCATCTATTAAGTTTATTATTGTATTAAAACAATTTAATAGGTCGATTCCTATTATAAAACTATATTTTCTTCCTTTTAATTCTGTCATTTTCCATTTAATCTTTGCATTTCCGGCCAGATTAAATTCATCAGGTGGGTCAGTTATTATTTCAAATCTAATTACATCTTTCTTTGTTATTGTGCTAAATTCAATGGGTCTTTCTAATATATTTCTTTTAAAGTCTTTTATATTACTGTCAATTAAACTTAGATTTGCTCCTGTGTCTATCAAAGCATTATATTTCCATTAATGGTAATTTTTATTTCTTTCCATTAATGGTAATTTTTATGATGGGTAAAAAGTCAGAGGCTGTTTTTGAAAAAAATTTTCCTCTTCGTTGTATTGTATCGTGTTATTAAATTCCATAGGTGCGTTTAGGTCTTGCCTAGGATGTTCCAAGCGATTTTGGCTGCAACATGGTCTAGGGTGTCCTACCTGCCCGACTTTCTGGGTATTGTTTGTATCATACATTTCTAAATTATTACAATATGTTTTTCTTTTTCTTATGTTATCATGGTCCTTGGGTTCGTTTAGGTTTTGCCTAGAATGTTTCAAGCGATTTTGGCTGTAACATGGTCTAGGGTGTCCTACCTGCCCGACCCTCTGGATATTATTATTATAGTATTTATTACCTTTCTCTATATTGTCAACCTCCATGGGTTCAATTGCAACCTGCCTAAAGGGGTTCTGGCGATATTGGCCTGAATTTCCGAACCTATTAAAACTGTTAATCTTTCCTGCATTCAAATTATTATTTTGCCTATATTGCCCTGAATTATTTTGGTATTGAGGGTTCCTATTCCACTGTCCTCCCTGTGGTACATTATTAATTCGATAATCAATATTTCTAGTTCTCAAATTTGCAGGTGCATTATTATATTGTTGTCTTTTATCCTGATACCTATTGTTCCCTACGTTAGTTCACCTATCCTCTTTTGTTTTATTTTTTCTGTATTCTGGCCTAATACAGCTGTCTTCGAATCTCCTACTTATCATTATTTTCAAAATATTATTTAACTGTCCTTCTTCATAAATTTTGTTTTTCCTTTATTGTGTTCACTAATAAACTGTTTATGTTACTAAGGTCAATGTAATGGTCACCTGTATAATATATTACTAATTCGTCCGACCTATATTTAATTTCTTGAATTTCTGTCAATAATTCATTAACATTATTTACCTTAAGATTTGATATCTTTCTGTAGAGTTGGTGTGGTTCAATATCAGGACGATACCGTAGTTTCAGCGTTTCCTTTATTAGTTGCCACTTGTCTGGTTCCGGAATATTTATTATCACGTTCTTGGCTGGGCCTTGTATGGTTCTATAAAAAATGGCTTCTATGGCTTCTTTCCTTAATTCCTCATCTCTTATTGTTGATAGTAGGTACTCCACACTGCTCAGGAATGAATTGATTGTAATTTCTCCTGTACCCGTAAACACTGGTAGATATGCAACATTTTTGTGGATCCTGTCCAATTGATTATGTTGTGGTTGTTGACTTTGCAATTGTTGCCATTGTTGTTGTTGTCCGTCTTGCTGTTGTTGTTGCTGTTGTTGCAACTCCACGTATGCGTTTCTCAGACGCTCTAGCTGGTGCTCCTTTCTGGCTAGTTCTTCCACTAGGTTCACTGGAGACATTTCTTGAGCCTGTTGGTCCATCCTTCTTTGTTTGTCGAAATATAGTTGTCTTTTGCTTTTTGAATACACTTTGAATGTATATATTTATTTATTTAGTGGTGTCCACTTTATTTTCTAAATTGTTCACTGCACTAAAGTTTATTTTATTTAGTGGCGTTCAATTTGTTTTCTAAATTGTTTACTGCACTAAAGCTTATTATATTTAGTGGCGTTCAATTTGTTTTCTAAATTGTTCACTGCACTAAAGTTTATTATATTTAGTGGCGTTCAATTTGTTTTCTAAATTGTTCACTGCACTAAAGTTTATTATATTCTGGGGGGTCCCGTAGGATTCGCAGAATTGATAATAAGTTCTATTAAACACTTTTTAAACGATTCGTATTACTGGATCCCTTTCACTTCTAAGGATCCTACCGACTGCGCCAATTTTATTATTTGTTCTTTTGGTTAATAAAAAAAAAACTTTTTTCTTTTGTATTTTAAAGACAAACTTTATTTATTTCGACTTTATTATGTGGTGGACGAACTAAGACTAATTTTACAATTTTCATATTCAATTTCAAAATTTTCCTCTTCCGCAACCATTTCACATTGGCGGCCAGAGAACTGAGTGGATTGCGCGACGTGTGCATTTTCTTGGCGTGAATCTACATTCGTGCATGGATTGGTTGTACAAATCCAATCAATGCTCCAAACCAGGATTTCAATTTCATACGAAATTCCATTGAATACACTCAAATTGATGCTCCAGTTTCTGCTGCCATATTGAAGAAGATGAGTAACCAGATGTGATATTTATCAGCAGAACCAATGGCTTTGGCTATTGTTCGCAATAAGTTCGCAAACATTCGCGAACCATAGCTTGAGCGACTTCATTTCAAACAAGACTAACACATACTAGACTAACATTTCTTTGTGCGGTTCGATTTGTCGCCGGAGTTTTTGGAATTTGACCCATCCACATGGGAAACCAACGAGAGTTTTAAAGAAGGCCGCGTTTTCTGCAAAAATTTAGCCGTCGTTAATGACACCGCTGAAAGAGGAGTGAAGTTCATGAAGGACTATAATCGGATATTGACCAACAAAGAAGACGAAAAGCAATTCTTATTGCAAGTTGTTGAAGCTTATCGCAAAAAATATCCATCGTTCAAAAAAACATTATTCGATTTTTTAAACAATTTGCCGGTTTATTAATAGTCGCCATCATATAACTTGTCGCGATAAAGCGTCCGTGACTTGATTTTCTTTCCTAGGATTGTAAAAGCCTTCCAGCGTTTATCTTTGCTCTGATGTCAAAATATTTTTAAATTTTTTAAACGCATTTATTTCTTTTACTTTGAGATTAATAGGAATTTTCTACCGATTTCTCTCGTTTAAGGAGAAAGTGGGTTTGCGAAACCCAACTACAACTTCAATTCATTTTTCAATGAAGCGTTCATATTTTGGGCTCAAAAATGCCCCGACTGTATTTCAAGGTTCTATTAATTTTACCCTTAAGAAACAAATAGGAAAAATTTGGAATATCTTTGTTGATGAAGGAGATCAAGTCAGACACATCAATTATCCGTTGAAACATACTCGGAGTCAATTTTGAGTTTATACTGTGAGCGGAAAGTTCTTACTAGTCGTTTTTTTTTTGTACCGAAAAGCAATATTTTTCCATGTTCTATCTACTGGAATCCAGAGTTTAGATCTAAGGTGGTGAAGTATTTCGCTCAGTTTGATTGTATGACCGATATGAAGCGGATACTTATCAACTGTCTTATAATTGAGTTTTAGAAAAATTATTGGAAGTTTTTCATTATCCAAGGCATCTACACTTTTTTCAGGTCCATGCTACACCCTGGTACTCTAATGCAACAGATTCAATACATTGACTTTTCTTATTAACAATTTAATTAACTCTTTGGTATTTTAAACCTGAGTTGCTATCAAATGTTGCTAGGCTTTGGAGTTGATATGGTTGCACTTCTTCACTATCATGATAATTGGATGATCGTGTAACACGATCTAACTCCATTGGGTTTGGCTGATTCTTATTATAATTTATATAATATTTTTTTTGTAGGTATGAAAAACTACTGTCAACTGACAGTTTCATAAGATTATTATGTATATGTATGTATGTATGTTCAAGGCGTACTTTTTTCTCTTCAAGAGAGAGTTCGAACATTGCAGAGCCATTTGGTAATTAACGGCCTTTGTATACAATTTTCCAACTTTGGTCATTCATTCTGGCTGAGTATACAGCATTCTTGTTAAGGTATTTCGTTATTCTTTGCGGCAGATAAAACCATTTGTTGTTCTTTAAATATGCAATCCAATTATAATAATAAGTCCACCGAAAGTCTAAGATTTCGTATGGTTAATTTAGAGGAATATCTTAAATTTTAATGTACTCTGATTTTACTTCTTGCGCAATATTAATAAATTTGTTAATACATCCAAAAAAAATTTTGGGCTACATTACGGATAGCAACTGACAAAAAAAATTGGATTATGAATGGCAAATTTTGTCAGTTGCCAAGAACTTATCGAAAGTTGTATTTTGACACATTATCAAACATAAATAATGTAAAAAATGACATATTTTCTGTGAAAAAAGTTTTAAGTTGAAAAGAAAATAACAATTAAAATGATTTCATCAATTGAATTGTTCTTGATGACAAAGAAGAAAATATATAAAACGCAGTATCGATTAAAAAATGTTTAAGAGACAATTCTAATCTGTTCTGAATTGGAGTGTTAAATTGCTGCTTGGTTATTTTAACCATTTTCAAATCTGAAAACAATAAATAATTAATTTCTTATGCTTAAAAGTAAATGAACTTTACTCATTTTTTTATCTACCACCCAAATTTGCAACCTAAAATTCTAAGTTACCAAAATTACTTAAAAAAGCAACTGAGGTTGCCAGCTTTAGTAGCCAGTTGCTATCTGTAATACCTTTTTGGCAACTGCCGGCGCCACTGAAGTTCGGTTCCTATCGATAATCCAGCCATTAAATTCTTTATATGATTACTAACCTTTATATTTTTAAATTTTTTAAAGTTTACTTTCAAGGCCAATCATAATAGTGCATTTAATTTGTACTTTTTAGTTAAAATTTCTATAAACTTTAAATGAGAATTAAAATCAAGTCTTATTTTTTCTCTTAAAATGGTCTTTCAACAACAAAATGAAAATATAGACACAAACGACCGACGTTTATGTTAAAAGCTAAACAGCAAAAACAAAATTTCCACTTTGACATACTGAACTTATATGAATTTATTCAAAAACTATTTTTATTCTTATGGTAAGTTAGAATTTTTCATCAGTTTGTAAACAAAATGTTTTCAAAGCTAAACATTTTTAGTAATTAATAAAGTAATAATGAATAATAACAACAAATTTCAAATTTCTTTTGATCAAAATATTTATTTTCAAGTCCACAAAAATACTTGCTTGCAAACAATATTTTACTTTTTATCAGTTTTTGTTTTCACATAAGAACTTCTTTTCACACAAGTCGTTTAGTCAAAATTAATTTTCTCTATAAACCATTTAAAAATTTATATTGTCTCAAGCAAGTTACATATTTTCTAAATTTCAGTTTTGATAAAACAACTTCTTTGAAGAGAAGTTGTTTTGTTAAAACAAAATGTATATATGCAAAAAAATATTAAATACAATGTAGATGTTTTGTCAAAAGGATATAACAATTTTATTTCTTGCATTTTAAAAAAATTTTAAACTCTTTCAGATAAGATATTTTATCAAATATTTTTTCCAAATATAATGAAAGAAGTTGATTTGCCAAGAACTGTAGATTTTTAACGAAATGGCGTAGAAATGCAAGGGTTACACCAAAAGAACCGTCTTAAAAATTTATATTTAATATAAAAATCTTGCAAAAATGTCTTATTTCGAGAAAAGTTGTTTTGTCAAAAGTCCACAGAATTGTTCTTTGTTTATGCGTAACTGTTGTTTTGTATATTGTCGACAAGAAGGCGCCGGAACTTTGAATAATAGACGAACACATTACAGCAACTTTTAACCACTTTGAATGGTGTAAAAAAAAATGTTTCCAAAATAAATATCGCTTTTTTCACATTCATTACAAGTGTATATTAGACCTGCCCTTATTTCTATGAAGATTTTTCAAAATGGCGGCGCATAGGAGAGTAGGGTCCAAAAAGTTTCCATTTTATGCCGCAATGCTCCATGTAAATTTTGAGCTCGATCCGACGACTCTAAGTGGACCCAAAATTGAGTTGAATAATAAGACAAGGTTTTATTATAAGAAATTAGGAACTTTATTGGGCATTTTTGGAAAAAACTCAATTTTGGTAACAGTTTTGTTAATATTTCGTAATTTTCTTATTTTTATGTTATTCTCCAATAAATTACACGTGAAACACGCGTGACGCGGAAAAATCACGTCACGCGAAGTTTATTATTTGTTCTTTTAGTTAATTAAAAAAACAATTTTTTTCTTTTGTATTTTAAAGACAAACTTTATTTATTTCGACTTTATTATGTGGTGGACGAACTAAGACTAATTTTACAATTTTCATACAGTCATAGTGTTAACTTGGTTTATTAGTAATTGTTGCATTAGCATAATTTTGATTGGCTAAAATTAATGCGAAATTTACAAAAAAATCTGATTACTGAAAAGAACTCAAAATTAACAACGTTCCATAAATTGCAAGATTGCAATTTCTTTTGGTAAAAACAGACGAAACAGAAAAAACAGGAAATGCAGTAAAATGCAATACTTTTGTTTGCACCAATTTTTATGGAGTTTATTGACTCTTTATTTCTTCAAATTTGCTTATGCAACAATTGTACAATTTACTTTATTTGCTTATTGCTTCTAGGAATTTATCAAATTTGTAAAATTGACCAGGGTTCGCATATGTAACTCGCGCACATCTCTAGTGGCTTTCCTATTTAGCATAACTGCGTTGCTGCTTACGTCTGAATTAGTTATTACATTTTCCTGCAAAATACCGTGATCTGATTTAATTATTGTGGCAACTCGTGTCGAGATACACACACACACAACCAGGCCAAGAACGAGAGAACAACTGTCAAACGAATGAGTAGACGTTTTGAGTCAGTCGTATGAGAATAGCCAACCGTAGACGAGCTGGCTATTAACCGAACAACGATTAATCGATATCGTCGAGAAAACCGCCAGAAGGAAGCAGAAGTTATCCAGACCGAATTCGTAGAATACGTAATTTAGTATTATTTATATTTAGCGATATAAGTACTTATAAGTCATTCGTCTCTTCCCCTAAACAGCTTAGTATTAATAAGCCTCTTTTCGTACATTGGGACGGCAAAATGTTGGTTGACCTTGTAGGCAGCGCAAAAGTTGAGAGAGTTGCGGTTATGGTCAGCTATGATTAAACCATTTAAAAATTTATATTGTCTCAAGCAAGTTACATATTTTCTAAATTTCAGTTTTGATAAAACAACTTCTTTGAAGAGAAGTTGTTTTGTTAAAACAAAATGTATATATGCAAAAAAATATTAAATACAATTTAGATGTTTTGTCAAAAGGATATAACAATTTTATTTCTTGCATTTTAAAAAATTTTTAAACTCTTTCAGATAAGATATTTTATCAAATATTTTTTCCAAATATAATGAAAGAAGTTGATTTGCCAAGAACTGTAGATTTTTAACGAAATGGCGTAGAAATGCAAGGATTACACCAAAAGAACCGTCTTAAAAATTTATATTTAATATAAAAATCTTGCAAAAATGTCTTATTTCGAGAGAAGTTGTTTTGTCAAAAGTCCACAGAATTGTTCTTTGTTTATGCGTAACTGTTGTTTTGTATATTGTCGACTAGAAGGCGCCGGAACTTTGAATAATAGACGAACACATTACAGCAACTTTTAACCACTTTGAATGGTGCAAAAAAAATGTTTCCAAAAAAAATATCGCTTTTTTCACATTCATTACAAGTGTATATTAGACCTGTCCTTATTTATATGAAGATTTTTCAAAATGGCGGCGCATAGGAGAGTAGGGTCCAAAAAGTTTCCATTTTATGCCGCAATGCTCCATGTAAATTTTGGGCTCGATCCGACGACTCTAAGTGGACCCAAAATTGAGTTGAATAATAAGACAAGGTTTTATTATAAGAAATTAGGAACTTCATTCGGCATTTTTGGAAAAAACTCAATTTTGGTAACAGTTTTGTTAATATTTCGTAATTTTCTTATTTTTATGTTATTCTCCAATAAATTACACGTGAAACACGCGTGACGCGGAAAAATCACGTCACGCGAAGTTTATTATTTGTTCTTTTAGTTAATTAAAAAACAATTTTTTTCTTTTGTATTTTAAAGACAAACTTTATTTATTTCGACTTTATTATGTGGTGGACGAACTAAGACTAATTTTACAATTTTCATACAGTCATAGTGTTAACTTGGTTTATTAGTAATTGTTGCATTAGCATAATTTTGATTGGTTAAAATTAATGCGAAATTTACAAAAAAAATCTGATTACTGAAAAGAACTCAAAATTAACAACGTTCCATAAATTGCAAGATTGCAATTTCTTTTGGTAAAAACAAACGAAACAGAAAAAAACAGGAAATGCAGTAAAATGCAATACTTTTGTTTGCACCAATTTTTATGGAGTTTATTGACTCTTTATTTCTTCAAATTTGCTTATGCAACAATTGTACAATTTACTTTATTTGCTTATTGCTTCTAGGAATTTATCAAATTTGTCAAATTGACCAGGGTTCGCATATGTAACTTCTCCCCCCTTTAGGTTAGAATTCTCCTGAATTCGGGCATTTAATTTTATTTTTATATGCTGATGTTTTATTAATACCGTGAAAATTATAATAACTATTACAATCACGATGATAATGTTACATCCATATGTCAATTTACTATGATATTCTTATCAAATTTGTGAAATTGACCAGGGTTCGCATATGTAACTCGCGCACATCTCTAGTGGCATTCTTATTTAGCATAACTGCGTTGCTGCTTACGTCTGAATTAGTTATTACATTTTCCTGCAAAATACCGTGATCTGATTTAATTATTGTGGCAACTCGTGTCGAGATACACACACACACAACCAGGCCAAGAACGAGAGAACAACTGTCAAACGAATGAGTAAACGTTTTGAGTCAGTCGTATTTGAATAGCCAACCGTAGACGAGCTGGCTATTAACCGAACAACGATTAATCGATATCGTCGAGAAAACCGCCAGAAGGAAGCAGAAGTTATCCAGACCGAATTCGTAGAAAACGTAATTTAGTATTATTTATATTTAGCGATATAAGTACTTATAAGTCATTCGTCTCTTCCCCTAAACAGCTTAGTATTAATAAGCCGCTTGTCGTACATTGGGACGGCAAAATGTTGGTTGACCTTGTAGGCAGCGCAAAATTTGAGAGAGTTGCGGTTATGGTCAGCTATGATGGGACTTCGAATTTCTTTGCAGCACCTCAAATAAAATCTTCAAGCGGAAAAGATACAGCTGACGCTGTTTACAATCTGTTGGTTCGTTGGAACATTGCCGATCGAGTTGAAGCAATGTCATTCGACACGACCTCCAGTAACACTGGAGCTCTCAATGGCACTTGCATTATCAGAAACCACAGTATTGCCGTCGAGAACTGCTGCACTTGGCCTGTCACCATCATATTTACAAAATCGTTCTGCGCCAGGTTTTTGAAGTGAAATTGTCGACAAGCAGCGGTCCTGAAGTTCAATTGTTCGAGAGATTCGCGAAAGTCTGGAAGAGTGTTGACCAGACTGCATTCCAGAATGGTGTCGAGGACGAAATCGTTGGTTCATCAGAAATTACTGCAATCAGCAGTTGAAACAGCGTTACCCTCGTAATGATTATAGAGAGTTTCTCCAACTGGTTGCTGTTTTCTTGGGTGAAACACATTGTGGTAGCGTCCGTTCTCCAGGTGCTACCAGCAACGCGCGATGGATGGCAAAAGGCATTTATTCACTCAAAATTTTCACATTGCAACCATTTCACATTAGCGGCCAGAGAACTGAGTGGATTGCGCGACGTGTGCATTTTCTTGGCGCGAATCTACATTCGTGCATGGATTGGTTGTACAAATCCAATCAATGCTCCAAACCAGGATTTCAATTTCATACGAAATTCCATTGAATACACTCAAATTGATGCTCCAGTTTCTGCTGCCATATTGAAGAAGATGAGTAACCAGATGTGGTATTTATCAGCAGAACCAATGGCTTTGGCTATTGTTCGCAATAAGTTCGCAAACATTCGCGAACCATAGCTTGAGCGACTTCATTTCAAACAAGACTAACACATACTACACTAACATTTCTTTGTGCGGTTCGATTTGTCGCCGGAGTTTTTGGAATTTGACCCATCCACATGGGAAACCAACGAGAGTTTTAAAGAAGGCTGCGTTTTCTGCAAAAATTTAGCCGTCGTTAATGACACCGCTGAAAGAGGAGTGAAGTTCATGAAGGACTATAATCGGATATTGACCAACAAAGAAGACGAAAAGCAATTCTTATTGCAAGTTGTTGAAGCTTATCGCAAAAAATATCCATCGTTCAAAAAAACATTATTCGATTTTTGAAACAATTTGCCGGTTTATTAATAGTCGCCATCATATAACTTGTCGCGATAAAGCGTCCGTGGCTTGATTTTCTTTCCTAGGATTGTAAAAGCCTTCCAGCGTTTATCTTTGCTCTGATGTCAAAATATTTTTAAATTTTTTAAACGCATTTATTTCTTTTACTTTGAGATTAATAGGAATTTTCTACCGATTTCTCTCGTTTAAGGAGAAAGTGGGTTTGCGAAATCCAACTACAACTTCAATTAATTTTTCAATGAAGCGTTCATATTTTGGGCTCAAAAATGCCCCGACTGTATTTCAAGGTTCTATTAATTTTACCCTTAAGAAACAAATAGGAAAAATTTGGAATATCTTTGTTGATGAAGGAGATCAAGTCAGACACATCAATTATCCGTTGAAACATACTCGGAGTCAATTTTGAGTTTATACTGTGAGCGGAAAGTTCTTACTAGTCGTTTTTTTTTTGTACCGAAAAGCAATATTTTTCCATGTTCTATCTACTGGAATCCAGAGTTTAGATCTAAGGTGGTGAAGTATTTCGCTCAGTTTGATTGTATGACCGATATGAAGCGGATACTTATCAACTGTCTTATAATTGAGTTTTAGAAAAATTATTGGAAGTTTTTCATTATCCAAGGCATCTACACTTTTTTCAGGTCCATGCTACACCCTGGTACTCTAATGCAACAGATTCAATACATTGACTTTTCTTATTAACAATTTAATTAACTCTTTGGTATTTTAAACCTGAGTTGCTATCAAATGTTGCTAGGCTTTGGAGTTGATATGGTTGCACTTCTTCACTATCATGATAATTGGATGATCGTGTAACACGATCTAACTCCATTGGGTTTGGCTGATTCTTATTATAATTTATATAATATTTTTTTTGTAGGTATGAAAAACTGCTGTCAACTGACAGTTTCATAAGATTATTATGTATATGTATGTATGTATGTTCAAGGCGTACTTTTTTCTTTCAAGAGAGAGTTCGAACATTGCAGAGCCTCTTGGTAATTAACGGCCTTTGTATACAATTTTCCAACTTTGGTCATTCATTCTGGCTGAGTATGCAGCATTCTTGTTAAGGTATTTCGTTATTCTTTGCGGCAGATAAAACCATTTGTTGTTCTTTAAATATGCAATCCAATTATAATAATAAGTCCACCGAAAGTCTAAGATTTCGTATGGTTAATTTAGAGGAATATCTTAAATTTTAATGTACTCTGATTTTACTTCTTGCGCAATATTAATAAATTTGTTAATACATCCAAAAAAATTTTTGGGCTCGATTATGGATAGCAACTGACAAAAAAATTTGGATTATGAATGGCAAATTTTGTCAGTTGCCAAGAACTTATCGAAAATTGTATTTTGACACATTAACAAACATAAATAATGTAAACAATGACATATTTTCTGTGAAAAAAGTTTTAAGTTGAAAAGAAATTAACAATTAAAATGATTTCATCAATTGAATTGTTCTTGATGACAAAGAAGAAAATATATAAAACGCAGTATCGATTAAAAAATGTTTAAGAGACAATTCTAATCTGTTCTGAATTGGAGTGTTAAATTGCTGCTTGGTTATTTTAACCATTTTCAAATCTGAAAACAATAAATAATTAATTTCTTATGCTTAAAAGTAAATGAACTTTACTCATTTTTTTATCTACCACCCAAATTTGCAACCTAAAATTCTAAGTTACCAAAATTACTTAAAAAAGCAACTGAGGTTGCCAGCTTTAGTAGCCAGTTGCTATCTGTAATACCTTTTTGGCAACTGCCGGCGCCACTGAAGTTCGGTTCCTATCGATAATCCAGCCATTAAATTCTTTATATGATTACTAACCTTTATATTTTTAAATTTTTTAAAGTTTACTTTCAAGGCCAATCATAATAGTGCATTTAATTTGTACTTTTTAGTTAAAATTTCTATAAACTTTAAATGAGAATTAAAATCAAGTCTTATTTTTTCTCTTAAAATGGTCTTTCAACAACAAAATGAAAATATAGACACAAACGACCGACGTTTATGTTAAAAGCTAAACAGCAAAAACAAAATTTCCACTTTGACATACTGAACTTATATGAATTTATTCAAAAACTATTTTTATTCTTATGGTAAGTTAGAATTTTTCATCAGTTTGTAAACAAAATGTTTTCAAAGCTAAACATTTTTAGTAATTAATAAAGTAATAATGAATAATAACAACAAATTTCAAATTTCTTTTGATCAAAATATTTATTTTCAAGTCCACAAAAATACTTCCTTGCAAACAATATTTTACTTTTTATCAGTTTTTGTTTTCACATAAGAACTTCTTTTCACACAAGTCGTTTAGTCAAAATTAATTTTCTCTATAAACCATTTAAAAATTTATATTGTCTCAAGCAAGTTACATATTTTCTAAATTTCAGTTTTGATAAAACAACTTCTTTGAAGAGAAGTTGTTTTGTTAAAACAAAATGTATATGTGCAAAAAAATATTAAATACAATTTAGATGTTTTGTCAAAAGGATATAACAATTTTATTTCTTGCATTTTAAAAAAATTTTAAACTCTTTCAGATAAGATATTTTATCAAATATTTTTTCCAAATATAATGAAAGAAGTTGATTTGCCAAGAACTGTAGATTTTTAACGAAATGGCGTAGAAATGCAAGGGTTACACCAAAAGAACCGTCTTAAAAATTTATATTTAATATAAAAATCTTGCAAAAATGTCTTATTTCGAGAAAAGTTGTTTTGTCAAAAGTCCACAGAATTGTTCTTTGTTTATGCGTAACTGTTGTTTTGTATATTGTCGACAAGAAGGCGCCGGAACTTTGAATAATAGACGAACACATTACAGCAACTTTTAACCACTTTGAATGGTGTAAAAAAAAATGTTTCCAAAATAAATATCGCTTTTTTCACATTCATTACAAGTGTATATTAGACCTGCCCTTATTTCTATGAAGATTTTTCAAAATGGCGGCGCATAGGAGAGTAGGGTCCAAAAAGTTTCCATTTTATGCCGCAATGCTCCATGTAAATTTTGAGCTCGATCCGACGACTCTAAGTGGACCCAAAATTGAGTTGAATAATAAGACAAGGTTTTATTATAAGAAATTAGGAACTTTATTGGGCATTTTTGGAAAAAACTCAATTTTGGTAACAGTTTTGTTAATATTTCGTAATTTTCTTATTTTTATGTTATTCTCCAATAAATTACACGTGAAACACGCGTGACGCGGAAAAATCACGTCACGCGAAGTTTATTATTTGTTCTTTTAGTTAATTAAAAAAACAATTTTTTTCTTTTGTATTTTAAAGACAAACTTTATTTATTTCGACTTTATTATGTGGTGGACGAACTAAGACTAATTTTACAATTTTCATACAGTCATAGTGTTAACTTGGTTTATTAGTAATTGTTGCATTAGCATAATTTTGATTGGCTAAAATTAATGCGAAATTTACAAAAAAATCTGATTGCTGAAAAGAACTAAAAATTAACAACGTTCCATAAATTGCAAGATTGCAATTTCTTTTGGTAAAAACAGACGAAACAGAAAAAACAGGAAATGCAGTAAAATGCAATACTTTTGTTTGCACCAATTTTTATGGAGTTTATTGACTCTTTATTTCTTCAAATTTGCTTATGCAACAATTGTACAATTTACTTTATTTGCTTATTGCTTCTAGGAATTTATCAAATTTGTAAAATTGACCAGGGTTCGCATATGTAACTCGCGCACATCTCTAGTGGCTTTCCTATTTAGCATAACTGCGTTGCTGCTTACGTCTGAATTAGTTATTACATTTTCCTGCAAAATACCGTGATCTGATTTAATTATTGTGGCAACTCGTGTCGAGATACACACACACACAACCAGGCCAAGAACGAGAGAACAACTGTCAAACGAATGAGTAGACGTTTTGAGTCAGTCGTATGAGAATAGCCAACCGTAGACGAGCTGGCTATTAACCGAACAACGATTAATCGATATCGTCGAGAAAACCGCCAGAAGGAAGCAGAAGTTATCCAGACCGAATTCGTAGAATACGTAATTTAGTATTATTTATATTTAGCGATATAAGTACTTATAAGTCATTCGTCTCTTCCCCTAAACAGCTTAGTATTAATAAGCCTCTTTTCGTACATTGGGACGGCAAAATGTTGGTTGACCTTGTAGGCAGCGCAAAAGTTGAGAGAGTTGCGGTTATGGTCAGCTATGATTAAACCATTTAAAAATTTATATTGTCTCAAGCAAGTTACATATTTTCTAAATTTCAGTTTTGATAAAACAACTTCTTTGAAGAGAAGTTGTTTTGTTAAAACAAAATGTATATATGCAAAAAAATATTAAATACAATTTAGATGTTTTGTCAAAAGGATATAACAATTTTATTTCTTGCATTTTAAAAAATTTTTAAACTCTTTCAGATAAGATATTTTATCAAATATTTTTTCCAAATATAATGAAAGAAGTTGATTTGCCAAGAACTGTAGATTTTTAGCGAAATGGCGTAGAAATGCAAGGATTACACCAAAAGAACCGTCTTAAAAATTTATATTTAATATAAAAATCTTGCAAAAATGTCTTATTTCGAGAGAAGTTGTTTTGTCAAAAGTCCACAGAATTGTTCTTTGTTTATGCGTAACTGTTGTTTTGTATATTGTCGACTAGAAGGCGCCGGAACTTTGAATAATAGACGAACACATTACAGCAACTTTTAACCACTTTGAATGGTGCAAAAAAAATGTTTCCAAAAAAAATATCGCTTTTTTCACATTCATTACAAGTGTATATTAGACCTGTCCTTATTTCTATGAAGATTTTTCAAAATGGCGGCGCATAGGAGAGTAGGGTCCAAAAAGTTTCCATTTTATGCCGCAATGCTCCATGTAAATTTTGGGCTCGATCCGACGACTCTAAGTGGACCCAAAATTGAGTTGAATAATAAGACAAGGTTTTATTATAAGAAATTAGGAACTTCATTCGGCATTTTTGGAAAAAACTCAATTTTGGTAACAGTTTTGTTAATATTTCGTAATTTTCTTATTTTTATGTTATTCTCCAATAAATTACACGTGAAACACGCGTGACGCGGAAAAATCACGTCACGCGAAGTTTATTATTTGTTCTTTTAGTTAATTAAAAAAACAATTTTTTTCTTTTGTATTTTAAAGACAAACTTTATTTATTTCGACTTTATTATGTGGTGGACGAACTAAGACTAATTTTACAATTTTCATACAGTCATAGTGTTAACTTGGTTTATTAGTAATTGTTGCACTAGCATAATTTTGATTGGTTAAAATTAATGCGAAATTTACAAAAAAAATCTGATTACTGAAAAGAACTCAAAATTAACAACGTTCCATAAATTGCAAGATTGCAATTTCTTTTGGTAAAAACAAACGAAACAGAAAAAAACAGGAAATGCAGTAAAATGCAATACTTTTGTTTGCACCAATTTTTATGGAGTTTATTGACTCTTTATTTCTTCAAATTTGCTTATGCAACAATTGTACAATTTACTTTATTTGCTTATTGCTTCTAGGAATTTATCAAATTTGTCAAATTGACCAGGGTTCGCATATGTAACCCCCCTTTAGGTTAGAATTCTCCTGAATTGTGGCATTTAATTTTATTTTTATATGCTGATGTTTTATTAATACCGTGAAAATTATAATAACTATTACAATCACGATGATAATGTTACATCCATATGTCAATTTACTATGATATTCTTATCAAATTTGTAAAATTGACCAGGGTTCGCATATGTAACTCGCGCACATCTCTAGTGGCATTCTTATTTAGCATAACTGCGTTGCTGCTTACGTCTGAATTAGTTATTACATTTTCCTGCAAAATACCGTGATCTGATTTAATTATTGTGGCAACTCGTGTCGAGATACACACACACACAACCAGGCCAAGAACGAGAGAACAACTGTCAAACGAATGAGTAAACGTTTTGAGTCAGTCGTATTTGAATAGCCAACCGTAGACGAGCTGGCTATTAACCGAACAACGATTAATCGATATCGTCGAGAAAACCGCCAGAAGGAAGCAGAAGTTATCCAGACCGAATTCGTAGAAAACGTAATTTAGTATTATTTATATTTAGCGATATAAGTACTTATAAGTCATTCGTCTCTTCCCCTAAACAGCTTAGTATTAATAAGCCGCTTGTCGTACATTGGGACGGCAAAATGTTGGTTGACCTTGTAGGCAGCGCAAAATTTGAGAGAGTTGCGGTTATGGTCAGCTATGATGGGACTTCGAATTTCTTTGCAGCACCTCAAATAAAATCTTCAAGCGGAAAAGATACAGCTGACGCTGTTTACAATCTGTTGGTTCGTTGGAACATTGCCGATCGAGTTGAAGCAATGTCATTCGACACGACCTCCAGTAACACTGGAGCTCTCAATGGCACTTGCATTATCAGAAACCACAGTATTGCCGTCGAGAACTGCTGCACTTGGCCTGTCACCATCATATTTACAAAATCGTTCTGCGCCAGGTTTTTGAAGTGAAATTGTCGACAAGCAGCGGTCCTGAAGTTCAATTGTTCGAGAGATTCGCGAAAGTCTGGAAGAGTGTTGACCAGACTGCATTCCAGAATGGTGTCGAGGACGAAATCGTTGGTTCATCAGAAATTACTGCAATCAGCAGTTGAAACAGCGTTACCCTCGTAATGATTATAGAGAGTTTCTCCAACTGGTTGCTGTTTTCTTGGGTGAAACACATTGTGGTAGCGTCCGTTCTCCAGGTGCTACCAGCAACGCGCGATGGATGGCAAAAGGCATTTATTCACTCAAAATTTTCACATTGCAACCATTTCACATTAGCGGCCAGAGAACTGAGTGGATTGCGCGACGTGTGCATTTTCTTGGCGCGAATCTACATTCGTGCATGGATTGGTTGTACAAATCCAATCAATGCTCCAAACCAGGATTTCAATTTCATACGAAATTCCATTGAATACACTTAAATTGATGCTCCAGTTTCTGCTGCCATATTGAAGAAGATGAGTAACCAGATGTGGTATTTATCAGCAGAACCAATGGCTTTGGCTATTGTTCGCAATAAGTTCGCAAACATTCGCGAACCATAGCTTGAGCGACTTCATTTCAAACAAGACTAACACATACTACACTAACATTTCTTTGTGCGGTTCGATTTGTCGCCGGAGTTTTTGGAATTTGACCCATCCACATGGGAAACCAACGAGAGTTTTAAAGAAGGCTGCGTTTTCTGCAAAAATTTAGCCGTCGTTAATGACACCGCTGAAAGAGGAGTGAAGTTCATGAAGGACTATAATCGGATATTGACCAACAAAGAAGACGAAAAGCAATTCTTATTGCAAGTTGTTGAAGCTTATCGCAAAAAATATCCATCGTTCAAAAAAACATTATTCGATTTTTGAAACAATTTGCCGGTTTATTAATAGTCGCCATCATATAACTTGTCGCGATAAAGCGTCCGTGGCTTGATTTTCTTTCCTAGGATTGTAAAAGCCTTCCAGCGTTTATCTTTGCTCTGATGTCAAAATATTTTTAAATTTTTTAAACGCATTTATTTCTTTTACTTTGAGATTAATAGGAATTTTCTACCGATTTCTCTCGTTTAAGGAGAAAGTGGGTTTGCGAAACCCAACTACAACTTCAATTCATTTTTCAATGAAGCGTTCATATTTTGGGCTCAAAAATGCCCCGACTGTATTTCAAGGTTCTATTAATTTTACCCTTAAGAAACAAATAGGAAAAATTTGGAATATCTTTGTTGATGAAGGAGATCAAGTCAGACACATCAATTATCCGTTGAAACATACTCGGAGTCAATTTTGAGTTTATACTGTGAGCGGAAAGTTCTTACTAGTCGTTTTTTTTTTGTACCGAAAAGCAATATTTTTCCATGTTCTATCTACTGGAATCCAGAGTTTAGATCTAAGGTGGTGAAGTATTTCGCTCAGTTTGATTGTATGACCGATATGAAGCGGATACTTATCAACTGTCTTATAATTGAGTTTTAGAAAAATTATTGGAAGTTTTTCATTATCCAAGGCATCTACACTTTTTTCAGGTCCATGCTACACCCTGGTACTCTAATGCAACAGATTCAATACATTGACTTTTCTTATTAACAATTTAATTAACTCTTTGGTATTTTAAACCTGAGTTGCTATCAAATGTTGCTAGGCTTTGGAGTTGATATGGTTGCACTTCTTCACTATCATGATAATTGGATGATCGTGTAACACGATCTAACTCCATTGGGTTTGGCTGATTCTTATTATAATTTATATAATATTTTTTTTGTAGGTATGAAAAACTGCTGTCAACTGACAGTTTCATAAGATTATTATGTATATGTATGTATGTATGTTCAAGGCGTACTTTTTTCTTTCAAGAGAGAGTTCGAACATTGCAGAGCCTCTTGGTAATTAACGGCCTTTGTATACAATTTTCCAACTTTGGTCATTCATTCTGGCTGAGTATGCAGCATTCTTGTTAAGGTATTTCGTTATTCTTTGCGGCAGATAAAACCATTTGTTGTTCTTTAAATATGCAATCCAATTATAATAATAAGTCCACCGAAAGTCTAAGATTTCGTATGGTTAATTTAGAGGAATATCTTAAATTTTAATGTACTCTGATTTTACTTCTTGCGCAATATTAATAAATTTGTTAATACATCCAAAAAAATTTTTGGGCTCGATTATGGATAGCAACTGACAAAAAAATTTGGATTATGAATGGCAAATTTTGTCAGTTGCCAAGAACTTATCGAAAATTGTATTTTGACACATTAACAAACATAAATAATGTAAACAATGACATATTTTCTGTGAAAAAAGTTTTAAGTTGAAAAGAAATTAACAATTAAAATGATTTCATCAATTGAATTGTTCTTGATGACAAAGAAGAAAATATATAAAACGCAGTATCGATTAAAAAATGTTTAAGAGACAATTCTAATCTGTTCTGAATTGGAGTGTTAAATTGCTGCTTGGTTATTTTAACCATTTTCAAATCTGAAAACAATAAATAATTAATTTCTTATGCTTAAAAGTAAATGAACTTTACTCATTTTTTTATCTACCACCCAAATTTGCAACCTAAAATTCTAAGTTACCAAAATTACTTAAAAAAGCAACTGAGGTTGCCAGCTTTAGTAGCCAGTTGCTATCTGTAATACCTTTTTGGCAACTGCCGGCGCCACTGAAGTTCGGTTGCTATCGATAATCCAGCCATTAAATTTTTTATATGATTACTAACCTTTATATTTTTAAATTTTTTAAAGTTTACTTTCAAGGCCAATCATAATAGTGCATTTAATTTGTACTTTTTAGTTAAAATTTCTATAAACTTTAAATGAGAATTAAAATCAAGTCTTATTTTTTCTCTTAAAATGGTCTTTCAACAACAAAATGAAAATATAGACACAAACGACCGACGTTTATGTTAAAAGCTAAACAGCAAAAACAAAATTTCCACTTTGACATACTGAACTTATATGAATTTATTCAAAAACTATTTTTATTCTTATGGTAAGTTAGAATTTTTCATCAGTTTGTAAACAAAATGTTTTCAAAGATAAACATTTTTAGTAATTAATAAAGTAATAATGAATAATAACAACAAATTTCAAATTTCTTTTGATCAAAATATTTATTTTCAAGTCCACAAAAATACTTCCTTGCAAACAATATTTTACTTTTTATCAGTTTTTGTTTTCACATAAGAACTTCTTTTCACACAAGTCGTTTAGTCAAAATTAATTTTCTCTATAAACCATTTAAAAATTTATATTGTCTCAAGCAAGTTACATATTTTCTAAATTTCAGTTTTGATAAAACAACTTCTTTGAAGAGAAGTTGTTTTGTTAAAACAAAATGTATATGTGCAAAAAAATATTAAATACAATTTAGATGTTTTGTCAAAAGGATATAACAATTTTATTTCTTGCATTTTAAAAAAATTTTAAACTCTTTCAGATAAGATATTTTATCAAATATTTTTTCCAAATATAATGAAAGAAGTTGATTTGCCAAGAACTGTAGATTTTTAACGAAATGGCGTAGAAATGCAAGGGTTACACCAAAAGAACCATCTTAAAAATTTATATTTAATATAAAAATCTTGCAAAAATGTCTTATTTCGAGAAAAGTTGTTTTGTCAAAAGTCCACAGAATTGTTCTTTGTTTATGCGTAACTGTTGTTTTGTATATTGTCGACAAGAAGGCGCCGGAACTTTGAATAATAGACGAACACATTACAGCAACTTTTAACCACTTTGAATGGTGTAAAAAAAATGTTTCCAAAATAAATATCGCTTTTTTCACATTCATTACAAGTGTATATTAGACCTGCCCTTATTTCTATGAAGATTTTTCAAAATGGCGGCGCATAGGAGAGTAGGGTCCAAAAAGTTTCCATTTTATGCCGCAATGCTCCATGTAAATTTTGAGCTCGATCCGACGACTCTAAGTGGACCCAAAATTGAGTTGAATAATAAGACAAGGTTTTATTATAAGAAATTAGGAACTTTATTCGGCATTTTTGGAAAAAACTCAATTTTGGTAACAGTTTTGTTAATATTTCGTAATTTTCTTATTTTTATGTTATTCTCCAATAAATTACACGTGAAACACGCGTGACGCGGAAAAATCACGTCACGCGAAGTTTATTATTTGTTCTTTTAGTTAATTAAAAAAACAATTTTTTTCTTTTGTATTTTAAAGACAAACTTTATTTATTTCGACTTTATTATGTGGTGGACGAACTAAGACTAATTTTACAATTTTCATACAGTCATAGTGTTAACTTGGTTTATTAGTAATTGTTGCATTAGCATAATTTTGATTGGCTAAAATTAATGCAAAATTTACAAAAAAATCTGATTGCTGAAAAGAACTCAAAATTAACAACGTTCCATAAATTGCAAGATTGCAATTTCTTTTGGTAAAAACAAACGAAACAGAAAAAAACAGGAAATGCAGTAAAATGCAATACTTTTGTTTGCACCAATTTTTATGGAGTTTATTGACTCTTTATTTCTTCAAATTTGCTTATGCAACAATTGTACAATTTACTTTATTTGCTTATTGCTTCTAGGAATTTATCAAATTTGTCAAATTGACCAGGGTTCGCATATGTAACCCCCCTTTAGGTTAGAATTCTCCTGAATTCTGGCATTTAATTTTATTTTTATATGCTGATGTTTTATTAATACCGTGAAAATTATAATAACTATTACAATCACGATGATAATGTTACATCCATATGTCAATTTACTATGATATTCTTATCAAATTTGTAAAATTGACCAGGGTTCGCATATGTAACTCGCGCACATCTCTAGTGGCATTCTTATTTAGCATAACTGCGTTGCTGCTTACGTCTGAATTAGTTATTACATTTTCCTGCAAAATACCGTGATCTGATTTAATTATTGTGGCAACTCGTGTCGAGATACACACACACACAACCAGGCCAAGAACGAGAGAACAACTGTCAAACGAATGAGTAAACGTTTTGAGTCAGTCGTATTTGAATAGCCAACCGTAGACGAGCTGGCTATTAACCGAACAACGATTAATCGATATCGTCGAGAAAACCGCCAGAAGGAAGCAGAAGTTATCCAGACCGAATTCGTAGAAAACGTAATTTAGTATTATTTATATTTAGCGATATAAGTACTTATAAGTCATTCGTCTCTTCCCCTAAACAGCTTAGTATTAATAAGCCGCTTGTCGTACATTGGGGCGGCAAAATGTTGGTTGACCTTGTAGGCAGCGCAAAATTTGAGAGAGTTGCGGTTATGGTCAGCTATGATGGGACTTCGAATTTCTTTGCAGCACCTCAAATAAAATCTTCAAGCGGAAAAGATACAGCTGACGCTGTTTACAATCTGTTGGTTCGTTGGAACATTGCCGATCGAGTTGAAGCAATGTCATTCGACACGACCTCCAGTAACACTGGAGCTCTCAATGGCACTTGCATTATCAGAAACCACAGTATTGCCGTCGAGAACTGCTGCACTTGGCCTGTCGCCATCATATTTACAAAATCGTTCTGCGCCAGGTTTTTGAAGTGAAATTGTCGACAAGCAGCGGTCCTGAAGTTCAATTGTTCGAGAGATTCGCGAAAGTCTGGAAGAGTGTTGACCAGACTGCATTCCAGAATGGTGTCGAGGACGAAATCGTTGGTTCATCAGAAATTACTGCAATCAGCAGTTGAAACAGCGTTACCCTCGTAATGATTATAGAGAGTTTCTCCAACTGGTTGCTGTTTTCTTGGGTGAAACACATTGTGGTAGCGTCCGTTCTCCAGGTGCTACCAGCAACGCGCGATGGATGGCAAAAGGCATTTATTCACTCAAAATTTTCCTCTTCCGCAACCATTTCACATTGGCGGCCAGAGAACTGAGTGGATTGCGCGACGTGTGCATTTTCTTGGCGCGAATCTACATTCGTGCATGGATTGGTTGTACAAATCCAATCAATGCTCCAAACCAGGATTTCAATTTCATACGAAATTCCATTGAATACACTCAAATTGATGCTCCAGTTTCTGCTGCCATATTGAAGAAGATGAGTAACCAGATGTGGTATTTATCAGCAGAACCAATGGCTTTGGCTATTGTTCGCAATAAGTTCGCAAACATTCGCGAACCATAGCTTGAGCGACTTCATTTCAAACAAGACTAACACATACTACACTAACATTTCTTTGTGCGGTTCGATTTGTCGCCGGAGTTTTTGGAATTTGACCCATCCACATGGGAAACCAACGAGAGTTTTAAAGAAGGCTGCGTTTTCTGCAAAAATTTAGCCGTCGTTAATGACACCGCTGAAAGAGGAGTGAAGTTCATGAAGGACTATAATCGGATATTGACCAACAAAGAAGACGAAAAGCAATTCTTATTGCAAGTTGTTGAAGCTTATCGCAAAAAATATCCATCGTTCAAAAAAACATTATTCGATTTTTGAAACAATTTGCCGGTTTATTAATAGTCGCCATCATATAACTTGTCGCGATAAAGCGTCCGTGGCTTGATTTTCTTTCCTAGGATTGTAAAAGCCTTCCAGCGTTTATCTTTGCTCTGATGTCAAAATATTTTTAAATTTTTTAAACGCATTTATTTCTTTTACTTTGAGATTAATAGGAATTTTCTACCGATTTCTCTCGTTTAAGGAGAAAGTGGGTTTGCGAAATCCAACTACAACTTCAATTAATTTTTCAATGAAGCGTTCATATTTTGGGCTCAAAAATGCCCCGACTGTATTTCAAGGTTCTATTAATTTTACCCTTAAGAAACAAATAGGAAAAATTTGGAATATCTTTGTTGATGAAGGAGATCAAGTCAGACACATCAATTATCCGTTGAAACATACTCGGAATCAATTTTGAGTTTATACTGTGAGCGGAAAGTTCTTACTAGTCGTTTTTTTTTTGTACCGAAAAGCAATATTTTTCCATGTTCTATCTACTGGAATCCAGAGTTTAGATCTAAGGTGGTGAAGTATTTCGCTCAGTTTGATTGTATGACCGATATGAAGCGGATACTTATCAACTGTCTTATAATTGAGTTTTAGAAAAATTATTGGAAGTTTTTCATTATCCAAGGCATCTACACTTTTTTCAGGTCCATGCTACACCCTGGTACTCTAATGCAACAGATTCAATACATTGACTTTTCTTATTAACAATTTAATTAACTCTTTGGTATTTTAAACCTGAGTTGCTATCAAATGTTGCTAGGCTTTGGAGTTGATATGGTTGCACTTCTTCACTATCATGATAATTGGATGATCGTGTAACACGATCTAACTCCATTGGGTTTGGCTGATTCTTATTATAATTTATATAATATTTTTTTTGTAGGTATGAAAAACTGCTGTCAACTGACAGTTTCATAAGATTATTATGTATATGTATGTATGTATGTTCAAGGCGTACTTTTTTCTCTTCAAGAGAGAGTTCGAACATTGCAGAGCCTCTTGGTAATTAACGGCCTTTGTATACAATTTTCCAACTTTGGTCATTCATTCTGGCTGAGTATGCAGCATTCTTGTTAAGGTATTTCGTTATTCTTTGCGGCAGATAAAACCATTTGTTGTTCTTTAAATATGCAATCCAATTATAATAATAAGTCCACCGAAAGTCTAAGATTTCGTATGGTTAATTTAGAGGAATATCTTAAATTTTAATGTACTCTGATTTTACTTCTTGCGCAATATTAATAAATTTGTTAATACATCCAAAAAAATTTTTGGGCTCGATTATGGATAGCAACTGACAAAAAAATTTGGATTATGAATGGCAAATTTTGTCAGTTGCCAAGAACTTATCGAAAATTGTATTTTGACACATTAACAAACATAAATAATGTAAACAATGACATATTTTCTGTGAAAAAAGTTTTAAGTTGAAAAGAAATTAACAATTAAAATGATTTCATCAATTGAATTGTTCTTGATGACAAAGAAGAAAATATATAAAACGCAGTATCGATTAAAAAATGTTTAAGAGACAATTCTAATCTGTTCTGAATTGGAGTGTTAAATTGCTGCTTGGTTATTTTAACCATTTTCAAATCTGAAAACAATAAATAATTAATTTCTTATGCTTAAAAGTAAATGAACTTTACTCATTTTTTTATCTACCACCCAAATTTGCAACCTAAAATTCTAAGTTACCAAAATTACTTAAAAAAGCAACTGAGGTTGCCAGCTTTAGTAGCCAGTTGCTATCTGTAATACCTTTTTGGCAACTGCCGGCGCCACTGAAGTTCGGTTCCTATCGATAATCCAGCCATTAAATTCTTTATATGATTACTAACCTTTATATTTTTAAATTTTTTAAAGTTTACTTTCAAGGCCAATCATAATAGTGCATTTAATTTGTACTTTTTAGTTAAAATTTCTATAAACTTTAAATGAGAATTAAAATCAAGTCTTATTTTTTCTCTTAAAATGGTCTTTCAACAACAAAATGAAAATATAGACACAAACGACCGACGTTTATGTTAAAAGCTAAACAGCAAAAACAAAATTTCCACATTGACATACTGAACTTATATGAATTTATTCAAAAACTATTTTTATTCTTATGGTAAGTTAGAATTTTTCATCAGTTTGTAAACAAAATGTTTTCAAAGCTAAACATTTTTAGTAATTAATAAAGTAATAAAGAATAATAACAACAAATTTCAAATTTCTTTTGATCAAAATATTTATTTTCAAGTCCACAAAAACACTTCCTTGCAAACAATATTTTACTTTTTATCAGTTTTTGTTTTCACATAAGAACTTCTTTTCACACAAGTCGTTTAGTCAAAATTAATTTTCTCTATAAACCATTTAAAAATTTATATTGTCTCAAGCAAGTTACATATTTTCTAAATTTCAGTTTTGATAAAACAACTTCTTTGAAGAGAAGTTGTTTTGTTAAAACAAAATGTATACATACAAAAAAATATTAAATACAATTTAGATGTTTTGTCAAAAGGATATAACAATTTTATTTCTTGCATTTTAAAAAATTTTTAAACTCTTTCAAATAAAATATTTTATCAAATATTTTTTCCAAATATAATGAAAGAAGTTGATTTGCCAAGAACTGTAGATTTTTAACGAAATGGCGTAGAAATGCAAGGATTACACCAAAAGAACCGTCTTAAAAATTTATATTTAATATAAAAATCTTGCAAAAATGTCTTATTTCGAGAGAAGTTGTTTTGTCAAAAGTCCACAGAATTGTTCTTTGTTTATGCGTAACTGTTGTTTTGTATATTGTCGACAAGAAGGCGCCGGAACTTTGAATAATAGACGAACACATTACAGCAACTTTTAACCACTTTGAATGGTGCAAAAAAAATGTTTCCAAAAAAAATATCGCTTTTTTCACATTCATTACAAGTGTATATTAGACCTGTCCTTATTTCTATGAAGATTTTTCAAAATGGCGGCGCATAGGAGAGTAGGGTCCAAAAAGTTTCCATTTTATGCCGCAATGCTCCATGTAAATTTTGGGCTCGATCCGACGACTCTAAGTGGACCCAAAATTGAGTTGAATAATAAGACAAGGTTTTATTATAAGAAATTAGGAACTTTATTCGGCATTTTTGGAAAAAACTCAATTTTGGTAACAGTTTTGTTAATATTTCGTAATTTTCTTATTTTTATGTTATTCTCCAATAAATTACACGTGAAACACGCGTGACGCGGAAAAATCACGTCACGCGAAGTTTATTATTTGTTCTTTTAGTTAATTAAAAAAACAATTTTTTTCTTTTGTATTTTAAAGACAAACTTTATTTATTTCGACTTTATTATGTGGTGGACGAACTAAGACTAATTTTACAATTTTCATACAGTCATAGTGTTAACTTGGTTTATTAGTAATTGTTGCATTAGCATAATTTTGATTGGCTAAAATTAATGCGAAATTTACAAAAAAATCTGATTACTGAAAAGAACTCAAAATTAACAACGTTCCATAAATTGCAAGATTGCAATTTCTTTTGGTAAAAACAAACGAAACAGAAAAAAACAGGAAATGCAGTAAAATGCAATACTTTTGTTTGCACCAATTTTTATGGAGTTTATTGACTCTTTATTTCTTCAAATTTGCTTATGCAACAATTGTACAATTTACTTTATTTGCTTATTGCTTCTAGGAATTTATCAAATTTGTCAAATTGACCAGGGTTCGCATATGTAACTTCTCGCCCCTTTAGGTTAGAATTCTCCTGAATTCGGGCATTTAATTTTATTTTTATATGCTGATGTTTTATTAATACCGTGAAAATTATAATAACTATTACAATCACGATGATAATGTTACATCCATATGTCAATTTACTATGATATTCTTATCAAATTTGTAAAATTGACCAGGGTTCGCATATGTAACTCGCGCACATCTCTAGTGGCATTCTTATTTAGCATAACTGCGTTGCTGCTTACGTCTGAATTAGTTATTACATTTTCCTGCAAAATACCGTGATCTGATTTAATTATTGTGGCAACTCGTGTCGAGATACACACACACACAACCAGGCCAAGAACGAGAGAACAACTGTAAAACGAATGAGTAGACGTTTTGAGTCAGTAGTATGAGAATAGCCAACCGTAGACGAGCTGGCTATTAACCGAACAACGATTAATCGATATCGTCGAGAAAACCGCCAGAAGGAAGCAGAAGTTATCGAAGACCGAATTCATAGAAAACGTAATTTAGTATTATTTATATTTAGCGATATAAGTACTTATAAGTCATTCGTCTCTTCCCCTAAACAGCTTAGTATTAATAAGCCGCTTGTCGTACATTGGGACGGCAAAATGTTGGTTGACCTTGTAGGCAGCGCAAAAGTTGAGAGAGTTGCGGTTATGGTCAGGTATGATGGGACTTCGAATTTCCTTGCAGCACCTCAAATAAAATCTTCAAGAAAAAACCCCTGCATTCCGTACAAGACACTGAATAGAGATATAAGTTTGCAATTGGCCACATTCCATTTCCTCTGGAATACTGGAATGATGTAATTTTCTGTGATGAAACGAAGGAAGGGCCTAAAAAAGTTTGGCGCAAGCCCTCATGGCTTTAGAGAGTAAAAATATAAGCACAGTAAAATTCATAAAACTGTCTATTTTGGCGTAGGGCTGTATATCAAGCAAGAGTGTTGGGATAATAAGGATATTATTATTATTATGCTTTATTAGATTTATAAGTAATATTAGTAAACCTAATGTATGTTTTAAGGAGCACTAGCTACGTAGGCCATCGGCTCTAGGTAATAATATAAAGAATTGATTAGCTATTATTACTTATAACAATTTAATATTAAATCAAGGTTATTAATGTTTAAATGACAAATCCGGTCTGAGTTATAAAATCACAATTTTTTTTTATCTTCAGCTGTAAAAATGGATGAACTGTGAGGTAGCGTTTTAAGACTCATGATATATCCGTCAATATCGACCACGGCATAAGATGTGTTACCATCTGTCGTTTTTGATCCGTCTGTGAAGTACATTGTCCAGCCGTTACTACGATATATATGTTCCTATTCGAGGTATAGTTGTTTGAATAAAATATTTGAGGTATTTGTTTTAAAAGATACTGCTAGAGTAGAATCGCAGGAGTGGTTATTAATAAGCCATGGGGGATATTTACACATTGTGTTTTTTGTTATAGTGTCTAAGTTTTGAGATTTTGCTAGCTGGAATATTACACTAATTGCTGAGGCTATTTTGTAGTTTATTTTGGTGGTTGAATGTGTGAGGACGTCTTGGTCGATAATGGAATTGTTTAGAAAAGTAATCTTCGGGATTAACAGGGCCTTAGCTTCGTGGATGCGATCTTGTAGTGATGGTAGTCCTGATTCGGCGAATATGTGTTTCAGTGGTGTGGTTTTAAAAGCGAAAATACTTGATTGCACTGCTCTGTGATAAATTCCTTTAATAAGTTTTAATGTTGATTTGGTTGTGTTTCCCGTGAGGAAGAGACCGTAATCGATTTTACTCAGAACTAAAATTGTAGTAAGGTATGTTAGGGAGTTGATATGCACAGAACTTTTTTTGCTTGATAGAAATGCAATCATGTTAGCTCTTTGAGTCAATGATTTTTTGAGATTCATAAAGTGTTCCTTCCAGGTGTAATTTTTTGTGAAGATAATTCCCAATATTTTCAGTTGGTATACGTTTTCAATAGTAGTATTCTCAATGCACAGAGAGAATGATTGAATATCACAAAGCTTTTTCCTGCATACATGTAATTTTTTTGTTTTGTCAGTTGAAATTTTAGCTCCAGAGTGTAGCGACCAATCGAATAGTTTGTTGAGGACGTCTTGTAATATGTTGTTGGTTTCCAAGTTGCTATTCCTTTTGCACAATATATACAGGTCATCGGTCACTTCACTGAAAGCAATAGCAAACAACATTACATACAGAGGGGACCCTTGCGGGATCCCATTATTTAACGGATATATTGACGAGTATGTGCCATTTACTGTTACCCGAAACTTGCGGTTTTATAGATATGATTTTATAAAACTGAATATTTTCGGCCCGATTTTCCATTTGTTGAGTGTATTTAGAATTACGCTCCGATCCTGTCAAACGCCTTTTCGAAGTCGATGGAAAGGATTGATACATGGTTGCGTGATGATAAGGCCTTAGAAACAATGTAATCGATATACAAAAGCACGTCACTACAACCTCTTCCAGCTTTAAATGCAATTTGCGTGCTGTAAGATTATTTCTTTCAGAGAACCAGTAGAGGCGAGTAGCGATAATTTTTTCGAGTATTTTGCTTATGCACGGTAATAACGAGAATGGGCGGTATGATTTTACTTCGAGACAGTTTTTGTTTTTTGGGATAGGAATCACCAAAGAAATTTTCCATACTGTAGGGATAGAACCGTTGTTAAATATATTGTTGTAAAGCTGTAGTAATCGTTTCTTTGTTTTTAGGCTAGTTTCATTGATCATTTTATATGAAATTCTGTCGTAACCGGGTGTGGAACCTTTAACTTTGGATAAACAACATGGTAATTCCGTCAGAGTAATTCCTTTTTCTATTAAAAGGGCGTTTTTATTTGTGTTTACAGTTTGTTTGATATTACTAATCACCCTTATTCTATTTGGTGTCGGCAATAGAAAACAACGCCGTTTTTTATCTTTTGTTGCAAATCTGCATTCTAGTTGGCGGTATTGCCATTTATCGATAACTTTTAAAATATGTTCGGTATTTTGCAAGCAAAATTGACGTTGATGTTGTCTCTAATTGCCTTTGAATTTGTCGTCGCCATTTTTGGTGTTGTCTTGCGTTGCTTTCTATTGTGTTTAAAAACTTTGAAAAATTCAACATTACAGGTTTCTGTCTTTCTGTGTTTTTGGTATTTTTTTATATATTTGTGTTGAATTTTTGGTTATTGTGTTGATTTTTGAAATAATGGAAAAAATTAAAATTACAAATAAATGCCAATTCGAGAAGCTTGTCCAAGAGCTTGAAAAAAATCCATCACTAGCCAGAGGATTTCGCAGGGGCATTGCTCCTACTAATTTTAAAGAAGAGTGGGAGAGTATTTCTTCTGTGCTAAATTCGCTTGGTCCACCAATTAGAACTGGCGATGGATGGCAAAAAGTAAGGTAAATTGTTTGTTTGAAAAATATGTTGTCTAACGAAATTATTTTTATAGATTTGGCGGGACTTAAAGTTCAAAGTCAGAAGAAAAATGGCGACAAACAGAGCGGAGTGTAAAGCTACTGGAGGTGGTATTTTTAAGCAGGTAATACTGAGCCCCTTAGAGGAAGCTGTGGCAAATCTGCTGCAGTTTGAAAAACAAATAAATCCCGAGGGTATGGTTCAGGGAGTTCCAGATACTGATGTCAGTGTTGATTTTCACATTTTGGAGTCAATGCAATTGGTAAGCCATATTTTTTCTATAGGTCTACTTTCTTGCGGCACATTAATATTTTACTGTTTACAGGAAAGTGTACCTTCCATCAGTGGCAATGCTGCTGCAGCATCAACAGCATCTGTGCAATCAACATCAACAGGTTCTGCGCCATCAACAGCAACAGCTTCTGAGCCATCAATATCAACAACCAGTTCTAACCATTTAAGGAACAAGATTGGCTCAGCGCCAAAAAAGAATTCCGCCAACCGTGATGAACTGTTTGAACGACACACTACCGACCAAGCCAGAATATTGACAGAATTGTCAAGTTCCATAGCATCAATAAAACGTAGCCTAAGGGAAGTTAAGGATATTGAAGCCAAAAGGTTGAAATTAGAAGTGGAGAGAAGCAAACGGGAGGAAGAACGGCACATAGCCGATATGAAAATTAAAAGAATTGAGCTATCAATTAAAGAAAAGGAGCTGCAATTACTAAATAACTAAGGTTGATAAAATGTAATCCTTTTTTATTTTTTTATGACATGAATTTTTTGTTTTTTGTTAATTGGATTTTTTTATTATTTTTTGTTAATTAGAATTTTTGTATTTTGTTATAAACGTTTGTGCCTTATATTCATAAGTATTACATACATATATAACACAGGTCAACACAATTTCTAAGGCCTAAGGTTTCGTAGTCAATTTGTATATAATTGGTACTGACCATCAATGCCTATACATTACTTTTCTTTAATTGACTCTGTATCTCGAGATTTTCCGCTATATAGAAAACACGAGGATACTGCATTGCATAATTTACATATACTCGTGAACTAGTCCTTCGATTAAATTCATCGAAATCAAAATAACCTTTAAATTACTGCCTTATTAATTTTCCAACAGTCTAATACAGGCAGTAATTTAAAGGTTATTTTGATTTCGATCCTTCTGTGCTTTTTTAATTTAATCGAAGGACTAGTTCACGAGTATATGTAAATTATGCAATGCAGTATCCTCGTGTTTTCTATATAGCGGAAAATCTCGAGATACAGAGTCAATTAAAGAAAAGTAATGTATAGGCATTGATGGTCAGTACCAAGTATATACAAATTGACTACGAAACCTTAGGCCTTAGATAAAAAATTTTATTTTGTTGGTCTGTGTAATTTATTACTTTTAAATAAAAAAATGGATGGATGTTATTTTTGTGCCACAAAATTTTTAAGTGAAAATAATCTAATAAAAGTGAATTGAAAAGACTGATTTAAAACTATTGGAAGCTGTTTTTTATTTCTTCTCTTCTTTGATATGCCTCAGTACTTTGTGTACTTTCATGACCATCATTCCCTTCCACGTCGTTTGAGTAATTTTCCGTTTCTTCATTTGTCATATCCAATCCATATTCAATACAAATGTTGTGAAGTGCTGCACAAACATTTACAATTTTAATAGCTTTTGCTGGTCTGTAGTGAAGTTGACGTGCACCGAGAAGGCAACGAAATTTGTTTTTTAAGACACCTATGGTTCTTTCTATTACATTTCGCGCCTTAGCGTGTTTGGAATTGTAAACAGCCTCTGCACTTCCTTCACCAGCCGAGCGGTATGGCGTCATCAAATAAGGCTCTAGAGGATAGCCAGCATCACCTGATTAAAAAAAAATTAAATTAATATACATATATGTAACGTCTAAATTAATATTATAATGTTACCTAAAAGCCACGAATTATGGTCATTTGCGTCATAGCGTGTTTTCAAAATTCGTTTTGCATGACTCACGCTCCAAATTAACGAATCATGGCTAGAGCCTGGATATCGTGCGTCCAAAAATCGAATCCGCATTTTGTGATCACAAATCTATGTTAGTATAAAATAGTTATACATAAATATAAAGAAAATAAAAAAAAATTACAAACTTACTATCATGGCATTTAAGCTAAAAAATCCTTTCCGGTTGAAGTATAGATGCTGCTCTTCTTTTTTTGGGGCTAAAATTTTGATGTGGGTTCCGTCCACACACCCAATCACACCTGGAAATTGTGTTTTTTCGAAAAAATTTAACTTAGCTTCATTTTTTTCAGCATCCGTCATATCAAACTTTATCCATTCTGGACAAACTTCCTTCTCCATGACAACCAGAACCTCGGACAAAACTTTGGATACGTCTGGCTGTGACAGTCCCAGGTTGAAATCATTTCCAATACTGAGCTGGTACGACCCCTGAGCCAAAAATCGCAATGTCGCTGCCAATTTTATGGTATTTGGAACATATGTTGACCTCGTCCCTTTTTTTAAATGAGGCTCTATTATTTGTAGGACATGTTTAAAAGACGGTTTATTTAACCGAAAATAACTTTCAAATCTTAAAAATGATAAAAATCCATTACTTGGGAAATTATTGCTTCAAATTTGTTACTTACTTCTCATCGGGCAAGTTAAAAATACAAGATTTCTGTCTAAGCAGTCTTCTTTCCGCTATCAATTTTTTTTTATTTTCTTCGTCACTGGAGTCCGAATCGAGAAGAAAAATCATTTTTATTTTAATGTATGCACAATTTTTTTATTTATTCAAAAACACTTTTACCGAAAATAGTAAACTAAATGAATAAGCTGACTCAAATATTAGATATGTGTGTTGTATGTATCGATAAATAGTCAACATCGTCATAATACTGTTAGGGAATACAAAATTAGTATTGACGTTGTGTTAAATTGATGTTGCCTCACAATTGACGACGATGTTGCCGACACCAAATAGAATAAGGGTGAATGTTAGTTTTAGAGTTAATAAATGGCTGGGGGAAGTTTTTATCGAATGAATATTTTGACCATTTAGAGGCAAGGGTGGATGCTATTAAATTATGGTCGGTGATGATTTGATTGTTTGATTCAATAGCTAGAATTTGTTTGCTAACTCCACTTTTCGTGAGTCTGTGAATCTTATTCCATATATTACCAATTGACTGGTCTCTATTTATTGTATTGGTGAAATTTTCGAAGCTCAATTTTTGTTTACCTTTTCATTTCCCTGCTGAATATGGAGTTTTCTTTCTTGTATAAGATAAGGTTTAAAGTGGTTGGGGAGTTTTTAAAAATTTTCCATGCATTATTTTTATTTTTCCGCAGCGTTGATAGCTCTTTGTTCCACCAAGGTACATTAATTTTAGTTTTTGGCGAAGACTGGGGAATTGAAATGTTGGCGGCGGCTTTTGTGGCTTTAGTGATAGAAGAAGCTTCCTTGTTAATATTCGAGGAGTAAGGTGTTGTTTTTAGTTCCTTTTCAACCAGTTCAGTGAATTTGGTCCAATCCCCGGATTTTAACAGAAACCTGCTGTTGAATTTGGTTTTTCGTATGTTCCTATTCAACGATAGTTTGACAGCAACCAGTTGGAGAAACTCTCTATAATCATTACGAGGGTAACGCTCTTTCAACTGCTGATTGCAGTAATTTCTGATGAACCAACGATTTCGTCCTCGACACCATTCTGGAATGCAGTCTGGTCAAGACTCTTCCAGACTTTCGCGAACCTCTCGAACAATTGAACTTCAGGACCGCTGCTTGTCGACAATTTCACTTCAAAAACCTGGCGCAGAACGATTTTGTAAATATGATGGCGACAGGCCAAGTGCAGCAGTTCTCGACGGCAATACTGTGGTTTCTGCAAGATAATGCAAGCGCCATTGAGAGCTCCAGTGTTACTGGAGGTCGTGTCGAATGACATTGCATCAACTCGATCGGCAATGTTCCAACGAACCAACAGATTGTAAACAGCGTCAGCTGTATCTTTTCCGCTTGAAGATTTTATTTGAGGTGCTGCAAGGAAATTCGAAGTCCCATCATAGCTGACCATAACCGCAACTCTCTCAACTTTTGCGCTGCCTACAAGGTCAACCAACATTTTGCCGTCCCAATGCACGACAAGCGGCTTATTAATACTAAGCTGTTTAGGGGAAGAGACGAATGACTTATAAGTACTTATATCGCTAAATATAAATAATACTAAATTACGTTTTCTACGAATTCGGTCTGGATAACTTCTGCTTCCTTCTGGCGGTTTTTTCGACGATATCGATTAATCGTTGTTCGGTTAATAGCCAGCTCGTCTACGGTTGGCTATTCTCATACGACTGACTCAAAACGTCTACTCATTCGTTTGACAGTTGTTCTCTCGTTCTTGGCCTGGTTGTGTGTGTGTGTATCTCGACACGAGTATAATTAAATCAGATCACGGTATTTTGCAGGAAAATGTAATAACTAATTCAGAAGTAAGCAGCAACGCAGTTATGCTAAATAACAATGCCACTAGAGATGTGCGCCTGACGTGATTTTTCCGCGTCACGCGTGTTTCACGTGTAATTTATTGGATAATAACATAAAAATAAGAAAATTACGAAATATTAACAAAACTGTTACCAAAATTGAGTTTTTTCCAAAAATGCCGAATAAAGTTCCTAATTTCTTATAATAAAACCTTGTCTTATTATTCAACTCAATTTTGGGTCCACTTAGAGTAGTCGGATCGAGCCCAAATTTTACATGGAGCATTGTGGCATAAAATGGAAACTTTTTGGACCCTACTCTCCTATGCGCCGCCATTTTGAAAAATAAGGGCAGGTCTAGTGTATATGTATGTTTCTTTGTTTACTGATGGTGTTGCAAGTAAAGGATATTGGGTAGCATTTATTCATAAACTATATTCAGCACGCGCAAGAATTGATCACGTAAATAAATTTAAACAATGCCAGGAAAACGACTCGACAAAAATACATATTGCCCAGCTGGGGTATTGTGACTATTACAAAGGCAAAACTCACAGATAATTAATTTGGTGACCTAAAGACAATATACATACATACAACGTTATTAACATAAAAAAAGGCAGACCAAAAATTAACTCGGCGCATTGAAAGGAGACTTTAATTGTTGATGAAAATCATAATTTAAGTAACAGAGAAATAGCCTTTGACGTCAGTAATGAATGTTTCGAATCGTCGTGCAAAACCATAAATACTTTTAAAGAGTGGTCAAGAAAAAATATATATAGAATAGAGATATAAGTTTGCAATTGGCCACATTCCATTTCCTCTGGAATACTGGAATGATGTAATTTTCTGTGATGAAACGAAGGAAGGGCCTAAAAAAGTTTGACGCAAGCCCTCATGGCTTTAGAGAGTAAAAATATAAGCACAGTAAAATTCATAAAACTGTCTATTTTGGCGTAGGGTTGTATATCAAGCAAGAGTGTTGGGATAGTAAGGATATTATTATTATTATGCTTTATTAGATTTATAAGTAAAATTAGTAAACCTAATGTATGTTTTAAGGAGCACTAGCTACGTAGGCCATCGGCTCTAGGTAATAATATAAAGAATTGATTAGCTATTATTACTTATAACAATTTAATATTAAATCAAGGTTATTAATGTTTAAATGACAAATCCGGTCTGAGTTATAAAATCACAATTTTTTTTTATCTTCAGCTGTAAAAATGGATGAACTGTGAGGTAGCGTTTTAAGACTCATGATATATCCGTCAATATCGACCACGGCATAAGATGTGTTACCATCTGTCGTTTTTGATCCGTCTGTGAAGTACATTGTCCAGCCGTTACTACGATATATATGTTCCTATTCGAGGTATAGTTGTTTGAATAAAATATTTGAGGTATTTGTTTTAAAAGATACTGCTAGAGTAGAATCGCAGGAGTGGTTATTAATAAGCCATGGGGGATATTTACACATTGTGTTTTTTGTTATAGTGTCTAAGTTTTGAGATTTTGCTAGCTGGAATATTACACTAATTGCTGAGGCTATTTTGTAGTTTATTTTGGTGGTTGAATGTGTGAGGACGTCTTGGTCGATAATGGAATTGTTTAGAAAAGTAATCTTCGGGATTAACAGGGCCTTAGCTTCGTGGATGCGATCTTGTAGTGATGGTAGTCCTGATTCGGCGAATATGTGTTTCAGTGGTGTGGTTTTAAAAGCGAAAATACTTGATTGCACTGCTCTGTGATAAATTCCTTTAATAAGTTTTAATGTTGATTTGGTTGTGTTTCCTGTGAGGAAGAGACCGTAATCGATTTTAGTCAGAACCAAAATTCTAGTAAGGTATGTTAGGGAGTTGATATGCACAGAACTTATGTTAGCTATTTGAGTCAATGATTTTTTGAGATTCATAAAGTGTTCCTTCCAGGTGTAATTTTTTGTGAAGATAATTCCCAATATTTTCAGTTGGTATACGTTTTCAATAGTAGTATTTTCAATCCACAGAGAGAATGATTGAATACCGCAAAGCCTTTTTCTGCATACATGTAATTTTTTTGTTCTGTCAGTTGAAATTTTAGCTCCGGAGTGTAGCGACCAATCGAATACTTTATTGAGGACGTCTTGTAATATGTTGTTGGTTTCCAAGTTGCTATTCCTTTTGCACAATATATACAGGTCATCGGCATAAATACAGTAGTCTAAGTACTTAGATTTATTGATTATTATGTTCACTTCACTGAAAGCAATAGCAAACAACATTACATACAGAGGGGACCTTTGCGGGATCCCATTATTTAACGGATATATTGACGAGTATGTGCCATTTACTGTTACCCGAAACTTGCGGTTTTATAGATATGATTTTATAAAACTGAATATTTTCGGCCCGATTTTCCATTTGTTGAGTGTATTTAGAATTACGCTCCGATCCTGTCAAACGCCTTTTCGAAGTCGATGGAAAGGATTGATACATGGTTGCGTGATGATAAGGCCTTAGAAACAATGTAATCGATATAC
Source organism: Epicampocera succincta (assembly GCA_932526305.1). Taxonomy (NCBI): domain Eukaryota; kingdom Metazoa; phylum Arthropoda; class Insecta; order Diptera; family Tachinidae; genus Epicampocera; species Epicampocera succincta. The sequence continues at coordinate 9,489,470 of OW052039.1, read as the reverse complement.
AAAAGCACGTCACTACAACCTCTTCCAGCTTTAAATGCAATTTGCGTGCTGTAAGATTATTTCTTTCAGAGAACCAGTAGAGGCGAGTAGCGATAATTTTTTCGAGTATTTTGCTTATGCACGGTAATAACGAGAATGGGCGGTATGATTTTACTTCGAGACAGTTTTTGTTTTTTGGGATAGGAATCACCAAAGAAGTTTTCCATACTGTAGGGATAGAACCGTTGTTAAATATATTGTTGTAAAGCTGTAGTAATCGTTTCTTTGTTTTTAGGCTAGTTTCATTGATCATTTTATATGAAATTCTGTCGTAACCGGGTGTGGAACCTTTAACTTTGGATAAACAACATGGTAATTCCGTCAGAGTAATTCCTTTTTCTATTAAAAGGGCGTTTTTATTTGTGTTTACAGTTTTTTTGATATTACTAATCACCCTTATTCTATTTGGTGTCGGCAATAGAAAACAACGCCGTTTTTTATCTTTTGTTGCAAATCTGCATTCTAGTTGGCGGTATTGCCATTTATCGATAACTTTTAAAATATGTTCGGTATTTTGCAAGCAAAATTGACGTTGATGTTGTCTCTAATTGCCTTTGAATTTGTCGTCGCCATTTTTGGTGTTGTCTTGCGTTGCTTTCTATTGTGTTTAAAAACTTTGAAAAATTCAACATTACAGGTTTCTGTCTTTCTGTGTTTTTGGTATTTTTTTATATATTTGTGTTGAATTTTTGGTTATTGTGTTGATTTTTGAAATAATGGAAAAAATTAAAATTACAAATAAATGCCAATTCGAGAAGCTTGTCCAAGAGCTTGAAAAAAATCCATCACTAGCCAGAGGATTTCGCAGGGGCATTGCTCCTACTAATTTTAAAGAAGAGTGGGAGAGTATTTCTTCTGTGCTAAATTCGCTTGGTCCACCAATTAGAACTGGCGATGGATGGCAAAAAGTAAGGTAAATTGTTTGTTTGAAAAATATGTTGTCTAACGAAATTATTTTTATAGATTTGGCGGGACTTAAAGTTCAAAGTCAGAAGAAAAATGGCGACAAACAGAGCGGAGTGTAAAGCTACTGGAGGTGGTATTTTTAAGCAGGTAATACTGAGCCCCTTAGAGGAAGCTGTGGCAAATCTGCTGCAGTTTGAAAAACAAATAAATCCCGAGGGTATGGTTCAGGGAGTTCCAGATACTGATGTCAGTGTTGATTTTCACATTTTGGAGTCAATGCAATTGGTAAGCCATATTTTTTCTATAGGTCTACTTTCTTGCGGCACATTAATATTTTACTGTTTACAGGAAAGTGTACCTTCCATCAGTGGCAATGCTGCTGCAGCATCAACAGCATCTGTGCAATCAACATCAACAGGTTCTGCGCCATCAACAGCAACAGCTTCTGAGCCATCAATATCAACAACCAGTTCTAACCATTTAAGGAACAAGATTGGCTCAGCGCCAAAAAAGAATTCCGCCAACCGTGATGAACTGTTTGAACGACACACTACCGACCAAGCCAGAATATTGACAGAATTGTCAAGTTCCATAGCATCAATAAAACGTAGCCTAAGGGAAGTTAAGGATATTGAAGCCAAAAGGTTGAAATTAGAAGTGGAGAGAAGCAAACGGGAGGAAGAACGGCACATAGCCGATATGAAAATTAAAAGAATTGAGCTATCAATTAAAGAAAAGGAGCTGCAATTACTAAATAACTAAGGTTGATAAAATGTAATCCTTTTTTATTTTTTTATGACATGAATTTTTTGTTTTTTGTTAATTGGATTTTTTTATTATTTTTTGTTAATTAGAATTTTTGTATTTTGTTATAAACGTTTGTGCCTTATATTCATAAGTATTACATACATATATAACACAGGTCAACACAATTTCTAAGGCCTAAGGTTTCGTAGTCAATTTGTATATAATTGGTACTGACCATCAATGCCTATACATTACTTTTCTTTAATTGACTCTGTATCTCGAGATTTTCCGCTATATAGAAAACACGAGGATACTGCATTGCATAATTTACATATACTCGTGAACTAGTCCTTCGATTAAATTCATCGAAATCAAAATAACCTTTAAATTACTGCCTTATTAATTTTCCAACAGTCTAATACAGGCAGTAATTTAAAGGTTATTTTGATTTCGATCCTTCTGTGCTTTTTTAATTTAATCGAAGGACTAGTTCACGAGTATATGTAAATTATGCAATGCAGTATCCTCGTGTTTTCTATATAGCGGAAAATCTCGAGATACAGAGTCAATTAAAGAAAAGTAATGTATAGGCATTGATGGTCAGTACCAAGTATATACAAATTGACTACGAAACCTTAGGCCTTAGATAAAAAATTTTATTTTGTTGGTCTGTGTAATTTATTACTTTTAAATAAAAAAATGGATGGATGTTATTTTTGTGCCACAAAATTTTTAAGTGAAAATAATCTAATAAAAGTGAATTGAAAAGACTGATTTAAAACTATTGGAAGCTGTTTTTTATTTCTTCTCTTCTTTGATATGCCTCAGTACTTTGTGTACTTTCATGACCATCATTCCCTTCCACGTCGTTTGAGTAATTTTCCGTTTCTTCATTTGTCATATCCAATCCATATTCAATACAAATGTTGTGAAGTGCTGCACAAACATTTACAATTTTAATAGCTTTTGCTGGTCTGTAGTGAAGTTGACGTGCACCGAGAAGGCAACGAAATTTGTTTTTTAAGACACCTATGGTTCTTTCTATTACATTTCGCGCCTTAGCGTGTTTGGAATTGTAAACAGCCTCTGCACTTCCTTCACCAGCCGAGCGGTATGGCGTCATCAAATAAGGCTCTAGAGGATAGCCAGCATCACCTGATTAAAAAAAAATAAAATTAATATACATATATGTAACGTCTAAATTAATATTATAATGTTACCTAAAAGCCACGAATTATGGTCATTTGCGTCATAGCGTGTTTTCAAAATTCGTTTTGCATGACTCACGCTCCAAATTAACGAATCATGGCTAGAGCCTGGATATCGTGCGTCCAAAAATCGAATCCGCATTTTGTGATCACAAATCTATGTTAGTATAAAATAGTTATACATAAATATAAAGAAAATAAAAAAAAATTACAAACTTACTATCATGGCATTTAAGCTAAAAAATCCTTTCCGGTTGAAGTATAGATGCTGCTCTTCTTTTTTTGGGGCTAAAATTTTGATGTGGGTTCCGTCCACACACCCAATCACACCTGGAAATTGTGTTTTTTCGAAAAAATTTAACTTAGCTTCATTTTTTTCAGCATCCGTCATATCAAACTTTATCCATTCTGGACAAACTTCCTTCTCCATGACAACCAGAACCTCGGACAAAACTTTGGATACGTCTGGCTGTGACAGTCCCAGGTTGAAATCATTTCCAATACTGAGCTGGTACGACCCCTGAGCCAAAAATCGCAATGTCGCTGCCAATTTTATGGTATTTGGAACATATGTTGACCTCGTCCCTTTTTTTAAATGAGGCTCTATTATTTGTAGGACATGTTTAAAAGACGGTTTATTTAACCGAAAATAACTTTCAAATCTTAAAAATGATAAAAATCCATTACTTGGGAAATTATTGCTTCAAATTTGTTACTTACTTCTCATCGGGCAAGTTAAAAATACAAGATTTCTGTCTAAGCAGTCTTCTTTCCGCTATCAATTTTTTTTTATTTTCTTCGTCACTGGAGTCCGAATCGAGAAGAAAAATCATTTTTATTTTAATGTATGCACAATTTTTTTATTTATTCAAAAACACTTTTACCGAAAATAGTAAACTAAATGAATAAGCTGACTCAAATATTAGATATGTGTGTTGTATGTATCGATAAATAGTCAACATCGTCATAATACTGTTAGGGAATACAAAATTAGTATTGACGTTGTGTTAAATTGATGTTGCCTCACAATTGACGACGATGTTGCCGACACCAAATAGAATAAGGGTGAATGTTAGTTTTAGAGTTAATAAATGGCTGGGGGAAGTTTTTATCGAATGAATATTTTGACCATTTAGAGGCAAGGGTGGATGCTATTAAATTATGGTCGGTGATGATTTGATTGTTTGATTCAATAGCTAGAATTTGTTTGCTAACTCCACTTTTCGTGAGTCTGTGAATCTTATTCCATATATTACCAATTGACTGGTCTCTATTTATTGTATTGGTGAAATTTTCGAAGCTCAATTTTTGTTTACCTTTTCATTTCCCTGCTGAATATGGAGTTTTCTTTCTTGTATAAGATAAGGTTTAAAGTGGTTGGGGAGTTTTTAAAAATTTTCCATGCATTATTTTTATTTTTCCGCAGCGTTGATAGCTCTTTGTTCCACCAAGGTACATTAATTTTAGTTTTTGGCGAAGACTGGGGAATTGAAATGTTGGCGGCGGCTTTTGTGGCTTTAGTGATAGAAGAAGCTTCCTTGTTAATATTCGAGGAGTAAGGTGTTGTTTTTAGTTCCTTTTCAACCAGTTCAGTGAATTTGGTCCAATCCCCGGATTTTAACAGAAACCTGCTGTTGAATTTGGTTTTTCGTATGTTCCTATTCAACGATAGTTTGACAGCAACCAGTTGGAGAAACTCTCTATAATCATTACGAGGGTAACGCTCTTTCAACTGCTGATTGCAGTAATTTCTGATGAACCAACGATTTCGTCCTCGACACCATTCTGGAATGCAGTCTGGTCAAGACTCTTCCAGACTTTCGCGAACCTCTCGAACAATTGAACTTCAGGACCGCTGCTTGTCGACAATTTCACTTCAAAAACCTGGCGCAGAACGATTTTGTAAATATGATGGCGACAGGCCAAGTGCAGCAGTTCTCGACGGCAATACTGTGGTTTCTGCAAGATAATGCAAGCGCCATTGAGAGCTCCAGTGTTACTGGAGGTCGTGTCGAATGACATTGCATCAACTCGATCGGCAATGTTCCAACGAACCAACAGATTGTAAACAGCGTCAGCTGTATCTTTTCCGCTTGAAGATTTTATTTGAGGTGCTGCAAGGAAATTCGAAGTCCCATCATAGCTGACCATAACCGCAACTCTCTCAACTTTTGCGCTGCCTACAAGGTCAACCAACATTTTGCCGTCCCAATGCACGACAAGCGGCTTATTAATACTAAGCTGTTTAGGGGAAGAGACGAATGACTTATAAGTACTTATATCGCTAAATATAAATAATACTAAATTACGTTTTCTACGAATTCGGTCTGGATAACTTCTGCTTCCTTCTGGCGGTTTTTTCGACGATATCGATTAATCGTTGTTCGGTTAATAGCCAGCTCGTCTACGGTTGGCTATTCTCATACGACTGACTCAAAACGTCTACTCATTCGTTTGACAGTTGTTCTCTCGTTCTTGGCCTGGTTGTGTGTGTGTGTATCTCGACACGAGTATAATTAAATCAGATCACGGTATTTTGCAGGAAAATGTAATAACTAATTCAGAAGTAAGCAGCAACGCAGTTATGCTAAATAACAATGCCACTAGAGATGTGCGCCTGACGTGATTTTTCCGCGTCACGCGTGTTTCACGTGTAATTTATTGGATAATAACATAAAAATAAGAAAATTACGAAATATTAACAAAACTGTTACCAAAATTGAGTTTTTTCCAAAAATGCCGAATAAAGTTCCTAATTTCTTATAATAAAACCTTGTCTTATTATTCAACTCAATTTTGGGTCCACTTAGAGTCGTCGGATCGAGCCCAAATTTTACATGGAGCATTGTGGCATAAAATGGAAACTTTTTGGACCCTACTCTCCTATGCGCCGCCATTTTGAAAAATAAGGGCAGGTCTAGTGTATATGTATGTTTCTTTGTTTACTGATGGTGTTGCAAGTAAAGGATATTGGGTAGCATTTATTCATAAACTATATTCAGCACGCGCAAGAATTGATCACGTAAATAAATTTAAACAATGCCAGGAAAACGACTCGACAAAAATACATATTGCCCAGCTGGGGTATTGTGACTATTACAAAGGCAAAACTCACAGATAATTAATTTGGTGACCTAAAGACAATATACATACATACAACGTTATTAACATAAAAAAAGGCAGACCAAAAATTAACTCGGCGCATTGAAAGGAGACTTTAATTGTTGATGAAAATCATAATTTAAGTAACAGAGAAATAGCCTTTGACGTCAGTAATGAATGTTTCGAATCGTCGTGCAAAACCATAAATACTTTTAAAGAGTGGTCAAGAAAAAATATATATAGAATAGAGATATAAGTTTGCAATTGGCCACATTCCATTTCCTCTGGAATACTGGAATGATGTAATTTTCTGTGATGAAACGAAGGAAGGGCCTAAAAAAGTTTGACGCAAGCCCTCATGGCTTTAGAGAGTAAAAATATAAGCACAGTAAAATTCATAAAACTGTCTATTTTGGCGTAGGGTTGTATATCAAGCAAGAGTGTTGGGATAGTAAGGATATTATTATTATTATGCTTTATTAGATTTATAAGTAAAATTAGTAAACCTAATGTATGTTTTAAGGAGCACTAGCTACGTAGGCCATCGGCTCTAGGTAATAATATAAAGAATTGATTAGCTATTATTACTTATAACAATTTAGTATTAAATCATGGTTATTAATGTTTAAATGACAAATCCGGTCTGAGTTATAAAATCACAATTTTTTTTTATCTTCAGCTGTAAAAATGGATGAACTGTGAGGTAGCGTTTTAAGACTCATGATATAAGCCATGAGAATTAACAACACGAGCACAGAAAACATCGTGCTACAAGGCCAACCAGTCGATTACGTCGAAAGCTTCTGCTATCTGGGTAGTACTATGGCAACAAACGGCGGCGCACAAACAGACGTGGATAACAGACTCAACAGAGCGAGAGCAGCATTCAGGCGCCTGCATTCCGTATGGAGAAGCTCATTCATATCTAGGCATACCAAGCTAAGAATATTCAGGTATTCATTAACAAATGCCTAAGAATCATATGTAGAATTTTCTGGCCTAATACCATCAGCAACGCAGATCTCTGGACCCTTACAGAGGAGGAACCCATACAGAAGCAGATCAAAAAGAAAAAATGGCGGTGGATCGGCCATACAGTATTACAAGAATGGCGCTAGAGTGGAATCCTCAGGGCTCAAGAAACCGTGGACGTCCAAGAAACACCTGGAGACGCACTATCCTTCAAGAACTAAGGCTGAATAACCAGACATGGGAAGACGCAAAAACAGCAGCGGCGAATCGTGTCAGGTGGAGATGCTTTGTGGAAGCCATATGCTCCCGAGAGGGGTAATGGATAAAAAAAAATAGCAGTTCTTCAGCCCAGAACTGCTTTACGACTGTGAGTTAGATAACACAATTAACTTGCTTAGAAAAATTATTTTTTCAGTGTATTAATTTTCATTCATAAGCTAACACTATAGTTTGTTTAAAATAACACCACGAAAATTCAACCTTAGGATGCATATGCCCTACTGAAATTCGATAGTAATAATCATCTGGTTCTCTCTAATGTTATGATATTTAGCTTATTAAAGTTGGAAAAGGAAACACATGTAAAACTGTTATTTGAATAATATAATACATTTTTAATCCCATAAAATTTAATCGTCGTACTGAAAACAAAGTCGTACTAAAATGAAGTAATGAATTACTGTCTTTATAATGAAACTTAATTTTCTTTCTGAGGAATATTGGTGTGAAAAAACAAATTTTATTACCATTATTTCGTTAGTTTTAAACATTTTGAAATTGTGTATGCTACACATCTTAGGGTCCATTTTGAGAAGAACTTACGAGTAGTAAAAACATTCAATTAAAAAGTTTTGCATGATAACAATGTCTTTATAATTATTTAACAAAAAACATAGCGTACATATGTAATTTTCATTATTTTTTATTTCTTACTTAGCACCATAGAATAAAAAATGCACTCATAATCCCGAAAATTTCTAATATATTTACTGGTGCCGCTTCTTCATACTGTTTCAGATGCTACCCATTAAAAGAATACCATATAATAATAACAACTGTGAAAAAGCTTATTCTGAAAAATATAACTTATTTTCTGACTTTATCGTAATATACATACACGTTTAATTATTTAATTAAATAAAATCTAAATATTTAAAATTAAGCCAAACACAAGTTTATTCGCCCCAATCAGTGCTGTTTATCGTATGTCCTTCAACTAGTTGGGATTTTGGATGTGCTGCAGAATCCTTATTAAAATCAGTTTCTTCAATAAATTCGACATGGGTGAAAGGAAAATGGCCTTTCTTTCCTTTATGTTCACCTTCCCATTGACCATTGATGTTGGTTTTGGTGACTTTTATTATATCTCCAATTTCTAGTTTTAGAGCAGTTTTGTCGTACGCATTCGGAACTCTGGCTTGTTTGACTCGAGCAAATGCTGGTAATTTTCGCTGTAAACAACAATTTGTTTATCTCACTTTATTTTGAGTTTTCTTTAAACTTAATGCCACCTTATCATGGTTGGCGACTTTTAACCGCTACTTCGGCTGCTTTATAGCGGACTAAATAGAACCAGTTTACTTTTCCATTAACCAAACAAATTTGGCGTAGCCGGGTTTAAATTCGCCAACGGCAATAAGAGGGAGTAACTTACATTTAAATCTGATTTTTTTAACGTATTACTAAGTTGATGTAATGAGGATGCGGTTTGAACTATATCGGTACCACCAGATGAAACTCGTGGTTGTCTAATGATGCTATTGCTACTGCCGCAGTTGCTGCTACTTCCCGAAGATGGCCGTTCCAACAAATTTTCTTCTATGCTCTCATCATACTAAAAATAATACCAAATATACATTACTAAACAAAACCGCCCTTATTAAAAAAAGTTTTACATTTCATTTCAAGTAAATACTATTTATTTTATTGGATAAAATCTTTTTAAAGCTTTATATTCAGAAAACGCTTAATTGTAAACTGTCATTCAATAAACTGACTTTTAGTTTTTAATGATACAAAAGAGTAAAAAGTACATGAATATGTACAATAATCAGTTATCCTGCCTGTATATTTCTTTTCTTGTATTTAAAATAATAACGGAATAATTTTATGCAATGAAACCAAATCTTTGATTTTCTATTATAATAAAAGAATTGAAAAAAAAGTAAGCAACTTTATTAATCAGATTACATGTATTGAATGCCTTTAAACAGAACACGAGTAACCTTCTTCCTAATTGGTTAATTTGCTTTATCTTGCGTAAATTGAGGAAATAGAGAAAAAAGGAGGTTCTGTGACAGGAAGACGAACAAGATGGTTTAAACAAACTATCAATCTTAACTCTAGTTTTAAAGCTTATTTTGATGGTATTGAACAGTTTATGTTGATGTTTCTAATCAGTCAGAGTGTTAAAAGTTTTAGCTACTGATTATATATTTCAGATTTTATAACATTATCACCTATAATTTTATGTAACATCAAGATTATATAAAATTATACATTTCTGACATTTTCTTAATAGCTGTATCTAAATGAAAGTTAAAAACAAATGGATATTATGTGTGTAAGTACATAACAGGTGGCGCAAAAGTAATCCTCCTATCAGAAAATGCTATAAATTTTGCGATTGACACCTAATGTCAGTTCTGTTTTGACATTTGTGTAGTAAACACATGCGAAATACACGTTAATAAACAATGTTACGCTACACTGCTGCAGAACGCGGAATATTGGTGACTATTTATTTGACCAATAATCGGTCGGTGACTTTGGCACAACGTGAATTTCGTCGCAGATTTCCTAGCCGTCCAACGCCTACTGGTGAAACACTGCGACGTTTAGCCACTCGCCTTGAAGAGACTGGCACAACACGAGATGCTGCCAGGCGTGGCAGACCCCGGAGTAGCCGTTCTGCAGAGAATATTGCTGCTGTAGCTGAGGATGTCATGGAAGCGCCGTCGACATCGACCAGACGACGTGCAACGCAAATGAATTTTGGTACAAGATTTGAAGATGTTTCCGTACAAAGTCCAGACGGTGCATCAGCTGTTAGCTGCTGACCGCCAATCGCGTCTAACATACGCTCAAGCCATCCTTAATCACCACCAAGAGGAAGATGATTTTTCAACAAAAATAATCATGAGTGATGAGGCCCATTTCCATCTTAGCGGGTACGTAAATAAGCAAAATTTACGCTTCTGGGACACTGAAAATCCGCGTGTAACCCACGAAGAGCCATTACACCCGCTCAAAGTCACTGTATGGTGTGCTGTTTTCGCTTGAGGAGTCATCGGACTTTTTTTCTTCGAAGACGTCGCGGGCCAAACGGTTACTGTGAATGGTGAGCGCTACAGAGCAATGATCAACGAGTTTTTTTGCCGCAACTTGATGAATTGGGATTGGAAAACATGTGGTTCCAACAGGACGGTGCAACGGCACACACTGCACGTGCCACAACCGATATGCTGAAGGATGCATTTCCCGGGCGCCTAATCTCCCGTTTTGGCGATTTGCACTGGCCAGCAAGATCGCCTGATTTGACCGCTCCAGACTTCTTTTTGTGGGGCTTTTTGAAGTCGCGGGTTTATGTCAACAAGCCTCAGACTCTTGCAGCTCTTAAAGACAATATCCGTCAAGAATGTGAGGACCTATCGCCGGAAGTTTTGAACAAAGTGATGGAAAATGCCATAAAAAGGGCTCAAATGACAATCAACTGTGGCGGCGGCCATTTGACATCATATTCTCGACTTGATGTAAAAAAAATTAAAAGACCAAATAAAAATAATCCGCAAGAAGAAGAATCAAAGTTTTTAATTTTTTTTTTTTAAATTACAGCCAAAAAACAACGGAAGGTTATTTTTGCACCACCTTGTAATATAAAGAAAATATAAGTAAATATAAGAAATTTACGAGAAAAAAATTTCCATCGAGTGCCTTAAGTACAAAATTTCTAAAAATATGTTGAAATTTTAAAGAAAAAGTATATAAAAAGAATAAAATATGAAATTGAAAAAGAAAAACGAAAATTAAAGTATACAAGAATATATCAAAATTGCATTGAAAACATCTTTTTAGAATTGATTTCTAAAATAACATAAAAAACAGAGAATTGAAATGAAGTATAAAATGGATTAAGAATATAAAATTGAAAATTAAAAAAGAAAAAAGCGTAAATTAAAATAAAATTTTGATATTATATTGAGAATATCCTTTCAAAAATTTAAAGTAAAAGAATAAATCGAAGAGGAAATACAAAAAAAGGTTAAGAAAAAGAAGTGAAATTAAACAACGATCAAAGATGCTTTTCATCAAAGTGTTCCGGATATTTCAGGTATGTGCAATTTCATCCGTCCTTGTCAACATAAGTTTAAAATGTAAATAATGGATGAAAACATCAGTAACGACTACGACTGAGGCCATAAATCGGTTTATGGTCAAATCTGTTGAAACTAGAATAGCAACTATAGAAGCGAATCTCAGTAGCGATGCACTGGGACAAGTTTTAAATAGGATAGAGCGCCTTGAAAGTAGGCAGGCCGTCGCGATAGTCCCGGTGGTCACGGATGAAGGATCTCTTCAACGGCCACGAACCGAAACCGAGTTGAAAGACATAAGCCGCTTTCCTGACAGCGTAAAAGAATTAAGAACTTTTGAAGGTAATCCTACTCAGTACGTATCCTGGGTTCATTCTGTGGACCATTCTTAAAATTTTTAGGGATAAATGAACCTATCCAACTTTATGTCTTGCAAAAATCAAAAACATTCAATGGAATTATTGGGGATGACACACTTAAGGAGTTAGGTGCTTTAGTGGATAGAAAAGAGAATGTTTTATTCTTATTATTATTATGCTTTATTAGATTTATAAGTAAAATTAATAAACCTAATGTATGTTTTAAGGAGCACTAGCTACGTAGGTCATCGGCTCTAGGTAATAATATAAAGAATTTAGGAGTTATTATTAATTATAATAATTTAATATTAAATCATGGTTATTAATGTTTAAATGACAAATCCGGTCTGAGTTATAAAATCACAATTTTTTTTATATTATCTTGAGTAGGAAATTCTAGGAAACTTTTAGGGCTATTAGTTTTAAAAACAGTATATCCAAGTTTCTTAAATTGTAAACACTCGGTTAGACGATGATTGACAGTAAGCGGCATGTTACATTTAGGACAAGATGGAGTTGGTTGTTTATTTAGTATGTGATTGTGGGCGGCATAAGTGTGCCCTAGTCTTAGCCGAGAAAAGACTTGGATTTGGTGTCGAGTAGGCTTTGTGGGGTAAAGTAGGTGTAGATAATTTTTGTTCAGCTTTTTATAGTGGGGATGGTAGTAGTTAGACCATGAAGTTGTTTGCTTTCTTCTTTTATAATCTTTAATTAGATTTCGAAGATCAGGTTTTTCGGGTTCGTCTACCATAATTATAGGAGCTTTGCAGGCAAATTTGACTACTTTATCTGCGTACTCGTTTCCCTTTATGTTGACGTGCCCTGGGACCCATACAATTTTTAACTACTTAGGATTTTGAATCAAAAGGTCTCGAATTCGATTAATTTTAATCCACTTATTTGGGATTGAGTTGCATACTGATTTTATTACCGACAGGCTACCGGTACAAATGACTGTCCTGAGATGCTTGCTAAGAGCTATGTCCATAGCTTTCATTATAGCGGATGCTTCAGCTGTAAAAATGGATGAACTGTGAGGTAGCGTTTTAAGACTCATTATATATCCGTCAATATCGACCACGGCATAAGATGTGTTACCATCTGTCGTTTTTGATCCGTCTGGGAAGTATATTGTCCAGCCGTTACTTTTTGTTTTAAAAGATACTGCTGTGGTGGTTATTAATAAACCATGGGGGATATTTACACATTGTGTTTTTTGTTATAGTGTCTAAGTTTTGAGATTTTGCTAGCTGGAATATTACACTAATTGCTGCGGGTATTTTGTAGTTTCTTTTGGTGGTTGAATGTGTGAGGACGCCTTGGTCGATAATGGAATTGCTTAGAAAAGTAATCTTCGGTATTAACAGTGCCTTAGCTTCGTGGATGCAATCTTCTAGTGATGGTAGTCCTGATTCGGCGAATATGTGTTTCAATGGTGTGGTTTTAAAACCGAAAATACTTGATCGCACTGCTCTGTGATAAATTCCTTTAGTAAGTTTTAATGTTGATTTGGTTGTGTTTCCTGTGAGGAAGAGACCGTAATCGATTTTAGTCAGAACCAAAATTCTAGTAAGGTATGTTAGGGAGTTGATATGCACAGAACTTATGTTAGCTATTTGAGTCAATGATTTTTTGAGATTCATAAAGTGTTCCTTCCAGGTGTAATTTTTTGTGAAGATAATTCCCAATATTTTCAGTTGGTATACGTTTTCAATAGTAGTATTTTCAATCCACAGAGAGAATGATTGAATACCGCAAAGCCTTTTTCTGCATACATGTAATTTTTTTGTTCTGTCAGTTGAAATTTTAGCTCCGGAGTGTAGCGACCAATCGAATACTTTATTGAGGACGTCTTGTAATATGTTGTTGGTTTCCAAGTTGCTATTCCTTTTGCACAATATATACAGGTCATCGGCATAAATACAGTAGTCTAAGTACTTAGATTTATTGATTATTATGTTCACTTCACTGAAAGCAATAGCAAACAACATTACATACAGAGGGGACCTTTGCGGGATCCCATTATTTAACGGATATATTGACGAGTATGTGCCATTTACTGTTACCCGAAACTTGCGGTTTTATAGATATGATTTTATAAAACTGAATATTTTCGGCCCGATTTTCCATTTGTTGAGTGTATTTAGAATTACGCTCCGATCCTGTCAAACGCCTTTTCGAAGTCGATGGAAAGGATTGATACATGGTTGCGTGATGATAAGGCCTTAGAAACAATGTAATCGATATACAAAAGCACGTCACTACAACCTCTTCCAGCTTTAAATGCAATTTGCGTGCTGTAAGATTATTTCTTTCAGAGAACCAGTAGAGGCGAGTAGCGATAATTTTTTCGAGTATTTTGCTTATGCACGGTAATAACGAGAATGGGCGGTATGATTTTACTTCGAGACAGTTTTTGTTTTTTGGGATAGGAATCACCAAAGAAATTTTCCATACTGTAGGGATAGAACCGTTGTTAAATATATTGTTGTAAAGCTGTAGTAATCGTTTCTTTGTTTTTAGGCTAGTTTCATTGATCATTTTATATGAAATTCTGTCGTAACCGGGTGTGGAACCTTTAACTTTGGATAAACAACATGGTAATTCCGTCAGAGTAATTCCTTTTTCTATTAAAAGGGCGTTTTTATTTGTGTTTACAGTTTGTTTGATATTACTAATGTTAGTTTTAGAGTTAATAAATGGCTGGGGGATGTTTTTATCGGATGAATATTTTGACCATTTAGAGGCAAGGGTGGATGCTATTAAATTATGGTCGGTGATGATTTGATTGTTTGATTCAATAGCTAGAATTTGTTTGCTAACTCCACTGTTCGCGAGTCTGTGAATCTTATTCCATATATTACCAATTGACTGGTCTCTATTTATTGTATTGGTGAAATTTTCGAAGCTCAATTTTTGTTTGCCTTCTCATTTCCCTGCTGAATATGGAGTTTTCTTTCTTGTATAAGATAAGGTTTAAAGTGGTTGGGGAGTTTTTAAAAAATTTCCATGCATTATTTTTATTTTTCCGCAGCGTTGATAGCTCTTTGTTCCACCAAGGTACATTAATTTTAGTTTTTGGCGAAGACTGGGAAATTGAAATGTTGGCGGCGGCTTTTATGGCTTTAGTGATAGAAGAAGCTTCCTTGTTAATATTCGAGGAGTAAGGTGTTGTTTTTAGTTCCTTTTCAACCAGTTCAGTGAATTTGGTCCAATCCCCGGATTCTAACAGAAACCTGCTGTTGAATTTGGTTTTTCGTATGTTCCTATTCAACGATAGTTTGATTTTTATAGGAAAATGGTCACTGTTAAACATTTCGTCTAAAATATCTCACAAAGTTAAGTGCAATAGACTTGGTGAGCATAACGACACATCAACGTGTGTTAAAGTGCTGTGTGTAGAAAGATGTGTTGGTCGCCCGTCATTAAGGATGTATAGGTCTGAAGAGAGCGCTGCATTTTCTAGGGTATATCCTCTCTTGTTGTTGGTTGGAGATCCCCAAGAAGTGTTCCAGGAGTTGAAATCTCCCACTACAAATTTCGGAGTTGCAACGGAATCGAATATATTTATGAGGTCATGTTTGGAGAATGGCTGACAGGGTGGTATGTAAAGAGAAATTACGGAAAACTTAATTCTCAGTTGTATTTCTATGGTTAATACTTGAAACGTGGTGTTGACGTGTATGACCTTCTGCGGAATATTATTTTTTATTAACACGCCTACGCCTTGCTTGGAGATGGTCTTGAGAGGTGAATTATAAAAGTATACAAAGTATCCTTTGGGGGTTGTTGGGTTAGAATTTCCTTTCCAATGCGTTTCCTGAATAGATATTACATATGGATTGTATTCCTTGATTAAAATCTGTAGTTCATTGAAATTGTTTATGAAACCGTTTATATTCCATTGGAGTATCGTAAAATTATCCATGCTTTCCTTTGTTAAATCTTAACTTTACTATAAAATCTATTTACAGTAGGTACATAGATATTTTGTGCATGGATTATTTGTTTCTTGATACTTAGTTTATCTCTGAATCAGTATCCATTGAGGATGCTAAGATAAAGTATTGCTTTTTTGTAATTAACTCTTGGGTCACCTGACTAAGAGGGGAGTATAAGGGAGGATCATTTTGGGTCCCTGGGTACAAGTTTTGACCCCAGAACTGTGATCACAGTTTTCGTTAACTTTTCCGGGGGAATTTTTCCTCAAGGTTTGATTGTCTGTTTTGGTTTTTTTAGTTATATTTTGTTTTTTGGTTTTTTCTATTTGGTTCGAGTTTGATTTTATATTTGTTGTTTGATGTTTTGCAATTAATTGTTGGGTATTTGTTGATAGTTTTCCTAGAATTTTATCTGTTTGGATTTTTAAAATTGTTGATTGTGTTAGGTGACCATTTTGTGTTTTATTTAAACTTGATGAGGAGCAGGCTTGAGGAGTTTCTAGATCACTTGATGAAGAGCAGGTTGACGGTACTCTGCCTGGCTAGTTTTTGGGCATAGTTTCATTGTTCGCTGGCGTTGGAGATCGTTTTTGACTATGTAGATACAGTTCGTTGTTTGATGTATTAGTTTGTCTAATAGTTTGGGAATATGTTTGGTTAATGGGGGCTATTCTGCGTTTCGACTCGGATCGTAAATTTCTCCGTCTGGCAGCTTTGGTATTCTGCGTTTCGATTCCGCTCAGTTTCTTTCGATTGTATGTATTATGCATTACGAACGGAGCTCCGTTTTTCTCAGTTGTTTTTTTGTTAACGGAGGGGTTTTCTTTATTTGTGTTTTTTAGTTAAAAAGTTTAAAATTGAAAAAATGTAAGTAGAAAATGAGATAAAATGTTCAGAAACGATTAGAAAACACTTAAAATTATTTTTAATTAATTTATTTAATTAAATTAATTGTTTTGTTTTTCTAATTTTTGTACCCGAATCTGATGTTTTTTTTATGTATTACAGGTCAAAAACAACAACACCAGAGCAGCATGAAAAATTGGCTACCATCAACGTTCAAAGGAAGAAGTAGTAGCGTTCTGGGAGGAAGTGGCAGGAATCCTCAATGCACTAGGTCCTCCAACAAAAAATGCCAGTGCACGGAAAAAAGTAGGTATGGTTTGCGTATAATTATTGCAGAAATTAATATAAATTTATAGGTTTGGATTGACTGGAAAAGCTACATCAAACGGAAGCTGTCAACAAACAAAAAAGAAATGATGAGCACCGGAGGAGTTTCATGCCGCCTACAGCGTATTAGCCCACTTGAGGAAAAAGTTATTCAGTCGACGGGTCTGGTAACAAATACCAGCGGAATTAGTGTTTTTATTTGTTTATTAATTTTATTTATTACTTTTTAGTGGACTGAATTTGACTTTTTATTAAAATGTTTACAAAATTGTTTATTTTTACTGTTTCTATTTCACACGTTTCACAGCAAAGAAGCTAATTTAAACATACCCTGTTCTTCTTCTTTTTCTTTCGATTCCGTTTTTCTGCAGAATACCAATTTTCGATCGCAACGGAACTGAATGCGGAGACTTAATCGAAACGCAGAATAGGGGTGAATATTTTGTTGCGAATTGAGTCTTTCATTGGTTTCATATTTACGTTTTGCTGCACAAAATAAGCACTTGTCGATGGTTTTTATTTTAATTATTTCTTTCTGTTATAGGTATTTAGGGCAATTTCTATCCGATGCTGGATGATTGCCGCTACAGTTGGCACAATGTACTCTGGAGCAGACACTTGGTGAATGTGGTGGTAAATTGCATACGTCACAAGTATCAGGATTATTACACCGGTTTTTTGTATGGCCAATAAGTTGGCATTTTTGGCAGCGCATAGGGTTAGGGAAATAGGGGTTGACTTTCACTTTGTACCATGCAACGTCGACGACTTTTGGTAGGTTGTAACATATATACCACTAAAAACATTTGGAATGCCTCTTTATTGGCCAATGTATCAGTAAGTTTCTAATATGTGAATATGACATATCTCATTATATGCTTATGCTGTGGCTGGCACTTCTCGTGGAATACTATAATTAATCGATATTTTCCGTTTAAATCTTTTACTAGTTTCTTCCTTCATTACACGCCAAACAGCTTAAAATTGATTAAAAAACTGTTTTTCAGAATAGAGAAAGTACTAAACAAGTTTATGCTGCAATGTACCTAAAAAATAGATCCAAGCCGGTGATTCGAACAAGGGTTTTCTTAGAGTTTGAGTCAATTTAAAAAATACGCGGTTACATGACACGATTCTGGACACTTGCGATCAAAAGGTTGCATTAATTTGGCGTTTGATTATGTAGACCACTATCGACGCTATTATTTATTACTCCTGTATTAATAAAAGAACGAATGAATGATTACACAAGGCAAAGAAAAGGAAGACAAATAACTTAATCAGACGGTTATTAAAATATTCTTCTAACCCGAAAGCTATCCATACAACTTTTGCTTGAAGTTTTGTATTTCTACTTTCACATGTTATCATGTTTTTTACTTCATGAATACAAATCAAAGTGTCTTGGATATTGTTTATTTATTAATTTATAGCTTGCAAACTAAATTTGCAAGTTACAACTACACAAGAGCCGAGTAAAGGACACCATATGACCATGGTGGTGCTAACACTCTTATGATTGGCTTTGTCTAACAACTAAATACAAAATAGAAGCGTGACTGACTTTCAATTCGTCGTATAAACCGCAAAACATACCAGTTACCTGAAGCGAACCACCAATCAACCCGTGGGAGTGAAAATCAGAACTCCCGAAAACCAAAGTCAAACATCAACAAACCAAGCGCCACTTAAAAAATAATTATCATGATGCCATAGCAGTTCTTCACCATCAAACGTATCGCTATATGGAAAGCATTGAGTAGAAAAGGAGTACCCCAGAAAATAGTCAAAATCATCAGAGCTATGTACGAGGACGCAGACCTCTCAGTTCTTCATAACGGCAACATCAGCCAACTATTTCAAACAAACGCTGGGGTCAAGCAGGGATGCCCAATTTCACCTCTATTCTTCACCATCGTAAAATAATGAGCCAAGTCTGTTTAGAGAGAAGAGGAATCACGTGGAGTCTCTCACGCCAAATCGAGGATTTGGATTATGCAGATGATATTTGTCTTCTCTCGCATAAGGTCTCCAACATGCAGTCAAAACTCGAACACTTAGAAAGACTGGCTCGCAATGTTTGACTTGAGATAAATATCACGAAAACCAAAGCCATGAGAATTAACAACACGAGCACAGAAAACATCGTGCTACAAGGCCAACCAGTCGATTACGTCGAAAGCTTCTGCTATCTGGGTAGTACTATGGCAACAAACGGCGGCGCCCAAACAGACGTGGATAACAGACTCAACAGAGCGAGAGCAGCATTCAGGCGCCTGCATTCCGTATGGAGAAGCTCATTCATATCTAGGCATACCAAGCTAAGAATATTCAGGTATTCATTAACAAATGCCTAAGAATCATATGTAGAATTTTCTGGCCTAATACCATCAGCAACGCAGATCTCTGGACCCTTACAGAGGAGGAACCCATACAGAAGCAGATCAAAAAGAAAAAATGGCGGTGGATCGGCCATACAGTATTACAAGAATGGCGCTAGAGTGGAATCCTCAGGGCTCAAGAAACCGTGGACGTCCAAGAAACACCTGGAGACGCACTATCCTTCAAGAACTAAGGCTGAATAACCAGACATGGGAAGACGCAAAAACAGCAGCGGCGAATCGTGTCAGGTGGAGATGCTTTGTGGAAGCCATATGCTCCCGAGAGGGGTAATGGATAAAAAAAAATAGCAGTTCTTCAGCCCAGAACTGCTTTACGACTGTGAGTTAGATAACACAATTAACTTGCTTAGAAAAATTATTTTTTCAGTGTATTAATTTTCATTCATAAGCTAACACTATAGTTTGTTTAAAATAACACCACGAAAATTCAACCTTAGGATGCATATGCCCTACTGAAATTCGATAGTAATAATCATCTGGTTCTCTCTAATGTTATGATATTTAGCTTATTAAAGTTGGAAAAGGAAACACATGTAAAACTGTTATTTGAATAATATAATACATTTTTAATCCCATAAAATTTAATCGTCGTACTGAAAACAAAGTCGTACTAAAATGAAGTAATGAATTACTGTCTTTATAATGAAACTTAATTTTCTTTCTGAGGAATATTGGTGTGAAAAAACAAATTTTATTACCATTATTTCGTTAGTTTTAAACATTTTGAAATTGTGTATGCTACACATCTTAGGGTCCATTTTGAGAAGAACTTACGAGTAGTAAAAACATTCAATTAAAAAGTTTTGCATGATAACAATGTCTTTATAATTATTTAACAAAAAACATAGCGTACATATGTAATTTTCATTATTTTTTATTTCTTACTTAGCACCATAGAATAAAAAATGCACTCATAATCCCGAAAATTTCTAATATATTTACTGGTGCCGCTTCTTCATACTGTTTCAGATGCTACCCACTAAAAGAATACCATATAATAATAACAACTGTGAAAAAGCTTTTTCTGAAAAATATAACTTATTTTCTGACTTTATCGTAATATACATACACGTTTAATTATTTAATTAAATAAAATCTAAATATTTAAAATTAAGCCAAACACAAGTTTATTCGCCCCAATCAGTGTTGTTTATCGTATGTCCTTCAACTAGTTGGGATTTTGGATGTGCTGCAGAATCCTTATTAAAATCAGTTTCTTCAATAAATTCGACATGGGTGAAAGGAAAATGGCCTTTCTTTCCTTTATGTTCACCTTCCCATTGACCATTGATGTTGGTTTTGGTGACTTTTATTATATCTCCAATTTCTAGTTTTAGAGCAGTTTTGTCGTACGCATTCGGAACTCTGGCTTGTTTGACTCGAGCAAATGCTGGTAATTTTCGCTGTAAACAACAATTTGTTTATCTCACTTTATTTTGAGTTTTCTTTAAACTTAATGCCACCTTATCATGGTTGGCGACTTTAAACCGCTACTTCGGCTGCTTTATAGCGGACTAAATAGAACCAGTTTACTTTTCCATTAACCAAACAAATTTGGCGTAGCCGGGTTTAAATTCGCCAACGGCAATAAGAGGGAGTAACTTACATTTAAATCTGATTTTTTTAACGTATTACTAAGTTGATGTAATGAGGATGCGGTTTGAACTATATCGGTACCACCAGATGAAACTCGTGGTTGTCTAATGATGCTATTGCTACTGCCGCAGTTGCTGCTACTTCCCGAAGATGGCCGTTCCAACAAATTTTCTTCTATGCTCTCATCATACTAAAAATAATACCAAATATACATTACTAAACAAAACCGCCCTTATTAAAAAAAGTTTTACATTTCATTTCAAGTAAATACTATTTATTTTATTGGATAAAATCTTTTTAAAGCTTTGTATTCAGAAAACGCTTAATTGTAAACTGTCATTCAATAAACTGACTTTTAGTTTTTAATGATACAAAAGAGTAAAAAGTACATGAATATGTACAATAATCAGTTATCCTGCCTGTATATTTCTTTTCTTGTATTTAAAATAATAACGGAATAATTTTATGCAATGAAACCAAATCTTTGATTTTCTATTATAATAAAAGAATTGAAAAAAAGTAAGCAACTTTATTAATCAGATTACATGTATTGAATGCCTTTAAAAAGAACACGAGTAACCTTCTTCCTAATTGGTTAATTTGCTTTATCTTGCGTAAATTGAGGAAATAGAGAAAAAAGGAGGTTCTGTGACAGGAAGACGAACAAGATGGTTTAAACAAACTATCAATCTTAACTCTAGTTTTAAAGCTTATTTTGATGGTATTGAACAGTTTATGTTGATGTTTCTAATCAGTCAGAGTGTTAAAAGTTTTAGCTACTGATTATATATTTCAGATTTTATAACATTATCACCTATAATTTTATGTAACATCAAGATTACATAAAATTATACATTTCTGACATTTTCTTAATAGCTGTATCTAAATGAAAGTTAAAAACAAATGGATATTATGTGTGTAAGTACATAACAGGTGGCGCAAAAGTAATCCTCCTATCAGAAAATGCTATAAATTTTGCGATTGACACCTAATGTCAGTTCTGTTTTGACATTTGTGTAGTAAACACATGCGAAATACACGTTAATAAACAATGTTACGCTACACTGCTGCAGAACGCGGAATATTGGTGACTATTTATTTGACCAATAATCGGTCGGTGACTTTGGCACAACGTGAATTTCGTCGCAGATTTCCTAGCCGTCCAACGCCTACTGGTGAAACACTGCGACGTTTAGCCACTCGCCTTGAAGAGACTGGCACAACACGAGATGCTGCCAGGCGTGGCAGACCCCGGAGTAGCCGTTCTGCAGAGAATATTGCTGCTGTAGCTGAGGATGTCATGGAAGCGCCGTCGACATCGACCAGACGACGTGCAACGCAAATGAATTTTGGTACAAGATTTGAAGATGTTTCCGTACAAAGTCCAGACGGTGCATCAGCTGTTAGCTGCTGACCGCCAATCGCGTCTAACATACGCTCAAGCCATCCTTAATCACCACCAAGAGGAAGATGATTTTTCAACAAAAATAATCATGAGTGATGAGGCCCATTTCCATCTTAGCGGGTACGTAAATAAGCAAAATTTACGCTTCTGGGACACTGAAAATCCGCGTGTAACCCACGAAGAGCCATTACACCCGCTCAAAGTCACTGTATGGTGTGCTGTTTTCGCTGGAGGAGTCATCGGGCCAAACGGTTACTGTGAATGGTGAGCGCTACAGAGCAATGATCAACGAGTTTTTTTTGCCGCAACTTGATGAATTGGGATTGGAAAACATGTGGTTCCAACAGGACGGTGCAATGGCACACACTGCACGTGCCACAACCGATATGCTGAAGGATGCATTTCCCGGGCGCCTAATCTCCCGTTTTGGCGATTTGCACTGGCCAGCAAGATCGCCTGATTTGACCGCTCCAGACTTCTTTTTGTGGGGCTTTTTGAAGTCGCGGGTTTATGTCAACAAGCCTCAGACTCTTGCAGCTCTTAAAGACAATATCCGTCAAGAATGTGAGGACCTATGGCCGGAAGTTTTGAACAAAGTGATGGAAAATGCCATAAAAAGGGCTCAAATGACAATCAACTGTGGCGGCGGCCATTTGACATCATATTCTCGACTTGATGTAAAAAAAATTAAAAGACCAAATAAAAATAATCCGCAAGAAGAAGAATCAAAGTTTTTCATTTTTTTTTAAATTACAGCCAAAAAACATCGGAAGGTTATTTTTGCGCCACCTTGTATACACAATATGTATGTAGTTATTTATTTTGTTGCAATAAATACCACATGCGCCGATTTTTAATCAAATTTAGTTTGGGGCTTTTAAAAGTCAGCAACGCTAATAAACAAGAAAGTCCATTGCTACGTCTACTTGAGAAATTGAAAATAGACATACAGTCAACTACATGAATTATTCTAACAATAGTAGAACTAAATTAAGAAAAAACACTTCAGTTTTGATGTACGCTTCGCCGTACTTTAAAATTTCGGGTTACGGAATTATGATGGATGTCAGGTCCCTGAACAGACCACGTGCAGCCGATGAACTTGCGGAGGCCCCAGAAGCCTATAAGGCTGACATCACCGCCATCCAGGAAGTGCGATGGGATGGGCCGGGCAAAAGGAAAGTGAGAAACTGCGACATCTACTACGGTGATTGCTACAAAGAGCGGCGACAGCGCCTGTTTGGATGCGGGTTTGTTGTTCGAGGCAGACTTAGGCGATGAGTCTTAAGCTTTAAATACGTGAGCGAACGCCTCATTACAATCCGCATCAAGGCTAGGCTCGGCAACATTAGCCTAATCTGCGCCCACGCCCCTACGGAGGATAAAGATGACGACAGCAAGGATGACTTTTATAATCTCCTAGAAAGAATATACGATCAATGCCCCAGCTACGACACCAAGATCGTCCTAGGAGATTTCAACGCAAAGCTGGGCAAGGCAGACATCTTTGCTAGAGTCATCGGCATCCTCACCTCAACATTCACAAAGGGACCTAGCGGTCCCCTGATCAATCAACCGTCAACCAAATTGATCACATTGCGATCGACGGCAGACACTCCTCCAGTATTCTTGATGTCCGAACATTCCGAGGAGCCAACATTGACTCCGATCACTTCCTTGTTGTAGCCAAGGTAAGATCACGGATATCAGTAGCAAAACGGAGTAGAGCACGACCACAACAGTTTGACATCGCAAACCTACAATCGCAATCGACCGCTGGGAAATTTGCCGATCTAGTCTCCCTTAAGCTCTCAGAGAGTCCAGCCCTGCCAGGCGAAACAACCGATGAGGAATGGAACCGTTGCCAAAACGCCATCAGAGATGCTGCCTCTGATGTATTGGGTTTTAAAATGTCACCCGGAAAAAACCCATGGTTTGACGACGAGTGCAGGCAGGCACATTCAGCGAAGCTAGCAGCGTATAAGGCGACGTTGGAGAGAAGGACGAGAGCAGCTCGTGAGCTCTACGAACGGAAGAGAAGGGAAGAAATCAAACAAAGCTGCAGGAGCGGACGCACTGTCCGCGGAACTATTTAAGGCAGCCGGAGATGACCTGGTTGGGCGCATGCACCAGCTCATCTGTAAGATATGGTCGGAGGAAAGCATGCCCGACGAGTGGAATCTCAGCATCGTTTGCCCGATCCACAAAAAAGGAGACCCCTTCAACTGCGCCAACTACCGAGGAATAAGTCTCCAGAACATCGCCTACAAGATCTTCTCTGCCGTTTTGTGTGAGCGCCTGAAACCATTCGTGAACAGTTTGATAGGTCCTTATCAGTGTGGTTTCAGGCCGGGGAAGTCCACCATTGACCAAATTTTCACACTACGGCAGATCCTGGAAAAGACCCAAGAGATGCAAATCGACACACACCATTTATTCGTCGATTTTAAGGCCGCATATGTCTAGTTTTGACATTCCTACTAAACTCGTCAGGCTGTGTAGGATGACGATGGAGAACTCTCGCTGCTCCATCAAGGTCGGTAACGAATTCACCGAGACCTTCAATGTCAGAAGGGGATTTAGACAAGGCGACGCACTGTCATGTGACTTTTTTAACATAATTCTTGAGAAGATCGTGCAAAACTCACACGCCAACAATAGAGGCACGATCTTCCAAAAGTCCGTGCAACTGCTAGCATACGCTGACGACATTGACGTGATTGGTCGAACACAGCGAGCCGTCACTGAAGCGTTCGCTGGTATTTCAACGTAGGCGGCCAAAATGGGTCTAGCGGTGAACGAGGGCAAAACGAAGTATATGCTGTCATCAATATAATATAACTTTTCTTTTGATAAGATTATATTTCTCATAGAGGTAACTTAGGTTATGATGCAGAAAACTGAGCTGTTCGTCAACAGTGGGCACGTAAAAAACGCTTCTCCAGTTTATAATCGACAAGTCGTCATATAGCGAGTGGTAGTCAACGTTTTTAAAGTCTCTATACTCTAGTATTTTGGGTGGTACTATGGATAAGATATTAAAGCTATAAGAAAAAAATAATAAATCATGCTTAGAGAACATTGATGCTGACAGCTGTTCAAATAATTGCAATTTGGAATTGTTGTTGACAAAGCATAGATCTATTAGTGTACTCGAGTTGGTTGTAAAGTGAGTAGGGTAATTTTTATTTACTAAGTATAGACGAATAGAACTCATATCTTCCATTAGGCTCGTATCTTCCAAAAAGTTTGCAATAAAGTCGCCAGTCATTATTACATCATTGTAACCAAGAGTGCATATGCTAAGTTGCTCAAGGAAAGAGTTAATGTTAATATATTTGTTTGGCCTATATATACTTCTAATGAGCAACCTTTCATTGTTATTTATAAGCTCAACGAAAATATATTCATTGCTATCCCCAACAACATTTTTATATTTTGTTTTACATGAAATACTTGATCTATATATACATGGCAACACCACCGCCAGTAGTTGACCTGTCAGCGCGATACAGATTATAACCGCTCAAATTGTAAACACTATCTCCAACATCCGGATAGAACCACGATTCGGAGATGCATATCACATCAACATTGGAATTTTCAAAAATAAGTTGGAATTCATCCATTTTGTTGTTTAAGCTCTGAGCATTTAAGTGGCATATTTTAAGACCATGGTACTTCTTAGACAGTATTCTTACCATGGATGTCAGATTTTCCCCAGAGCCAGCCCCCAGGTTATCAGAACGTAATGTCATTAAAAAAGTTTATAACAATTTTCGTAATGCAAGCAATAGAGTGTTTAAAGAGATTAACAGTTTTTTTATAAATAGAGTATAGTTTTTGAGTTAACAAGAAATTAGTTTTAACAATGACATTTCTATGATTACATATTACAGTTATGGAAAGTTTTAGTAACATACAAGTTATAACATTATTCAGTAAATTCCCCTGATCGAAAAAACTTATCCAATGAACTTAGTTCATCGACGCGTATAGGCTCATCAGTTTGTCGGCATTTTATATAAACAGATCCACGACTTGTAAAAGCTGTTGATATTACATTATCTCTTTTTAATCGACATAAAATGGGGAACTACTATTGAAACCAATTGCGTTCAGACACAACGGATTCTTTTGCGCTTTAACATAGTTTTTTATAGAGCGCAGCACATAATTTCTGTCATATGGGCATTTAAATTTAATAATTATTGCAGCATCTGTAGTTTTATTAAAGTCTTTTCTTTTATTAGCAGAGATATTATTTCTATTTTTTCTAATACGATAAGTCTGTTGAACGTCAGGGGGACGAATCTGTATTGTTTCGCAAATCTTTTTGTAGATATTATAAAGATTCTCATCAGGATCAGAAGGCACTCCATTAATACGTATATCACACGACACCATTGAGTTTTCTTGTTTTTTAGAAATATTTTTCAAGTATACAGTTTCTTCTTTTAGTGCAATATTATCATGTTTCAGAGCTGCTACTTCTTCTGTAAGCGATTTTCCAAGTTCTGTTGTTAAAATTCCCTGAGTTTTAATTTGGGCTTTTAACGATACAATTTCGGCTTGTGTATTTTTAAAATTAGCCGCGACTGTTTCTAAAGTTGATACTCTTTTTGATATGTTAATTAGGTCGTTCTTTATTAAATTGAATCTTTTATCTAAATTGTCTAAGAGATCATTTTTACATTATAGTAAGTTTCTGTATCATTACAATCTCGATTTGCTCTGTAAGCCGTTCGAATCGCTTATCCATAATATTAATCATTTTAAAAGGTGAGTCTGTATGTGTATAGTCACACTGAGTACTTTGGAGACTTTCTCTTACACGATTTTGAGCGGGAGTTCCAAGAAATTTAGTTGCTGTATAGTTTAATGGTGTGTTTTTGTCCATGTTTGATGAATATTGCAAATTGTTGTTTGTATTATTGCCGCTCTTATTATGTTTTTTAGTAAGTTTAGAGTTTATTTACGAAGCAATCTGATGACGTTATTGCTTATGTCAAAAGCAGAACAGATTGCCCATGTGGTCCCTATGTATTGAAATGTTAGGCCAAAAACTAAACAAATATCAGCGGTCAAATAAAGCTGTGTTGCTAACTCAAGATTGTGAACATATAAAAAGAAGATAACCAATTTAAAAAAATGTACAGATTCGGGATAAAACTTGTAGTTACAATATTTGTAAATAAAATTTAAAGGGTGACAACCGTCAGGATTAGCCACCAATTTAGCACTTGAGACTTCAGCGATCAGTTGCGACACTTCTCATTGCCTCAGACAATACAATATGGAAAATTTTAATCCCATAGCACAATACTTGAAATTAAAAGCGTCTTTAATTAAATTGCAATAATTCAAAAATAATGTTTGCTAGACAAAACCATTTTAAATTTGTTTGTGCTTTATGCCTTACTGGATCTTTAAGAATGGAGTAGAAGATAATGCATCCAGTGGTCATGACAGATTGCAAAGAGAATATGCATCGTAGGTATTTATTTTTATTATTTAAGGAATTAGTCAACATGGAAAAAATAAAAATTTTGAATTATTTACCAACTGTTGTATTGTATTATCCACAACGACTTATTCTTTTTATTACATTACTTGCCAACTTGGAATTTACTCGTAACACATATATTGTAACAGCGCATCAGGCGATGAGAAGTTGGATATAATTTTACACCAGCACCTGCCATGATGGCTATATCTGGCAGCGCATCAAATCCACTTGAGTGAACGGGGTGACGATTCACTAGAGCCCCCATGTGGCGTGTGCCTTATACACAGGTCGCAATTTCTTATAATATGCTGCACGGCACACATCATAAACCCCTTGCTTAAGAGCTCGGGCTATCTAATCCATTTTGCTTTATATCCAGAAGGAGAGAAATGAAAATCAAGGAACATCACGCCTTAAACCAGCTCGGCTGACATTCCCCTCAATCTAGTTCCTTGCATAACACAGATCTGTCGCAAGGCAACAGCACCTCGACGATTTTCTTCTTCCTGCGTCTTTAGGTTTGAACCACAACCAGAACGTTTCAGCCAAGGATTGTATCCTCAAGCAATGACCGACCCAGAAAGCCAAAAGGCATTAGGGGGGTTTTCTGCCAATTGACCTTTGGTGAAGGTTTTGGAAGAACATTCATAACCGAAGTTATACATGAACTTCCTAGAGTTTTGGTGCCGGCCCAACCGAGGGACGTATTCAAGAGGAAATTACATTAAAAAATGTGAATAAAATACCAGGAGAACAGCAAAGTTGCATCCGAGTTACGGTTAAATGATATTCCCTTTTGTGAAAATGAGAATCTCTTGGACATCTTTTCCAATATCTGTAAAACTATGGAAGTTACAGTTCCCACGTTAAAATCCATCTACCGTTTACAAAAGCGTAAGAATAAGCGTACTACTTATTCGAGGGATGAAGTCATCACTGCTGAAATGACATCGGTCTATGATAAAAATTGCTTTTTGAAAAACTTGGCCAATTTTAAGAAAATTAATAAAGACTTTAATTTTTGTTTATGATATATTGGTCTAAACTCGGGCAGCAAATTCTACGTTAATGAAAATCTGACTAACCATAATTTTCAAATATTTCGAGCAGCTGTCCGTCTCAAAAAGTAAAGTCATATACAGCGCTTTTACAATGCGAGGACTTGTAAAAGATGATATAAATCTATTAAACGAGTTTAGTACTGATACTTTTAACGGCCTGCCATACATACGGACGACGTGGAGTACAACAACAATTTATTTTGTGCCCCAGAATGATTTCTTCCAGCAACTAGGACCAACTGAATCTAATTGCTTTTATATTCACTTTGATATTTATAGTAGTATTTCGTCCACTTTTCTTAGTATCATCTTAACTTACTTCTGTATTTTTTTAATTCGTACATTACTTCTGCTTATATTATTCAAATTATAATAAACTCAAATGAACAGCTTAAGTAACAAGAGAGCTCGACCTATAAACGGACTTCCGAATATGATAAAAATCCTGTCTAATCAAAGGAACGGTATAAAAATCTGCCATATCAATGCTCAAAGCATGAGAAATAAAATCGACGAATTTCGTTTTATTTTTGAAAATTCCGGCATTGATGTAATTGGTGTATCTGAAACTTGGTTAGAACCTCAGTTTATGGACTTATCGGTCTCTTTATCAGGGTATAATATTATATGGGTTGATAGAAACGGGTATAGTGGTGTGACATATACGTTAGAAAAGGCAGTGCTAGGATAGTAAGCAAGTCTAATGAGGGTTCTGATAGAAATTTAATCGAGTATTTACTGCTTGAGATCATTTGCGAGGGTAGAAAGTTATTATTAGACTGTATTTACAGACCAAACAATCGTATTTGTGTTCAACAATTTGTCGACACTCTTCGGACTTTGGCTGTATCATATAAAGATATCGTAATTACAGGTGATTTTAATGCGAATATCTTAGCTGATTCTCTTGGACTTGCTTCACGAAAAGTAAATAATGCTACGCAATTTACTTCAACTAGTATGAAATAGTGTTTTGTGCTCGTCTTTCGCCTCCATTTCATCAATAATATATTTACACTTTGAATTTTTTAGTTCCATTATAATCTAATTTTTGTACAGTCAACCTTTTTTAGATGTAATGTCCCACCGAAAGCCTTACTGGAGTTATATGTGACGGTAAAGACATTTTCATCTTTCTCAAACACCTTATATATTCGTATTACATTTGTATTTAAATTCAAACTTGTAATAACCCCATTAGGTTTCACAAAAAAACTTAGGACTGAAAGGGTTAAGATACAATGAAGTAAATTTAAATTATTTAATCCTTAAACTCTAAAATAATTTAAGTTAATAATTAATTTACGTTATGAAAATGTTAAATATAAAGTTATATATGAAAAAAAAAAACATTTATTTGCCAGCTGTTTAATGGTAATATTTACAAATCAAGTTTCTTTAATTGTTTTATAGCTCGTTCCTTTCAAGTTACATATCCTTTTGCAGATTTTAATAAATTTTAATAATCCTACTGGTTTTATTATAATTCGCGGATTTTTTTACATTCTAATTAAATTCTTTTATTGTATAACGTTCATAATCAAAAGTTTTCGGTTCAAAATCTCAAGAATCGAGACATAAGTAATTGGGACGGCTGGGCAAATTGCTCCTAGTAGTTGGCCTGTAATGCAGTAGTCTTACACAAGAATCTCACTGAATCTCCTGAGATTCCAATAATACTGATTTAATTGTCCGAATGGCACGTTCGGCGAGACCATTTGACCTCTGTAGGTATGGACCAAGAAATATAAAGTTCCATGTCTTGCAAAAATTGATTTCAACGTAATTACAACTTGAGATCTGTTATGACCAGAATTAAGCGTTTCAATTTCATTATATTCGAACTAATAATCCACAACAAACACATACTTATGGTATATCCTCTTGCCAAAATCAAATAAATCGTACCAAGTTTATACCATAGCACATCAATAATATCATGGGGAGCCCTGTTAATGCTTACAAATTCCACAGTTAGAAACCAAATTTTCAAGATCACTATACATATTCGGTCAATAAATGAATTGGCTAGCAAATTACACTCCTAAATGATCCTCATTCAGTAAAATTCTTCTACGCAAATTACTCGGTATTTATATTTGATGATTCTTCAATAAAATATCATTTAAAACAGAAATCTCAATCTTAGGTTTATAATATATATAGACATATAGATATTACGTCGGGTTCTTCATAAGGCTTACTGATTAAATAATCTTTACGTTTTGAATGTTTGTAAGACACTGCTTTATTTTTAATAATTGATTTTCTTAAATACTAATAGCTATTTTTTTATTCTATTTCTAGTTTCTCTGTGATTCTGTTAAGAATACAGATGCAACGTTATATTAACCAAGCATAATTGTCGCTCCAAATGCAAATTTTTAAACATCAACTAACAGATTTTTGGAAATTCTGTTTTCACAGCGTACTTATAACAGGTTCATCTTTTTGAAGTTCTTCCAATTTAAGTACATTTTCTCCTGCAACTTCCATTGTTTCTGCAGTACCCACCGCCTTATCAAGTGTAATTCGGCCTTCAGACAACAGAACAGCCTCACAAAAATTCCAGCCATTTTGAGTAACAAGTCACAAGTAAATTTGGCACATATTCATCTGTAGTCTATTACGATTGCTGGTTGCAGGTGAAAAATTTATGCCTTTTCATGGCTAATTTACTCTTGGTTTAAAAAAATTGTCCAACTTGGTAGTTAAAGTACTGAAATCTTCATTAACGGAACTAAATATTTCCCAAAAATTACTACCGAAATGAAGTAAAAATAACGCGACATTAAGTTGGTCTGCTTGCGTTTCCAAATTAGAAATCTAAAAACACCTTAAATAGGGCGACCCGGAATTTCTACTCCTTCGACAAACTTGGGGAGTTTAAATTGAATATGTTTTAATGTCATATCCACAATGACTTATTCTTTTCCTCATAAAGGCAGTGAATCTACATTACATTATGTTACATTAGTTGCCCACTAAGCATTTAACATTATGGGGCTCACATATATTGCAACAATAACTAGCTAAATATTCTTGGAGAATATATTCGTTACGAAGTACCAACGTCAAGAATAACCACTTTCATAGTTTGTACATAAAAGATAATTGGTTTTTCTTTTTCTATAGAATTAGTAATCTCTCTTCTCTTGCCACCAATCCTACTACCGTTTTTTTTTTTTTCATTTTTGAATGAATCTCTTGATGTAAATGAAATGCAAAATAATTGAAAATATTTGTTTGATTTGTCCGAAGAAGTTTGTATAAATAATGTTTTAAAATGTTGAAAGATTTATTATAATTAAACATTTGTTTATTTGTTGATCTTTAAAAATATGAAGAAAATTTAATAAGATTTATTACCAGTGAACATTATATTTTCGAGATTTTTATTTCAAGCTCTCACTGTCTCCATAGACAGTGGCAGTTAATATTAACTGCAAATTTGGAATAGTTTTAACGCATAGTGGCATATATATTCACTTTTCATAAAATATGTAGATCTGACTCTGAAGATTTTTAAGTTTGTGAAAATAAATTAAAGGTAATACCTTTTGTACGTAAGGTACAGGAATTTGTCCAATTTGTCCTAAACAATTTTTAGCTGTCCACCACTGGTCTTCATCCTTTCTTACGATCGTTAATATTTCACCACGTTTAAATGGTAAGTCATCCTGATCCTGTTACGTGCGTTTTAGGAAATTGATTTTAGAAAAATAAATTCATATCTATGTCTAAATGGATTATTTTCAGAAAAACTTAAACTTACACTGCCATCGAAGTCAAACTTCCCCACAACCCGTTCAACTTTTTTTGGAGCTGGTTTCCGTAGAGGTGTCGTATCCAAATAGTGTAATGTGTAAAATGTTAAAAGCTTTGATAAGTTTTCAAATGATTGATCTCCAATACGGTAAACTATTTGGTCATTTTGCTGTATTTTATTTATAATGTAATTTCCAACTTTGGTGTCCTCCCTATTTCATTAAAAAAAATTAATTCTCAATGAGATAACAAATATTTGATTATTTATATTACCTTACACACAATACATAATCTCCTGCAATTGAATTGCTATCCCGAACTAAAAAAACACCACGTTCACGTTCGTTCATTAATACTTCAGTAGCATCTTGACGTGACATAGACCCAAAATACCAGCTGAAAAAATAATTTAAGGAATATGTTTTTTAAATAACAAGCAATTTAACTGTCGGATTGAATAAAAACACGTTTTTTTAAATAAATTGATCATTTCTGAAATCAATTGTTCATAGCGCAGCATTACTTCTAAAATTTCTGGGTGGTTTCTAAGGATATAGCAATAAAATTTTAAGTGGTATATGCACATTCTTTCACATAGATTCTAAATCAGCAAAAAAAGTTAGCAACACTTCAGCCATAATTATCACCAAAGAATATGATTTTAATTAGGTTTACCTTTCTATTTTTTAAAGAATTTTTCACAATTAATTTGCACTTTGTTTTGCTTGCCAATATATTTTTTGTTCTGGACCGTTTATATTTCGCAATAGAACAATGGAAAGATTCCAATAAAAACCTAACTATTGCTACCAATCAAACAGAGAAACGATGAAATTTTTTCTTTTACGCTTTATGTAAGTTGATAAGTGAATTAAGCTTAATGTACGATATAAAAAATTTGTATTCAGAAAACGTTATTAACTAATAATTGATTTAGCAACATTATACATAAAAGTGCCTCTTTGGTTCCACAAAAATGTGTATTATATTCTAATAACAGAAAATATATATACATATATAAATTTTCCGTAAATATTCGCATATATTTTCTTTTTCCTTTAATCATGTGAATATGATTAAATATATTAAGAAAACTAAATAGAACAGACTTGACTGCAAATGATGCTTTTATTACGAATCACAAGTACTCGATTAACCTTCTTCTTATTTGTTTTATCCCAAATCACCGTAATTGACAAATGGATATTGAAATGTAAATATGTATGTATGTACATAGATACATATGCACACATTTGCAAGTTTTTATAAATTAAAAGATCTTGTATTGAGATATATAGTTTGTAAAAAAATGCTTTCAACACTAAAGGAAATTGAAAACTTCAAGAGAAGCTTTTATTTTGAAGTAAAATTTATAATTTTATTATATTTTTTTAATTTACAAGGTTTAAGATGTTCCTAAGAACATTTCAATAAAAAATAACAAAATTAATTCTATTGACACACACCAATCGTTACTTAAGAATATATTTCGTAAAATAAATGATTTCAAAATTGTAAGTGCGGTAAAAGGTTTTCTAAATTTTTAAAAATAAAATTTTGTCTTCTAGTACTTTGTCCACAT
Organism: Epicampocera succincta; assembly: GCA_932526305.1. Lineage (NCBI taxonomy): Eukaryota > Metazoa > Arthropoda > Insecta > Diptera > Tachinidae > Epicampocera > Epicampocera succincta. The sequence continues at coordinate 9,455,387 of OW052039.1, read as the reverse complement.
TCAGAATCAACTGCAGCTTCCAGACGTTTACCCATTGAGTTAATAAGTTTTTATATATCGTGTTCTGTAGAAATTTTTGTCCACTCTTCATTTATAGATGTCGTTAATTGGCGTGTGTTTTACGGACACCTTCTTTCGACTTTATTCTTTAAGGGGGCCTACAAACGGGCTTTAGTCTGAACTTTTTGTTAGGGTATCAATTACTTTTCTACAATAATATAATACACAGGATCTACACATATGTACATATATGGCTTGTGTTTTGGGTCTTTACCTTGGTAAAATTTATTTTTTAAATTTTCGGGGTTTTAGAAATTTATTTGTTTATTTATTCGTTTCTGAAAATATTCAGATAGACTTGCTTTGTCATTATATCATTCCGCAACACCCTTGCTTGAAACACAATAATTGAAATACCATAACAGACAATTTTCCAAACTATAGTGTGGGTATTATATATTTATTTATCCGTCGCGTTGAGGATTTATGAAGTTACTTTTTTTGGTCTGCCTGATTGGTGTTTCTTTAGGTTCAAGTCTTCCTTCTCTTTGAGCACGGTGTACCGTCCTTGGGCCAAGGGAAAATATTTCAACAATTTCCTTGTGAAATTTGTTTTTTTTTTATAGTTAAAATATAACATCTGGGTAAAAATTTGTTCGAGTCGCTTTCCTGCCAATGTTTAAATTTAATTACGTGATCACTCGTTGGGCCCACTCAATACGTTTGATGAAGTAATGCTACCCACTATCCTTTACTTGCAACACCATTAGTAAAAAAAACATACATGTAAAAAATGTATAAATTATATAAAGATTTTTATTGCCTTTGCCTTTTTGAAAACATTTGTTTACACCATTCAAAGTAGGTAAAAAAATTTTTGCAGTGCTGTTGCTCTAATGTGTCGATATATTACTCAAAATTCATTCAAAACAACATTTACGTACAAAAACATAATACAAATAAATGAAATTTGTTGTTGTTATTCTTTATTAAAAGCGAAATTTCCAAAACAAATTTAGCTCTGAAAACATTTTCTTTACAAACTGTATGTATTTAAAAAACTGACTTTGGAAAAAGCTAAGTGAGTTTATATAAATACGATTTTATTTTCGAATTACGTTCTTACATATTTTAAGGGGTTTTTATTGCAAAATTTTTTTTTTATATTTGTATACTTTAATACATACGCATGTATCTACATACAGATTGTGAGCAAAATATGTAACTAAATCAACAGTCACATTACGTTTAAAAAATGTATATTCAAATTTTGGCATTAAATAATGTGTAACTGCATGTATGTATGAATATTAAGCTAATAATCGATTTTGAATAATACTTTAACAAGTTTTTATTTGAATCGCCTGCAAAAATCAAACTTATAGCGGGAATTTAATTTGTATAAATACTTATAAATTTCAAGAGCGTTGGAAAATATGAAATTTTAAAATTAAAAATAATAAAACACAGGCCCCAACAAAGCCACTGCTGTGGTGTTGAAGACTTTATCTGTATATGATGTATGTTGAAGCATATGAAGTTTATTTACCTGTTTTTGTCATTCACATCAAAAGTATCCATTTTCAATAAATTAGAATAGTTGCAGTATTTTTGAGACCATGAAAACTGTTAAAAAATTATTATTGAAATTAATTTAGTTGAATAATTTGTTTGTCAAATGGTAACAACTATTGACTAAAAAATTTCCGATAAGCTATTGTGTAACAGAGATGAAATTTAAAGAAATAGGGTAGTAAAGCTGGCATAAATATATATAAAGCGTTTTCAATTAGGGCTGGTAGACGTTGAAATGCAATAATAGAAACCATATACATATACATATGTTGAATGAAGTGTTACCGATTTTTTTTTATTTGACAGACCTGTATTCATGCATGATAATAAGCATGAAATATAACATCATTTCAATGATTCAACTTTGGTGATCAATTCCCGTCACCTCCACAGGAGATAACCATTAACGTCTGTATAAAATATTGTAATCTATTTAACAAATTTAGGCGTCTTCTAGCAGAATTTTGTCAAGAGGCACAGCACACAAATTTGAAACGGGCTGCGCCTTTTGAATTCGGAGCTGTCAACTGCTTTAATACACAAATATGGGCTTACCCCAACACTTAAAAAGCTTAAACTGCTGCAAGTTTCATTTTACCACATTCCGTACTTTGGCTTCAAAAGTTTCACAATCGTATGAATTAAATATCTGCAATGAATGTCTTAAATGGCATACCAAGACATTCACTTTAATAGTGAATGCGTAAAATATTACATTCGCTACCAATAAAACAAACTACGATCATTCATTTCGAAACAAAACATCAAGACATTTTATAAGCAAAACAAAAGTACTACCTTTCAGAGTATACTGAAATGAGTACTCATTGCTGTTTCAAATGAAAAAAACTCTTTGGTTATGTTTGTGTGTGAATAGGCTAGTTGCGTACATACATTAGGGCGCCGTTCATTGATATCTGTTCAAATAAATACATATTATACATATGTAAGGTAACACAATTTTTGTGCACCACCGCCGTTTCGAAAAAGTATATTTGGCTTGGTGTACTTGGTGTACTTCAAAACATTTCCAGAAAGCAAACAGAGTTTATAATTCATTGCGAAATAGCAGGTAGAGTATTGTGTTGGTTTACTATGTATTAAGTGGAGTATTGTGCTTGGTTTTCTTCGTAGAATACTCATTCTTTTATTACTCATTGCAAAAATTACTATGTAATAGAGTGCAATGAAATAAAACAAATGCGGAGACGCATAAATGAATGTCTTGATGCAGCCATTTAGTATGAATGTACAATTCTGTACACACAAGCACATCATATAATTTAAGCCGTTACATATGTACATACTTACATATGTACATGCTGTACTTTATTATTCCAGCTGCGATACCTAGAAGACAGTATGATAATTTTTATATTTCAGGTCATTGAATTTTAAAATTTGAACTAAATCAGATATTCAGCTTATACCGGTAGTGCTTGGAAAAATATCTGGAGCTTTTAGAATTAGGAAAGATTTCTAATTTGGTATTGTAGTAATATAAACATTACCGACTTTTATTTACTATCCTTGATTATGTGAAAATCAGAAAATCGTTTTGTAGGTCAACTTAGATCGAAAATGTTACTTATTTTTGTGATTTCTGGACCATTTCGCCAGCTATCGAGGTAGAGGAATTAATATTTAAAGCTGTTTGAAATTTTTGATATATTAAAATTCCTTGTTCATTTTAGTGAAAAATATATATGTATGTATTTGATAAATTAAGACGGCGATCGCAAAACTAGCCGACTTGACGTATAGATGGCGAAAAGGAGCAACTAAATTAAATTAAGGCGCCATATTGTTTAGTATTTGCTTTGAATCGTAGTGAATTTGAAAAATGTAAAAACTAATTTAATACAGTAATAGCGTCAGTTTTTGGAATGCGCGCGGGATAATTGATTGTCTACAAAAATTAAAACCTATCAATGGTCTATATCATGATAACTTGTTTATGCAACAAAATTCATAAGAAAAAGAGAAAATGTTTTATAAAGAGAATGCACCAGCACATGCATCAACTATTGCCATAGTATAAATCAGTTGCCTTTTTCGTGCGGTCTTTTATAAAACTATATACATACATACATACAAAAATCATAGAACTTCCAATACTAGGGATATGTACATATGTATATATGTACATACATACGTAGATAGGTAACAATAAAAGATTTGGAAACACGTGCAAGGATCTATGTACATACATATGTATGTATATACTTGCTGTCACATAATTTCATAAAAGCCGTAAGTAACTTTGAACAAGTTATACAGGAGCAGCGAAAAACTCTAATATGAAAAATGGTTTTGGTAATCTTAAGGATTTTAGAATTTTGTTTCTAAGAACGTTAATTTTTAACTGTTGCAGTGTAAAATTCTCGTTGGAACATGTATTTTGATACATAACATTATAATCGAACAAAAAATTTATTTAAGTTTCTTCATTACTTCAAAGATTTGATTTACATATGTATACATACATACATATGTATATACACACATAAGTACCAAAAACACACCAATTGTTATTTTTGAATAGTTTAGTTGTCACATCAGGTGTTAAACATTGCCCACCTAATCCTAAATAAGTGTAAATATAAAAAAATTAAAATAAACTATTTCGCAAATTTATTATTTACTTCTCGTGGTGTAAAGTATTAGGATACATTCCTAGATGCCAAGATTGTTATTTACTGGCCCAAAATGAAGGGTGGTGATCAACTGCACTTCAACACAAATTCAACAAAGCATTGTTAGCAATGCTTTGGAAGTCAGTTTGGTTTTTGCGTAATTAGACAATCAACTAATAATATAGATTTCTTTAAAAAAGTAAAGCACTTACTTACAATCTCACAATACACTATGTGCCTGCAATTGTACACTCGTATACAAACATATGAAGTTACTCCATATGAACAGACGATTTTTAATCAGAATGTTTTTATGAAAACTAAATTATTTAGATAACCGAGCACGCACAAAAATTTACGTTGTCATTTACAGTATCTTTTAAAATTTATTTTCTTTGTTTAGTTTCTATTAACTACACAAATGCCTAAAACCACAATTTTTTGCAAGAATAATATAAATTTCTCTACGCATGAGAAAATCAAGCTTTGGTGAATGACAAGCTCTTATACAGAGTTGCAATAAATAGTAACTTTTGTTCACAAGCAAAAAGGACTTCAGTGATGCCAAATACATTTTCTATATTAAAAACGCTTGTAATAAGTTTTTAGTTAATGATTAATATAAAAAAGAATATTAGAATGAAATTAATAATTATATTAACCCCTAATATCGTTTAGGTGCTGTCAAGAACCAATCAACAATATATACATTTTTTTAGAAAATTTTTATTAAGGAGTTTTTAATAGTTCTTGGAATCAAGCAATAAATTTTTTGCTAAGAAGCACTTGAAACAAGTTTTATTTGACGAGATTTTTTTTAATAGTGTCCGACAACTTCAACCGAAAACACCTGTACAAAATTTTGTACTGTCGGAAAACGTATTTTTTTAATTCTCAGGATTCGTAACGGACAAAAATATCTTTTTAATTGCGGTAGTTGAAGCATTTACGTATAATTTTATAATGGTTTTTTCCTGACGATTTTTGGTTGCTTTTCAAAAAACCAACAGGCTCTGGGAGTTCAAAATCAAATGTGTATGAAATTGTATGGTGGAATTTTTTTTTATGGTTATTGTTATATATTACATACAAAGATATGTCGCGTACAATTAGTGATTCTCGGACACATGAAGAACTTTCTGATTTAAACTCAATTGCATGGTCTGAAAGCGAAGATGATGCGAATTTTTGAAACTTTTTGTCGCCCACGACTTCATCTATGTAGAAAGCTAAAAATCGAGGTGAGTATGAACTATTTGTTGACACGTTCCAGGGTATTTGTTTTGAAGCATTTAAAAAGCATTTAGTAAGCCATCCTAAATATTATTTCTATCAATATCAGAAGCATGTCGTAGATTTGTAAATTTTTATAAGTTTAGGACATTGATAGCAGAATTTCCTAAACTTCCTACAGTCATTGCGGTGTAGGAAACGTGCTTTAAACAAAGTCTTCTCCAAATATACATATAACGTACTAGGATATAAAGCTATTCATTGTTGTAGATCTGGTCATTTTCGTGGAACGTCAGTATACATATGTAGTATGTTCAAGAAAACTTAAATATTTCAATGGAACATACATATATCAAGTGAAAACTTTATAGATTATATTGTCCTAAAATTTTGTGATTTAAAAATTGATGGGAAATGTATTGTTTTTACTTCATTCTATAAATTACAATATGCCTTTCGAACCACTTTCTTTGTTTTCTTGAAACCCTGTTGTCTTGCTACGGTACATACAACTGCATTTTAAACATTATCGATTTGTTAATAGTAAACAATTCTAACGAGTTAATATGTCTTTTACAAAGTTTGGATTTTAAAAGTTATCATGAACTGATCACAAGGCAGAGTAGTGGAACTTCAATTGATCACGTTTATACAGGGTGGCTGATGAAAGCTGCTACCAAAAAAAGAGTAATAACTTTTTTTCTGTGTAACCAACCTGTTCCATTTTTTTTATTTTATGTATTTAGATTTAACGAAAATGGAGAATTGGGGCAATGAAATAAGAATTTGGATAGTGCGCCACTTTCACGCTTTAGAGTTCGTAGTTTCCGTCCAAAGAGAATATAGCCGCACTTTTGGCGGCACTCCTAGCAGATGGACTATAATGAGGCTCGATTGCCATACAATCAAATCCTAGAGTTTCGACAAGGAGCTTATCTGCTCAAGTCGGTGTCAACAGACAGTCACTGCAGACAATTTTGCATCAAGATTTAAACTTATTTCCATATAAGATTCAATTAACAGTAAACTAAACACAACACACTTCCCGATTTGCTTGGAATTTCGCGCGAAGAGCGGCAGGCGATGAAAAGATCTTGAACTGCATTTTTATGTCTGACGAGGCAAATTTTGATCTAAACGGCAATGTTAACAAACAAAATTTTCGAATATGGAGTAATTCTAACCCAGAGAAAGAGTTTTTCTTTCCAGAACTACGCCGAAAAAGAATTTCTTTCAACTCTGTGTGGTTTCAACAAGATGGGACAACTTGTCATATAGCCACGCCTGTTATGACAGAATTGCGGCGGAAATTCCCCAATAAGTTGATTTTAAGAAACTCCATATTCCGTTGGCCCCAAAGGTCTCCTGACCATACTGCACCTTATTTTTTGTGGGGTTTTGTGGTGTACACAGGAAGTTTACAAAAGGAAACCAACCAATTTGGATGATTTAAAGCAATCCATTCGAACGATAATTAAGGCAATTCCCGCTGCAACCCTCCAGGCAGTAATGAATAACTTTTTGAATTCAGTTATTTACAAAACTTCATGAACTACTTCAATAAAAATGTATTATTTTTCAAATGAATTAATAAAAAATAAATTACATAAACTTTACAAAAAGTTATTTGAGTTTGTTAATGTAGCAAAATTCATCAGCTACTCTGTACAAATTTAGACGGACTAATAATTGTTGATTCAGTTCATTGTAAAATTTCAGAAAGCCCAAAAAAGAAAAAATAAGTAAAAATATATACATATGTATGTACATATATGCACTAAAAGAACATTTTTTATTTACATATTTATTACAATTAAGATTACAATAAATCCTAAAGCACTAGCAACAATGGGTATCGGCTTAGTATTCCTACTACATTTACATACATATGCATGTATTTGGAAAGATAATACTAATGATTTCAAAATTATAAATATGGTAATGGGTGTGCTTTGGAGTAATATTCCAGTTTTCTGCGTACTTCCGGCATGTTTTGTAGTCTTTGATCTGAAGTGCCATCCATTCTTGGTATATTCGCTGTACTTTGAATAAGGATTGGTATAGTTTTTACTGAAGCTTTTGAGGTTTTTAAATTTTTTTTGGGTTATAGCAACCATGGAGAATGAAGTTCCAGCGGAGGAGTGTATTCGCTTATATTGTATTTTTTTGCCGTTTTAATGGATACTTAAGCGTTGTTTTCCTCTCCTATAACAAGTTAAAATGTTTGTGGAGCAGCGATGAAGGTGCAAGAGTCTATTGGCGTGAACACGGAGAGGTTCAAAATCAGCTTCTGCCTGCATGGTCATGGCCGTGGTCGTACGAAATGCTATCAGCTAGTTCTAACAGCAGCGTTTATGATTTTTTCGACAATTTTGTGTAAAAGTCTTATTGTAGATGACTATATAACTGCGATCACTGATCCTAGCACACTATTTCTGTGCATATGGCCTTTTGATGATGGTAAATATTTAAAGATGTTTAATCTGCTATTTAAATCATTTTCTAAATAATTACAGTCACACTTAAACTTATATTTACTGCCAAAATTAAAACCAAAAATTTTACAATGGTTACATTTTGAACAGATAAGTTATTAAAAATGATGTTTATTTCATTACAGTAGCATTTATTGCAGACATGCAGATGACGTGTTTTTTCAAACGAAATATTTGCACCTGATGGTTTTCACCAACTCTCAAGTTTTAGTAAAATTTCTTGAAATATTTACTTTTATTATCTATTCTATATATTTTTATTATTCTATATATTATTTAAAGATCGTCAGCATAGATGCAATGATCGACTTTTTTATCAATGTTTAGGACACGGTTTAAGTTGTCGAAGTCAATTATAAAAAAGAGTAATCAATAACGATTATCATTGATGCCGTTATCCAGAGAAAAAATAATTGAAAACGTGTCATTGACGGACGAACGGAAAATTTTCTCTTTGTGAGGAACGATATAATGAAATTAAACATTTCTGGTCCAATTGACCATTTTGACAGTTTTTTAAGTACTAAATGAATTCCTATTCTGTCAAAAGCTTTATTGAAGTCAATAGAAACAAAGGGGAATCGAAGACCAGGCCAGAATCCAGTCTTATTACGTGATTAGAGTTTGTGTTTTAGATGAGTCTATGTTGTCTATTGGCTTATTACTTTTGTGTATAACAATCACTGAAGCTTCTTCAAAAAATTGGAAAGTTATAGCCGAATCAGATATTTGAAAATATCATAGGATATGAAATTTTATCAAGACCTGAAGTTTTTCCTTAGGATGTTTTGAGGCTGTGTGATAATTTCTGAATTTTGAATGTTGACTCTATACCATTTCGTTGTAATGAGGATGTCCCGCATTATAGAAACAGAAGATAGAGTTTGTGATCTTTCTTTTTGCACAAAAAGTGCGAGTACAATCGTTTGGTGAATGGAGGAGAAGGTTACAGTTTATACACGATGGGGAGCAATTGGCAGTTGTTACATCTCATTGGATTTGGAATATATTCACGCACTTTAACCTTGTATCACGATATGTCAATTGATTCTGAAACATGGTATAAGTCAAATTAACTCTACTAACTTTTCGTATTTATAAATATAGAAATAGTGCACAAACGGTACCTTTAGCGTAATTTAGCTGTTTGTATAATTTACAAACGATTACATATGTATAGGTACGTATATTTACCAAACAATTCTTTGGTTGAAAGCAACTTACTTGCCGTTAAATTATATTTGACTAGTAATAGTAATTTCACGTCTCTTAATTGAGAGATAGACACAATGTGCTTCTAATTGGATGAAGTGCATCAACAACAACAATGTATTTTGGATTATAGATTTTTAAAGTTGGAGGGTGAAGAGTAGGAAAATCTGTAGGAGATTTTTTATAGCAAACTTGCTGTCCATAAAATCAAAACTATCAGCGTGCCGCAATGGAATTCTAATAGAAGAGAAATTCCAGTTAAAACCAATCTGGTGCTATGGAATTCAATTATAGGGCACCGCTCAGCATCAAACATACAAAAAATTCAAAGGCGTCAAAATAAAATTCTCCGTATGATTACAGCAGCTCTATGGTATGTTAAAAACTTTCGAATTCATGCAGATTTGAGCGTGCCTGTAGTAAAAGCCGAGTTTGCAAGGAACGCGACAAAGTATGTTAATAAACTTGAAAGCCACCCGAACCCTCTTGCACGTAACATCCTTAATTTTTTTGGCGGCCATACTCGGCTGAGAATACCCTTGCTATCATCCGAACGCAAGACAAATGACGTTTCTAATACACATAGTGTATATCTTGGAGTCTAGCACTGGCTGGGCTCAAGTAAACATTTTGTTTTAGTATTAAGATTTGTATACTTATTGTTAGTTCATTTTCTGAAGATACAATAAATAAAAAAGAGACGTAAAAATTTTTTTTTTCGTTATACCATTTAGTTTTAGATTTTTTATTTATTTATATATTATATTATAATAGTTTAAAATTTCCATATATTATTTATAATTAGTTTAAATTATTTATTTAATTTTTTATGTCATTTGTAAGTGTATTGAATAATTGAAGCCCTTTATAAAATAGTGATCTTTGCATTACTGGAAGAACTTAATAAACCATTACAGTGGTTTATCTGCTAGTTGCATTCCAATGAGTTACCACTCCGACATCTGTTGTTACATTTGGACGCAAAAACTATAGAGCCTAAATGCTTCTCAGGTGCCATTGGATCTCAGTTACAAAAATGTGAAACAATGCCAATAGTTGAATTTGACGTCATTCCTACAAAATTACCTGAAATTGCAAGGGGTGATTTGAGTACAGACCAATAATATCTTTACGATATTATGATCGCTATTAGCACTGGCATTTTTTCTTCAGATTTAGCTAACATTGAACCTGGATCTCTCAACCATTCTAGATGGCTTACAACAGCAAATCGTATTCTAAGACTATATGCTACTAAACCGGAGCCCGAAGAAAAATTAGTGATATTAGCCACGTACGTGATGAGAGTTTATGGTCCGATGTGGTTTACAATAAAATGTAATCCCTCGTGTATAAACGGAGCTAAGCACCAGGTGCAAACAATTAGTCTGAGTCGCTATTTGAACGCCGATTTGAAGAAGGTCATTGATAAGGTAATCCAACGAAATGGATATTTCGGTCAGCCAAAAAATCTTTTTTTGCAATCCTTGGAGATAACAGAGAAATCGTACGAGATCTAGCATGTCGCCGAATTTTAAAAGCTGGAGCTGAGAAAGCTCCAGGACTTCGAACATTTAAAATGCCTTAATTTAATTTCGATGCTGAAGATTATACCGACATTATAGCGTGGCGAGTATATATTATTTATCAATAATTATCTAGTTTGCCTTCTTATAGCGACTTGCCAAAGAAGTCATAAGAAATTGTTGCATGATGTGCAGCTTAGTGTTCCAAGCGATGAATTTGTTAAGATAAAGCCAGAAGCAAGTTACGCTGCCTCCAACTAAGTGCTGAGTTGTGTTTCGAAGACGGATGAAAGCAGAGTGCTTCCAATTGTACTGTATGGGCCGAATTGTGCGGTAGAGACATATGCTTTGTTAGATGAAGGTTCATCGATCACAATGATGGATAGCTCTTTGGTAAAACAACTGGGGCTGAATGGTGGAAGAATCCAGTTGAATTTGAGTTGGTATGGTGGCAAGAGGTCACTGGAAGCATCAGTGGTAGTGTATATATGTACATGTGAGTAGCATAAATAAAGAGAGAAAATATGCTTTGAGAAATGTGTATGGTGTTTCAAACCTGACATGGCCAAGCCAGAGTTTTAATGCAGATTTCATAAAGAACCATAGTATTTCAGTTAAATCATACAATATACAAATATTCCAGTTATGTATTCCAGTATGATACTGGCTCCTAAAGTAATTAGTAGTTTAGACCATTACCATTTGGGGTTGCCTGATGAAATTGTGCCTTTGAAAAAAGCTGGATCATATGCGGCTAATACGCCTTTATGTTGGTCTTTGGAAATGTCTGTAGTAGTCGAACTGATTCTAACTCGTGTTTACTGGCAGAGGAGTGGCGAAATATTTTGAGACAGTCCATTTTGGTGATTTTAAGAGCACGGTAAATACTAGAGAGCTCAATGAAGAGGATTGACGGAATATTTCAATCCAGACTACTCTAATCCAGAGATGATATAGTCTTCCCGAATAGTTATTCCAATGCTCTCAATTCAAATGAAAAGGAAACCTGAATTTGCAGCAGCCTACAAATCTATCTTGAAGGATTATTTCTGTAAATTGTCACCTACTAAAGCGGCTGAAGTGCGCCCCAGGATTTGGTATCGTCCTCATTTTGGAGTAGTTAATCCTAATAAGCCAGGAAAATTTCATCTAGTTTTTGACCCCGCTGCTTCTGTTGAAAGTGTTTCACTGAACGCAAATTTATTGAAGGCATCGCATAAATATAAATCGGTGTTATTTAATTTCTGCAATGATGTGAATTAACCACATTCGGAAAAAATTCTTGGTTTGTATTGGCAAACAAAAAACTTACACTTTCGGGTTCTATTTGTAATTTTACAATGTGAATGTAGAGCTTCTAGAACGCATAAAGTGTCCTACAAACCGCGAGCTATCGATGCGAGAGGTGTGGAGACATGGTCTACTGTGGGATGCAAAACTGCCTGATTCATTAAACAATATGTAGAACAATTGGCTCCAAATATTAAAAAACATTGTTGAAGTTAAAATTTCCCAACATTATTTTATGGAAGATTTGCCAACTAATTTGGAATTACATATGTTTCTCGATGCTGGTGAAGACGCATTTCGTGCCGTGGGTTAGTAACGATATATTTCAGCTTCAGGGAGTATCGGTGTTTCATTTGTTTCAGCTAAAACAAGGTGCGCTCCACTTATAAGTTACATAAGTCTCGAAAGCAGAAGATACAAACTACTTGTTGCCCATAGAATCACCGAGATTTTAGAGGCCACAAACCCACATGATTGGAGATGGTTACCAACAGATCTAAACGTGGCCAATGATGCTACAAGAAATAAGAGCGGGATTAAATTTTCAGAAAAAACACGTTGGTTCCAGGGGCCTAACCTTTTTAGACCAATTTGAAGGAAAGTGACCAAAAAATTGTCCAATAATGATTGGCTGTATTGGCGAAGAAGAATTACGATCAAAGTTTATACTTCTGGTTAGTAAAAACTTTGATTACTGATTCTAATCGATTTTTCTATTTCTCAGGCTAAATCGTACAATGGCTTGGGTTACGACCTTTAGACGTAAGGAGGCCCATTGTTATGTCACTTTTCCACCGTTTAACTCAACTCTTTGTCACCTATGCCCATAACTGAATGCAGCATCAAAACTTCCAAGTGATAGATTGATGGATAAGCAAATTGATATAATGCTGATCGCAGAAACTCACTTAATATCGCGAAGGTTATTTAGAATCAATGGATATAATCCAAGAGGTCGAGGTTGTGGTGGTTCTGCAATATTGATAAAACTGATCGATTGAAGCACTATTTATTACAAGACTTCTGTGAGGATTATCTTCAAGCAACAATTGTGTGCCTGGAAAGTTTTCATCATAATCTGGTGACATCATCTGTATATTCTCCACCTAGGTTTTCGATCAGTCAATACAGCTATTTTTACAAATCACTAGCCCACATTTTCTGACTTATTACGATAATCCGATGGGAGCTGGGCAAGAACTGATACCGAAAAAGGTTTCCTGTATGTTAATCATCTGCAAAAAGTGTTTACGCCAAACACATCTGCTGATATCGTGGAACTGCCACCAGATGTTCCTATGAGATTTAATATTAAAGAAATTGGGTAATATTCTTAATTTTTAATAGCATTTTACGCTTTGAGTACTTCCCCTCAGAATGGAAGATATCACTGATTGCTATGATACCTAAGTCCAGCAAAGATAATACGAAGCTTGAATATTACAGACCTGTAAGCTTGAGCTTACATGAATGAGCGAACTCAGCCCCATATTGAATGACATTGGATGCATTCCTGATTATTAATTTGGTTTCAGGAGGCAACATAGCAGGAAATTAGGAAAACTTTCGAGGAAAAGAAGTATTGTTCAGCGCTCTTCATTGATATTTCACATGATAAGGTATGGCATGAAAGTCTACTTCATAAATAATATAGGCTTTTAATAAGCTGTATATAATATAACATCCCGAAATAAAGTTAAAGAAGGCAACTCTTTAAGCCCAACACATCCGATTGTAGCACGATATACTTATGCCTCTGACTTACCGTTAAGCAATGACATTCACATATACATAAATATTCGCTGATGATACAACTTTTCTAAGCGTTCATGAAAGCCCTCTGCAAGCATCACGCAAATTACAAGTTTATATATCTCAGCTGGAAAAATTACTAAAGCAATCGCGGATAAAAGTTTATGAACAGAAATGTGTACACGTCACTTTTAGTTTGCGCAGGAAAACATGACCGCCAATACAAATCAACAGTCTGACTATTTCACGACATCTTACAGTAATATACTATTTTGGCCTTCCCCTGGATTGTCGCTTAACTTGGAAGACCCACATAGATGCAAAGCTGATACAAATCATATTAAAACCTATACTACTAAATTGGCTTATCGGCATAAATTGTACACTGCAAACTAGATTGTAAGCTACTATTACAGTTCCATTCTAAAACTCCCTGGTGTGTCGGATAACAGCGTATTAACAAAGATCTAGACGTCCCTATGGTTAACACCGCGATTTTGAAACATATGGAAATATGTATACACACTATGTAAAAAAATTTCAGTTGCATCCTAATCCTCTAGCACGAAATATTTTTCACTGATATACTTAGATACTGCTGATCCTAATAGTTTTGTTTAACACTGACTGGACTGTTTATTAATAGTTTTAGGTTTAATTCAAATGACAATTTTATTTCATTTCGTGGAATTTAAAGAAGTAAAACTTACAAGGTAAAGATTTTTGAAAATACATATATTACTTTTGGGGAATTTCAGTAAAATGTTACAAATTGGGCGATTTTTGTTTTATTTAGGTACTGATATAAATATGTTAATTGAAACTGAGTGAAGTTAATTTAATTGATTTTTTTAAATACTTTTGGGAGGTTTTTAAATTTTTTTGGGAGAAGAAAAAACAAACAATCTGGCAAAGCTGCTATATATTGGCCTTCTAAACCGTTAAAAATTCATGACCTTATTGACTTTTTGTGTATATTTTGGAATACCTTCTTAACAACTTGGTGTTTTAGATAATTATGACCTGAGCTCAGACCAGTCAGGGCGTTCTGCATCGATCGAAACAAATGGTAGTCAGAAGGTCTGGGCTATAAGGCGGGTGAGCAAAAACTTCCTATCCACTGTTTTCCAAATAGTTTTTGATCGGTCTTGCAACATGTGGCCGATCGTTGTCATGATGGAAGATTATGGACTCGTGTCTGGTCGAACATTCTGGTCGTTTTTCTTTAATTGGTTTCTTTAAACGAATCAATTGTCTTCGGTACCTCTCTCGGTTTCAATTCATATGGGACCCAATTTTCTTGCTTTTGAATGAATCCCAATCAAATCATCGTTCACAAGTTTTTTGAGTTGGTGCATGTTGACCCTAAGCTTCTACCAGTAATCGATAACTTTCAGCAGCCATTTTCTTCAAATGAAAGAAAGTTATCAGACTTCCCCAGAAACATTACAAAATTCGACATTATTATAGCAATTGAAAAAAATGTGTTTACACTTTGGCGTCTTTGGCACTGAATACCGTATTTGCTATTATTATCACAAACCATATGTGATAGATACGCCATATATTGTCCAAATCGACATTATTAACTTCTATACCCAATAGAATCCAACAGGAGCAGCATAATGCTGTCTTACATGAGCTCGTTAAAAATTTAGCGATAAATCTACGTTTGATTGATTTATTGAATCTCTGGCACCAAATTTCAGAGAATTCAACTTTGATGAACATAACCTTACATTCGAAATGTGGTTCGGACGATACGAAGACCTATTTGAAGAAGACGCAGCTAAATTGCATGAAGCTGCTAAAGTGCGGCCGTTGAGAAAACTAAACACGCTGGTCCACAACAAATACAGCAACTATATTTTACCAAAACACGCTACGGACAACGTATGCAGGAATGGTAAACAAAAGCTGCGAACAATCCATATTGAGAGTTTATATCGAAAACACAAATGCGAACAATGTAATGTAGTTGGCCATAAGGCAGGTTATTGTGGTGTAGCGAAAACAACGCTAAACCAAAAAAAAAATAATAAAACCAAAGCAGAATCTAAAAGCAGTTTGATACGGCTTCGGATATATCGCTTATATCAGAAGGTATTTTCCATATCAAGAACGCAGTACAGGTGGCACAAACAGCTAGAAAGGCTACAGGAAAACTCCCACTCTACGTTCAGTTTAAATGCAACGTTAAATTCAAAACCCGATTCACAAAAGGTTACATGTTACGTCACTAAAATACAAAAATTAAATTTGTTAGGTCCGGATTGGATCAAAGCTCTTCTGTTACATGATATGTTCATCAACACTATTTACAACAATGTAATAATTAAGAACAACGAAACTGCGCCATTGCCAACCAATTAGAATTCTCTATAAATAGATCGTTTAAAGATGTCTTTTAAAAATGTTTTCGATGAAAATATCAGCCTCCTTATAAAAGCAAAAGCATATCTAGTAACAAAACCCAATAGTCAATTGAGTTTTCGCTCAAAACGTCCTGCTGCTTAAGCTGCAAGATTTGGGTATAATGTCTCCTGTAAACTATTCTGATTGTGCAGCTCCCATAGTTGTAATCAGGAAACCAAACGACTCTATTCGAATTTGCACCGATTTTTCAACAAGTCTCAATGAAGCTCTTGAAAATTATCAATATTCTTTGCCGCTTAAGGAGGACATATTTGCAAAGTTAGCTAACACAAAATATTTTAGTCACATAGATTTATCAGACGCATTTCTGCAAATCGAGGTCGATGAAGGCTCAAATCATCTTTTGACCATAACAACACATATGGGACTATATCGATATAGCCACACGGTTTTCGGTGTAAAAACTTTCCCCGCTATTTTTAAACAAATAATGTACAAAATACTAGGTGGGATGCCACCACCATCTAATATATCGAGTTGCAATCTTTTCCGTCTACTACAAGAGACAGCTACGAGGCTACGAGTTAAATGGCATGCATACTACATAAATATCCTGATGGCTCAGTTAAAGCTATATGTCCAGGTCATTATCACCTGCAGAAAAAGCTTATTGTCAGATTGCAAAGGAAGGGTCTAAATGGCCAGAAATTATAATGACAAAGTCAATTACTTCACAACAAACAGGACAAATTTTTAAAAAAAATTTTCGTTCTGTTCGGACAATGGTACACTATTCAAAAGCGCGTATTTTAAAAATTTCACGGTTAGAAATGGCATCGAGCATTTGTGTTTCAGCCCTTTGTTGATACTTTTAAGCGGGTTCTACATAAGTCGGACGACGAGGGTACAACAAGCCAAAATGTTCAACGTTTTTTTAAAATTATAGGTCAACTCCAAATCCAAATTCACCTAACAAATTATCGCCGGCTGAAGTATTATTTGGTGGAAACGTTCGACTAACTTTAAAACTAATCAAATCGCGTGCCAAAAAAAATCGTGCTCCAAAACACTGCCTTGGAAACTCTATGAAACATGGAGCAAAAGAAACTCATTTCCTAATAGAAGAAACCGATTATGCCCGAGTACATAAAAACAACAACGAATCTAAATGGGTAGCTGGAAGGATTCTTGAACGTGTTGGAAACGTAATGTACAGCGTTTTGTTTGCGAATGAAAAGCTAATACGTGCGCATACTAATCAAATAACGAAAAAACGCAGTAAGCATGGCACTATTGAAGGTAGATATGATGCGTTTGGACTATACGACGCACTTCAAACTAAAACCATTGAAAGCACTAACGAAGAATATCCAACGACGATCTCAGAGAGAACGAAACCCGGTCAATAGATTTATTCCCGGTTAGATGCAGAAAAGGGAGATGTTGGATGTCAATTCTTTTTAGTTTATTTTTAGCAATTGCTCTTACAGTGGTATTTATGTATTGTACATATGTATGCACATACATAAACTTAAAACTACAAAACTATGCAAAGCCCGGGCACATAGAATTCGTTATACCTTGTGCTTTGCCTTTTTCAACTGACAGCTAACTTAAAATACACGGTTTGTTATGAGCACTACCACATAGAGTACGTCAACGCAACGAATCAAAGTTCAGCTATTTTCAACTTTTGACGTACGATGAGTACTTTGACAAGTTTCAATATGCCTTGTTTTGATTTATAGTAGGTGCAAATGTTCCCGTGCTTGTTCAACAAAAGCAAACAATATTATCGTAATAAAATAAAAAAACTAAAAAGCGTGGGCTTTTGTAGGTACTGCTAGACGCACAACAGGTAATAAATGTAACTTATATGTGACGCTATGCCAAAGTCGGTGGAAATTCCTTCGCGGCAGATACGTGAAGGAAACGGTAGCTGCTGCAGATGAAAAGCGGTATGTACATACATACATAAATACAATACATACCTCTGTATGTTCCAAATAATTCTTTTCTTGCAGTACGATTTCCAATATCAACTGAACGTTAACGGAGCAACAGCCAGCCGAAAAACTTGAGTTTTGAATGAGTGGAGTAACTGGTCGCCGGCTCGCTCCACCATGACTTCCGTATGTTACGCTGAAATGCGCAAATGTTTCGACACGGGAAGAAACATCTTCGAGTAGCAAGCCAACTCAACCCGAAAACCGGCGCAAAGTGCAAGAAAATGCGCACGAAAAATTCTACTTGCTATGGTTTGCAGTGTGTGACTTCATTGCATCCAAAAAAAGAAGTTACCGAACAAAGTAGGAATGAAGACTTTTTGAAAGTTTTGGACTCCTACTTGCTGAAGCACTCGGAGGAAGACTAAGACCAGCTGGAAATTGATATTTTGAATTTGGTATCCAAAAAAAACTTGAGTTTTTTTAACTTGATATTTTAATTTTCTAGAAATTTGTTTGTTCGTTGAACTTTTATGTTTCTTAATATTTTTTATATTTTTCAGTCCGGCTTAGGTCAAACAATTAGGAATATGCAATCAGTTTGTCTCTTACATTTTGCTTATTTACCAATATTTCGATCAATATCGATTATCCTCAGAATTTATCAAATTATTTACATTTATGCCAAAATTAAAACTATTAAAACTCGTCCATTTTTATTAAAAATTCCTCTCGGAGTTTATTTGCCCGGTATTATTGTCCAGTTGCGAAACTTATTTATTGTCCTTTTTTAAGGAATAAAATCTCGTAATTTCTTTATCATTATTAATATTATTTAACAAAGCAAATAAAAGAGTAAATATTCATATAAACACTTTTGTTGGGCAGTTTACAGGTAAACAAAGTACTTTAAAATTTTAAAGTCAGATATATTGTGTGCACTTGTGCCCTACACTTGTGTGAGGTGTGCAAATTTTAAAGCTAGAATCGAAGGACTAATATTTATAATTTTACTATCAAGTCCCCCTTTAATAGAAGTTCAAATTTATATTCATATAAATAAATTTATTGCCACTTCTAGCTTTCAACAAAGTGTAGAGAGAAGCTCTACATGGTAGTTAATTTTTATTTTATTTTCTAAGGTGTTGTTAATTAAGGACGTTGAAGTATGTATGTTGTTTACGCTTGTAAAGAATTTATCTACGAGTATGTCCAGTTTTCAACAAACATCCTTACCTTATCGTTAATTTTTTAAAGATATAGATCATGTAAAGATGATGGTAATAGATGAATACGGCTTTATTAAAGGCTTTTACAAAATCAAATATCGATGATATTTTGAAATTGTATTTGCTATCATTTTGTGAGCAGCTTTCAACAAAGGTTGGTGCTTGTCGTTGTTGTGCATCATCAGTTTGTTGGGAATTTTTTAAATATTGCTGTAAATTAATAAAATACTAGTTAATTTTTGTTTTTTTTTTTAAAAAGAGAAGACTATGTCTTCTTAGTCTTTTATTTAACTAACTTGTTTCTATATTTTACAATAATATATTTATAAGCCGTAAGACTGTGTCTTACTTATCGGCGTGTTGATTATTGATTATTAATTTCTTATTAACTACTTAATTTTATATTTAGCGAACACCAATCATCAGAGCGGATGACAGAGATAGACCATCCTCCAACTTTCAAATGTTTCTGGATAGTTGAAATTACTTCTGTATTTTTAATCTGTAATTCATTAAGGGCTTCAAGTGATAGGAAATTAATATGGTCACTTTCAAAAGGAGCGGGCTGCATTAATGCGGGCATGATTTGTAAAGGTGAGGCTTCTATATTACTAAAAGTCCTATTGTTAATTTTAATAGTGCTATTATGAAATTTAATAAGAAACGTTCCAGATATATTTTTCCGTATTTCATCATATACTACTTATAAGACTAGGAATACATTTGGTATTTGAAATATCCTTTCTTTGATTTTCTTTACGAATTCTTATATTATTATATTTTTCCCAATCATTTTTACCATTTTTTTTTTTTTTATACCATATATAGTTTTTTCGTTTTTTAGAATCTGCTTAAATTCTAAATTAATTACGGAGTTTTCCTTTTTTACCGGTCTTAAAATTATGTTTTCATAGGTTTCCTTTTTTGTTAAGGGAATCTTAACCAAATAGAATATCTTTTTATTAGTACTGTATAAGACAGATACTTTGGCTAATTGGAGTGCCTCTTCGGGACTCACGAACACAATATTTTCTTTTCTAATTTTACTTGTGGCAATTTCAATTTCTTTTTTATCTAATATTAATGGGTTAACAATTCCGAGTTTTGCCCATTCAATTCCATTTTGAATATTTATTAACTCTTCCTTAACTAGTCTTACTCTATTTTGTAAGTTTATAACTATTTCATTTTTTAATAATACATCTTTTCTTATTTCATTTGAAATTTTATTTACTATATCTGTTAGATTTTTTAATCTATTATTAAAAGCTTCGTTTACGTAATCTTGTTTATTATTATTTTTATTTAGATCATTTATATTACTAGCTATTATTTCGTGATCTGGGGATCCAGCGACATACTTCCAAATAGTACCTATGGCATTTATTGCTCTTTTATTTTTTATAGTGGGTGTTATATTTTCTAGAATATTTTCGGTAAGGCTTAATTCGTGGATAAGGACGGGATACAGGTTATGGTGATTTGGGATATTTTGTTGGATAAATGTATGGGTGTTTGATATGGATATTGCGTACTGTGCCAGATCTATTGGATGTAAAATAGTAAAAGTTCCTTGCTGAATTTTTGCTGTACCTCTATTAATTGTCACAACATACGAGGAAGTGTAATCCAACATTTCGACTTCAGTTTTTACAAAGGTTAAATAAAATCTGTAAATGTAATTTATTTTCTTTTAATATACTTTTATAAACAATTCTGCCTGTCATTGTTAAAACTTTCTGTCTTCTTTGACTATTTCCTTCTTATACCTTGGAGTTAGTTTTGAACCTAGTCTTTTGTTAACTCTGACAAAAATTTCTTCTCCTTGTAAATAAGTTTTTATTTTGTTCCTATTTTGATTATGGTAGTTTAAGTCCTGTTTCTGTTTTTCTGTTAAACGATTGATGATTTCTTGTTTGTCCAAAATTGCTTTTCCTGGATCATAACTTTAATTTCGGTTAAAAAATATCTCTATCGGTTTTCTGCCTGTGGTGGAATGGATTGACCTGCTATACTCGTGTATCGCTCTGGTAAGTAAATCATGAAAAGTAGTATGAAGTTTGTCTGGTTTTAGGCATCTCATAATCTCTGAAAGAGTAGAGTGAAACCTTTCTAGTTGGCCATTAACAGAACTAGAGTAGGGTGGTGTAGTGTAGGTTTCAATGCCAAATTGATCTTTGAGGAGAAAATTTATTTATACGAAATTTAAGGATTTTTTGTTGTCTATGACTATGGACTTAGGGATACCAAAAGCTAAAACTATCTCCTTTAATGGTTCTTTAATGTCTTCTTTTGCCCTAGATTTTAAAATGTTGCCTAAAGCATATTTAGAGAATTTGTCTATTGCTGTTAGTACGAGATTCCCTTCGGTGGAGTAAATGTCAATATGACGATTTCTCCAGGATTTTGTGGGATTGGTGTAGGTTCGTCTCTGCAAACTTGACAATTTTTAACAATTCTGTTGGGTTTTTCTGTCATTTTTGGGATATAAAAATTTTTTTTATCTGCTCTCTACTTTCTTTAGCGTTTCTGTGGGCTCTCCTGTGTTCTTCTATTAAGACTTCTTCTTGTTCTACATCGTTAGTTATTTCTTTGACCTTTGACTGTGTGAATCTTATTTTATAATTTAAGAAATATTCGGAATAAAATTCTTGAATTATTCCCATAATTGGTTCAGTAGTAAATAAAATAATCCATTAACTACGCTAGGGTTAAGGTGTTTTTTTAGAATCGAAATTAATATATCTCTGGTATAGTGCGGTTTTTTTATTATGTGCCTGTGATAAGTTGGAAAGGGAATTTCAAATTTGTAGTTACCATGGTTGCCTATTAAAATATGAATTTGGTTTTTGAAGACGTTTATAGGGCATTCCACTGCTGGTATTTTATTGTCTGATGAACTGTCATCGCTATGTTGGGTTGATGTCATTGAATTTATCTGTGGTGGTCTAGATAGTGCATCTGCTACACGTTTGTTTTACCGGGTTGATATCTGAGTTCATAATGATATTCTTCTAAGATGGCTTTCCATCTCTTCATTTTGCTGTTAGTATTTTTACTACTAAGAGCATATGTCAAGGGTTGGTGGTCTGTGAATATGATTACTCTTCGGCATCCATACAGATAATTCCTTAGTGAATTTAACGACCAAATTATAGCCAAAATTTCTTTCTCATTTGTGGCATAATTTTCTTCGGTTTTACTTAGTGTGCGGGAAAGAAATGTTATAGCCTTTTTGTTTTGCGATAAGACTGCACCGATTGCGTAGTCGGAAGCGTCTGTCGTTAACTCGAAACATTTTTCAAAGTCAGGATGCGAGAGAACTATGTATATCATTGGAAACTAACGAGTTTTTTAATTTTTGAAATGCATCCAGAGCATTTTGATCTAAGGATATTTTTGTATTCTTGGAAGCATTTTTTGAAATGTGTCCTTCCTCCCCTCTTAAAAGGGATGTCAGGGGCTTAGCAAGTTTCGCGTAATCTTGGATGAAGCGCCTATAATAACCTGATATGCCTAGAAAACTTCTTAGATCTTTTAGAGTTTTTGGGGGTTGTAGTAGCTATTGCTTCTACTTTTTGTTTGTTAGTTTTTATTCCCTCGGTACCTACGATGAATCCTAAAAATTCAATTTGCTGATTCTAATGTTTCAAATATTTTGTATAGATTTTCAAAGTGTTCTTTTTCAGTTTTGGAAAATATAACTATGTCATCTATGTAGACATAGCATATTTTACCTATGTGGTCTCTTAGAACATCATCTAAGGTTCGCTGGAAAATTGATGGCAAGTTTTTTAATCCGAATGGAAGTCGGACGAATTCAAATTTTCCGTTATTGACCGAAAATGCGGTTTTTTCTATATCGCATTCCTTTAAAGGAATTTGGTGAAAACCACTTTTAAGGTCTACCACTGAAAAGTTCTTATTTTTTCCTAAGTTTGCAAGAACTTCGTTTATTTCAGGGATAGGGTATATATCGGCTACAGTGATCGCGTTCAACTTCCTGTAATCGATAACTATTCTGAACTTTTTTTCGCCGGATACGTCCATTTTTTTCGGGACAATCCAGACGGGTGCATTGTAAGGCGATCTAGAAGGCCTGATTATACCATCGTTTAAAAGTTCATTTATTTGTTTTTCGACCTCGTTTTTGAGTGCCATGGGATAAGGATATGATTTGCAATATACCGGTGAATCAGATGTGGTTGGAATCTCTCCTTTGATTCGAGAAGTAAATGTAAGTTTTTTATTAGGGGCTTTGAATCAATTGGGATGTTAATTTATAATTTCTTCTAATTGAGATTTTTGAATCTCGTCCATATGGCTAGTTCTAAATTCCATTTTGTTTACGGATTGGGAAATTTGTTGGTGAATTTTAATTTTAATTTTGTGATTTATTAACATGTATTTTTCCTTAATATGAATTATTGCATTTAATTCCTGTAAGCTGTCATGGCCTAAAATACCATGAAATGATTTTAGCGAGGGTAATTTAATAGCATGATCGGGTAAATTAAACAGATTCACGAATGTATGATGTGTGATTTTAATGTCGCCAGAAACTGAGTTAGCAAAAAAAGATTTTTCATTTTGTTTTGGATGTCGAGAAATGACTGAATGTAATTTTTATTAGAACCTGTATCTATTAGAATTTTTAAAATTTGACCATTCTTTGCCCTGCATTCGAAGTAAGGGAGCGAAGAATACGTTAACCTAAAAAATGAATGTCAGTTAGATCTTGTGTAGGAATTTCATATTGTTGATCCTGTTGATTTAAGGATTCAACGTATTTTTCAATATTTTCATTTTGTAGTTGCTGGTAGTAATTGTTTTCGTAATTTTCAGGTTGAAATTCTTCAGATTCTATTATATTGTCAAAATTTTGCTGTTCAGTTTGTATGTGAAAATTTCGATGTTGTTTAAATGGTGGTGAAATGTGCTTCATTGATGCGGGTCTTTTGCCTTGAAATTGCATTGTTTGACGGGGTCTATTTTGGTAGATAATATTTCTTGTCTGTACCGACTGATCAATTTCCATCGGTTCAGGTCGTTAGGGTTTTGGTTCTGTCGGTCTTGGCGGTTGGAATTGGAATTGTTGTCGCATTTGGTGATGCGGTTGAAACATTGGTTGGCGGTTATGTAAAGGGAAGGGTTTACTGTTCATAGGGGTATTATATTGTTGAAATGTTAATTCTGGGTAAAATGGTCTATTAGAACTTTGTGTGTTTAAATTACGTATTGGAGGAAGTGGTGGTTGCTGACGATGTTTATGATTTTAGTGTTTATTTGCGTATTCTGATCTATAATGTTGGTTTTCCAGTTTCAAGCAAATATGTAGTGCTTGTGGAAGATCTGAAGATTCACGAATGCCTAGGAGTCTTGGTAGATCTCCGTTTAAGCCTCTTATAAAAGTATCGAGAGCTTTGTCTCGATATGTCTGAGTTAAAAGTCGCAAAGATTCTTGTCCCATTTCCATGCATCCAATTTTGTTCAATATCAGGGATAAGTGTGAATAGACTTGTTGATAAAAAATTTGGATAGTTTTTCTTCCTTGGATAAGTGAAGTCATTTGGTACTCTAGTGTACCTAAGGCACGTTTATCAGCGTAATGTAGGGTTAAACATCTTACTATACTATTCCAATCTAGTGGCGTGTTATATGACTCTAATGGAATGTCTGCATTCCCTATTATCTTATTCCTAATTACACTTAGAATTCCATAGTATTTTGGAGTTCCTCTCATTGAGTTGTAGATTTGTAGTACCCTATCGACACTTTTTTCCAGGAGTTAAACTCTGAAGGATTCCCAGAAAATTCCCTCAAACTTCTTACTGGTATCTTGTCTAATTCGTTTAAGTTTTCCCTGTATCTTTCCTCTATGGCGTGGTCATTTCCGTAATTTATATCCGCGTTGGGGTTTATTATAGACTGTACGATACTCCTACATTGTTGTGCAGAAATGGAAGCTATGCTATTCTCTAATTTGGCATTTATTTGAAAATTTTGTGGCTGTACTGGTGGTTCTGGGTTTGGGTTGTTAAAGACAGGAGGTTTTATTAGGTTGTTGGGATTGGCCATAATGGTATTTAGGATTGGTTTTAATTATAAAATAAGTTTTGTGTTTTTTTCCTTTTCTTGTTAAAAAATGTTCTTTCTTCTTTTTATTTTTACGTTCTTAGTTTTTACTAAAGTAATAGTATTTTTGCTTACAATATTTCTTGAAACTCAAATATAAAGTAATAGTATTTTTGCTTAGAATATTTCTTGAAACTCAAATATAAATTAACATAATTCTAACTTACAAAATTATTAGAACTGCCTTCATGTTTTCGCTGTTGCTTTACTGATGAAATTATTACTGTTGTGTTGGTGTTGATTTAAGCAAAGATGATTTTCAACGGATTAGAGCTGATTAATCTTCTAATGGATGTCGGACTTCTATGTTGAGTTTTTTGTATTGATGTTGATTTTTATATTGTTGTAGTTCAATTTGTTTTCAATACGTAGCTTTTCTATTTTTTTTTAATGTTTGTAAAGTTTTTTATAACTTGTTAAATCGTTTAGTTATGTAAGTTTTTATTGATTTTAATTTTTTCTTAATTTTTCACTGTGGTAGTTCTTTTTAGTAACACTTATTATCAGTTTCCTTTAACTTAACTAAATCACTTAATTAGAACCGTTCCGATTGCACGAATTTTCTCCGTTTTACTTTTCGTTACTCAGGATTCAATACAATTCTATAAACGAACGGGTGCCTGCGGACGGACGCGTACGAGCTCAGGTTCCGTGGTATATATTTTTTTTTATACCAGGCACGTTGGGCGCCAATTAATAAAATACTAGTTAATTTTTGTTTTTTTTTTTTAAAAAGAGAAGACTATGTCTTCTTAGTCTTTTATTTAACTAACTTGTTTCTATATTTTACAATAATATATTTATAAGCCGTAAGACTGTGTCTTACTTATCGGCGTGTTGATTATTGATTATTAATTTCTTATTAACTACTTAATTTTATATTTAGCGAACACCAATCATCAGAGCGGATGACAGAGATAGACCATCCTCCAACTTTCAAATGTTTCTGGATAGTTGAAATTACTTCTGTATTTTTAATCTGTAATTCATTAAGGGCTTCAAGTGATAGGAAATTAATATGGTCACTTTCAAAAGGAGCGGGCTGCATTAATGCGGGCATGATTTGTAAAGGTGAGGCTTCTATATTACTAAAAGTCCTATTGTTAATTTTAATAGTGCTATTATGAAATTTAATAAGAAACGTTCCAGATATATTTTTCCGTATTTCATCATATACTACTTATAAGACTAGGAATACATTTGGTATTTGAAATATCCTTTCTTTGATTTTCTTTACGAATTCTTATATTATTATATTTTTCCCAATCATTTTTACCATTTTTTTTTTATACCATATATAGTTTTTTCGTTTTTTAGAATCTGCTTAAATTCTAAATTAATTACGGAGTTTTCCTTTTTTACCGGTCTTAAAATTATGTTTTCATAGGTTTCCTTTTTTGTTAAGGGAATCTTAACCAAATAGAATATTTTTTTATTAGTACTGTATAACACAGATACTTTGGCTAATTGGAGTGCCTCTTCGGGACTCACGAACACAATATTTTCTTTTCTAATTTTACTTGTGGCAATTTCAATTTCTTTTTTATCTAATATTAATGGGTTAACAATTCCGAGTTTTGCCCATTCAATTCCATTTTGAATATTTATTAACTCTTCCTTAACTAGTCTTACTCTATTTTGTAAGTTTATAACTATTTCATTTTTTAATAATACATCTTTTCTTATTTCATTTGAAATTTTATTTACTATATCTGTTAGATTTTTTAATCTATTATTAAAAGCTTCGTTTACGTAATCTTGTTTATTATTATTTTTATTTAGATCATTTATATTACTAGCTATTATTTCTTGATCTGGGGATCCAGCGACATACTTCCAAATAGTACCTATGGCATTTATTGCTCTTTTATTTTTTATAGTGGGTGTTATATTTTCTAGAATATTTTCGGTAAGGCTTAGTTCGTGGATAAGGACGGGATACAGGTTATGGTGATTTGGGATATTTTGTTGGATAAATGTATGGGTGTTTGATATGGATATTGCGTACTGTGCCAGATCTATTGGATGTAAAATAGTAAAAGTTCCTTGCTGAATTTTTGCTGTACCTCTATTAATTGTCACAACATACGAGGAAGTGTAATCCAACATTTCGACTTCAGTTTTTACAAAGGTTAAATAAAATCTGTAAATGTAATTTATTTTCTTTTAATATACTTTTATAAACAATTCTGCCTGTCATTGTTAAAACAGTGGAGTTTCTGTCTTCTTTGACTATTTCCTTCTTATACCTTGGAGTTAGTTTTGAACCTAGTCTTTTGTTAACTCTGACAAAAATTTCTTCTCCTTGTAAATAAGTTTTTATTTTGTTCCTATTTTGATTATGGTAGTTTAAGTCCTGTTTCTGTTTTTCTGTTAAACGATTGATGATTTCTTGTTTGTCCAAAATTGGTTTTCCTGGATCATAACTTTAATTTCGGTTAAAAAATATCTCTATCGGTTTTCTTCCTGTGGTGGAATGGATTGACCTGCTATACTCGTGTATCGCTCTGGTAAGTAAATCATGAAAAGTAGTATGAAGTTTGTCTGGTTTTAGGCATCTCATAATCTCTGAAAGAGTAGAGTGAAACCTTTCTAGTTGGCCATTAACAGAACTAGAGTAGGGTGGTGTAGTGTAGGTTTCAATGCCAAATTGATCTTTGAGGAGAAAATTTATTTATACGAAATTTAAGGATTTTTTGTTGTCTATGACTATGGACTTAGGGATACCAAAAGCTAAAACTATCTCCTTTAATGGTTCTTTAATGTCTTCTTTTGCCCTAGATTTTAAAATGTTGCCTAAAGCATATTTAGAGAATTTGTCTATTGCTGTTAGTACGAGATTCCCTTCGGTGGAGTAAATGTCAATATGACGATTTCTCCAGGATTTTGTGGGATTGGTGTAGGTTCGTCTCTGCAAACTTGACAATTTTTAACAATTCTGTTGGGTTTTTCTGTCATTTTTGGGATATAAAATTTTTTTTTATCTGCTCTCTACTTTCTTTAGCGTTTCTGTGGGCTCTCCTGTGTTCTTCTATTAAGACTTCTTCTTGTTCTACATCGTTAGTTATTTCTTTGACCTTTGACTGTGTGAATCTTATTTTATAATTTAAGAAATATTCGGAATAAAATTCTTGAATTATTCCCATAATTGGTTCAGTAGTAAATAAAATAATCCATTAACTACGCTAGGGTTAAGGTGTTTTTTTAGAATCGAAATTAATATATCTCTGGTATAGTGCGGTTTTTTTATTATGTGCCTGTGATAAGTTGGAAAGGGAATTTCAAATTTGTAGTTACCATGGTTGCCTATTAAAATATGAATTTGGTTTTTGAAGACGTTTATAGGGCATTCCACTGCTGGTATTTTATTGTCTGATGAACTGTCATCGCTATGTTGGGTTGATGTCATTGAATTTATCTGTGGTGGTCTAGATAGTGCATCTGCTACACGTTTGTTTTACCGGGTTGATATCTGAGTTCATAATGATATTCTTCTAAGATGGCTTTCCATCTCTTCATTTTGCTGTTAGTATTTTTACTACTAAGAGCATATGTCAAGGGTTGGTGGTCTGTGAATATGATTACTCTTCGGCATCCATACAGATAATTCCTTAGTGAATTTAACGACCAAATTATAGCCAAAATTTCTTTCTCATTTGTGGCATAATTTTCTTCGGTTTTACTTAGTGTGCGGGAAAGAAATGTTATAGCCTTTTTGTTTTGCGATAAGACTGCACCGATTGCGTAGTCGGAAGCGTCTGTCGTTAACTCGAAACATTTTTCAAAGTCAGGATGCGAGAGAACTATGTATATCATTGGAAACTAACGAGTTTTTTAATTTTTGAAATGCATCCAGAGCATTTTGATCTAAGGATATTTTTGTATTTTTGGAAGCATTTTTTGAAATGTGTCCTTCCTCCCCTCTTAAAAGGGATGTCAGGGGCTTAGCAAGTTTCGCGTAATCTTGGATGAAGCGCCTATAATAACCTGATATGCCTAGAAAACTTCTTAGATCTTTTAGAGTTTTTGGGGGTTGTAGTAGCTATTGCTTCTACTTTTTGTTTGTTAGTTTTTATTCCCTCGGTACCTACGATGAATCCTAAAAATTCAATTTGCTGATTCTAATGTTTCAAATATTTTGTATAGATTTTCAAAGTGTTCTTTTTCAGTTTTGGAAAATATAACTATGTCATCTATGTAGACATAGCATATTTTACCTATGTGGTCTCTTAGAACATCATCTAAGGTTCGCTGGAAAATTGATGGCAAGTTTTTTAATCCGAGTGGAAGTCGGACGAATTCAAATTTTCCGTTATTGACCGAAAATGCGGTTTTTTCTATATCGCATTCCTTTAAAGGAATTTGGTGAAAACCACTTTTAAGGTCTACCACTGAAAAGTACTTATTTTTTCCTAAGTTTGCAAGAACTTCGTTTATTTCAGGGATAGGGTATATATCGGCTACAGTGATCGCGTTCAGCTTCCTGTAATCGATAACTATTCTGAACTTTTTTTCGCCGGATACGTCCATTTTTTTCGGGACAATCCAGACGGGTGCATTGTAAGGCGATCTAGAAGGCCTGATTATACCATCGTTTAAAAGTTCATTTATTTGTTTTTCGACCTCGTTTTTGAGTGCCATGGGATAAGGATATGATTTGCAATATACCGGTGAATTAGATGTGGTTGGAATCTCTCCTTTGATTCGAGAAGTAAATGTAAGTTTTTTATTAGGGGCTTTGAATCAATTGGGATGTTAATTTATAATTTCTTCTAATTGAGATTTTTGAATCTCGTCCATATGGCTAGTTCTAAATTCCATTTTGTTTACGGATTGGGAAATTTGTTGGTGAATTTTAATTTTAATTTTGTGATTTATTAACATGTATTTTTCCTTAATATGAATTATTGCATTTAATTCCTGTAAGCTGTCATGGCCTAAAATACCATGAAATGATTTTAGCGAGGGTAATTTAATAGCATGATCGGGTAAATTAAACAGATTCACGAATGTATGATGTGTGATTTTAATGTCGCCAGAAACTGAGTTAGCAAAAAAAGATTTTTCATTTTGTTTTGGATGTCGAGAAATGACTGAATGTAATTTTTATTAGAACCTGTATCTATTAGAATTTTTAAAATTTGACCATTCTTCGCCCTGCATTCGAAGTAAGGGAGCGAAGAATACGTTAACCTAAAAAATGAATGTCAGTTAGATCTTGTGTAGGAATTTCATATTGTTGATCCTGTTGATTTAAGGATTCAACGTATTTTTCAATATTTTCATTTTGTAGTTGCTGGTAGTAATTGTTTTCGTAATTTTCAGGTTGAAATTCTTCAGATTCTATTATATTGTCAAAATTTTGCTGTTCAGTTTGTATGTGAAAATTTCGTTGTTGTTTAAATGGTGGTGAAATGTGCTTCATTGATGCGGGTCTTTTGCCTTGAAATTGCATTGTTTGACGGGGTCTATTTTGGTAGATAATATTTCTTGTCTGTACCGACTGATCAATTTCCATCGGTTCAGGTCGTTAGGGTTTTGGTTCTGTCGGTCTTGGCGGTTGGAATTGGAATTGTTGTCGCATTTGGTGATGCGGTTGAAACATTGGTTGGCGGTTATGTAAAGGGAAGGGTTTACTGTTCATAGGGGTATTATATTGTTGAAATGTTAATTCTGGGTAAAATGGTCTATTAGAATTTTGTGTGTTTAAATTACGTATTGGAGGAAGTGGTGGTTGCTGACGATGTTTATGATTTTAGTGTTTATTTGCGTATTCTGATCTATAATGTTGGTTTTCCAGTTTCAAGCAAATATGTAGTGCTTGTGGAAGATCTGAAGGTTCACGAATGCCTAGGAGTCTTGGTAGATCTCCGTTTAAGCCTCTTATAAAAGTATCGAGAGCTTTGTCTCGATATGTCTGAGTTAAAAGTCGCAAAGGTTCTTGTCCCATTTCCATGCATCCAATTTTGTTCAATATCAGGGATAAGTGTGAATAGACTTGTTGATAAAAAATTTGGATAGTTTTTCTTCCTTGGATAAGTGAAGTCATTTGGTACTCTAGTGTACCTAAGTCACGTTTATCAGCGTAATGTAGGGTCAAACATCTTACTATACTATTCCAATCTAGTGGCGTGTTATATGACTCTAATGGAATGTCTGCATTCCCTATTATCTTATTCCTAATTACACTTAGAATTCCATAGTATTTTGGAGTTCCTCTCATTGAGTTGTAGATTTGTAGTACCCTATCGACACTTTTTTTCCAGGAGTTAAACTCTGAAGGGTTCCCAGAAAATTCCCTCAAACTTCTTACTGGTATCTTGTCTAATTCGTTTAAGTTTTCCCTGTATCTTTCCTCTATGGCTTGGTCATTTCCGTAATTTATATCCGCGTTGGGGTTTATTATAGACTGTACGATACTCCTACATTGTTGTGCAGAAATGGAAGCTATGCTATTCTCTAATTCGGCATTTATTTGAAAATTTTGTGGCTGTACTGGTGGTTCTGGGTTTGGGTTGTTAAAGACAGGAGGTTTTATTAGGTTGTTGGGATTGGCCATAATGGTATTTAGGATTGGTTTTAATTATAAAATAAGTTTTGTGTTTTTTTCCTTTTCTTGTTAAAAAATGTTCTTTCTTCTTTTTATTTTTACGTTCTTAGTTTTTACTAAAGTAATAGTATTTTTGCTTACAATATTTCTTGAAACTCAAATATAAAGTAATAGTATTTTTGCTTAGAATATTTCTTGAAACTCAAATATAAATTAACATAATTCTAACTTACAAAATGATTAGAACTGCCTTCATGTTTTCGCTGTTGCTTTACTGATGAAATTATTACTGTTGTGTTGGTGTTGATTTAAGTAAAGATGATTTTCAACGGATTAGAGCTGATTAATCTTCTAATGGATGTCGGACTTCTATGTTGAGTTTTTTGTATTGATGTTGATTTTTATATTGTTGTAGTTCAATTTGTTTTCAATACGTAGCTTTTCTATTTTTTTTAATGTTTGTAAAGTTTTTTATAACTTGTTAAATCGTTTAGTTATGTAAGTTTTTATTGATTTTAATTTTTTCTTAATTTTTCACTGTGGTAGTTCTTTTTAGTAATACTTATTATCAGTTTCCTTTAACTTAACTAAATCACTTAATTAGAACCGTTCCGATTGCACGAATTTTCTCCGTTTTACTTTTCGTTACTCAGGATTCAATACAATTCTATAAACGAACGGGTGCCTGCGGACGGACGCGTACGAGCTCAGGTTCCGTGGTATATATTTTTTTATACCAGGCACGTTGGGCGCCAATTAATAAAATACTAGTTAATTTTTGTTTTTTTTTTTAAAAAAAGAGAAGACTATGTCTTCTTAGTCTTTTATTTAACTAACTTGTTTCTATATTTTACAATAATATATTTATAAGCCGTGAGACTGTGTCTTACTTATCGGCGTGTTGATTATTGATTATTAATTTCTTATTAACTACATAATTTTATATTTAGCGAACACCAATCATCAGAGCGGATGACAGAGATAGACCATCCTCCAACTTTCAAATGTTTCTGGATAGTTGAAATTACTTCTGTATTTTTAATCTGTAATTCATTAAGGGCTTCAAGTGATAGGAAATTAATATGGTCACTTTCAAAAGGAGCGGGCTGCATTAATGCGGGCATGATTTGTAAAGGTGAGGCTTCTATATTACTAAAAGTCCTATTGTTAATTTTAATAGTGCTATTATGAAATTTAATAAGAAACGTTCCAGATATATTTTTCCGTATTTCATCATATACTACTTATAAGACTAGGAATACATTTGGTATTTGAAATATCCTTTCTTTGATTTTCTTTACGAATTCTTATATTATTATATTTTTCCCAATCATTTTTACCATTTTTTTTTTATACCATATATAGTTTTTTCGTTTTTTAGAATCTGCTTAAATTCTAAATTAATTACGGAGTTTTCCTTTTTTACCGGTCTTAAAATTATGTTTTCATAGGTTTCCTTTTTTGTTAAGGGAATCTTAACCAAATAGAATATCTTTTTATTAGTACTGTATAAGACAGATACTTTGGCTAATTGGAGTGCCTCTTCGGGACTCACGAACACAATATTTTCTTTTCTAATTTTACTTGTGGCAATTTCAATTTCTTTTTTATCTAATATTAATGGGTTAACAATTCCGAGTTTTGCCCATTCAATTCCATTTTGAATATTTATTAACTCTTCCTTAACTAGTCTTACTCTATTTTGTAAGTTTATAACTATTTCATTTTTTTAATAATACATCTTTTCTTATTTCATTTGAAATTTTATTTACTATATCTGTTAGATTTTTTAATCTATTATTAAAAGCTTCGTTTACGTAATCTTGTTTATTATTATTTTTATTTAGATCATTTATATTACTAGCTATTATTTCGTGATCTGGGGATCCAGCGACATACTTCCAAATAGTACCTATGGCATTTATTGCTCTTTTATTTTTTATAGTGGGTGTTATATTTTCTAGAATATTTTCGGTAAGGCTTAATTCGTGGATAAGGACGGGATACAGGTTATGGTGATTTGGGATATTTTGTTAGATAAATGTATGGGTGTTGGATATGGATATTGCGTACTGTGCCAGATCTATTGGATGTAAAATAGTAAAAATTGCTTGCTGAATTTTTGCTGTACCTCTATTAATTGTCACAACATACGAGGAAGTGTAATCCAAAATTTGGACTTCAGTTTTTACAAAGGTTAAATAAAATCTGTAAATGTAATTTATTTTCTTTTAATATTACTTTTATAAACAATTCTGCCTGTCATTGTTAAAACAGTGGAGTTTCTGTCTTCTTTGACTATTTCCTTCTTATACCTTGGAGTTAGTTTTGAACCTAGTCTTTTGTTAACTCTGACAAAAATTTCTTCTCCTTGTAAATAAGTTTTTATTTTGTTCCTATTTTGATTATGGTAGTTTAAGTCCTGTTTCTGTTCTTCTGTTAAACGATTGATGATTTCTTGTTTGTCCAAAATTGCTTTTCCTGGATCATAACTTGAATTTCGGTTAAAAAATATCTCTATCGGTTTTCTGCCTGTGGTGGAATAGATTGACCTGCTATACTCGTGTATCGCTCTGGTAAGTAAATCATGAAAAGTAGTATGAAGTTTGTCTGGTTTTAGGCATCTCATAATCTCTGAAAGAGTAGAGTGAAACCTTTCTAGTTGGCCATTAACAGAACTAGAGTAGGGTGGTGTAGTGTAGGTTTCAATGCCAAATTGATCTTTGAGGAGAAAATTTATTGATACGGAATTTAAGGATTTTTCGTTGTCTATGACTATGGACTTAGGGATACCAAAAGCTAAAACTATCTCCTTTAATGGTTCTTTAATGTCTTCTATTGCCCTAGATTTTAAAATGTTGCCTAAAGCATATTTAGAGAATTTGTCTATTGCTGTTAGTACGAGATTCCCTTCGGTGGAGTAAATGTCAATATGACGATTTCTCCAGGATTTTGTGGGATTGGTGTAGGTTGGAATTGTGGTTTATTAGGACGACGATCGTATTTTTGTTTTCTGCAAACTTGACAATTTTTAACAATTCTGTTGGATTTTCCTGTCATTTTTGGGATATAAATTTTTTTTTTTATCTGCTCTCTACTTTCTTTAGCGTTTCTGTGGGCTCTCCTGTGTTCTTCTATTAAGACTTCTTCTTGTTCTACATCGTTAGTTATTTCTTTGACCTGTGACTGTGTGAATCTTATTTTATAATTTAAGAAATATTCGGAATAAAATTCTTGAATTATTCCCATAATTGGTTCAGTAGTAAATAAAATAATCCATTAACTACGCTAGGGTTAAGGTGTTTTTTTAGAATCGAAATTAATATATCTCTGGTATAGTGCGGTTTTATTATTATGTGCCTGTGATAAGTTGGAAAGGGAATTTCAAATTTGTAGTTACCATGGTTGCCTATTAAAATATGAATTTGGTTTTTGAAGACGTTTATAGGGCATTCCACTGCTGGTATTTTATTGTCTGATGAACTGTCATCGCTATGTTGGGTTGATGTCATTGAATTTATCTGTGGTGGTCTAGATAGTGCATCTGCTACACGTTTGTTTTACCGGGTTGATATCTGAGTTCATAATGATATTCTTCTAAGATGGCTTTCCATCTCTTCATTTTGCTGTTAGTATTTTTACTACTAAGAGCATATGTCAAGGGTTGGTGGTCTGTGAATATGATTACTCTTCGGCATCCATACAGATAATTCCTTAGTGAATTTAACGACCAAATTATAGCCAAAATTTCTTTCTCATTTGTGGCATAATTTTCTTCGGTTTTACTTAGTGTGCGGGAAAGAAATGTTATAGCCTTTTTGTTTTGCGATAAGACTGCACCGATTGCGTAGTTGGAAGCGTCTGTCGTTAACTCGAAACATTTTTCAAAGTCAGGATGCGAGAGAACTATGTATATCATTGGAAACTAACGAGTTTTTTAATTTTTGAAATGCATCCAGAGCATTTTGATCTAAGGATATTTTTGTATTTTTGGAAGCATTTTTTGAAATGTGTCCTTCCTCCCCTCTTAAAAGGGATGTCAGGGGCTTAGCAAGTTTCGCGTAATCTTGGATGAAGCGCCTATAATAACCTGATATGCCTAGAAAACTTCTTAGATCTTTTAGAGTTTTTGGGGGTTGTAGTAGCTATTGCTTCTACTTTTTGTTTGTTAGTTTTTATTCCCTCGGTACCTACGATGAATCCTAAAAATTCAATTTGCTGATTCTAATGTTTCAAATATTTTGTATAGATTTTCAAAGTGTTCTTTTTCAGTTTTGGAAAATATAACTATGTCATCTATGTAGACATAGCATATTTTACCTATGTGGTCTCTTAGAACATCATCTAAGGTTCGCTGGAAAATTGATGGCAAGTTTTTTAATCCGAATGGAAGTCGGACGAATTCAAATTTTCCGTTATTGACCGAAAATGCGGTTTTTTCTATATCGCATTCCTTTAAAGGAATTTGGTGAAAACCACTTTTAAGGTCTACCACTGAAAAGTATTTTTTTTTTTCCTAAGTTTGCAAGAACTTCGTTTATTTCAGGGATAGGGTATATATCGGCTACAGTGATCGCGTTCAGCTTCCTGTAATCGATAACTATTCTGAACTTTTTTTCGCCGGATACGTCCATTTTTTTCGGGACAATCCAGACGGGTGCATTGTAAGGCGATCTAGAAGGCCTGATTATACCATCGTTTAAAAGTTCATTTATTTGTTTTTCGACCTCGTTTTTGAGTGCCATGGGATAAGGATATGATTTGCAATATACCGGTGAATCAGATGTGGTTGGAATCTCTCCTTTGATTCGAGAAGTAAATGTAAGTTTTTTATTAGGGGCTTTGAATCAATTGGGATGTTAATTTATAATTTCTTCTAATTGAGATTTTTGAATCTCGTCCATATTGCTAGTTCTAAATTCCATTTTGTTTACGGATTGGGAAATTTGTTGGTGAATTTTAATTTTAATTTTGTGATTTATTAACATGTATTTTTCCTTAATATGAATTATTGCATTTAATTCCTGTAAGCTGTCATGGCCTAAAATACCATGAAATGATTTTAGCGAGGGTAATTTAATAGCATGATCGGGTAAATTAAACAGATTCACGAATGTATGATGTGTGATTTTAATGTCGCCAGAAACTGAGTTAGCAAAAAAAGATTTTTCATTTTGTTTTGGATGTCGAGAAATGACTGAATGTAATTTTTATTAGAACCTGTATCTATTAGAATTTTTAAAATTTGACCATTCTTCGCCCTGCATTCGAAGTAAGGGAGCGAAGAATACGTTAACCTAAAAAATGATTGTCAGTTAGATCTTGTGTAGGAATTTCATATTGTTGATCCTGTTGATTTAAGGATTCAACGTATTTTTCAATATTTTCATTTTGTAGTTGCTGGTAGTAATTGTTTTCGTAATTTTCAGGTTGAAATTCTTCAGATTCTATTATATTGTCAAAATTTTGCTGTTCAGTTTGTATGTGAAAATTTCGTTGTTGTTTAAATGGTGGTGAAATGTGCTTCATTGATGCGGGTCTTTTGCCTTGAAATTGCATTGTTTGACGGGGTCTATTTTGGTAGATAATATTTCTTGTCTGTACCGACTGATCAATTTCCATCGGTTCAGGTCGTTAGGGTTTTGGTTCTGTCGGTCTTGGCGGTTGGAAATGGAATTGTTGTCGCATTTGGTGATGCGGTTGAAACATTGGTTGGCGGTTATGTAAAGGGAAGGGTTTACTGTTCATAGGGGTATTATATTGTTGAAATGTTAATTCTGGGTAAAATTGTCTATTAGAATTTTGTGTGTTTAAATTACGTATTGGAGGAAGTGGTGGTTGCTGACGATGTTTATGATTTTAGTGTTTATTTGCGTATTCTGATCTATAATGTTGGTTTTCCAGTTTCAAGCAAATATGTAGTGCTTGTGGAAGATCTGAAGGTTCACGAATGCCTAGGAGTCTTGGTAGATCTCCGTTTAAGCCTCTTATAAAAGTATCGAGAGCTTTGTCTCGATATGTCTGAGTTAAAAGTCGCAAAGATTCTTGTCCCATTTCCATGCATCCAATTTTGTTCAATATCAGGGATAAGTGTGAATAGACTTGTTGATAAAAAATTTGGATAGTTTTTCTTCCTTGGATAAGTGAAGTCATTTGGTACTCTAGTGTACCTAAGTCACGTTTATCAGCGTAATGTAGGGTCAAACATCTTACTATACTATTCCAATCTAGTGGCGTGTTATATGACTCTAATGGAATGTCTGCATTCCCTATTATCTTATTCCTAATTACACTTAGAATTCCATAGTATTTTGGAGTTCCTCTCATTGAGTTGTAGATTTGTAGTACCCTATCGACACTTTTTTTCCAGGAGTTAAACTCTGAAGGGTTCCCAGAAAATTCCCTCAAACTTCTTACTGGTATCTTGTCTAATTCGTTTAAGTTTTCCCTGTATCTTTCCTCTATGGCTTGGTCATTTCCGTAATTTATATCCGCGTTGGGGTTTATTATAGACTGTACGATACTCCTACATTGTTGTGCAGAAATGGAAGCTATGCTATTCTCTAATTCGGCATTTATTTGAAAATTTTGTGGCTGTACTGGTGGTTCTGGGTTTGGGTTGTTAAAGACAGGAGGTTTTATTAGGTTGTTGGGATTGGCCATAATGGTATTTAGGATTGGTTTTAATTATAAAATAAGTTTTGTGTTTTTTTCCTTTTCTTGTTAAAAAATGTTCTTTCTTCTTTTTATTTTTACGTTCTTAGTTTTTACTAAAGTAATAGTATTTTTGCTTACAATATTTCTTGAAACTCAAATATAAAGTAATAGTATTTTTGCTTAGAATATTTCTTGAAACTCAAATATAAATTAACATAATTCTAACTTACAAAATGATTAGAACGCCTTCATGTTTTCGCTGTTGCTTTACTGATGAAATTATTACTGTTGTGTTGGTGTTGATTTAAGTAAAGATGATTTTCAACGGATTAGAGCTGATTAATCTTCTAATGGATGTCGGACTTCTATGTTGAGTTTTTTGTATTGATGTTGATTTTTATATTGTTGTAGTTCAATTTGTTTTCAATACGTAGCTTTTCTATTTTTTTTAATGTTTGTAAAGTTTTTTATAACTTGTTAAATCGTTTAGTTATGTAAGTTTTTATTGATTTTAATTTTTTCTTAATTTTTCACTGTGGTAGTTCTTTTTAGTAACACTTATTATCAGTTTCCTTTAACTTAACTAAATCACTTAATTAGAACCGTTCCGATTGCACGAATTTTCTCCGTTTTACTTTTCGTTACTCAGGATTCAATACAATTCTATAAACGAACGGGTGCCTGCGGACGGACGCGTACGAGCTCAGGTTCCGTGGTATATATTTTTTTTATACCAGGCACGTTGGGCGCCAATTAATAAAATACTAGTTAATTTTTGTTTTTTTTTTTTTAAAGAGAAGACTATGTCTTCTTAGTCTTTTATTTAACTAACTTGTTTCTATATTTTACAATAATATATTTATAAGCCGTGAGACTGTGTCTTACTTATCGGCGTGTTGATTATTGATTATTAATTTCTTATTAACTACATAATTTTATATCTAGCGAACACCAATCATCAGAGCGGATGACAGAGATAGACCATCCTCCAACTTTCAAATGTTTCTGGATAGTTGAAATTACTTCTGTATTTTTAATCTGTAATTCATTAAGGGCTTCAAGTGATAGGAAATTAATATGGTCACTTTCAAAAGGAGCGGGCTGCATTAATGCGGGCATGATTTGTAAAGGTGAGGCTTCTATATTACTAAAAGTCCTATTGTTAATTTTAATAGTGCTATTATGAAATTTAATAAGAAACGTTCCAGATATATTTTTCCGTATTTCATCATATACTACTTGTGGCAACCCACCCAAGGTGACAGCCCACGATAATAATCAGTTGATCTGGCAACGCATATATGAATTATTATATTTTAGTTTTCTGATGCAATAAGTTATGTTGTGTTACGTTTTGGATAATAGATAAATAATTCGAGAATATAAATAGTTCATTTGAATATATCTTCTTAATCTGGTAGAATCCTGGGCTGTTACATTGGCGACGAGGTAAATATGGGGGGAAATAAAAGCGAGTGTGGAAAAAATTTTTTTTTGAAAGGGAAAGTCTGCAAAGAGGATAGAATTAATGAATTAATACACACAAATGATTTCATTATTGATTTCAGATTGCCAGTTAGGCAAATAAATTCTGTGTTCTAGTTCAAGGAACTAGAATAAGAACAAGCACGAGCGAGGTGTACAAAATCTGTGTTC
This sequence comes from Epicampocera succincta, assembly GCA_932526305.1. Classification (NCBI taxonomy): domain Eukaryota; kingdom Metazoa; phylum Arthropoda; class Insecta; order Diptera; family Tachinidae; genus Epicampocera; species Epicampocera succincta. The sequence continues at coordinate 9,415,119 of OW052039.1, read as the reverse complement.
CAATTTGGAAAATCCATTTGGAATAAGATCTGGGCCAGTTGGGCAAATGAAGTACAAATAAAAGTACAAGACGATCAGTCGTAAGTTGAAATATTATGTCGACCTGACAGTGATTGTATTTAAACATGTTGTTTGTTTAGGAAACAATAACATTGATTCCGAACATGAATGAAACAAATGGAATTAGGCCATTTCTTTGTGAAGCGATTGACAAGTCGCTTATTCGTACTGAATGGGAAAGGTGGCTAAGGGCATTCACTTTCTACATTCAGGCGGAAGAAATATCAGATGCGGTCAAGAAAAAAAATAAACTTTTACATTATGGTGGAACTCAACTGCAGGAAGTTGCACATAACATTCCAGGTGCACTTACTTGTGGGGAAAAAGACGATGCCTATAAAATGTTAGTTGACAAATTGACTGACTATTTTTCCCCAGAAAGAAATTCAACATTTGAGAGGCATTTGTTTCGATCACTTAAGACAGAGTCGGGTGAAACCTTTAATAAATTCTTATTGAGGACGAGGCAACAGGCTTCAAGGTGTGTGTTTGGTGAAACAAAGACTGATATTCTGGAAATCAGCATCAAAGATAAATTGATTGACTCATGGGCATCTGCGGATTTGAAAAAGAGGTTATTGGAAAAGGAGCACTCCTTAAAGGAAATTATTGAAATTTGCCAAGTCCATGAGCAAATTAATGCTCAGTCAAAATCAATGGAGGCTCCAAGTACAACTGTTGAAATCAATAAAATTGCAAATAACTGCGAATGTTTTAGATGTGGACAAAACAGTCATGACGGAAACAGTGTAGATTGTCCAGCCAGGAAAATGAAATGCAACAAATGTGGCCTGGTGGGACATTACGCCCGTAAATGCCGTACTGTTTCAAACAAACGGAAATTTTCTTCATTTGATAACAGAAATCCAAAGCGCCGAGATTTTGGTTATTCCAAGATAAGATATATTGATGGCCAATCCAAATCAAATGATGACTGCTGTTTTAAAATATTTGATAAAGGAGAATCCGCGATTGAGGTAATACCGTGTTTTGTAGGTGGTAAGAAGATAAGTATGTTGATAGATTCCGGATCAAAATACAACCTCTTGTGTGAAGATGATTGGTATTTGTTGAAGACCAAAAAAGCAGTCATGTGGAATACTCGATTTAAATCAGAGCACCAATTCAGGGCATACGCTGGAAACGTGCCACTTACGATAAAAGCAGTTTTTGAAGCTGTTATTGGGCTTGAGGAAAGTTCTAATTTGATTTCAACATTTTACGTTATTGATCGAGGCGAGCAATCATTGCTGGGTAAAGATACTGCCATCAAATTGGGTGTATTGAAGTTGGGTATAGGCATCAATCATGTGGAAAGATTGAAACCTTTCAATAAAATTGCTGGGATTAAAGTAAGCTTATCCGTCGACACCTCCATAAAACCGATTCAACAACCTTTGCGTAGGGTGCCAGCTGCTATTGAGGATAAGGTTGAAGCGAAACTAAATGAGGCATTAGCTTTGGATGTAATTGAACCGGTTGTTGGGCCGAGCGCGTGGATATCTCCAGTGGTCGTTGTCTTCAAAGAAAATGGAGACATTCGGCTATGTATTGATATGAGACGTGCAAATGCGGCAATTTTAAGGGAAAAATATCCCCTGCCAACTTTCGACAGTTTTATGACGAGATTGCAGGGAGCAATATTCTTTTCAAGGCTTGATTTAAAAAATGCCTATCATCAATTGGAGCTTGAAGAGGAAAGTCGATATATAACAACATTTATAACTTCAAAAGGCTTATTTAGATATAAAAGGCTGTTATTTGGGGTGAATTCAGCTCCGGAAATATTCCAAAAGACTATGGAAAATATTTTGGCTCCATGTAAAAATGCATTAAACTATTTGGATGACATAATAGTCTTCGGCGCAACTGAAAAGGAACATGATAAACACTTGGAAGATGTTCTTACCGTATTTAAGAGCTTTAATGTAGCCATAAATAAAGACAAATGCTTATGGAAGGTACATAGGCTAAAATTTTTAGGCCATATTCTATCGTCAGATGGCATAAGCGCTGATCCGAACAAAATCGATAGTGTTTTGAATTTTCGAGCCCCAAACACCCGTGAGGAAACTCGGAGTTTTCTGGGTCTAGTAACCTATTTGGGAAAATTTATACCAGATTTGAGTGATCTAGTTGAACCTTTAAGAGCGACCATAAAAGCCAATGAAAAATTTATATGGTCCACTAGACAGAATGATGCATTTACAAAACTCAAGGAAAAGTTGGCGGAGCTTCCAACACTAACTTATTTTTCACCAAAACGACGAACAAGATTGATTGCTGACGCAAGTCCTGTAGCTTTGGGAGCGGTCCTCATTCAATTCACTGACGATACTCCGTTTGTTGTGTCTTTTGCCAGTAAAGCGCTTTCCGAAGTTGAGCGTCGCTACTCACAAACGGAAAAAGAAAGTCTCGCTCTGGTGTGGGCTGTAGAGAGGTTTTACTACTACTTAGCAGGAATCCAATTTGAGCTAGAAACAGATCACAAGCCCCTTGAAGCTATTTTTAAACCGACATCTAAGCCGCCGGCTCGTATCGAACGTTGGGTGTTACGACTGCAGTCGTTTAACTACAAAATTATTTACAAAGCAGGAAAGCATAATATTGCAGACTCGCTATCCAGACTCTGCAATGTGAATACAGCTGTTACTTTTGACAAGCCATGCGAATTCAGCATTTGTTCTATCATAGGAAATTCAGTTCCGCGAGCGTTAACAGTTTTGGAAATTGTACACCATAATAGCAAAGATGACGAACTGATGATGGCAGTAGAATGTATAAATACCGACAACTGGGGCACAGCAACTAAGAACAGGTATTATTCATTTCGATTTGAGCTCAGTATTTTGGGGAATTTGTTGCTAAGAGGAACAAGACTCGTGATTCCAGGAAGCCTGAGACAACAAGTGCTAGATCTGGCGCACGAAGGCCATCCAGGTGAAACCGTAATGAAGCGCAGAATTCGAGCAAAGATTTGGTGGCCGTTGGTCGATCGAGATGTAGAGAAATACGTTAAGAGCTGTCGTGAATGTATGTTGGTATCTCGACCGATACCACCTGCGCCTATGAATAGACGGACCATGCCGGATAGTCCCTGGGCTTGTGTAGCAATGGACTTATTGGGTCCGTTGCCAAATCACGATTTTGTATTTGTAATAATTGATTACTATTCGCGATACCATGAACTTAAATTTATAAGGAAGATAACATCAACAGGAATTATTGACTTTCTCGAGGAAATATTTGCCCGACATGGATATCCGAGATCAATAACAGCTGATAATGGTCGCCAATTCATAAGCGAGGAATTCAAGGCATTTTGCAACACCAATAATATTGAATTGATGACATCACCGCCTTATTGGCCCCAAGCCAATGGAGAGGTCGAAAACTTGAACCGCTCTCTGGTAAAACGTCTTCAAATTGCTCACTCGCAGGGTTTGGACTATAAAAGAGAGATTCGTAGGTTTACACTCATGTACAACGTCACCCCGCATGGTACAACTGGGAAAGCTCCATCGGAACTTATTTTTAATCGGGTTATTAGAGATAAGATTCCATCGCTGAATGACGTTGAAGAGCATGTTATCGACTCTGAAGCCAGAGACAATGACATTGCTAATAAAGAAAAAGGGAAACAAAGAGCCGATTCTGACAGAAACGCCATCGATTGTGACATCAAAGTTGGGGATAAGGTACTACTCAGAAATACTCTTCACAGTAATAAATTATCTACAACATTTGGAAAAACTGAATATGAAGTAACTGATAGGAAGGGAAATGATGTCGTAATATCAGGAGAAGGCAGTGTGTATCGTAGAAACATTACTCATGTTAAGAAAGTTCCAGCTGATTCACCGCTGCCATCTTTAGCCAAACCTAATAGGACTTCGGTTGAAAATTCAGAACATCTCGAACATCAACAAGACATGGATTCCGCCAATAGTCGTCGTGCCGGTAATGAGCTGTCACCGGAAGTACCATCAACATCACAGAATATCGATCCGGATGGACCCAGGCCTAAAGTGACGTTGAAGCTTAAAAATATAGGAGGGATGTGGCAACCCACCCAAGGTGACAGCCCACGATAATAATCAGTTGATCTGGCAACGCATATATGAATTATTATATTTTAGTTTTCTGATGCAATAAGTTATGTTGTGTTACGTTTTGGATAATAGATAAATAATTCGAGAATATAAATAGTTCATTTGAATATATCTTCTTAATCTGGTAGAATCCTGGGCTGTTACACTACTTATAAGACTAGGAATACATTTGGTATTTGAAATATCATTTCTTTGATTTTCTTTACGAATTCTTATATTATTATATTTTTCCCAATCATTTTTACCATTTTTTTTTTATACCATATATAGTTTTTTCGTTTTTTAGAATCTGCTTAAATTCTAAATTAATTACGGAGTTTTCCTTTTTTACCGGTCTTAAAATTATGTTTTCATAGGTTTCCTTTTTTGTTAAGGGAATCTTAACCAAATAGAATATCTTTTTATTAGTACTGTATAAGACAGATACTTTGGCTAATTGGAGTGCCTCTTCGGGACTCACGAACACAATATTTTCTTTTCTAATTTTACTTGTGGCAATTTCAATTTCTTTTTTATCTAATATTAATGGGTTAACAATTCCGAGTTTGGCCCATTCAATTCCATTTTGAATATTTATTAACTCTTCCTTAACTAGTCTTACTCTATTTTGTAAGTTTATAACTATTTCATTTTTTAATAATACATCTTTTCTTATTTCATTTGAAATTTTATTTACTATATCTGTTAGATTTTTTAATCTATTATTAAAAGCTTCGTTTACGTAATCTTGTTTATTATTATTTTTATTTAGATCATTTATATTACTAGCTATTATTTCGTGATCTGGGGATCCAGCGACATACTTCCAAATAGTACCTATGGCATTTATTGCTCTTTTATTTTTTATAGTGGGTGTTATATTTTCTAGAATATTTTCGGTAAGGCTTAATTCGTGGATAAGGACGGGATACAGGTTATGGTGATTTGGGATATTTTGTTGGATAAATGTATGGGTGTTTGATATGGATATTGCGTACTGTGCCAGATCTATTGGATGTAAAATAGTAAAAGTTCCTTGCTGAATTTTTGCTGTACCTCTATTAATTGTCACAACATACGAGGAAGTGTAATCCAACATTTCGACTTCAGTTTTTACAAAGGTTAAATAAAATCTGTAAATGTAATTTATTTTCTTTTAATATTACTTTTATAAACAATTCTGCCTGTCATTGTTAAAACAGTGGAGTTTCTGTCTTCTTTGACTATTTCCTTCTTATACCTTGGAGTTAGTTTTGAACCTAGTCTTTTGTTAACTCTGACAAAAATTTCTTCTCCGTGTAAATAAGTTTTTATTTTGTTCCTATTTTGATTATGTTAGTTTAAGTCCTGTTTCTGTTTTTCTGTTAAACGATTGATGATTTCTTGTTTGTCCAAAATTGCTTTTCCTGGATCATAACTTGAATTTCGGTTAAAAAATATCTCTATCGGTTTTCTGCCTGTGGTGGAATGGATTGACCTGCTATACTCGTGTATCGCTCTGGTAAGTAAATCATGAAAAGTAGTATGAAGTTTGTCTGGTTTTAGGCATCTCATAATCTCTGAAAGAGTAGAGTGAAACCTTTCTAGTTGGCCATTAACAGAACTAGAGTAGGGTGGTGTAGTGTAGGTTTCAATGCCAAATTGATCTTTGAGGAGAAAATTTATTGATACGGAATTTAAGGATTTTTCGTTGTCTATGACTATGGACTTAGGGATACCAAAAGCTAAAACTATCTCCTTTAATGGTTCTTTAATGTCTTCTATTGCCCTAGATTTTAAAATGTTGCCTAAAGCATATTTAGAGAATTTGTCTATTGCTGTTAGTACGAGATTCCCTTCGGTGGAGTAAATGTCAATATGACGATTTCTCCAGGATTTTGTGGGATTGGTGTAGGTTGGAATTGTGGTTTATTAGGACGACGATCGTATTTTTGTTTTCTGCAAACTTGACAATTTTTAACAATTCTGTTGGATTTTTCTGTCATTTTTGGGATATAAATTTTTTTTTTATCTGCTCTCTACTTTCTTTAGCGTTTCTGTGGGCTCTCCTGTGTTCTTCTATTAAGACTTCTTCTTGTTCTACATCGTTAGTTATTTCTTTGACCTGTGACTGTGTGAATCTTATTTTATAATTTAAGAAATATTCGGAATAAAATTCTTGAATTATTCCCATAATTGGTTCAGTAGTAAATAAAATAATCCATTAACTACGCTAGGGTTAAGGTGTTTTTTTAGAATCGAAATTAATATATCTCTGGTATAGTGCGGTTTTTTTATTATGTGCCTGTGATAAGTTGGAAAGGGAATTTCAAATTTGTAGTTACCATGGTTGCCTATTAAAATATGAATTTGGTTTTTGAAGACGTTTATAGGGCATTCCACTGCTGGTATTTTATTGTCTGATGAACTGTCATCGCTATGTTGGGTTGATGTCATTGAATTTATCTGTGGTGGTCTAGATAGTGCATCTGCTACCACGTTTGTTTTACCGGGTTGATATCTGAGTTCATAATGATATTCTTCTAAGATGGCTTTCCATCTCTTCATTTTGCTGTTAGTATTTTTACTACTAAGAGCATATGTCAAGGGTTGGTGGTCTGTGAATATGATTACTCTTCGGCATCCATACAGATAATTCCTTAGTGAATTTAACGACCAAATTATAGCCAAAATTTCTTTCTCATTTGTGGCATAATTTTCTTCGGTTTTACTTAGTGTGCGGGAAAGAAATGTTATAGCCTTTTTGTTTTCCGATAAGACTGCACCGATTGCGTAGTCGGAAGCGTCTGTCGTTAACTCGAAACATTTTTCAAAGTCAGGATGCGAGAGAACTATGTATATCATTGGAAACTAACGAGTTTTTTAATTTTTGAAATGCATCCAGATCATTTTGATCTAAGGATATTTTTGTATTTTTGGAAGCATTTTTTGAAATGTGTCCTTCCTCCCCTCTTAAAAGGGATGTCAGGGGCTTAGCAAGTTTCGCGTAATCTTGGATGAAGCGCCTATAATAACCTGATATGCCTAGAAAACTTCTTAGATCTTTTAGAGTTTTTGGGGGTTGTAGTAGCTATTGCTTCTACTTTTTGTTTGTTAGTTTTTATTCCCTCGGTACCTACGATGAATCCTAAAAATTCAATTTGCTGATTCTAATGTTTCAAATATTTTGTATAGATTTTCAAAGTGTTCTTTTTCAGTTTTGGAAAATATAACTATGTCATCTATGTAGACATAGCATATTTTACCTATGTGGTCTCTTAGAACATCATCTAAGGTTCGCTGGAAAATTGATGGCAAGTTTTTTAATCCGAGTGGAAGTCGGACGAATTCAAATTTTCCGTTATTGACCGAAAATGCGGTTTTTTCTATATCGCATTCCTTTAAAGGAATTTGGTGAAAACCACTTTTAAGGTCTACCACTGAAAAGTACTTATTTTTTCCTAAGTTTGCAAGAACTTCGTTTATTTCAGGGATAGGGTATATATCGGCTACAGTGATCGCGTTCAGCTTCCTGTAATCGATAACTATTCTGAACTTTTTTTCGCCGGATACGTCCATTTTTTTCGGGACAATCCAGACGGGTGCATTGTAAGGCGATCTAGAAGGCCTGATTATACCATCGTTTAAAAGTTCATTTATTTGTTTTTCGACCTCGTTTTTGAGTGCCATGGGATAAGGATATGATTTGCAATATACCGGTGAATCAAATGTGGTTGGAATCTCTCCTTTGATTCGAGAAGTAAATGTAAGTTTTTTATTAGGGGCTTTGAATCAATTGGGATGTTAATTTATAATTTCTTCTAATTGAGATTTTTGAATCTCGTCCATATTGCTAGTTCTAAATTCCATTTTGTTTACGGATTGGGAAATTTGTTGGTGAATTTTAATTTTAATTTTGTGATTTATTAACATGTATTTTTCCTTAATATGAATTATTGCATTTAATTCCTGTAAGCTGTCATGGCCTAAAATACCATGAAATGATTTTAGCGAGGGTAATTTAATAGCATGATCGGGTAAATTAAACAGATTCACGAATGTATGATGTGTGATTTTAATGTCGCCAGAAACTGAGTTAGCAAAAAAAGATTTTTCATTTTGTTTTGGATGTCGAGAAATGACTGAATGTAATTTTTATTAGAACCTGTATCTATTAGAATTTTTAAAATTTGACCATTCTTCGCCCTGCATTCGAAGTAAGGGAGCGAAGAATACGTTAACCTAAAAAATGAATGTCAGTTAGATCTTGTGTAGGAATTTCATATTGTTGATCATGTTGATTTAAGGATTCAACGTATTTTTCAATATTTTCATTTTGTAGTTGCTGGTAGTAATTGTTTTCGTAATTTTCAGGTTGAAATTCTTCAGATTCTATTATATTGTCAAAATTTTGCTGTTCAGTTTGTATGTGAAAATTTCGTTGTTGTTTAAATGGTGGTGAAATGTGCTTCATTGATGCGGGTCTTTTGCCTTGAAATTGCATTGTTTGACGGGGTCTATTTTGGTAGATAATATTTCTTGTCTGTACCGACTGATCAATTTCCATCGGTTCAGGTCGTTAGGGTTTTGGTTCTGTCGGTCTTGGCGGTTGGAATTGGAATTATTGTCGCATTTGGTGATGCGGTTGAAACATTGGTTGGCGGTTATGTAAAGGGAAGGGTTTACTGTTCATAGGGGTATTATATTGTTGAAATGTTAATTCTGGGTAAAATGGTCTATTAGAATTTTGTGTGTTTAAATTACGTATTGGAGGAAGGGGTGGTTGCTGACGATGTTTATGATTTTAGTGTTTATTTGCGTATTCTGATCTATAATGTTGGTTTTCCAGTTTCAAGCAAATATGTAGTGCTTGTGGAAGATCTGAAGGTTCACGAATGCCTAGGAGTCTTGGTAGATCTCCGTTTAAGCCTCTTATAAAAGTATCGAGAGCTTTGTCTCGATATGTCTGAGTTAAAAGTCGCAAAGATTCTTGTCCCATTTCCATGCATCCAATTTTGTTCGATATCAGGGATAAGTGTGAATAGACTTGTTGATAAAAAATTTGGATAGTTTTTCTTCCTTGGATAAGTGAAGTCATTTGGTACTCTAGTGTACCTAAGTCACGTTTATCAGCGTAATGTAGGGTCAAACATCTTACTATACTATTCCAATCTAGTGGCGTGTTATATGACTCTAATGGAATGTCTGCATTCCCTATTATCTTATTCCTAATTACACTTAGAATTCCATAGTATTTTGGAGTTCCTCTCATTGAGTTGTAGATTTGTAGTACCCTATCGACACTTTTTTCCAGGAGTTAAACTCTGAAGGGTTCCCAGAAAATTCCCTCAAACTTCTTACTGGTATCTTGTCTAATTCGTTTAAGTTTTCCCTGTATCTTTCCTCTATGGCTTGGTCATTTCCGTAATTTATATCCGCGTTGGGGTTTATTATAGACTGTACGATACTCCTACATTGTTGTGCAGAAATGGAAGCTATGCTATTCTCTAATTCGGCATTTATTTGAACATTTTGTGGCTGTACTGGTGGTTCTGGGTTTGGGTTGTTAAAGACAGGAGGTTTTATTAGGTTGTTGGGATTGGCCATAATGGTATTTAGGATTGGTTTTAATTATAAAATAAGTTTTGTGTTTTTTTCCTTTTCTTGTTAAAAAATGTTCTTTCTTCTTTTTATTTTTACGTTCTTAGTTTTTACTAAAGTAATAGTATTTTTGCTTACAATATTTCTTGAAACTCAAATATAAAGTAATAGTATTTTTGCTTAGAATATTTCTTGAAACTCAAATATAAATTAACATAATTCTAACTTACAAAATGATTAGAACTGCCTTCATGTTTTCGCTATTGCTTTACTGATGAAATTATTACTGTTGTGTTGGTGTTGATTTAAGTAAAGATGATTTTCAACGGATTAGAGCTGATTAATCTTCTAATGGATGTCGGACTTCTATGTTGAGTTTTTTGTATTGATGTTGATTTTTATATTGTTGTAGTTCAATTTGTTTTCAATACGTAGCTTTTCTATTTTTTTTAATGTTTGTAAAGTTTTTTATAACTTGTTAAATCGTTTAGTTATGTAAGTTTTTATTGATTTTAATTTTTTCTTAATTTTTCACTGTGGTAGTTCTTTTTAGTAACACTTATTATCAGTTTCCTTTAACTTAACTAAATCACTTAATTAGAACCGTTCCGATTGCACGAATTTTCTCCGTTTTACTTTTCGTTACTCAGGATTCAATACAATTCTATAAACGAACGGGTGCCTGCGGACGGACGCGTACGAGCTCAGGTTCCGTTGTATATATTTTTTTTATACCAGGCACGTTGGGCGCCAATTAATAAAATACTAGTTAATTTTTGTTTTTTTTTTTTTAAAAAGAGAAGACTATGTCTTCTTAGTCTCTTATTTAACTAACTTGTTTCTATATTTTACAATAATATATTTATAAGCCGTAAGACTGTGTCTTACTTATCGGCGTGTTGATTATTGATTATTAATTTCTTATTAACTACTTAATTTTATATATAGCGAACACCAATCATCAGAGCGGATGACAGAGATAGACCATCCTCCAACTTTCAAATGTTTCTGGATAGTTGAAATTACTTCTGTATTTTTAATCTGTAATTCATTAAGGGCTTCAAGTGATAGGAAATTAATATGGTCACTTTCAAAAGGAGCGGGCTGCATTAATGCGGGCATGATTTGTAAAGGTGAGGCTTCTATATTACTAAAAGTCCTATTGTTAATTTTAATAGTGCTATTATGAAATTTAATAAGAAACGTTCCAGATATATTTTTCCGTATTTCATCATATACTACTTATAAGACTAGGAATACATTTGGTATTTGAAATATCCTTTCTTTGATTTTCTTTACGAATTCTTATATTATTATATTTTTCCCAATCATTTTTACCATTTTTTTTTTATACCATATATAGTTTTTTCGTTTTTTAGAATCTGCTTAAATTCTAAATTAATTACGGAGTTTTCCTTTTTTACCGGTCTTAAAATTATGTTTTCATAGGTTTCCTTTTTTGTTAAGGGAATCTTAACCAAATAGAATATCTTTTTATTAGTACTGTATAAGACAGATACTTTGGCTAATTGGAGTGCCTCTTCGGGACTCACGAACACAATATTTTCTTTTCTAATTTTACTTGTGGCAATTTCAATTTCTTTTTTATCTAATATTAATGGGTTAACAATTCCGAGTTTTGCCCATTCAATTCCATTTTGAATATTTATTAACTCTTCCTTAACTAGTCTTACTCTATTTTGTAAGTTTATAACTATTTCATTTTTTTAATAATACATCTTTTCTTATTTCATTTGAAATTTTATTTACTATATCTGTTAGATTTTTTAATCTATTATTAAAAGCTTCGTTTACGTAATCTTGTTTATTATTATTTTTATTTAGATCATTTATATTACTAGCTATTATTTCGTGATCTGGGGATCCAGCGACATACTTCCAAATAGTACCTATGGCATTTATTGCTCTTTTATTTTTTATAGTGGGTGTTATATTTTCTAGAATATTTTCGGTAAGGCTTAATTCGTGGATAAGGACGGGATACAGGTTATGGTGATTTGGGATATTTTGTTAGATAAATGTATGGGTGTTGGATATGGATATTGCGTACTGTGCCAGATCTATTGGATGTAAAATAGTAAAAATTGCTTGCTGAATTTTTGCTGTACCTCTATTAATTGTCACAACATACGAGGAAGTGTAATCCAAAATTTGGACTTCAGTTTTTACAAAGGTTAAATAAAATCTGTAAATGTAATTTATTTTCTTTTAATATTACTTTTATAAACAATTCTGCCTGTCATTGTTAAAACAGTGGAGTTTCTGTCTTCTTTGACTATTTCCTTCTTATACCTTGGAGTTAGTTTTGAACCTAGTCTTTTGTTAACTCTGACAAAAATTTCTTCTCCTTGTAAATAAGTTTTTATTTTGTTCCTATTTTGATTATGGTAGTTTAAGTCCTGTTTCTGTTTTTCTGTTAAACGATTGATGATTTCTTGTTTGTCCAAAATTGCTTTTCCTGGATCATAACTTGAATTTCGGTTAAAAAATATCTCTATCGGTTTTCTGCCTGTGGTGGAATGGATTGACCTGCTATACTCGTGTATCGCTCTGGTAAGTAAATCATGAAAAGTAGTATGAAGTTTGTCTGGTTTTAGGCATCTCATAATCTCTGAAAGAGTAGAGTGAAACCTTTCTAGTTGGCCATTAACAGAACTAGAGTAGGGTGGTGTAGTGTAGGTTTCAATGCCAAATTGATCTTTGAGGAGAAAATTTATTGATACGGAATTTAAGGATTTTTCGTTGTCTATGACTATGGACTTAGGGATACCAAAAGCTAAAACTATCTCCTTTAATGGTTCTTTAATGTCTTCTATTGCCCTAGATTTTAAAATGTTGCCTAAAGCATATTTAGAGAATTTGTCTATTGCTGTTAGTACGAGATTCCCTTCGGTGGAGTAAATGTCAATATGACGATTTCTCCAGGATTTTGTGGGATTGGTGTAGGTTGGAATTGTGGTTTATTAGGACGACGATCGTATTTTTGTTTTCTGCAAACTTGACAATTTTTAACAATTCTGTTGGATTTTTCTGTCATTTTTGGGATATAAATTTTTTTTTTATCTGCTCTCTACTTTCTTTAGCGTTTCTGTGGGCTCTCCTGTGTTCTTCTATTAAGACTTCTTCTTGTTCTACATCGTTAGTTATTTCTTTGACCTTTGACTGTGTGAATCTTATTTTATAATTTAAGAAATATTCGGAATAAAATTCTTGAATTATTCCCATAATTGGTTCAGTAGTAAATAAAATAATCCATTAACTACGCTAGGGTTAAGGTATTTTTTTAGAATCGAAATTAATATATCTCTGGTATAGTGCGGTTTTTTTATTATGTGCCTGTGATAAGTTGGAAAGGGAATTTCAAATTTGTAGTTACCATGGTTGCCTATTAAAATATGAATTTGGTTTTTGAAGACGTTTATAGGGCATTCCACTGCTGGTATTTTATTGTCTGATGAACTGTCATCGCTATGTTGGGTTGATGTCATTGAATTTATCTGTGGTGGTCTAGATAGTGCATCTGCTACCACGTTTGTTCTACCGGGTTGATATCTGAGTTCATAATGATATTCTTCTAAGATGGCTTTCCATCTCTTCATTTTGCTGTTAGTATTTTTACTACTAAGAGCATATGTCAAGGGTTGGTGGTCTGTGAATATGATTACTCTTCGGCATCCATACAGATAATTCCTTAGTGAATTTAACGACCAAATTATAGCCAAAATTTCTTTCTCATTTGTGGCATAATTTTCTTCGGTTTTACTTAGTGTGCGGGAAAGAAATGTTATAGCCTTTTTGTTTTGCGATAAGACTGCACCGATTGCGTAGTCGGAAGCGTCTGTCGTTAACTTGAAACATTTTTCAAAGTCAGGATGCGAGAGAACTATGTATATCATTGGAAACTAACGAATTTTTTAATTTTTGAAATGCATCCAGAGCATTTTGATCTAAGGATATTTTTGTATTTTTGGAAGCATTTTTTGAAATGTGTCGTTCCTCCCCTCTTAAAAGGGATGTCAGGGGCTTAGCAAGTTTCGCGTAATCTTGGATGAAGCGTCTATAATAACCTGATATGCCTAGAAAACTTCTTAGATCTTTTAGAGTTTTTGGGGGTTGTAGTAGCTATTGCTTCTACTTTTTGTTTGTTAGTTTTTATTCCCTCGGTACCTACGATGAATCCTAAAAATTCAATTTGCTGATTCTAATGTTTCAAATATTTTGTATAGATTTTCAAAGTGTTCTTTTTCAGTTTTGGAAAATATAACTATGTCATCTATGTAGACATAGCATATTTTACCTATGTGGTCTCTTAGAACATCATCTAAGGTTCGCTGGAAAATTGATGGCAAGTTTTTTAATCCGAATGGAAGTCGGACGAATTTAAATTTTCCGTTATTGACCGAAAATGCGGTTTTTTCTATATCGCATTTCTTTAAAGGAATTTGGTGAAAACCACTTTTAAGGTCTACCACTGAAAAGTACTTATTTTTTCCTAAGTTTGCAAGAACTTCGTTTATTTCAGGGATAGGGTATATATCGGCTACAGTGATCGCGTTCAGCTTCCTGTAATCGATAACTATTCTGAACTTTTTTTCGCCGGATACGTCCATTTTTTTCGGGACAATCCAGACGGGTGCATTGTAAGGCGATCTAGAAGGCCTGATTATACCATCGTTTAAAAGTTCATTTATTTGTTTTTCGACCTCGTTTTTGAGTGCCATGGGATAAGGATATGATTTGCAATATACCGGTGAATCAGATGTGGTTGGAATCTCTCCTTTGATTCGAGAAGTAAATGTAAGTTTTTTATTAGGGGCTTTGAATCAATTGGGATGTTAATTTATAATTTCTTCTAATTGAGATTTTTGAATCTCGTCCATATGGCTAGTTCTAAATTCCATTTTGTTTACGGATTGGGAAATTTGTTGGTGAATTTTAATTTTAATTTTGTGATTTATTAACATGTATTTTTCCTTAATATGAATTATTGCATTTAATTCCTGTAAGCTGTCATGGCCTAAAATACCATGAAATGATTTTAGCGAGGGTAATTTAATAGCATGCTCGGGTAAATTAAACAGATTCACGAATGTATGATGTGTGATTTTAATGTCGCCAGAAACTGAGTTAGCAAAATAAGATTTTTCATTTTGTTTTGGATGTCGAGAAATGACTGAATGTAATTTTTATTAGAACCTGTATCTATTAGAATTTTTAAAATTTGACCATTCTTCGCCCTGCATTCGAAGTAAGGGAGCGAAGAATACGTTAACCTAAAAAATTAATGTCAGTTAGATCTTGTGTAGGAATTTCATATTGTTGATCCTGTTGATTTAAGGATTCAACGTATTTTTCAATATTTTCATTTTGTAGTTGCTGGTAGTAAATGTTTTCGTAATTTTCAGGTTGAAATTCTTCAGATTCTATTATATTGTCAAAATTTTGCTGTTCAGTTTGTATGTGAAAATTTCGTTGTTGTTTAAATGGTGGTGAAATGTGCTTCATTGATGCGGGTCTTTTGCCTTGAAATTGCATTGTTTGACGGGGTCTATTTTGGTAGATAATATTTCTTGTCTGTACCGACTGATCAATTTCCATCGGTTCAGGTCGTTAGGGTTTTGGTTCTGTCGGTCTTGGCGGTTGGAATTGGAATTGTTGTCGCATTTGGTGATGCGGTTGAAACATTGGTTGGCGGTTATGTAAAGGGAAGGGTTTACTGTTCATAGGGGTATTATATTGTTGAAATGTTAATTCTGGGTAAAATTGTCTATTAGAATTTTGTGTGTTTAAATTACGTATTGGAGGAAGTGGTGGTTGCTGACGATGTTTATGATTTTAGTGTTTATTTGCGTATTCTGATCTATAATGTTGGTTTTCCAGTTTCAAGCAAATATGTAGTGCTTGTGGAAGATCTGAAGGTTCACGAATGCCTAGGAGTCTTGGTAGATCTCCGTTTAAGCCTCTTATAAAAGTATCGAGAGCTTTGTCTCGATATGTCTGAGTTAAAAGTCGCAAAGATTCTTGTCCCATTTCCATGCATCCAATTTTGTTCAATATCAGGGATAAGTGTGAATAGACTTGTTGATAAAAAATTTGGATAGTTTTTCTTCCTTGGATAAGTGAAGTCATTTGGTACTCTAGTGTACCTAAGTCACGTTTATCAGTGTAATGTAGGATCAAACATCTTACTATACTATTCCAATCTAGTGGCGTGTTATATGACTCTAATGGAATGTCTGCATTCCCTATTATCTTATTCCTAATTACACTTAGAATTCCATAGTATTTTGGAGTTCCTCTCATTGAGTTGTAGATTTGTAGTACCCTATCGACACTTTTTTCCAGGAGTTAAACTCTGAAGGGTTCCCAGAAAATTCCCTCAAACTTCTTACTGGTATCTTGTCTAATTCGTTTAAGTTTTCCCTGTATCTTTCCTCTATGGCTTGGTCATTTCCGTAATTTATATCCGCGTTGGGGTTTATTATAGACTGTACGATACTCCTACATTGTTGTGCAGAAATGGAAGCTATGCTATTCTCTAATTCGGCATTTATTTGAAAATTTTGTGGCTGTACTGGTGGTTCTGGGTTTGGGTTGTTAAAGACAGGAGGTTTTATTAGGTTGTTGGGATTGGCCATAATGGTATTTAGGATTGGTTTTAATTATAAAATAAGTTTTGTGTTTTTTTCCTTTTCTTGTTAAAAAATGTTCTTTCTTCTTTTTATTTTTACGTTCTTAGTTTTTACTAAAGTAATAGTATTTTTGCTTACAATATTTCTTGAAACTCAAATATAAAGTAATAGTATTTTTGCTTAGAATATTTCTTGAAACTCAAATATAAATTAACATAATTCTAACTTACAAAATGATTAGAACTGCCTTCATGTTTTCGCTGTTGCTTTACTGATGAAATTATTACTGTTGTGTTGGTGTTGATTTAAGTAAAGATGATTTTCAACGGATTAGAGCTGATTAATCTTCTAATGGGTGTCGGACTTCTATGTTGAGTTTTTTGTATTGATGTTGATTTTTATATTGTTGTAGTTCAATTTGTTTTCAATACGTAGCTTTTCTATTTTTTTTAATGTTTGTAAAGTTTTTTATAACTTGTTAAATCGTTTAGTTATGTAAGTTTTTATTGATTTTAATTTTTTCTTAATTTTTCACTGTGGTAGTTCTTTTTAGTAACACTTATTATCAGTTTCCTTTAACTTAACTAAATCACTTAATTAGAACCGTTCCGATTGCACGAATTTTCTCCGTTTTACTTTTCGTTACTCAGGATTCAATACAATTCTATAAACGAACGGGTGCCTGCGGACGGACGCGTACGAGCTCAGGTTCCGTGGTATATATTTTTTTTTATACCAGGCACGTTGGGCGCCAATTAATAAAATACTAGTTAATTTTTGTTTTTTTTTTTTTAAAAGAGAAGACTATGTCTTCTTAGTCTTTTATTTAACTAACTTGTTTCTATATTTTACAATAATATATTTATAAGCCGTAAGACTGTGTCTTACTTATCGGCGTGTTGATTATTGATTATTAATTTCTTATTAACTACATAATTTTATATTTAGCGAACACCAATCATCAGAGCGGATGACAGAGATAGACCATCCTCCAACTTTCAAATGTTTCTGGATAGTTGAAATTACTTCTGTATTTTTAATCTGTAATTCATTAAGGGCTTCAAGTGATAGGAAATTAATATGGTCACTTTCAAAAGGAGCGGGCTGCATTAATGCGGGCATGATTTGTAAAGGTGAGGCTTCTATATTACTAAAAGTCCTATTGTTAATTTTAATAGTGCTATTATGAAATTTAATAAGAAACGTTCCAGATATATTTTTCCGTATTTCATCATATACTACTTATAAGACTAGGAATACATTTGGTATTTGAAATATCCTTTCTTTGATTTTCTTTACGAATTCTTATATTATTATATTTTTCCCAATAATTTTTACCATTTTTTTTTATACCATATATAGTTTTTTCGTTTTTTAGAATCTGCTTAAATTCTAAATTAATTACGGAGTTTTCCTTTTTTACCGGTCTTAAAATTATGTTTTCATAGGTTTCCTTTTTTGTTAAGGGAATCTTAACCAAATAGAATATCTTTTTATTAGTACTGTATAAGACAGATACTTTGGCTAATTGGAGTGCCTCTTCGGGACTCACGAACACAATATTTTCTTTTCTAATTTTACTTGTGGCAATTTCAATTTCTTTCTTATCTAATATTAATGGGTTAACAATTCCGAGTTTTGCCCATTCAATTCCATTTTGAATATTTATTAACTCTTCCTTAACTAGTCTTACTCTATTTTGTAAGTTTATAACTATTTCATTTTTTAATAATACATCTTTTCTTATTTCATTTGAAATTTTATTTACTATATCTGTTAGATTTTTTAATCTATTATTAAAAGCTTCGTTTACGTAATCTTGTTTATTATTATTTTTATTTAGATCATTTATATTACTAGCTATTATTTCGTGATCTGGGGATCCAGCGACATACTTCCAAATAGTACCTATGGCATTTATTGCTCTTTTATTTTTTATAGTGGGTGTTATATTTTCTAGAATATTTTCGGTAAGGCTTAATTCGTGGATAAGGACGGGATACAGGTTATGGTGAATTGGGATATTTTGTTGGATAAATGTATGGGTGTTGGATATGGATATTGCGTACTGTGCCAGATCTATTGGATGTAAAATAGTAAAAATTCCTTGCTGAATTTTTGCTGTACCTCTATTAATTGTCACAACATACGAGGAAGTGTAATCCAACATTTCGACTTCAGTTTTTACAAAGGTTAAATAAAATCTGTAAATGTAATTTATTTTCTTTTAATATTACTTTTATAAACAATTCTGCCTGTCATTGTTAAAACAGTGGAGTTTCTGTCTTCTTTGACTATTTCCTTCTTATACCTTGGAGTTAGTTTTGAACCTAGTCTTTTGTTAACTCTGACAAAAATTTCTTCTCCTTGTAAATAAGTTTTTATTTTGTTCCTATTTTGATTATGGTAGTTTAAGTCCTGTTTCTGTTTTTCTGTTAAACGATTGATGATGTCTTGTTTGTCCAAAATTGCTTTTCCTGGATCATAACTTGAATTTCGGTTAAAAAATATCTCTATCGGTTTTCTGCCTGTGGTGGAATGGCCTGCTATACTCGTGTATCGCTCTGGTAAGTAAATCATGAAAAGCAGTATGAAGTTTGTCTGGTTTTAGGCATCTCATAATCTCTGAAAGAGTAGAGTGAAACCTTTCTAGTTGGCCATTAACAGAACTAGAGTAGGGTGGTGTAGTGTAGGTTTCAATGCCAAATTGATCTTTGAGGAGAAAATTTATTGATACGGAATTTAAGGATTTTTCGTTGTCTATGACTATGGACTTAGGGATACCAAAAGCTAAAACTATCTCCTTTAATGGTGCTTTAATGTCTTCTATTGCCCTAGATTTTAAAATGTTGCCTAAAGCATATTTAGAGAATTTTTCTATTGCTGTTAGTACGAGATTCCCTTCGGTGGAGTAAATGTCAATATGACGATTTCTCCAGGATTTTGTGGGATTGGTGTAGGTTGGAATTGTGGTTTATTAGGACGACGATCGTATTTTTGTTTTCTGCAAACTTGACAATTTTTAACAATTCTTTTGGATTTTTCTGTCATTTTTGGGATATAAATTTTTTTTATCTGCTCTCTACTTTCTTTAGCGTTTCTGTGGGCTCTCCTGTGTTCTTCTATTAAGACTTCTTCTTGTTCTACATCGTTAGTTATTTCTTTGACCTGTGACTGTGTGAATCTTATTTTATAATTTAAGAAATATTCGGAATAAAATTCTTGAATTATTCCCATAATTGGTTCAGTAGTAAATAAAATAATCCATTAACTACGCTAGGGTTAAGGTGTTTTTTTAGAATCGAAATTAATATATCTCTGGTATAGTGCGGTTTTTTTATTATGTGCCTGTGATAAGTTGAAAAGGGAATTTCAAATTTGTAGTTACCATGGTTGCCTATTAAAATATGAATTTGGTTTTTGAAGACGTTTATAGGGCATTCCACTGCTGGTATTTTATTGTCTGATGAACTGTCATCGCTATGTTGGGTTGATGTCATTGAATTTATCTGTGGTGGTCTAGATAGTGCATCTGCTACCACGTTTGTTTTACCGGGTTGATATCTGAGTTCATAATGATATTCTTCTAAGATGGCTTTCCATCTCATCATTTTGCTGTTAGTATTTTTACTACTAAGAGCATATGTCAAGGGTTGGTGGTCTGTGAATATGATTACTCTTCGGCATCCATACAGATAATTCCTTAGTGAATTTAACGACCAAATTATAGCCAACATTTCTTTCTCATTTGTGGCATAATTTTCTTCGGTTTTACTTAGTGTGCGGGAAAGAAATGTTATAGCCTTTTTGTTTTGCGATAAGACTGCACCGATTGCGTAGTCGGAAGCGTCTGTCGTTAACTCGAAACATTTTTGAAAGTCAAGATGCGAGAGAACTATGTATATCATTGGAAACTAACGAGTTTTTTAATTTTTGAAATGCATCCAGAGCATTTTGATCTAAGGATATTTTTGTATTTTTGGAAGCATTTTTTGAAATGTGTCCTTCCTCCCCTCTTAAAAGGGATGTCAGGGGCTTAGCAAGTTTCGCGTAATCTTGGATGAAGCGCCTATAATAACCTGATATGCCTAGAAAACTTCTTAGATCTTTTAGAGTTTTTGGGGGTTGTAGTAGCTATTGCTTCTACTTTTTGTTTGTTAGTTTTTATTCCCTCGGTACCTACGATGAATCCTAAAAATTCAATTTGCTGATTCTAATGTTTCAAATATTTTGTATAGATTTTCAAAGTGTTCTTTTTCAGTTTTGGAAAATATAACTATGTCATCTGTTGCGGGTAAAGCGGCCCAAGCTCAAGATAGCCAATGTGGATTTTAAACACAAGTGTAAGAATTTTAGAAAACTTTAATTCTTTATTCTTACGCTTTAATATGTTAAAATTCCTAAAATTATAAATAAATTCATTATACAAACTTACATACTAAACTGCTGATATACTAACTTTTATGTATGGCTACTCCAAGCGAAGCTTCGTAATCCTTATGACCTGAACGAATGAATATCTTAAATCTATGTAGGTGTTTTATATACTTATGTATGTGGTCTCGATTAAATATGGCCTCATAATTATACCGCGTGGAAAATTAAAAGGAATAATTGAACATTTTGCCATGCTCATCTCTCTACATATCGATAACAGTAATGTCATATTAGCGATTTATGAGTGGCGGTAACAGTAATGTCATATTAGCGATTTATGAGTGGCGGTAACACTCCCCCACAGTATGGCGAGATTTCGAAGACTTACTCTACTTTCTTTCAGCCACGTCTAAAACCGCTAATTTTGCAGCAGGTCTTTCTAAAACGCCACAAACTGTCAAAACTTTTGCCTTTCGTACTTGTCCATCTTCGGATTTGGCAACTTCGATGACCTTTCCTTTTGGCCACACGTTTCTCGGGTTATTTGGATCAACCACTATCACTAAATCTCCCACAGATATGGGTTTGGCCTTTTGAAACCACTTTGTCCTACACGTCAAAGTAGGCAGGTACTCTGTCACCCATCTCTTCCAAAAGATTTGTGCATATTGTTGTGAACGCAACCAACTTTCTTTAAGTACAAGACCTTCGTCGTCGTACGATGCAAGGGGTTTTAAGCCACTGGAGTTGCCAAGCAAAATATGATTTGGTGTGATCGCTTCTTGATTTTCGCTTTCTATTGGGACATATGTAAGAGGACGGGAATTTATAATACTTTCGACTTCAGCCATCATGCTTTGCAGCATTTCATCGCTTGGAAAGCGTTCTGTTTTAATATTGTAGAGTACAGTTTTTACGGATCGAACTAATCGTTCCCATGCTCCTCCCATATGAGGAGCAGAAGGTGGGTTAAAGTTCCATTTGGTGTAGGACGTTGTAAAACTTCGTATTAGCTCGTTCTTGTCCACCTCTTCATTAAGAGTTAAGGCTTCACGCAACTCTCGATCAGCACCGATAAAATTAGTACCATTGTCGCTGAAAAATTCTCTTGGGCTGCCTCTTCGCGAAATAAACTTACGTATTGCCATGATACACGAACTTGTATTAAGCGAATAGACGATTTCAATATGAACCGCACGTACCCTTAAACATATAAATAGCGCACCGTATCTCTTTTCTTTATGTCGGTTAACAGTGACAAGCATAGGACCAAAAAAGTCAAGACCCGTGAATGTGAATGGTGAGAGATACGAACCCGGTCGAGCCCGAGGTAATTTTGCCATCTGCGGAATCTCCGGCATCGCAGTTTTAATTTTACACATTTGACACTGCTTAATGGTTGATTTACAAACGGTTCTCAATTTAGGAATATAGTATTTTTGCCGCAATTCATTCACCACTGTCTCAAGGCTACTATGACGGTACAGATTATGGTAATGTAATATTAAAAGGGTTGTTAGGCGGCAATGTTTAGGCAAAACGGCTGGATGCTTCAGTTCCTCCGGAACATCAGCATAATCAATTCGGCCACCTACTCTCAAGACACCTTTATGATCCAAATACGGGGACAATTTATACAAAAAATTTGTTTTTGTTAATTTATTCTTTTGTGATAGACAATTTATTTCATTTTGGAAATATACTTTCTGCGTATCTTTGATAAGAGTCAGTTCTGCTTTGAGCAACTCAATTTGAGTTAGTTCCTTTCCACAGGAAGGCGTGATATCTCTGTTTCTACGGCAGTAGCAAAAACGAATTACGTATACAGTTGCCCTTAATGCTCTGCACCACCGAGAAAATCTTTGTAAGTTTATAAGTTGTTCTATACTTCGTGCCGTTAAATGGCACTCTTTCAACTCGAGCTTTGTTTCCAAAAGTTGTGTATTGGGTTCCCGCCATTCTTTCTCTGGCAACTTTAAAAAATCAGGGCCGCTAAACCAGCGCCCTGTATTCGATAGATTAGGTTTATTTGTGCATCGTGTTGCTTCGTCAGCTACATTCGTTTTTCCTGATATCCAGGACCACTCGTCCACCTCTGAAATATCGAGAACTTCACTTACACGAACTGCAACGAACTGGTGATATTTTCGGTGGTCGGAGCGTATCCAGCTTAAAACTGTTCGTAAATCTGACCAGAGTGTTTTTCGATTTATCTTAACGGTATGATGTTTTTCAATATATTTAGCAAACCGAGCACCAATAACAGCTGCCATCAGCTCTAAACGGGGTATCGATAAAACCTTTAGTGGCGCCACCCTAGTTTTTGATCCAATAAGTGAAATAGCGATTTCGTCCCCACAGCACATCCTAAAATACGCTACGGCGGCATAACCGTTTTCGCTTGCATCCACAAATACATGCAATTGAACATCTAGGTTATTATAGTTTTTCAATGTTTTAAGATAACAACGAGGTATATTTACATTTTTTAAATCTGGTAAAAGCGCTAGCCAGTTTTCCCACCTTAATTGTTGATTTACTAGAATATGTTCGTCCCAGTCGATATTGCTTCTCCAAACTTCTTGGAGAACTATTTTCAAATACATAAGGAAATTTCCTACAAGCCCTAAAGGGTCATAAATGCTCATTAGAGTTCTTAAAATTTCACGTTTGGTGGGAATTTTGTTTCCGAGAAGAAGTTTGCTGTTTAAGACAGACTGCGACAGTTTAAAGATTATATTGTCTTCCCCAGGGTTCCAAAATATGCCAAGTACCTTTTCTGTTACTTCGCCTACACTAACGTTTAGGCAAATATTGGTCAAAGGGTTAGAAGAGTTCAATTCTTTCAAAACGCTATCATTATTCGAACACCAGTTTCTAATTTTGAATCCTCCCTCACTATGAATGAATCGCACAGTTTTAGCCAGTTCGGCGGCTTCTGCAGGAGTATCCGAAGAAGCAAGAAAATCATCTACGTAGTGGTTGTCTTTGATGGCAGCAGCGGCTAAGGGATACTTGGCTTCAAATTTTGATGCGTTGAGGTTTTTAACATACTGAGATATGCACGGAGCGCAGGAGGCACCGAATATCATAACCTTCATTACGTACACTTCGGGTTCTTTGTTGTCGTCGCAGCTGCGCCATAAAAATCTTTGCGCATGGCAGTCTTCGTCGCGTATATAAATCTGATGGAACATTTGTTCGATGTCACCACAGATTGCAATTTGCCTTTGCCGAAAACGAAAAAGAATAGCTGCAAGAGAAGACAGCAAATCTGGCCCTTTGAGCAGCATAGAGTTAAGTGAAATACCATTTGCCTTCGCGGCCGCATCCCAAACTATTCTTGTTTTATTCGGTTTGTTTTTGTTAAATACCGGAAACATTGGTAAATACCATACATTTTGTTTAGCATCTTCATTGTTTACTTTGGCTATGTAATTTCTTTCAAAATATTCAGAAATTGTTTTTTCGAAATGTTCAAATAACTCTTTATTTTTTCTTAGAGTTTTTTCGAGACAAATCAGTCGTCTCTTCGCCATATCAAAGCTTTGTGGAAGTGTAATATTGTCATATCGCCACAGCAAAGCTGTCTCGTAATGGCCATCGCATCTTTGTTTCGTATATGTTTCTAGCAAACTTAATGCCCTTTGGTCATCTTTTCCAAGAGCTGGAGTATAGTTACTTATCCCTGCTAACTCAGTTGTATAAAACTGTTTGAGTAAGTGAGTAAGAATTTGGTCGTTTTCACCTTTACACTCGCAAGAGTAAAAATTATATTGAATTTGGGCCTTTTCTCCAACACTGGAGTTGCCACATATTAGCCAGCCGAGGCGAGTATGTAAAGCGACGGGTTCGTTTTTCTTGCCTTCTTTAACACGAGTTGGCACACATAATTTCAAGTTATTTAATCCTAAAAGTACATCTGGTACAGCATTTTCAAAATCGGCGATGGGTAGCCCTTTAAGGAGCGGAAATTTTTTACATAACTTTTTATAATTAAAGCTCTGACTCGGAAGCGATAGTTGTTTAACCGTACGAACAGAAATAGAAAATTCAGTTTTATTCATACCTGAAATTTTCATTGAGACTATTTTTGAGTCTTCTTCGTTGCGACCTATTTCACCTGTCCATTTCAAGCATAGAGGTTGTGACTCACCATTTAAATCTAGTTTATTAATTAATTGTTCATTTACCAGACTTACAGACGAACCCTCGTCTATAAATGCAAAAGTATTAAAACGTTTATTATTGTTTCCGTATATTGTTATGGGTATAATTTTAAATAAGATTTCATTGCATTCATTCCTATGGGCTGCATGTAAATTATCTCTTTTGCTTTTATTTTCAGTTTCTCTGGTAGCGTTTGTTTCTCTATCTTCAGTCATGGATTTATGCAGCAATGTATTATGTTTTATTTGACAATTATTTTCTCTGCAAACGATGCTGCTACTGCAAATACCGTAGTGACGTCGCAGGCACAGTTTACATAGATTGTACATTCTTACTAAGTTCCATCGCTCGCTTCTATTCGCAGCCAAGAATTTTTTACACTTCTCAACACTATTGCAGTTGCCAGAACACACTAAACAGATCTTTTTGTTTTGTTCTTCATGAGCATGCACATAAACGTTTTTTGGCTTACGCGAATACTGCTCTATTGACTTTGATGCGCTGCTGTCACTTTCTATATTTATGCTGCTTGCTGAGACACCGACTTCATATATCCAGTTAGCGAATTCAGTCAAACTAACTCTTTTGTTATTTTTTGCTAGTTTTATTTTTTGTTCACCCCAGTTAAGTTGAAAATGTGATGGCATTTTATTATTAATTCATGTAATAAAGATGAATTGGTCAGTTCATTTATTAAACCACTGGCTTTAATTGTTGTTTCTAGGCCCTTTACTTCCACGGCGAAAGAGATAATTGTGCTCAATTTATTTGTGTTCAGTGCTGGTAGTGATCTTATTCTATTTTTTAGTGAGTTTAATATTTTTTCCGGTTGTCCGAAAAGCAATTTTAGTGTAGATAGAGCACATGGTACACCCGATGGATGGATCAAAATATGTTTAACAGATCGAAGTGCTTCCCCCTTTAGAGAACTTTGAAGCCTGACAAGATTTTCAGCGTCTGTAAAACCACAGACTGCTGTCGACCAGTCATATGTGGCACTAAACAAGGGCCATTCTTCAGGAGTGCCGGTAAAAATTGGAAGCTCTTTTGGTACTGACTGCCGCGTGCTTATTTGTTGTTGCGAAAGCCTGTGAGAAGGTAATATAACAGGTTGGAGGTTTGATGGGTTCATGGAAAACGTTGAATCCATGTAACCAAATTGTACAGGTGTCTCTAATGTGTGATTTTCTGCATTTACGTTGTCTGAATTATTACATAAATTTGCAGTTGTCGGCTGCTGACGGTTCGTTGTTGGGTCATTAATAAATGAAGAGGCAGAATCGATCGTGATTTGATGTTGTACCGTACAATTTTGGCAACTCCACGTAGGTTGGTCTTGATTGCTGCTGAGATTGACACATGGTAAATGAAAATTAAGATGGCACTTGCTGCATTTTATAAATTTTTCGTTGTCTGTGGACTTGTTGCAAATGTTACAGTTGTTCAGT
The DNA here is from genome assembly GCA_932526305.1 of Epicampocera succincta. NCBI lineage: Eukaryota > Metazoa > Arthropoda > Insecta > Diptera > Tachinidae > Epicampocera > Epicampocera succincta. The sequence goes on along the minus strand of OW052039.1, from coordinate 9,388,740 downwards.
GCAGGACTTAACTGAGTTGGTCGTTGACGACTTAGTGGTTGACCCTGTGAGGGAGTGGAAGGTTGCATTCTGTTAGGACTTACGTTTTAACACCCAAGATGATTCCTTCAAACGATCCGATGAGGCAAATAAAAGAATTTTAATGTTGCGGGTAAAGCGGCCCAAGCTCAAGATAGCCAATGTGGATTTTAAACACAAGTGTAAGAATGTTAGAAAACTTTAATTCTTTATTCTTACGCTTTAATATGTTAAAATTCCTAAAATTATAAATAAATTCATTATACAAACTTACATACTAAACTGCTGATATACTAACTTTTATGTATGGCTACTCCAAGCGAAGCTTCGTAATCCTTATGACCTGAACGAATGAATATCTTAAATCTATGTAGGTGTTTTATATACCTATGTATGTGGTCTCGATTAAATATGGCCTCATAATTATACCGCGTGGAAAATTAAAAGGAATAATTGAACATTTTGCCATGCTCATCTCTCTACATATCGATAACAGTAATGTCATATTAGCGATTTATGAGTGGCGGTAACAGTAATGTCATATTAGCGATTTATGAGTGGCGGTAACATAGCTATGTAGACATAGCATATTTTACCTATGTGGTCTCTTAGAACATCATCTAAGGTTCGCTGGAAAATTGATGGCAAGTTTTTTAATCAAATTTTCCGTTATTGACCGAAAATGCGGTTTTTTCTATATCGCATTCCTTTAAAGGAATTTGGTGAAAACCACTTTTAAGGTCTACCACTGAAAAGTACTTATTTTTTCTTAAGTTTGCAAGAACTTCGTTTATTTCAGGGATAGGGTATATATCGGCTACAGTGATCGCGTTCAGCTTCCTGTAATCGATAACTATTCTGAACTTTTTTTCGCCGGATACGTCCATTTTTTTCGGGACAATCCAGACGGGTGCACTGTAAGGCGATCTAGAAGGCCTGATTATACCATCGTTTAAAAGTTCATTTATTTGTTTTTCGACCTCGTTTTTGAGTGCCATGGGATAAGGATATGATTTGCAATATACCGGTGAATCAGATGTGGTTGGAATCTCTCCTTTGATTCGAGAAGTAAATGTAAGTTTTTTATTAGGGGCTTTGAATCAATTGGGATGTTAATTTATAATTTCTTCTAATTAAGATTTTTGAATCTCGTCCATATGGCTAGTTCTAAATTCCATTTTGTTTACGGATTGGGAAATTTGTTGGTGAATTTTAATTTTAATTTTGTGATTTATTAACATGTATTTTTCCTTAATATGAATTATTGCATTTAATTCCTGTAAGCTGTCATGGCCTAAAATACCATGAAATGATTTTAGCGAAGGTAATTTAATAGCATGATCGGGTAAATTAAACAGATTCACGAATGTATGATGTGTGATTTTAATGTCGCCAGAAACTGAGTTAGCAAAAAAAGATTTTTCATTTTGTTTTGGATGTCGAGAAATGACTGAATGTAATTTTTATTAGAACCTGTATCTATTAGAATTTTTAAAATTTGACCATTCTTCGCCCTGCATTCGAAGTAAGGGAGCGAAGAATACGTTAACCTAAAAAATGAATGTCAGTTAGATCTTGTGTAGGAATTTCATATTGTTGATCCTGTTGATTTAAGGATTCAACGTATTTTTCAATATTTTCATTTTGTAGTTGCTGGTAGTAATTGTTTTCGTAATTTTCAGGTTGAAATTCTTCAGATTCTATTATATTGTCAAAATTTTGCTGTTCAGTTTGTATGTGAAAATTTCGTTGTTGTTTAAATGGTGGTGAAATGTGCTTCATTGATGCGGGTCTTTTGCCTTGAAATTGCATTGTTTGACGGGGTCTATTTTGGTAGATAATATTTCTTGTCTGTACCGACTGATCAATTTCCATCGGTTCAGGTCGTTAGGGTTTTGGTTCTGTCGGTCTTGGCGGTTGGAATTGGAATTGTTGTCGCATTTGGTGATGCGATTGAAACATTGGTTGGCGGTTATGTAAAGGGAAGGGTTTACTGTTCATAGGGGTATTATATTGTTGAAATGTTAATTCTGGGTAAAATGGTCTATTAGAATTTTGTGTGTTTAAATTACGTATTGGAGGAAGTGGTGGTTGCTGACGATGTTTATGATTTTAGTGTTTATTTGCGTATTCTGATCTATAATGTTGGTTTTCCAGTTTCAAGCAAATATGTAGTGCTTGTGGAAGATCTGAAGGTTCACGAATGCCTAGGAGTCTTGGTAGATCTCCGTTTAAGCCTCTTATAAAAGTATCGAGAGCTTTGTCTCGATATGTCTGAGTTAAAAGTCGCAAAGATTCTTGTCCCATTTCCACGCATCCAATTTTGTTCAATATCAGGGATAAGTGTGAATAGACTTGTTGATAAAAAATTTGGATAGTTTTTCTTCCTTGGATAAGTGAAGTCATTTGGTACTCTAGTGTACCTAAGTCACGTTTATCAGCGTAATGTAGGGTCAAACATCTTACTATACTATTCCAATCTAGTGGCGTGTTATATGACTCTAATGGAATGTCTGCATTCCCTATTATCTTATTCCTAATTACACTTAGAATTCCATAGTATTTTGGAGTTCCTCTCATTGAGTTGTAGATTTGTAGTACCCTATCGACACTTTTTTCCAGGAGTTAAACTCTGAAGGATTCCCAGAAAATTCCCTCAAACTTCTTACTGGTATCTTGTCTAATTCGTTTAAGTTTTCCCTGTATCTTTCCTCTATGGCGTGGTCATTTCCGTAATTTATATCCGCGTTGGGGTTTATTATAGACTGTACGATACTCCTACATTGTTGTGCAGAAATGGAAGCTATGCTATTCTCTAATTCGGCATTTATTTGAAAATTTTGTGGCTGTACTGGTGGTTCTGGGTTTGGGTTGTTAAAGACAGGAGGTTTTATTAGGTTGTTGCGATTGGCCATAATGGTATTTAGGATTGGTTTTAATTATAAAATAAGTTTTGTGTTTTTTTCCTTTTCTTGTTAAAAAATGTTCTTTCTTCTTTTTATTTTTACGTTCTTAGTTTTTACTAAAGTAATAGTATTTTTGCTTACAATAATTCTTGAAACTCAAATATAAAGTAATAGTATTTTTGCTTAGAATATTTCTTGAAACTCAAATATAAATTAACATAATTCTAACTTACAAAATGATTAGAACTGCCTTCATGTTTTCGCTGTTGCTTTACTGATGAAATTATTACTGTTGTGTTGGTGTTGATTTAAGTAAAGATGATTTTCAACGGATTAGAGCTGATTAATCTTCTAATGGATGTCGGACTTCTATGTTGAGTTTTTTGTATTGATGTTGATTCTTATATTGTTGTAGTTCAATTTGTTTTCAATACGTAGCTTTTCTATTTTTTTTAATGTTTGTAAAGTTTTTTATAACTTGTTAAATCGTTTAGTTATGTAAGTTTTTATTGATTTTAATTTTTTCTTAATTTTTCACTGTGGTAGTTCTTTTTAGTAACACTTATTATCAGTTTCCTTTAACTTAACTAAATCACTTAATTAGAACCGTTCCGATTGCACGAATTTTCTCCGTTTTACTTTTCGTTACTCAGGATTCAATACAATTCTATAAACGAACGGGTGCCTGCGGACGGACGCGTACGAGCTCAGGTTCCGTGGTATATATTTTTTTTTATACCAGGCACGTTGGGCGCCAATTAATAAAATACTAGTTAATTTTTGTTTTTTTTTTTTTTAAAAGAGAAGACTATGTCTTCTTAGTCTTTTATTTAACTAACTTGTTTCTATATTTTACAATAATATATTTATAAGCCGTAAGACTGTGTCTTACTTATCGGCGTGTTGATTATTGATTATTAATTTCTTATTAACTTCTTAATTTTATATTTAGCGAACACCAATCATCAGAGCGGATGACAGAGATAGACCATCCTCCAACTTTCAAATGTTTCTGGATAGTTGAAATTACTTCTGTATTTTTAATCTGTAATTCATTAAGGGCTTCAAGTGATAGGAAATTAATATGGTCACTTTCAAAAGGAGCGGGCTGCATTAATGCGGGCATGATTTGTAAAGGTGAGGCTTCTATATTACTAAAAGTCCTATTGTTAATTTTAATAGTGCTATTATGAAATTTAATAAGAAACGTTCCAGATATATTTTTCCGTATTTCATCATATACTACTTATAAGACTAGGAATACATTTGGTATTTGAAATATCATTTCTTTGATTTTCTTTACGAATTCTTATATTATTATATTTTTCCCAATCATTTTTACCATTTTTTTTTTATACCATATATAGTTTTTTCGTTTTTTAGAATCTGCTTAAATTCTAAATTAATTACGGAGTTTTCCTTTTTTACCGGTCTTAAAATTATGTTTTCATAGGTTTCCTTTTTTGTTAAGGGAATCTTAACCAAATAGAATATCTTTTTATTAGTACTGTATAAGACAGATACTTTGGCTAATTGGAGTGCCTCTTCGGGACTCACGAACACAATATTTTCTTTTCTAATTTTACTTGTGGCAATTTCAATTTCTTTTTTATCTAATATTAATGGGTTAACAATTCCGAGTTTTGCCCATTCAATTCCATTTTGAATATTTATTAACTCTTCCTTAACTAGTCTTACTCTATTTTGTAAGTTTATAACTATTTCATTTTTTAATAATACATCTTTTCTTATTTCATTTGAAATTTTATTTACTATATCTGTTAGATTTTTTAATCTATTATTAAAAGCTTCGTTTACGTAATCTTGTTTATTATTATTTTTATTTAGATCATTTATATTACTAGCTATTATTTCGTGATCTGGGGATCCAGCGACATACTTCCAAATAGTACCTATGGCATTTATTGCTCTTTTATTTTTTATAGTGGGTGTTATATTTTCTAGAATATTTTCGGTGAGGCTTAATTCGTGGATAAGGACGGGATACAGGTTATGGTGATTTGGGATATTTTGTTGGATAAATGTATGGGTGTTGGATATGGATATTGCGTACTGTGCCAGATCTATTGGATGTAAAATAGTAAAAATTCCTTGCTGAATTTTTGCTGTACCTCTATTAATTGTCACAACATACGAGGAAGTGTAATCCAACATTTCGACTTCAGTTTTTACAAAGGTTAAATAAAATCTGTAAATGTAATTTATTTTCTTTTAATATTACTTTTATAAACAATTCTGCCTGTCATTGTTAAAACAGTGGAGTTTCTGTCTTCTTTGACTATTTCCTTCTTATACCTTGGAGTTAGTTTTGAACCTAGTCTTTTGTTAACTCTGACAAAAATTTCTTCTCCTTGTAAATAAGTTTTTATTTTGTTCCTATTTTGATTATGGTAGTTTAAGTCCTGTTTCTGTTTTTCTGTTAAACGATTGATGATTTCTTGTTTGTCCAAAATTGCTTTTCCTGGATCATAACTTGAATTTCGGTTAAAAAATATCTCTATCGGTTTTCTGCCTGTGGTGGAATGGATTGACCTGCTATACTCGTGTATCGCTCTGGTAAGTAAATCATGAAAAGTAGTATGAAGTTTGTCTGGTTTTAGGCATCTCATAATCTCTGAAGGAGTAGAGTGAAACCTTTCTAGTTGGCCATTAACAGAACTAGAGTAGGGTGGTGTAGTGTAGGTTTCAATGCCAAATTGATCTTTGAGGAGAAAATTTATTGATACGGAATTTAAGGATTTTTCGTTGTCTATGACTATGGACTTAGGGATACCAAAAGCTAAAACTATCTCCTTTAATGGTTCTTTAATGTCTTCTATTGCCCTAGATTTTAAAATGTTGCCTAAAGCATATTTAGAGAATTTGTCTATTGCTGTTAGTACGAGATTCCCTTCGGTGGAGTAAATGTCAATATGACGATTTCTCCAGGATTTTGTGGGATTGGTGTAGGTTGGAATTGTGGTTTATTAGGACGACGATCGTATTTTTGTTTTCTGCAAACTTGACAATTTTTAACAATTCTGTTGGATTTTTCTGTCATTTTTGGGATATAAATTTTTTTTTTATCTGCTCTCTACTTTCTTTAGCGTTTCTGTGGGCTCTCCTGTGTTCTTCTATTAAGACTTCTTCTTGTTCTACATCGTTAGTTATTTCTTTGACCTGTGACTGTGTGAATCTTATTTTATAATTTAAGAAATATTCGGAATAAAATTCTTGAATTATTCCCATAATTGGTTCAGTAGTAAATAAAATAATCCATTAACTACGCTAGGGTTAAGGTGTTTTTTTAGAATCGAAATTAATATATCTCTGGTATAGTGCGGTTTTTTTTATTATGTGCCTGTGATAAGTTGAAAAGGGAATTTCAAATTTGTAGTTACCATGGTTGCCTATTAAAATATGAATTTGGTTTTTGAAGACGTTTATAGGGCATTCCACTGCTGGTATTTTATTGTCTGATGAACTGTCATCGCTATGTTGGGTTGATGTCATTGAATTTATCTGTGGTGGTCTAGATAGTGCATCTGCTACCACGTTTGTTTTACCGGGTTGATATCTGAGTTCATAATGATATTCTTCTAAGATGGCTTTCCATCTCTTCATTTTGCTGTTAGTATTTTTACTACTAAGAGCATATGTCAAGGGTTGGTGGTCTGTGAATATGATTACTCTTCGGCATCCATACAGATAATTCCTTAGTGAATTTAACGACCAAATTATAGCCAAAATTTCTTTCTCATTTGTGGCATAATTTTCTTCGGTTTTACTTAGTGTGCGGGAAAGAAATGTTATAGCCTTTTTGTTTTGCGATAAGACTGCACCGATTGCGTAGTCGGAAGCGTCTGTCGTTAACTCGAAACATTTTTCAAAGTCAGGATGCGAGAGAACTATGTATATCATTGGAAACTAACGAGTTTTTTAATTTTTGAAATGCATCCAGAGCATTTTGATCTAAGGATATTTTTGTATTTTTGGAGGCATTTTTTGAAATGTGTCCTTCCTCCCCTCTTAAAAGGGATGTCAGGGGCTTAGCAAGTTTCGCGTAATCTTGGATGAAGCGCCTATAATAACCTGATATGCCTAGAAAACTTCTTAGATCTTTTAGAGTTTTTGGGGGTTGTAGTAGCTATTGCTTCTACTTTTTGTTTGTTAGTTTTTATTCCCTCGGTACCTACGATGAATCCTAAAAATTCAATTTGCTGATTCTAATGTTTCAAATATTTTGTATAGATTTTCAAAGTGTTCTTTTTCAGTTTTGGAAAATATAACTATGTCATCTATGTAGACATAGCATATTTTACCTATGTGGTCTCTTAGAACATCATCTAAGGTTCGCTGGAAAATTGATGGCAAGTTTTTTAATCCGAATGGAAGTCGGACGAATTCAAATTTTCCGTTATTGACCGAAAATGCGGTTTTTTCTATATCGCATTCCTTTAAAGGAATTTGGTGAAAACCACTTTTAAGGTCTACCACTGAAAAGTTCTTATTTTTTCCTAAGTTTGCAAGAACTTCGTTTATTTCAGGGATAGGGTATATATCGGCTACAGTGATCGCGTTCAGCTTCCTGTAATCGATAACTATTCTGAACTTTTTTTCGCCGGATACGTCCATTTTTTTCGGGACAATCCAGACGGGTGCATTGTAAGGCGATCTAGAAGGCCTGATTATACCATCGTTTAAAAGTTCATTTATTTGTTTTTCGACCTCGTTTTTGAGTGCCATGGGATAAGGATATGATTTGCAATATACCGGTGAATCAGATGTGGTTGGAATCTCTCCTTTGATTCGAGAAGTAAATGTAAGTTTTTTATTAGGGGCTTTGAATCAATTGGGATGTTAATTTATAATTTCTTCTAATTGAGATTTTTGAATCTCGTCCATATGGCTAGTTCTAAATTCCATTTTGTTTACGGATTGGGAAATTTGTTGGTGAATTTTAATTTTAATTTTGTGATTTATTAACATGTATTTTTCCTTAATATGAATTATTGCATTTAATTCCTGTAAGCTGTCATGGCCTAAAATACCATGAAATGATTTTAGCGAGGGTAATTTAATAGCATGATCGGGTAAATTAAACAGATTCACGAATGTATGATGTGTGATTTTAATGTCGCCAGAAACTGAGTTAGCAAAAAAAGATTTTTCATTTTGTTTTGGATGTCGAGAAATGACTGAATGTAATTTTTATTAGAACCTGTATCTATTAGAATTTTTAAAATTTGACCATTCTTCGCCCTGCATTCGAAGTAAGGGAGCGAAGAATACGTTAACCTAAAAAATGAATGTCAGTTAGATCTTGTGTAGGAATTTCATATTGTTGATCCTGTTGATTTAAGGATTCAACGTATTTTTCAATATTTTCATTTTGTAGTTGCTGGTAGTAATTGTTTTCGTAATTTTCAGGTTGAAATTCTTCAGATTCTATTATATTGTCAAAATTTTGCTGTTCAGTTTGTATGTGAAAATTTCGTTGTTGTTTAAATGGTGGTGAAATGTGCTTCATTGATGCGGGTCTTTTGCCTTGAAATTGCATTGTTTGACGGGGTCTATTTTGGTAGATAATATTTCTTGTCTGTACCGACTGATCAATTTCCATCGGTTCAGGTCGTTAGGGTTTTGGTTCTGTCGGTCTTGGCGGTTGGAATTGGAATTGTTGTCGCATTTGGTGATGCGGTTGAAACATTGGTTGGCGGTTATGTAAAGGGAAGGGTTTACTGTTCATAGGGGTATTATATTGTTGAAATGTTAATTCTGGGTAAAATGGTCTATTAGAATTTTGTGTGTTTAAATTACGTATTGGAGGAAGTGGTGGTTGCTGACGATGTTTATGATTTTAGTGTTTATTTGCGTATTCTGATCTATAATGTTGGTTTTCCAGTTTCAAGCAAATATGTAGTGCTTGTGGAAGATCTGAAGGTTCACGAATGCCTAGGAGTCTTGGTAGATCTCCGTTTAAGCCTCTTATAAAAGTATGGAGAGCTTTGTCTCGATATGTCTGAGTTAAAAGTCGCAAAGATTCTTGTCCCATTTCCATGCATCCAATTTTGTTCAATATCAGGGATAAGTGTGAATAGACTTGTTGATAAAAAATTTGGATAGTTTTTCTTCCTTGGATAAGTGAAGTCATTTGGTACTCTAGTGTACCTAAGTCACGTTTATCAGCGTAATGTAGGGTCAAACATCTTACTATACTATTCCAATCTAGTGGCGTGTTATATGACTCTAATGGAATGTCTGCATTCCCTATTATCTTATTCCTAATTACACTTAGAATTCCATAGTATTTTGGAGTTCCTCTCATTGAGTTGTAGATTTGTAGTACCCTATCGACACTTTTTTCCAGGAGTTAAACTCTGAAGGATTCCCAGAAAATTCCCTCAAACTTCTTACTGGTATCTTGTCTAATTCGTTTAAGTTTTCCCTGTATCTTTCCTCTATGGCGTGGTCATTTCCGTAATTTATATCCGCGTTGGGGTTTATTATAGACTGTACGATACTCCTACATTGTTGTGCAGAAATGGAAGCTATGCTATTCTCTAATTCGGCATTTATTTGAAAATTTTGTGGCTGTACTGGTGGTTCTGGGTTTGGGTTGTTAAAGACAGGAGGTTTTATTAGGTTGTTGGGATTGGCCATAATGGTATTTAGGATTGGTTTTAATTATAAAATAAGTTTTGTGTTTTTTTCCTTTTCTTGTTAAAAAATGTTCTTTCTTCTTTTTATTTTTACGTTCTTAGTTTTTACTAAAGTAATAGTATTTTTGCTTACAATAATTCTTGAAACTCAAATATAAAGTAATAGTATTTTTGCTTAGAATATTTCTTGAAACTCAAATATAAATTAACATAATTCTAACTTACAAAATGATTAGAACTGCCTTCATGTTTTCGCTGTTGCTTTACTGATGAAATTATTACTGTTGTGTTGGTGTTGATTTAAGTAAAGATGATTTTCAACGGATTAGAGCTGATTAATCTTCTAATGGATGTCGGACTTCTATGTTGAGTTTTTTGTATTGATGTTGATTCTTATATTGTTGTAGTTCAATTTGTTTTCAATACGTAGCTTTTCTATTTTTTTTAATGTTTGTAAAGTTTTTTATAACTTGTTAAATCGTTTAGTTATGTAAGTTTTTATTGATTTTAATTTTTTCTTAATTTTTCACTGTGGTAGTTCTTTTTAGTAACACTTATTATCAGTTTCCTTTAACTTAACTAAATCACTTAATTAGAACCGTTCCGATTGCACGAATTTTCTCCGTTTTACTTTTCGTTACTCAGGATTCAATACAATTCTATAAACGAACGGGTGCCTGCGGACGGACGCGTACGAGCTCAGGTTCCGTGGTATATATTTTTTTTTATACCAGGCACGTTGGGCGCCAATTAATAAAATACTAGTTAATTTTTGTTTTTTTTTTTTTTAAAAGAGAAGACTATGTCTTCTCAGTCTTTTATTTAACTAACTTGTTTCTATATTTTACAATAATATATTTATAAGCCGTAAGACTGTGTCTTACTTATCGGCGTGTTGATTATTGATTATTAATTTCTTATTAACTTCTTAATTTTATATTTAGCGAACACCAATCATCAGAGCGGATGACAGAGATAGACCATCCTCCAACTTTCAAATGTTTCTGGATAGTTGAAATTACTTCTGTATTTTTAATCTGTAATTCATTAAGGGCTTCAAGTGATAGGAAATTAATATGGTCACTTTCAAAAGGAGCGGGCTGCATTAATGCGGGCATGATTTGTAAAGGTGAGGCTTCTATATTACTAAAAGTCCTATTGTTAATTTTAATAGTGCTATTATGAAATTTAATAAGAAACGTTCCAGATATATTTTTCCGTATTTCATCATATACTACTTATAAGACTAGGAATACATTTGGTATTTGAAATATCATTTCTTTGATTTTCTTTACGAATTCTTATATTATTATATTTTTCCCAATCATTTTTACCATTTTTTTTTTATACCATATATAGTTTTTTCGTTTTTTAGAATCTGCTTAAATTCTAAATTAATTACGGAGTTTTCCTTTTTTACCGGTCTTAAAATTATGTTTTCATAGGTTTCCTTTTTTGTTAAGGGAATCTTAACCAAATAGAATATCTTTTTATTAGTACTGTATAAGACAGATACTTTGGCTAATTGGAGTGCCTCTTCGGGACTCACGAACACAATATTTTCTTTTCTAATTTTACTTGTGGCAATTTCAATTTCTTTTTTATCTAATATTAATGGGTTAACAATTCCGAGTTTGGCCCATTCAATTCCATTTTGAATATTTATTAACTCTTCCTTAACTAGTCTTACTCTATTTTGTAAGTTTATAACTATTTCATTTTTTAATAATACATCTTTTCTTATTTCATTTGAAATTTTATTTACTATATCTGTTAGATTTTTTAATCTATTATTAAAAGCTTCGTTTACGTAATCTTGTTTATTATTATTTTTATTTAGATCATTTATATTACTAGCTATTATTTCGTGATCTGGGGATCCAGCGACATACTTCCAAATAGTACCTATGGCATTTATTGCTCTTTTATTTTTTATAGTGGGTGTTATATTTTCTAGAATATTTTCGGTAAGGCTTAATTCGTGGATAAGGACGGGATACAGGTTATGGTGATTTGGGATATTTTGTTGGATAAATGTATGGGTGTTGGATATGGATATTGCGTACTGTGCCAGATCTATTGGATGTAAAATAGTAAAAATTCCTTGCTGAATTTTTGCTGTACCTCTATTAATTGTCACAACATACGAGGAAGTGTAATCCAACATTTCGACTTCAGTTTTTACAAAGGTTAAATAAAATCTGTAAATGTAATTTATTTTCTTTTAATATTACTTTTATAAACAATTCTGCCTGTCATTGTTAAAACAGTGGAGTTTCTGTCTTCTTTGACTATTTCCTTCTTATACCTTGGAGTTAGTTTTGAACCTAGTCTTTTGTTAACTCTGACAAAAATTTCTTCTCCTTGTAAATAAGTTTTTATTTTGTTCCTATTTTGATTATGGTAGTTTAAGTCCTGTTTCTGTTTTTCTGTTAAACGATTGATGATTTCTTGTTTGTCCAAAATTGCTTTTCCTGGATCATAACTTGAATTTCGGTTAAAAAATATCTCTATCGGTTTTCTGCCTGTGGTGGAATGGATTGACCTGCTATACTCGTGTATCGCTCTGGTAAGTAAATCATGAAAAGTAGTATGAAGTTGTCTGGTTTTAGGCATCTCATAATCTCTGAAAGAGTAGAGTGAAACCTTTCTAGTTGGCCATTAACAGAACTAGAGTAGGGTGGTGTAGTGTAGGTTTCAATGCCAAATTGATCTTTGAGGAGAAAATTTATTGATACGGAATTTAAGGATTTTTCGTTGTCTATGACTATGGACTTAGGGATACCAAAAGCTAAAACTATCTCCTTTAATGGTTCTTTAATGTCTTCTATTGCCCTAGATTTTAAAATGTTGCCTAAAGCATATTTAGAGAATTTGTCTATTGCTGTTAGTACGAGATTCCCTTCGGTGGAGTAAATGTCAATATGACGATTTCTCCAGGATTTTGTGGGATTGGTGTAGGTTGGAATTGTGGTTTATTAGGACGACGATCGTATTTTTGTTTTCTGCAAACTTGACAATTTTTAACAATTCTGTTGGATTTTTCTGTCATTTTTGGGATATAAATTTTTTTTTTATCTGCTCTCTACTTTCTTTAGCGTTTCTGTGGGCTCTCCTGTGTTCTTCTATTAAGACTTCTTCTTGTTCTACATCGTTAGTTATTTCTTTGACCTGTGACTGTGTGAATCTTATTTTATAATTTAAGAAATATTCGGAATAAAATTCTTGAATTATTCCCATAATTGGTTCAGTAGTAAATAAAATAATCCATTAACTACGCTAGGGTTAAGGTGTTTTTTTAGAATCGAAATTAATATATCTCTGGTATAGTGCGGTTTTTTTTATTATGTGCCTGTGATAAGTTGGAAAGGGAATTTCAAATTTGTAGTTACCATGGTTGCCTATTAAAATATGAATTTGGTTTTTGAAGACGTTTATAGGGCATTCCACTGCTGGTATTTTATTGTCTGATGAACTGTCATCGCTATGTTGGGTTGATGTCATTGAATTTATCTGTGGTGGTCTAGATAGTGCATCTGCTACACGTTTGTTTTACCGGGTTGATATCTGAGTTCATAATGATATTCTTCTAAGATGGCTTTCCATCTCTTCATTTTGCTGTTAGTATTTTTACTACTAAGAGCATATGTCAAGGGTTGGTGGTCTGTGAATATGATTACTCTTCGGCATCCATACAGATAATTCCTTAGTGAATTTAACGACCAAATTATAGCCAAAATTTCTTTCTCATTTGTGGCATAATTTTCTTCGGTTTTACTTAGTGTGCGGGAAAGAAATGTTATAGCCTTTTTGTTTTGCGATAAGACTGCACCGATTGCGTAGTTGGAAGCGTCTGTCGTTAACTCGAAACATTTTTCAAAGTCAGGATGCGAGAGAACTATGTATATCATTGGAAACTAACGAGTTTTTTAATTTTTGAAATGCATCCAGAGCATTTTGATCTAAGGATATTTTTGTATTTTTGGAAGCATTTTTTGAAATGTGTCCTTCCTCCCCTCTTAAAAGGGATGTCAGGGGCTTAGCAAGTTTCGCGTAATCTTGGATGAAGCGCCTATAATAACCTGATATGCCTAGAAAACTTCTTAGATCTTTTAGAGTTTTTGGGGGTTGTAGTAGCTATTGCTTCTACTTTTTGTTTGTTAGTTTTTATTCCCTCGGTACCTACGATGAATCCTAAAAATTCAATTTGCTGATTCTAATGTTTCAAATATTTTGTATAGATTTTCAAAGTGTTCTTTTTCAGTTTTGGAAAATATAACTATGTCATCTATGTAGACATAGCATATTTTACCTATGTGGTCTCTTAGAACATCATCTAAGGTTCGCTGGAAAATTGATGGCAAGTTTTTTAATCCGAATGGAAGTCGGACGAATTTAAATTTTCCGTTATTGACCGAAAATGCGGTTTTTTCTATATCGCATTTCTTTAAAGGAATTTGGTGAAAACCACTTTTAAGGTCTACCACTGAAAAGTACTTATTTTTTCCTAAGTTTGCAAGAACTTCGTTTATTTCAGGGATAGGGTATATATCGGCTACAGTGATCGCGTTCAGCTTCCTGTAATCGATAACTATTCTGAACTTTTTTTCGCCGGATACGTCCATTTTTTTCGGGACAATCCAGACGGGTGCATTGTAAGGCGATCTAGAAGGCCTGATTATACCATCGTTTAAAAGTTCATTTATTTGTTTTTCGACCTCGTTTTTGAGTGCCATGGGATAAGGATATGATTTGCAATATACCGGTGAATTAGATGTGGTTGGAATCTCTCCTTTGATTCGAGAAGTAAATGTAAGTTTTTTATTAGGGGCTTTGAATCAATTGGGATGTTAATTTATAATTTCTTCTAATTGAGATTTTTGAATCTCGTCCATATGGCTAGTTCTAAATTCCATTTTGTTTACGGATTGGGAAATTTGTTGGTGAATTTTAATTTTAATTTTGTGATTTATTAACATGTATTTTTCCTTAATATGAATTATTGCATTTAATTCCTGTAAGCTGTCATGGCCTAAAATACCATGAAATGATTTTAGCGAGGGTAATTTAATAGCATGATCGGGTAAATTAAACAGATTCACGAATGTATGATGTGTGATTTTAATGTCGCCAGAAACTGAGTTAGCAAAAAAAGATTTTTCATTTTGTTTTGGATGTCGAGAAATGACTGAATGTAATTTTTATTAGAACCTGTATCTATTAGAATTTTTAAAATTTGACCATTCTTCGCCCTGCATTCGAAGTAAGGGAGCGAAGAATACGTTAACCTAAAAAATGAATGTCAGTTAGATCTTGTGTAGGAATTTCATATTGTTGATCCTGTTGATTTAAGGATTCAACGTATTTTTCAATATTTTCATTTTGTAGTTGCTGGTAGTAATTGTTTTCGTAATTTTCAGGTTGAAATTCTTCAGATTCTATTATATTGTCAAAATTTTGCTGTTCAGTTTGTATGTGAAAATTTCGTTGTTGTTTAAATGGTGGTGAAATGTGCTTCATTGATGCGGGTCTTTTGCCTTGAAATTGCATTGTTTGACGGGGTCTATTTTGGTAGATAATATTTCTTGTCTGTACCGACTGATCAATTTCCATCGGTTCAGGTCGTTAGGGTTTTGGTTCTGTCGGTCTTGGCGGTTGGAATTGGAATTGTTGTCGCATTTGGTGATGCGGTTGAAACATTGGTTGGCGGTTATGTAAAGGGAAGGGTTTACTGTTCATAGGGGTATTATATTGTTGAAATGTTAATTCTGGGTAAAATGGTCTATTAGAATTTTGTGTGTTTAAATTACGTATTGGAGGAAGTGGTGGTTGCTGACGATGTTTATGATTTTAGTGTTTATTTGCGTATTCTGATCTATAATGTTGGTTTTCCAGTTTCAAGCAAATATGTAGTGCTTGTGGAAGATCTGAAGGTTCACGAATGCCTAGGAGTCTTGGTAGATCTCCGTTTAAGCCTCTTATAAAAGTATGGAGAGCTTTGTCTCGATATGTCTGAGTTAAAAGTCGCAAAGATTCTTGTCCCATTTCCATGCATCCAATTTTGTTCAATATCAGGGATAAGTGTGAATAGACTTGTTGATAAAAAATTTGGATAGTTTTTCTTCCTTGGATAAGTGAAGTCATTTGGTACTCTAGTGTACCTAAGTCACGTTTATCAGCGTAATGTAGGGTCAAACATCTTACTATACTATTCCAATCTAGTGGCGTGTTATATGACTCTAATGGAATGTCTGCATTCCCTATTATCTTATTCCTAATTACACTTAGAATTCCATAGTATTTTGGAGTTCCTCTCATTGAGTTGTAGATTTGTAGTACCCTATCGACACTTTTTTCCAGGAGTTAAACTCTGAAGGATTCCCAGAAAATTCCCTCAAACTTCTTACTGGTATCTTGTCTAATTCGTTTAAGTTTTCCCTGTATCTTTCCTCTATGGCGTGGTCATTTCCGTAATTTATATCCGCGTTGGGGTTTATTATAGACTGTACGATACTCCTACATTGTTGTGCAGAAATGGAAGCTATGCTATTCTCTAATTCGGCATTTATTTGAAAATTTTGTGGCTGTACTGGTGGTTCTGGGTTTGGGTTGTTAAAGACAGGAGGTTTTATTAGGTTGTTGGGATTGGCCATAATGGTATTTAGGATTGGTTTTAATTATAAAATAAGTTTTGTGTTTTTTTCCTTTTCTTGTTAAAAAATGTTCTTTCTTCTTTTTATTTTTACGTTCTTAGTTTTTACTAAAGTAATAGTATTTTTGCTTACAATAATTCTTGAAACTCAAATATAAAGTAATAGTATTTTTGCTTAGAATATTTCTTGAAACTCAAATATAAATTAACATAATTCTAACTTACAAAATGATTAGAACTGCCTTCATGTTTTCGCTGTTGCTTTACTGATGAAATTATTACTGTTGTGTTGGTGTTGATTTAAGTAAAGATGATTTTCAACGGATTAGAGCTGATTAATCTTCTAATGGATGTCGGACTTCTATGTTGAGTTTTTTGTATTGATGTTGATTCTTATATTGTTGTAGTTCAATTTGTTTTCAATACGTAGCTTTTCTATTTTTTTTAATGTTTGTAAAGTTTTTTATAACTTGTTAAATCGTTTAGTTATGTAAGTTTTTATTGATTTTAATTTTTTCTTAATTTTTCACTGTGGTAGTTCTTTTTAGTAACACTTATTATCAGTTTCCTTTAACTTAACTAAATCACTTAATTAGAACCGTTCCGATTGCACGAATTTTCTCCGTTTTACTTTTCGTTACTCAGGATTCAATACAATTCTATAAACGAACGGGTGCCTGCGGACGGACGCGTACGAGCTCAGGTTCCGTGGTATATATTTTTTTTTATACCAGGCACGTTGGGCGCCAATTAATAAAATACTAGTTAATTTTTGTTTTTTTTTTTTTTAAAAGAGAAGACTATGTCTTCTCAGTCTTTTATTTAACTAACTTGTTTCTATATTTTACAATAATATATTTATAAGCCGTAAGACTGTGTCTTACTTATCGGCGTGTTGATTATTGATTATTAATTTCTTATTAACTTCTTAATTTTATATTTAGCGAACACCAATCATCAGAGCGGATGACAGAGATAGACCATCCTCCAACTTTCAAATGTTTCTGGATAGTTGAAATTACTTCTGTATTTTTAATCTGTAATTCATTAAGGGCTTCAAGTGATAGGAAATTAATATGGTCACTTTCAAAAGGAGCGGGCTGCATTAATGCGGGCATGATTTGTAAAGGTGAGGCTATATTACTAAAAGTCCTATTGTTAATTTTAATAGTGCTATTATGAAATTTAATAAGAAACGTTCCAGATATATTTTTCCGTATTTCATCATATACTACTTATAAGACTAGGAATACATTTGGTATTTGAAATATCCTTTCTTTGATTTTCTTTACGAATTCTTATATTATTATATTTTTCCCAATCATTTTTACCATTTTTTTTTTATACCATATATAGTTTTTTCGTTTTTTAGAATCTGCTTAAATTCTAAATTAATTACGGAGTTTTCCTTTTTTACCGGTCTTAAAATTATGTTTTCATAGGTTTCCTTTTTTGTTAAGGGAATCTTAACCAAATAGAATATCTTTTTATTAGTACTGTATAAGACAGATACTTTGGCTAATTGGAGTGCCTCTTCGGGACTCACGAACACAATATTTTCTTTTCTAATTTTACTTGTGGCAATTTCAATTTCTTTCTTATCTAATATTAATGGGTTAACAATTCCGAGTTTTGCCCATTCAATTCCATTTTGAATATTTATTAACTCTTCCTTAACTAGTCTTACTCTATTTTGTAAGTTTATAACTATTTCATTTTTTAATAATACATCTTTTCTTATTTCATTTGAAATTTTATTTACTATATCTGTTAGATTTTTTAATCTATTATTAAAAGCTTCGTTTACGTAATCTTGTTTATTATTATTTTTATTTAGATCATTTATATTACTAGCTATTATTTCGTGATCTGGGGATCCAGCGACATACTTCCAAATAGTACCTATGGCATTTATTGCTCTTTTATTTTTTATAGTGGGTGTTATATTTTCTAGAATATTTTCGGTAAGGCTTAATTCGTGGATAAGGACGGGATACAGGTTATGGTGAATTGGGATATTTTGTTGGATAAATGTATGGGTGTTGGATATGGATATTGCGTACTGTGCCAGATCTATTGGATGTAAAATAGTAAAAATTCCTTGCTGAATTTTTGCTGTACCTCTATTAATTGTCACAACATACGAGGAAGTGTAATCCAACATTTCGACTTCAGTTTTTACAAAGGTTAAATAAAATCTGTAAATGTAATTTATTTTCTTTTAATATTACTTTTATAAACAATTCTGCCTGTCATTGTTAAAACAGTGGAGTTTCTGTCTTCTTTGACTATTTCCTTCTTATACCTTGGAGTTAGTTTTGAACCTAGTCTTTTGTTAACTCTGACAAAAATTTCTTCTCCTTGTAAATAAGTTTTTATTTTGTTCCTATTTTGATTATGGTAGTTTAAGTCCTGTTTCTGTTTTTCTGTTAAACGATTGATGATTTCTTGTTTGTCCAAAATTGCTTTTCCTGGATCATAACTTGAATTTCGGTTAAAAAATATCTATCGGTTTTCTGCCTGTGGTGGAATGGATTGACCTGCTATACTCGTGTATCGCTCTGGTAAGTAAATCATGAAAAGTAGTATGAAGTTGTCTGGTTTTAGGCATCTCATAATCTCTGAAAGAGTAGAGTGAAACCTTTCTAGTTGGCCATTAACAGAACTAGAGTAGGGTGGTGTAGTGTAGGTTTCAATGCCAAATTGATCTTTGAGGAGAAAATTTATTGATACGGAATTTAAGGATTTTTCGTTGTCTATGACTATGGACTTAGGGATACCAAAAGCTAAAACTATCTCCTTTAATGGTTCTTTAATGTCTTCTATTGCCCTAGATTTTAAAATGTTGCCTAAAGCATATTTAGAGAATTTGTCTATTGCTGTTAGTACGAGATTCCCTTCGGTGGAGTAAATGTCAATATGACGATTTCTCCAGGATTTTGTGGGATTGGTGTAGGTTGGAATTGTGGTTTATTAGGACGACGATCGTATTTTTGTTTTCTGCAAACTTGACAATTTTTAACAATTCTGTTGGATTTTTCTGTCATTTTTGGGATATAAATTTTTTTTTTATCTGCTCTCTACTTTCTTTAGCGTTTCTGTGGGCTCTCCTGTGTTCTTCTATTAAGACTTCTTCTTGTTCTACATCGTTAGTTATTTCTTTGACCTGTGACTGTGTGAATCTTATTTTATAATTTAAGAAATATTCGGAATAAAATTCTTGAATTATTCCCATAATTGGTTCAGTAGTAAATAAAATAATCCATTAACTACGCTAGGGTTAAGGTGTTTT
The DNA here is from genome assembly GCA_932526305.1 of Epicampocera succincta. Lineage (NCBI taxonomy): Eukaryota > Metazoa > Arthropoda > Insecta > Diptera > Tachinidae > Epicampocera > Epicampocera succincta. The sequence goes on along the minus strand of OW052039.1, from coordinate 9,369,210 downwards.
TTTAGAATCGAAATTAATATATCTCTGGTATAGTGCGGTTTTTTTATTATGTGCCTGTGATAAGTTGGAAAGGGAATTTCAAATTTGTAGTTACCATGGTTGCCTATTAAAATATGAATTTGGTTTTTGAAGACGTTTATAGGGCATTCCACTGCTGGTATTTTATTGTCTGATGAACTGTCATCGCTATGTTGGGTTGATGTCATTGAATTTATCTGTGGTGGTCTAGATAGTGCATCTGCTACCACGTTTGTTTTACCGGGTTGATATCTGAGTTCATAATGATATTCTTCTAAGATGGCTTTCCATCTCTTCATTTTGCTGTTAGTATTTTTACTACTAAGAGCATATGTCAAGGGTTGGTGGTCTGTGAATATGATTACTCTTCGGCATCCATACAGATAATTCCTTAGTGAATTTAACGACCAAATTATAGCCAAAATTTCTTTCTCATTTGTGGCATAATTTTCTTCGGTTTTACTTAGTGTGCGGGAAAGAAATGTTATAGCCTTTTTGTTTTGCGATAAGACTGCACCGATTGCGTAGTCGGAAGCGTCTGTCGTTAACTCGAAACATTTTTCAAAGTCAGGATGCGAGAGAACTATGTATATCATTGGAAACTAACGAGTTTTTTAATTTTTGAAATGCATCCAGAGCATTTTGATCTAAGGATATTTTTGTATTTTTGGAAGCATTTTTTGAAATGTGTCCTTCCTCCCCTCTTAAAAGGGATGTCAGGGGCTTAGCAAGTTTCGCGTAATCTTGGATGAAGCGTCTATAATAACCTGATATGCCTAGAAAACTTCTTAGATCTTTTAGAGTTTTTGGGGGTTGTAGTAGCTATTGCTTCTACTTTTTGTTTGTTAGTTTTTATTCCCTCGGTACCTACGATGAATCCTAAAAATTCAATTTGCTGATTCTAATGTTTCAAATATTTTGTATAGATTTTCAAAGTGTTCTTTTTCAGTTTTGGAAAATATAACTATGTCATCTATGTAGACATAGCATATTTTACCTATGTGGTCTATTAGAACATCATCTAAGGTTCGCTGGAAAATTGATGGCAAGTTTTTTAATCCGAATGGAAGTCGGACGAATTCAAATTTTCCGTTATTGACCGAAAATGCGGTTTTTTCTATATCGCATTCCTTTAAAGGAATTTGGTGAAAACCACTTTTAAGGTCTACCACTGAAAAGTACTTATTTTTTCCTAAGTTTGCAAGAACTTCGTTTATTTCAGGGATAGGGTATATATCGGCTACAGTGATCGCGTTCAGCTTCCTGTAATCGATAACTATTCTGAACTTTTTTTCGCCGGATACGTCCATTTTTTTCGGGACAATCCAGACGGGTGCATTGTAAGGCGATCTAGAAGGTCTGATTATACCATCGTTTAAAAGTTCATTTATTTGTTTTTCGACCTCGTTTTTGAGTGCCATGGGATAAGGATATGATTTGCAATATACCGGTGAATCAGATGTGGTTGGAATCTCTCCTTTGATTCGAGAAGTAAATGTAAATTTTTTATTAGGGGCTTTGAATCAATTGGGATGTTAATTTATAATTTCTTCTAATTGAGATTTTTGAATCTCGTCCATATGGCTAGTTCTAAATTCCATTTTGTTTACGGATTGGGAAATTTGTTGGTGAATTTTAATTTTAATTTTGTGATTTATTAACATGTATTTTTCCTTAATATGAATTATTGCATTTAATTCCTGTAAGCTGTCATGGCCTAAAATACCATGAAATGATTTTAGCGAGGGTAATTTAATAGCATGATCGGGTAAATTAAACAGATTCACGAATGTATGATGTGTGATTTTAATGTCGCCAGAAACTGAGTTAGCAAAAAAAGATTTTTCATTTTGTTTTGGATGTCGAGAAATGACTGAATGTAATTTTTATTAGAACCTGTATCTATTAGAATTTTTAAAATTTGACCATTCTTCGCCCTGCATTCGAAGTAAGGGAGCGAAGAATACGTTAACCTAAAAAATGAATGTCAGTTAGATCTTGTGTAGGAATTTCATATTGTTGATCCTGTTGATTTAAGGATTCAACGTATTTTTCAATATTTTCATTTTGTAGTTGCTGGTAGTAATTGTTTTCGTAATTTTCAGGTTGAAATTCTTCAGATTCTATTATATTGTCAAAATTTTGCTGTTCAGTTTGTATGTGAAAATTTCGTTGTTGTTTAAATGGTGGTGAAATGTGCTTCATTGATGCGGGTCTTTTGCCTTGAAATTGCATTGTTTGACGGGGTCTATTTTGGTAGATAATATTTCTTGTCTGTACCGACTGATCAATTTCCATCGGTTCAGGTCGTTAGGGTTTTGGTTCTGTCGGTCTTGGCGGTTGGAATTGGAATTGTTGTCGCATTTGGTGATGCGGTTGAAACATTGGTTGGCGGTTATGTAAAGGGAAGGGTTTACTGTTCATAGGGGTATTATATTGTTGAAATGTTAATTCTGGGTAAAATGGTCTATTAGAACTTTGTGTGTTTAAATTACGTATTGGAGGAAGTGGTGGTTGCTGACGATGTTTATGATTTTAGTGTTTATTTGCGTATTCTGATCTATAATGTTGGTTTTCCAGTTTCAAGCAAATCTGTAGTGCTTGTGGAAGATCTGAAGATTCACGAATGCCTAGGAGTCTTGGTAGATCTCCGTTTAAGCCTCTTATAAAAGTATCGAGAGCTTTGTCTCGATATGTCTGAGTTAAAAGTCGCAAAGATTCTTGTCCCATTTCCATGCATCCAATTTTGTTCAATATCAGGGATAAGTGTGAATAGACTTGTTGATAAAAAATTTGGATAGTTTTTCTTCCTTGGATAAGTGAAGTCATTTGGTACTCTAGTGTACCTAAGGCACGTTTATCAGCGTAATGTAGGGTTAAACATCTTACTATACTATTCCAATCTAGTGGCTTGTTATATGACTCTAATGGAATGTCTGCATTCCCTATTATCTTATTCCTAATTACACTTAGAATTCCATAGTATTTTGGAGTTCCTCTCATTGAGTTGTAGATTTGTAGTACCCTATCGACACTTTTTTCCAGGAGTTAAACTCTGAAGGGTTCCCAGAAAATTCCCTCAAACTTCTTACTGGTATCTTGTCTAATTCGTTTAAGTTTTCCCTGTATCTTTCCTCTATGGCGTGGTCATTTCCGTAATTTATATCCGCGTTGGGGTTTATTATAGACTGTACGATACTCCTACATTGTTGTGCAGAAATGGAAGCTATGCTATTCTCTAATTCGGCATTTATTTGAAAATTTTGTGGCTGTACTGGTGGTTCTGGGTTTGGGTTGTTAAAGACAGGAGGTTTTATTAGGTTGTTGGGATTGGCCATAATGGTATTTAGGATTGGTTTTAATTATAAAATAAGTTTTGTGTTTTTTTCCTTTTCTTGTTAAAAAATGTTCTTTCTTCTTTTTATTTTTACGTTCTTAGTTTTTACTAAAGTAATAGTATTTTTGCTTACAATATTTCTTGAAACTCAAATATAAAGTAATAGTATTTTTGCTTAGAATATTTCTTGAAACTCAAATATAAATTAACATAATTCTAACTTACAAAATGATTAGAACTGCCTTCATGTTTTCGCTGTTGCTTTACTGATGAAATTATTACTGTTGTGTTGGTGTTGATTTAAGTAAAGATGATTTTCAACGGATTAGAGCTGATTAATCTTCTAATGGATGTCGGACTTCTATGTTGAGTTTTTTGTATTGATGTTGATTTTTATATTGTTGTAGTTCAATTTGTTTTCAATACGTAGCTTTTCTATTTTTTTTAATGTTTGTAAAGTTTTTTATAACTTGTTAAATCGTTTAGTTGTGTAAGTTTTTATTGATTTTAATTTTTTCTTAATTTTTCACTGTGGTAGTTCTTTTTAGTAACACTTATTATCAGTTTCCTTTAACTTAACTAAATCACTTAATTAGAACCGTTCCGATTGCACGAATTTTCTCCGTTTTACTTTTCGTTACTCAGGATTCAATACAATTCTATAAACGAACGGGTGCCTGCGGACGGACGCGTACGAGCTCAGGTTCCGTGGTATATATATTTTTTTATACCAGGCACGTTGGGCGCCAATTAATAAAATACTAGTTAATTTTTGTTTTTTTTTTTTTAAAAGAGAAGACTATGTCTTCTTAGTCTTTTATTTAACTAACTTGTTTCTATATTTTACAATAATATATTTATAAGCCGTAAGACTGTGTCTTACTTATCGGCGTGTTGATTATGGATTATTAATTTCTTATTAACTACATAATTTTATATTTAGCGAACACCAATCATCAGAGCGGATGACAAAGATAGACCATCCTCCAACTTTCAAATGTTTCTGGATAGTTGAAATTACTTCTGTATTTTTAATCTGTAATTCATTAAGGGCTTCAAGTGATAGGAAATTAATATGGTCACTTTCAAAAGGAGCGGGATGCATTAATGCGGACATGATTTGTAAAGGTGAGGCTTCTATATTACTAAAAGTCCTATTGTTAATTTTAATAGTGCTGTTACCGCCACTCATAAATCGCTAATATGACATTACTGTTACCGCCACTCATAAATAGCTAATATGACATTACTGTTACCGCCACTCATAAATCGCTGATATGACATTACTGTTATCGATATGTAGAGAGATGAGCATGGCAAAATGTTCAATTATTCCTTTTAATTTTCCACGCGGTATAATTATGAGGCCATATTTAATCGAGACCACATACATAAGTATATAAAACACCTACATAGATTTAAGATATTCATTCGTTCAGGTCATAAGGATTACGAAGCTTCGCTTGGAGTAGCCATACATAAAAGTTAGTATATCAGCAGTTTAGTATGTAAGTTTGTATAATGAATTTATTTATAATTTTAGGAATTTTAACATATTAAAGCGTAAGAATAAAGAATTAAAGTTTTCTAAAACTCTTACACTTGTTGTGTTTAAAATCCACATTGGCTATCTTGAGCTTGGGCCGCTTTACCCGCAACATTAAAATTCTTTTATGTGCCTCATCGGATCGTTTGAAGGAATCATCTTGGGTGTTAAAACGTAAGTCCTAACAGAATGCAACCTTCCACTCCCTCACAGGGTCAACCACTAAGTCGTCAACGACCAACTCAGTTAAGTCCTGCACCGAACAACTGTAACATTTGCAACAAGTCCACAGACAACGAAAAATTTATAAAATGCAGCAAGTGCCATCTTAATTTTCATTTACCATGTGTCAATCTCAGCAGCAATCAAGACCAACCTACATGGAGTTGCCAAAATTGTACGGTACAACATCAAATCACGATCGATTCTGCCTCTTCCATTCGTAGTGGCTCTTCGGCCGCTTCCCGCTCCCGCCGACAAGCTCTTGAGCTACGACGTCTAGAAGAAGAGACACAACTTGAAAGAGATTTCATTAAAAAGAAATACCAAATTCTCGAACAAGCAGTAGATGACTTCGAGGACGCACAATCAGTTAATAAACACTCAGCTGTCAGATCTGTACATGAGTGGTTAGATAATCAAATCCAACTCCCTACTTCGGCTATTGCAACCGCACACCAAAATATAGTTTCCGCAGCTCGTCAGTTTGAAACGCCACCTTACACATTTGTACCACAAGCCACAACAACGCAAGAAATGCCTAACACTACTAAACCATATTGCCAAAACCCGACAACGGCAAATTTATGTAATAATTCAGACAACGTAAATGCAGAAAATCACACATTAGAGACACCTGTACAATTTGGTTACATGGATTCAACGTTTTCCATGAACCCATCAAACCTCCAACCTGTTATATTACCTTCTCACAGGCTTTCGCAACAACAAATAAGCACGCGGCAGTCAGTACCAAAAGAGCTTCCAATTTTTACCGGCACTCCTGAAGAATGGCCCTTGTTTAGTGCCACATATGACTGGTCGACAGCAGTCTGTTTTAATACTTTTGCATTTATAGACGAGGGTTCGTCTGTAAGTCTGGTAAATGGTGAGTCACAACCTCTATGCTTGAAATGGACAGGTGAAATAGGTCGCAACGAAGAAGACTCAAAAATAGTCTCAATGAAAATTTCAGGTATGAATAAAACTGAATTTTCTATTTCTGTTCGTACGGTTAAACAACTATCGCTTCCGAGTCAGAGCTTTAATTATAAAAAGTTACGTAAAAAATGTCCGCACCTTAAAGGGCTACCCATCGCCGATTTTGAAAATGCTGTACCAGATGTACTTTTAGGATTAAATAACTTGAAATTATGTGTGCCAACTCGTGTTAAAGAAGGCAAGAAAAACGAACCCGTCGCTTTACATACTCGCCTCGGCTGGCTAATATGTGGCAACTCCAGTGTTGGAGAAAAGGCCCAAATTCGATATAATTTTTACTCTTGCGAGTGTAAAGGTGAAAACGACCAAATTCTTACTCACTTACTCAAACAGTTTTATACAACTGAGTTAGCAGGGATAAGTAACTATACTCCAGCTCTTGGAAAAGATGACCAAAGGGCATTAAGTTTGCTAGAAACATATACGAAACAAAGATGCGATGGCCATTACGAGTCAGCTTTGCTGTGGCGATATGACAATATTACACTTCCACAAAGCTTTGATATGGCGAAGAGACGACTGATTTGTCTCGAAAAAACTCTAAGAAAAAATAAAGAGTTGTTTGAACATTTCGAAAAAACAATTTCTGAATATTTTGAAAGAAATTACATAGCCAAAGTAAACAATGAAGATGATAAACAAAATGTATGGTATTTACCAATGTTTCCGGTATTTAACAAAAACAAACCGAATAAAACAAGAATAGTTTGAGATGCGGCCGCGAAGGCAAATGGTATTTCACTTAACTCTATGCTGCTCAAAGGGCCAGATTTGCTGTCTTCTCTTGCAGCTATTCTTTTTCGTTTTCAGCAAAGGCAAATTGCAATCTGTGGTGACATCGAACAAATGTTCCATCAGATTTATATACGCGATGAAGACTGCCATGCGTAAAGATTTTTATGGCGCAGCTGCGACGACAACAAATAACCCGAGAAACGTGTGGCCAAAAGGAAAGGTCATCGAAGTTGCCAAATCCGAAGATGGACAAGTACGAAAGGCAAAAGTTTTGACAGTTTGTGGCGTTTTAGAAAGACCTGCTGCAAAATTAGCGGTTTTAGACGTGGCTGAAAGAAAGTAGAGTAAGTCTTCGAAATCTCGCCATACTGTGGGGGAGTGTTACCGCCACTCATAAATCGCTAATATGACATTACTGTTACCGCCACTCATAAATAGCTAATATGACATTACTGTTACCGCCACTCATAAATCGCTGATATGACATTACTGTTATCGATATGTAGAGAGATGAGCATGGCAAAATGTTCAATTATTCCTTTTAATTTTCCACGCGGTATAATTATGAGGCCATATTTAATCGAGACCACATACATAAGTATATAAAACACCTACATAGATTTAAGATATTCATTCGTTCAGGTCATAAGGATTACGAAGCTTCGCTTGGAGTAGCCATACATAAAAGTTAGTATATCAGCAGTTTAGTATGTAAGTTTGTATAATGAATTTATTTATAATTTTAGGAATTTTAACATATTAAAGCGTAAGAATAAAGAATTAAAGTTTTCTAAAACTCTTACACTTGTTGTGTTTAAAATCCACATTGGCTATCTTGAGCTTGGGCCGCTTTACCCGCAACAAGTGCTATTATGAAATTTAATAAGAAACGTTCCAGATATATTTTTCCGTATTTCATCATATACTACTTATAAGACTAGGAATACATTTGGTATTTGAAATATCCTTTCTTTGATTTTCTTTACGAATTCTTATATTATTATATTTTTCCCAATCATTTTTACCATTTTTTTTTTATACCATATATAGTTTTTTCGTTTTTTAGAATCTGCTTAAATTCTAAATTAATTACGGAGTTTTCCTTTTTTACCGGTCTTAAAATTATGTTTTCATAGGTTTCCTTTTTTGTTAAGGGAATCTTAACCAAATAGAATATCTTTTTATTAGTACTGTATAAGACAGATACTTTGGCTAATTGGAGTGCCTCTTCGGGACTCACGAACACAATATTTTCTTTTCTAATTTTACTTGTGGCAATTTCAATTTCTTTTTTATCTAATATTAATGGGTTAACAATTCCGAGTTTGGCCCATTCAATTCCATTTTGAATATTTATTAACTCTTCCTTAACTAGTCTTACTCTATTTTGTAAGTTTATAACTATTTCATTTTTTAATAATACATCTTTTCTTATTTCATTTGAAATTTTATTTACTATATCTGTTAGATTTTTTAATCTATTATTAAAAGCTTCGTTTACGTAATCTTGTTTATTATTATTTTTATTTAGATCATTTATATTACTAGCTATTATTTCGTGATCTGGGGATCCAGCGACATACTTCCAAATAGTACCTATGGCATTTATTGCTCTTTTATTTTTTATAGTGGGTGTTATATTTTCTAGAATATTTTCGGTAAGGCTTAATTCGTGGATAAGGACGGGATACAGGTTATGGTGATTTGGGATATTTTGTTGGATAAATGTATGGGTGTTGGATATGGATATTGCGTACTGTGCCAGATCTATTGGATGTAAAATAGTAAAAATTCCTTGCTGAATTTTTGCTGTACCTCTATTAATTGTCACAACATACGAGGAAGTGTAATCCAACATTTCGACTTCAGTTTTTACAAAGGTTAAATAAAATCTGTAAATGTAATTTATTTTCTTTTAATATTACTTTTATAAACAATTCTGCCTGTCATTGTTAAAACAGTGGAGTTTCTGTCTTCTTTGACTATTTCCTTCTTATACCTTGGAGTTAGTTTTGAACCTAGTCTTTTGTTAACTCTGACAAAAATTTCTTCTCCTTGTAAATAAGTTTTTATTTTGTTCCTATTTTGATTATGGTAGTTTAAGTCCTGTTTCTGTTTTTCTGTTAAACGATTGATGATTTCTTGTTTGTCCAAAATTGCTTTTCCTGGATCATAACTTGAATTTCGGTTAAAAAATATCTCTATCGGTTTTCTGCCTGTGGTGGAATGGATTGACCTGCTATACTCGTGTATCGCTCTGGTAAGTAAATCATGAAAAGTAGTATGAAGTTGTCTGGTTTTAGGCATCTCATAATCTCTGAAAGAGTAGAGTGAAACCTTTCTAGTTGGCCATTAACAGAACTAGAGTAGGGTGGTGTAGTGTAGGTTTCAATGCCAAATTGATCTTTGAGGAGAAAATTTATTGATACGGAATTTAAGGATTTTTCGTTGTCTATGACTATGGACTTAGGGATACCAAAAGCTAAAACTATCTCCTTTAATGGTTCTTTAATGTCTTCTATTGCCCTAGATTTTAAAATGTTGCCTAAAGCATATTTAGAGAATTTGTCTATTGCTGTTAGTACGAGATTCCCTTCGGTGGAGTAAATGTCAATATGACGATTTCTCCAGGATTTTGTGGGATTGGTGTAGGTTGGAATTGTGGTTTATTAGGACGACGATCGTATTTTTGTTTTCTGCAAACTTGACAATTTTTAACAATTCTGTTGGATTTTTCTGTCATTTTTGGGATATAAATTTTTTTTTTATCTGCTCTCTACTTTCTTTAGCGTTTCTGTGGGCTCTCCTGTGTTCTTCTATTAAGACTTCTTCTTGTTCTACATCGTTAGTTATTTCTTTGACCTGTGACTGTGTGAATCTTATTTTATAATTTAAGAAATATTCGGAATAAAATTCTTGAATTATTCCCATAATTGGTTCAGTAGTAAATAAAATAATCCATTAACTACGCTAGGGTTAAGGTGTTTTTTTAGAATCGAAATTAATATATCTCTGGTATAGTGCGGTTTTTTTTATTATGTGCCTGTGATAAGTTGGAAAGGGAATTTCAAATTTGTAGTTACCATGGTTGCCTATTAAAATATGAATTTGGTTTTTGAAGACGTTTATAGGGCATTCCACTGCTGGTATTTTATTGTCTGATGAACTGTCATCGCTATGTTGGGTTGATGTCATTGAATTTATCTGTGGTGGTCTAGATAGTGCATCTGCTACCACGTTTGTTTTACCGGGTTGATATCTGAGTTCATAATGATATTCTTCTAAGATGGCTTTCCATCTCTTCATTTTGCTGTTAGTATTTTTACTACTAAGAGCATATGTCAAGGGTTGGTGGTCTGTGAATATGATTACTCTTCGGCATCCATACAGATAATTCCTTAGTGAATTTAACGACCAAATTATAGCCAAAATTTCTTTCTCATTTGTGGCATAATTTTCTTCGGTTTTACTTAGTGTGCGGGAAAGAAATGTTATAGCCTTTTTGTTTTGCGATAAGACTGCACCGATTGCGTAGTCGGAAGCGTCTGTCGTTAACTCGAAACATTTTTCAAAGTCAGGATGCGAGAGAACTATGTATATCATTGGAAACTAACGAGTTTTTTAATTTTTGAAATGCATCCAGAGCATTTTGATCTAAGGATATTTTTGTATTTTTGGAGGCATTTTTTGAAATGTGTCCTTCCTCCCCTCTTAAAAGGGATGTCAGGGGCTTAGCAAGTTTCGCGTAATCTTGGATGAAGCGCCTATAATAACCTGATATGCCTAGAAAACTTCTTAGATCTTTTAGAGTTTTTGGGGGTTGTAGTAGCTATTGCTTCTACTTTTTGTTTGTTAGTTTTTATTCCCTCGGTACCTACGATGAATCCTAAAAATTCAATTTGCTGATTCTAATGTTTCAAATATTTTGTATAGATTTTCAAAGTGTTCTTTTTCAGTTTTGGAAAATATAACTATGTCATCTATGTAGACATAGCATATTTTACCTATGTGGTCTCTTAGAACATCATCTAAGGTTCGCTGGAAAATTGATGGCAAGTTTTTTAATCCGAATGGAAGTCGGACGAATTCAAATTTTCCGTTATTGACCGAAAATGCGGTTTTTTCTATATCGCATTCCTTTAAAGGAATTTGGTGAAAACCACTTTTAAGGTCTACCACTGAAAAGTTCTTATTTTTTCCTAAGTTTGCAAGAACTTCGTTTATTTCAGGGATAGGGTATATATCGGCTACAGTGATCGCGTTCAGCTTCCTGTAATCGATAACTATTCTGAACTTTTTTTCGCCGGATACGTCCATTTTTTTCGGGACAATCCAGACGGGTGCATTGTAAGGCGATCTAGAAGGCCTGATTATACCATCGTTTAAAAGTTCATTTATTTGTTTTTCGACCTCGTTTTTGAGTGCCATGGGATAAGGATATGATTTGCAATATACCGGTGAATCAGATGTGGTTGGAATCTCTCCTTTGATTCGAGAAGTAAATGTAAGTTTTTTATTAGGGGCTTTGAATCAATTGGGATGTTAATTTATAATTTCTTCTAATTGAGATTTTTGAATCTCGTCCATATGGCTAGTTCTAAATTCCATTTTGTTTACGGATTGGGAAATTTGTTGGTGAATTTTAATTTTAATTTTGTGATTTATTAACATGTATTTTTCCTTAATATGAATTATTGCATTTAATTCCTGTAAGCTGTCATGGCCTAAAATACCATGAAATGATTTTAGCGAGGGTAATTTAATAGCATGATCGGGTAAATTAAACAGATTCACGAATGTATGATGTGTGATTTTAATGTCGCCAGAAACTGAGTTAGCAAAAAAAGATTTTTCATTTTGTTTTGGATGTCGAGAAATGACTGAATGTAATTTTTATTAGAACCTGTATCTATTAGAATTTTTAAAATTTGACCATTCTTCGCCCTGCATTCGAAGTAAGGGAGCGAAGAATACGTTAACCTAAAAAATGAATGTCAGTTAGATCTTGTGTAGGAATTTCATATTGTTGATCCTGTTGATTTAAGGATTCAACGTATTTTTCAATATTTTCATTTTGTAGTTGCTGTTAGTAATTGTTTTCGTAATTTTCAGGTTGAAATTCTTCAGATTCTATTATATTGTCAAAATTTTGCTGTTCAGTTTGTATGTGAAAATTTCGTTGTTGTTTAAATGGTGGTGAAATGTGCTTCATTGATGCGGGTCTTTTGCCTTGAAATTGCATTGTTTGACGGGGTCTATTTTGGTAGATAATATTTCTTGTCTGTACCGACTGATCAATTTCCATCGGTTCAGGTCGTTAGGGTTTTGGTTCTGTCGGTCTTGGCGGTTGGAATTGGAATTGTTGTCGCATTTGGTGATGCGGTTGAAACATTGGTTGGCGGTTATGTAAAGGGAAGGGTTTACTGTTCATAGGGGTATTATATTGTTGAAATGTTAATTCTGGGTAAAATGGTCTATTAGAACTTTGTGTGTTTAAATTACGTATTGGAGGAAGTGGTGGTTGCTGACGATGTTTATGATTTTAGTGTTTATTTGCGTATTCTGATCTATAATGTTGGTTTTCCAGTTTCAAGCAAATATGTAGTGCTTGTGGAAGATCTGAAGGTTCACGAATGACTAGGAGTCTTGGTAGATCTCCGTTTAAGCCTCTTATAAAAGTATCGAGAGCTTTGTCTCGATATGTCTGAGTTAAAAGTCGCAAAGATTCTTGTCCCATTTCCATGCATCCAATTTTGTTCAATATCAGGGATAAGTGTGAATAGACTTGTTGATAAAAAATTTGGATAGTTTTTCTTCCTTGGATAAGTGAAGTCATTTGGTACTCTAGTGTACCTAAGTCACGTTTATCAGCGTAATGTAGGGTCAAACATCTTACTATACTATTCCAATCTAGTGGCGTGTTATATGACTCTAATGGAATGTCTGCATTCCCTATTATCTTATTCCTAATTACACTTAGAATTCCATAGTATTTTGGAGTTCCTCTCATTAAGTTGTAGATTTGTAGTACCCTATCGACACTTTTTTCCAGGAGTTAAACTCTGAAGGGTTCCCAGAAAATTCCCTCAAACTTCTTACTGGTATCTTGTCTAATTCGTTTAAGTTTTCCCTGTATCTTTCCTCTATGGCTTGGTCATTTCCGTAATTTATATCCGCGTTGGGGTTTATTATAGACTGTACGATACTCCTACATTGTTGTGCAGAAATGGAAGCTATGCTATTCTCTAATTCGGCATTTATTTGAAAATTTTGTGGCTGTACTGGTGGTTCTGGGTTTGGGTTGTTAAAGACAGGAGGTTTTATTAGGTTGTTGGGATTGGCCATAATGGTATTTAGGATTGGTTTTAATTATAAAATAAGTTTTCTGTTTTTTTCCTTTTCTTGTTAAAAAATGTGCTTTCTTCTTTTTATTTTTACGTTCTTAGTTTTTACTAAAGTAATAGTATTTTTGCTTACAATAATTCTTGAAACTCAAATATAAAGTAATAGTATTTTTGCTTAGAATATTTCTTGAAACTCAAATATAAATTAACATAATTCTAACTTACAAAATGATTAGAACTGCCTTCATGTTTTCGCTGTTGCTTTACTGATGAAATTATTACTGTTGTGTCGGTGTTGATTTAAGTAAAGATGATTTTCAACGGATTAGAGCTGATTAATCTTCTAATGGATGTCGGACTTCTATGTTGAGTTTTTTGTATTGATGTTGATTTTTATATTGTTGTAGTTCAATTTGTTTTCAATACGTAGCTTTTCTATTTTTTTAATGTTTGTAAAGTTTTTTATAACTTGTTAAATCGTTTAGTTGTGTAAGTTTTTATTGATTTTAATTTTTTCTTAATTTTTCACTGTGGTAGTTCTTTTTAGTAACACTTATTATCAGTTTCCTTTAACTTAACTAAATCACTTAATTAGAACCGTTCCGATTGCACGAATTTTCTCCGTTTTACTTTTCGTTGCTCAGGATTCAATACAATTCTATAAACGAACGGGTGCCTGCGGACGGACGCGTACGAGCTCAGGTTCCGTGGTATATATTTTTTTTATACTTAATTTTTGTTAATTTTTGTTTTTTTTTAAAAAAAAGAGAAGACTATGTCTTCTTAGTCTTTTATTTAACTAACTTGTTTCTATATTTTACAATAATATATTTATAAGCCGTAAGACTGTGTCTTACTTATCGGCGTGTTGATTATTGATTATTAATTTCTTATTAACTACATAATTTTATATTTAGCGAACACCAATCATCAGAGCGGATGACAGAGATAGACCATCCTCCAACTTTCAAATGTTTCTGGATAGTTGAAATTACTTCTGTATTTTTAATCTGTAATTCATTAAGGGCTTCAAGTGATAGGAAATTAATATGGTCACTTTCAAAAGGAGCGGGCTGCATTAATGCGGGCATGATTTGTAAAGGTGAGGCTTCTATATTACTAAAAGTCCTATTGTTAATTTTAATAGTGCTATTATGAAATTTAATAAGAAACGTTCCAGATATATTTTTCCGTATTTCATCATATACTACTTATAAGACTAGGAATACATTTGGTATTTGAAATATCCTTTCTTTGATTTTCTTTACGAATTCTTATATTATTATATTTTTCCCAATCATTTTTACCATTTTTTTTTTTTTTATACCATATATAGTTTTTTCGTTTTTTAGAATCTGCTTAAATTCTAAATTAATTACGGAGTTTTCCTTTTTTACCGGTCTTAAAATTATGTTTTCATAGGTTTCCTTTTTTGTTAAGGGAATCTTAACCAAATAGAATATCTTTTTATTAGTACTGTATAAGACAGATACTTTGGCTAATTGGAGTGCCTCTTCGGGACTCACGAACACAATATTTTCTTTTCTAATTTTACTTGTGGCACTTTCAATTTCTTTTTTATCTAATATTAATGGGTTAACAATTCCGAGTTTGGCCCATTCAATTCCATTTTGAATATTTATTAACTCTTCCTTAACTAGTCTTACTCTATTTTGTAAGTTTATAACTATTTCATTTTTTAATAATACATCTTTTCTTATTTCATTTGAAATTTTATTTACTATATCTGTTAGATTTTTTAATCTATTATTAAAAGCTTCGTTTACGTAATCTTGTTTATTATTATTTTTATTGAGATCATTTATATTACTAGCTATTATTTCGTGATCTGGGGATCCAGCGACATACTTCCAAATAGTACCTATGGCATTTATTGCTCTTTTATTTTTTATAGTGGGTGTTATATTTTCTAGAATATTTTCGGTAAGGCTTAGTTCGTGGATAAGGACGGGATACAGGTTATGGTGATTTGGGATATTTTGTTGGATAAATGTATGGGTGTTGGATATGGATATTGCGTACTGTGCCAGATCTATTGGATGTAAAATAGTAAAAATTCCTTGCTGAATTTTTGCTGTACCTCTATTAATTGTCACAACATACGAGGAAGTGTAATCCAACATTTCGACTTCAGTTTTTACAAAGGTTAAATAAAATCTGTAAATGTAATTTATTTTCTTTTAATATTACTTTTATAAACAATTCTGCCTGTTATTGTTAAAACAGTGGAGTTTCTGTCTTCTTTGACTATTTCCTTCTTATACCTTGGAGTTAGTTTTGAACCTAGTCTTTTGTTAACTCTGACAAAAATTTCTTCTCCTTGTAAATAAGTTTTTATTTTGTTCCTATTTTGATTATGGTAGTTTAAGTCCTGTTTCTGTTTTTCTGTTAAACGATTGATGATTTCTTGTTTGTCCAAAATTGCTTTTCCTGGATCATAACTTGAATTTCGGTTAAAAAATATCTCTATCGGTTTTCTGCCTGTGGTGGAATGGATTGACCTGCTATACTCGTGTATCGCTCTGGTAAGTAAATCATGAAAAGTAGTATGAAGTTTGTCTGGTTTTAGGCATCTCATAATCTCTGAAAGAGTAGAGTGAAACCTTTCTAGTTGGCCATTAACAGAACTAGAGTAGGGTGGTGTAGTGTAGGTTTCAATGCCAAATTGATCTTTGAGGAGAAAATTTATTGATACGGAATTTAAGGATTTTTCGTTGTCTATGACTATGGACTTAGGGATACCAAAAGCTAAAACTATCTCCTTTAATGGTTCTTTAATGTCTTCTATTGCCCTAGATTTTAAAATGTTGCCTAAAGCATATTTAGAGAATTTGTCTATTGCTGTTAGTACGAGATTCCCTTCGGTGGAGTAAATGTCAATATGACGATTTCTCCAGGATTTTGTGGGATTGGTGTAGGTTGGAATTGTGGTTTATTAGGACGACGATCGTATTTTTGTTTTCTGCAAACTTGACAATTTTTAACAATTCTGTTGGATTTTTCTGTCATTTTTGGGATATAAATTTTTTTTTTATCTGCTCTCTACTTTCTTTAGCGTTTCTGTGGGCTCTCCTGTGTTCTTCTATTAAGACTTCTTCTTGTTCTACATCGTTAGTTATTTCTTTGACCTGTGACTGTGTGAATCTTATTTTATAATTTAAGAAATATTCGGAATAAAATTCTTGAATTATTCCCATAATTGGTTCAGTAGTAAATAAAATAATCCATTAACTACGCTAGGGTTAAGGTGTTTTTTTAGAATCGAAATTAATATATCTCTGGTATAGTGCGGTTTTTTTATTATGTGCCTGTGATAAGTTGGAAAGGGAATTTCAAATTTGTAGTTACCATGGTTGCCTATTAAAATATGAATTTGGTTTTTGAAGACGTTTATAGGGCATTCCACTGCTGGTATTTTATTGTCTGATGAACTGTCATCGCTATGTTGGGTTGATGTCATTGAATTTATCTGTGGTGGTCTAGATAGTGCATCTGCTACACGTTTGTTTTACCGGGTTGATATCTGAGTTCATAATGATATTCTTCTAAGATGGCTTTCCATCTCTTCATTTTGCTGTTAGTATTTTTACTACTAAGAGCATATGTCAAGGGTTGGTGGTCTGTGAATATGATTACTCTTCGGCATCCATACAGATAATTCCTTAGTGAATTTAACGACCAAATTATAGCCAACATTTCTTTCTCATTTGTGGCATAATTTTCTTCGGTTTTACTTAGTGTGCGGGAAAGAAATGTTATAGCCTTTTTGTTTTGCGATAAGACTGCACCGATTGCGTAGTCGGAAGCGTCTGTCGTTAACTCGAAACATTTTTCAAAGTCAGGATGCGAGAGAACTATGTATATCATTGGAAACTAACGAGTTTTTTAATTTTTGAAATGCATCCAGAGCATTTTGATCTAAGGATATTTTTGTATTTTTGGAGGCATTTTTTGAAATGTGTCCTTCCTCCCCTCTTAAAAGGGATGTCAGGGGCTTAGCAAGTTTCGCGTAATCTTGGATGAAGCGCCTATAATAACCTGATATGCCTAGAAAACTTCTTAGATCTTTTAGAGTTTTTGGGGGTTGTAGTAGCTATTGCTTCTACTTTTTGTTTGTTAGTTTTTATTCCCTCGGTACCTACGATGAATCCTAAAAATTCAATTTGCTGATTCTAATGTTTCAAATATTTTGTATAGATTTTCAAAGTGTTCTTTTTCAGTTTTGGAAAATATAACTATGTCATCTATGTAGACATAGCATATTTTATCTATGTGGTCTCTTAGAACATCATCTAAGGTTCGCTGGAAAATTGATGGCGAGTTTTTTAATCCGAATGGAAGTCGGACGAATTCAAATTTTCCGTTATTGACCGAAAATGCGGTTTTTTCTATATCGCATTCCTTTAAAGGAATTTGATGAAAACCACTTTTAAGGTCTACCACTGAAAAGTACTTATTTTTTCCTAAGTTTGCAAGAACTTTGTTTATTTCAGGGATAGGGTATATATCGGCTACAGTGATCGCGTTCAGCTTCCTGTAATCGATAACTATTCTGAACTTTTTTTCGCCGGATACGTCCATTTTTTTCGGGACAATCCAGACGGGTGCATTGTAAGGCGATCTAGAAGGCCTGATTATACCATCGTTTAAAAGTTCATTTATTTGTTTTTCGACCTCGTTTTTGAGTGCCATGGGATAAGGATATGATTTGTAATATACCGGTGAATCAGATGTGGTTGGAATCTCTCCTTTGATTCGAGAAGTAAATGTAAGTTTTTTATTAGGGGCTTTGAATCAATTGGGATGTTAATTTATAATTTCTTCTAATTGAGATTTTTGAATCTCGTCCATATGGCTAGTTCTAAATTCCATTTTGTTTACGGATTGGGAAATTTGTTGGTGAATTTTAATTTTAATTTTGTGATTTATTAACATGTATTTTTCCTTAATATGAATTATTGCATTTAATTCCTGTAAGCTGTCATGGCCTAAAATACCATGAAATGATTTTAGCGAAGGTAATTTAATAGCATGATCGGGTAAATTAAACAGATTCACGAATGTATGATGTGTGATTTTAATGTCGCCAGAAACTGAGTTAGCAAAAAAAGATTTTTCATTTTGTTTTGGATGTCGAGAAATGACTGAATGTAATTTTTATTAGAACCTGTATCTATTAGAATTTTTAAAATTTGACCATTCTTCGCCCTGCATTCGAAGTAAGGGAGCGAAGAATACGTTAACCTAAAAAATGAATGTCAGTTAGATCTTGTGTAGGAATTTCATATTGTTGATCCTGTTGATTTAAGGATTCAACGTATTTTTCAATATTTTCATTTTGTAGTTGCTGGTAGTAATTGTTTTCGTAATTTTCAGGTTGAAATTCTTCAGATTCTATTATATTGTCAAAATTTTGCTGTTCAGTTTGTATGTGAAAATTTCGTTGTTGTTTAAATGGTGGTGAAATGTGCTTCATTGATGCGGGTCTTTTGCCTTGAAATTGCATTGTTTGACGGGGTCTATTTTGGTAGATAATATTTCTTGTCTGTACCGACTGATCAATTTCCATCGGTTCAGGTCGTTAGGGTTTTGGTTCTGTCGGTCTTGGCGGTTGGAATTGGAATTGTTGTCGCATTTGGTGATGCGGTTGAAACATTGGTTGGCGGTTATGTAAAGGGAAGGGTTTACTGTTCATAGGGGTATTATATTGTTGAAATGTTAATTCTGGGTAAAATGGTCTATTAGAATTTTGTGTGTTTAAATTACGTATTGGAGGAAGTGGTGGTTGCTGACGATGTTTATGATTTTAGTGTTTATTTGCGTATTCTGATCTATAATGTTGGTTTTCCAGTTTCAAGCAAATATGTAGTGCTTGTGGAAGATCTGAAGGTTCACGAATGCCTAGGAGTCTTGGTAGATCTCCGTTTAAGCCTCTTATAAAAGTATGGAGAGCTTTGTCTCGATATGTCTGAGTTAAAAGTCGCAAAGATTCTTGTCCCATTTCCATGCATCCAATTTTGTTCAATATCAGGGATAAGTGTGAATAGACTTGTTGATAAAAAATTTGGATAGTTTTTCTTCCTTGGATAAGTGAAGTCATTTGGTACTCTAGTGTACCTAAGTCACGTTTATCAGCGTAATGTAGGGTCAAACATCTTACTATACTATTCCAATCTAGTGGCGTGTTATATGACTCTAATGGAATGTCTGCATTCCCTATTATCTTATTCCTAATTACACTTAGAATTCCATAGTATTTTGGAGTTCCTCTCATTGAGTTGTAGATTTGTAGTACCCTATCGACACTTTTTTCCAGGAGTTAAACTCTGAAGGGTTCCCAGAAAATTCCCTCAAACTTCTTACTGGTATCTTGTCTAATTCGTTTAAGTTTTCCCTGTATCTTTCCTCTATGGCTTGGTCATTTCCGTAATTTATATCCGCGTTGGGGTTTATTATAGACTGTACGATACTCCTACATTGTTGTGCAGAAATGGAAGCTATGCTATTCTCTAATTCGGCATTTATTTGAAAATTTTGTGGCTGTACTGGTGGTTCTGGGTTTGGGTTGTTAAAGACAGGAGGTTTTATTAGGTTGTTGGGATTGGCCATAATGGTATTTAGGATTGGTTTTAATTATAAAATAAGTTTTGTGTTTTTTTCCTTTTCTTGTTAAAAAATGTTCTTTCTTCTTTTTATTTTTACGTTCTTAGTTTTTACTAAAGTAATAGTATTTTTGCTTACAATATTTCTTGAAACTCAAATATAAAGTAATAGTATTTTTGCTTAGAATATTTCTTGAAACTCAAATATAAATTAACATAATTCTAACTTACAAAATGATTAGAACTGCCTTCATGTTTTCGCTGTTGCTTTACTGATGAAATTATTACTGTTGTGTCGGTGTTGATTTAAGTAAAGATGATTTTCAACGGATTAGAGCTGATTAATCTTCTAATGGATGTCGGACTTCTATGTTGAGTTTTTTGTATTGATGTTGATTTTTATATTGTTGTAGTTCAATTTGTTTTCAATACGTAGCTTTTCTATTTTTTTTAATGTTTGTAAAGTTTTTTATAACTTGTTAAATCGTTTAGTTATGTAAGTTTTTATTGATTTTAATTTTTTCTTAATTTTTCACTGTGGTAGTTCTTTTTAGTAACACTTATTATCAGTTTCCTTTAACTTAACTAAATCACTTAATTAGAACCGTTCCGATTGCACGAATTTTCTCCGTTTTACTTTTCGTTACTCAGGATTCAATACAATTCTATAAACGAACGGGTGCCTGCGGACGGACGCATACGAGCTCAGGTTCCGTTGTATATATTTTTTTATGTCAGGCACGTTGGGCGCCAATTAATAAAATACTAGTTAATTTTTGTTTTTTTTTTTTTTAAAAAGAGAAGACTATGTCTTCTTAGTCTTTTATTTAACTAACTTGTTTCTATTTTTTACAATAATATATTTATAAGCCGTAAGACTATGTTTTACTTATCGGCGTGTTGATTATTGATTATTAATTTCTTATTAACTACTTAATTTTATATTTAGCGAACATCAATCATCAAATTGCTTACGACGTGACCTAATTTAAGTGCATTCAATGCGGACATGTCGTCAGCACTTTAAATAAATATTGTGAAGCCTGCAATTTGGAACATATGAAAATTTGAATTGCGACAGCGGTTATTGAACTTGAATAAAATATAAAAAAATGTTAATTATTAACTTGTATAAATATGAATTTGTTCAAGATCAAGTGAAAACAAATATATTTTATTTTGAAATTGTATTTGTTACCACCTAGTGTGCACTTTTCTACAAATCGTTGCCATGCATCTCCACCTTGTGATCAATTAATGTGATTCAATTAATAGAATACGACTATCTTGAAAGCTTCTTCATGTTTGTGGAAATTCTATGATGAAACAACGTGCACAGCACTATACGGTGGCATAAACAAGTTAACATTTTTATTTCAATTACCAGTCATAAAGCAGCTCTGGGGTGAAGAGCAGCTCTCGCGTCATCGGTTAGGCTTGTTGTTGTTGGCTGACCATCGGCAGTTTTAGGTCTCACTCACACTGGTTGACTGATTTGCCTCAGATAACTGTATACTGTACGGTACATTAGAAGAATTTCATGCCGGCCATAACAAGACATATGTACTTACATATGTACATAAGTAAGTCCTATAAGTTAGACACATGGCCATCCTGTGCAGTTATAACTTATATACTTTGCGAACATTTTAGTTGGTAGCAGAGGGAAGAGAGTATCGTGTTTGTGTTCGGTAGTCTGCTGACGTTTGCTTTTATGAAATTTACCTTACTTTTTGATATTTACTTTATTCTATTTCTAGCGGAAAAATAAAGTAAGTATGGAATACAATTGGGAAAGGAAAAATATAGAAAAATTAATTTTATTCATGCAGAAAAGAGACTACTTGTACAGTGTATGGTCCTAAGAGTATATGGCCGTATAAAAATGGCAAAGGCCTTTAATGATAATATTTTGGCAAAAGAAATGTTTGGTGTAACTGTTGCATACATTAAAAACAAATGGAAGAGTCTACGCAGCCAATACAAGAGGGAGTTGAGACTGGCAAGAAACTAAAACAAGCGGCAATGGGAGAAGCGATTTGTACGTGCCAAAGCTTTGGTGCTTTCAACAATTATTACTTCTGAAACCACATGATCAGGCAAAGTGGCGTAATATTTACATATGTATGTACATATGTTTGGGTAATATTTACATATACATTACATACATACAAATAACTGCAGAAATGAAGTTAAGAAAATTGGTCTTTTGGGCAGAAGAACATCCAAATTCGAAGAACAAAGCGTTTCAACATCGCTGACTGATGAAAGCTGCTTCGGCATCAATGGAGAACCCAGCGGAAAAGGTTTAAAAGTACTGTTTAATTTATTTTAAAAATACTCGCAAATAAGGAAAAAAGAAAAATGTACAGAAATTCGGCTGGCTGGACAATTTGGTCCCAGCACAGTTGGAACATCAACAAAAAGCTGCTCATGGCCAACTTTTCCTCTGCGGAAATTGCGCTTCTCATAACAGTATCGGAACGTATATCGCCTTTTATTAATGACAACAAAAAGTCGAAACCTGCTTTTGAAAGCCGTAAGCAGTTTTTTTAACTCCTCTCATCATTCAAAACCAGCCTTTGTTTAAAAATGCGAACGAACAGCGTTCCGGTTTCTGCGTCCTCCATTATTTAGTCCATTGTCGTCTCGTCCTTTTCAGAGGCAGCAGAGCTACCTGTTCACCGAAAATCGCCAAACCTTTTTTTAAATATGTATATACGAGTATTATGTGTGTACTTACACATATACTTATACATATGTAAGTATATAATAGAAATAATCACCTAAAAGTACTTCTTCGCTGTCATTGCAATGCAACTCAATAGTTTCGATAATACACTCCCAAATATAATCAATTAGGCAGAGTTTTTCTTTATTTTCCATAATTGTATATTTTTATTTAATGTTAATTCTTGTTTATTATTTTAGTTCAAAAACTACAAATGTCAAAATTAGTAGACAATAAAAATAATAATGGAATGTTGCCGACAACACGTTCTACTGTGTGAAAGTGAAGGGAAAAACCATATAGAATTAAAGATGTTTTTCTTTTAAATATTCGCTAATCAAAATACAAAATACATTTAAGATTTAAAATTCGACGGTTCACTTATTAGAGAAGGAGCTAAATCAGCGTCCCGTGTACTTCAAACGTGTATTTTCGGATAAATACATTCGCAATATGATTATTCTATCTTTAAGAAGATATATTTCAGATGTCTCAAGATTTTAGCGTGAGAAATTGTGATGTCATTAGCAGAAATCTTCTCGATTTGTGAGAAATATAACTCCATTGGCAATGTCAAAGTTCAGAAATCTTGAAGTGAAAATATTCTCCGATTCGTAATTTGCAGAAAAAAGGAGTAGAAGAAAATAACGTCTTTCATTTTGTGGAGCATGCAGATGCTTCAAAACATATTAAGTCAATAATTTAATTTGTTAATATACATATGTACACAGTTATAGAACAGTTTTGAACATCCACAAGTTTTAAAAGATAAAAAAATTTTACGTAGAAAATTGGTTTTGATTCCTACATTGTTTACCCACATTAATGGTTGGCCAAAGTAACTCATAATTTCATATACATATACATATGTATATACATACATATGTATGTATGTAGAATCTTTGTATAAATCTACACACATGTCGAATCCAAATGTACATATACATACATATTTACAATTCGCAATTTTTTAATTTCAAATACAATTATTTGAGAAGTTTTAAATTTAATTGCTTAAATACATCATTAGACGTTCAAAGTACAAGTCCCCAATCTTCTTTTTTGTGAATGCAAACAAACTAAACTAAAGGCCACGCCAAAAAACGATATTTCGAGAATACGTGTATGATGATTCCAATTAAAAAACATCGCATAGTCATTGATGGTTTTTTGGCTTAGTATTTAAAAAAGCATCAATGATGTCTAAGGGTCTAATATAAGAGAACCTTCAAGCGGCAATTGAAATATCAAAAAAGGAATACTTACACTTTCTTAAAAAATTAAATTTTGAGAGCACTCCATCTGTACATTGTAAATAAAACACTTCGAGTTACAATTTTTTCTTTATTAGTGATTGTTCAACTGGCCGAAGTGCAGTAAAACATCTAATTCCTTTTCCACGCTTATATATTCCAATAATTTCGCAATGTTAATATTAAATCTACACATTCCATTCCCATGCCTTCACTGCAAAGGATTCCCGTTCTCCTTCAAAATGCGTATGCACATTCCATTATGATAAAAACACAAAAAATTGTGTTATCTACTGCCAAAAAGAAGTGGTGTTTAATGAGCATATTTTTTAATTTATCTAATGTTTTGTTGGCTTGTATTATATACGTATCCCAGGTCCAGTAGACGTAGCTCCTTTGCAATAGTTGTCTTGTTGTGACTAGCGTAAGTTTTATTTTTAGTTCATACTTCTTCATTAAGGCGTATAGCATAAGTTCAGATAAATTAGTCTTAAAGTTGGTAATAAAGATGGTATCTTTCAGTCTTGTTCGGAGAGTTTCTTCAAATTTTCTCCTCGCATACTGCGCCATTGTTTAAAGAAGCAAAACTTTCTCGTTTATTGATCAGTACAGTATCATAAGAAAAGCTTATTTTTCTTTCACCGATTGACCGATTTGTCAGAACCTTGGGCTTATAATACTCAACAGATTGGAATAAGATAGTTTTGCGATCTCATCAATCACCCGATGAATCTTCTCTCTATCGATTACATTGGAATTCATTATACATCATCTGGCATGCATTATTGATGTCATTTATTTCCTGTTATTATTTATCGTATGATATGATTGATAAATGTTTCGGCACTTACTTTATTGACTCCATAAGAGAATTGTGCTATCATTTTATTTACCTTGGATATGGCTTCTTGTGATGTTTTTTGAAAAACAGATCATTTATCCTGTATTAATGATTATTGGTCACCTTATGTCTTTTATGTCTACTCCCAAGTATATCTAGTTGGGAAGAAATTGTGTTAATAGGGCCATTTACTCACTATGATCTACCGGAGTCAGGTATATTTTAATACCCAATATTTGTTTAGCACTAACTAATGAAGCCGCGGTCATTGTCAGTTACTAAATTTGCACGGAGTGAAAAAGTAGTTAAGAATTTTTATTCTTTTTTCCATTATTTGCAGAGCTGAACTATTTCTAAAAGCGAAAAGTTAACCAAATTTTGAAAATTTACCCAAACACTAATAAAACGCTCGTTCTGAAAAAAAATATTCATGTACAACATTTTCCACGGATATGAAAGAATAGTAGTTGCTTGAAGCTCTGGCAAAGGTGGGGGTCGATTATATTTGTTGGCTTTGCAGACTTAGCAGTTCCCCGTATTTCTTTTTACTAAATTCTTAATTTTAGAAAATAATATTTTTCTAAGAGTTATAATTTGTTTTCTTGTACATTTCTGCGTCCTAGTTTATGCTCCTCCTGTATCGAAGAACAGATCCTATTGGGCCATGTTACATCCTCAACCATTCTCTGCGTTGCTCGTAGTTTATTATAAAAAATGTTCTAGGTAAGCTTTCTACAGCAAAGACTTTCAATTTTCTTTTCATATTATGCTAAGACTCTCTGTTAGTTTTTGCAATGAAGAACTCGCCGTAACCAAGATGAGGATTTATATGTACCATCATATCTGATTAAATCTGTGGAGTCCTGCCCCGTGCTATGCATCGTATCCTCACTAGGCGTTATGGATACCGAGGCCTCTCCTACCAGTTCAGATTCCCCAGCGATACCCGTTGATAATCCTTCCCCAATGTAAGCACAAAAATCATTACATGTAACATTCAAGGTTGGTTCACCTTCACAACCTCTGTTGTGTCGGTTAAGTGAGGTTTAAGATGTCATAGTGCGTCAGTAACGACATTAGATTTTCCGGGCTTATACGCAAGTTCAAAGGTGTATTCTTCTATTCTACCATTCCATCTCTTTAATTCCGCGTTGTAATTTCTATTGCTCAGTGCAATACGTGAATATACGTATTTTCTTAGCCCCATATACATAAATACGATCGCAAATTACCAATGAAGGAACTATTGCAATTCTTTTTCATTTATGGCGTACGCTTCCTCTGTTGTATTCAAAGATCGTCGTGAGAGCACAACACTGTTGTTAGATTGGTTGGCCTGTCAAAGTCAGGAAAAGCCTGATGAAGTAAGTAATTCTGTAAGATCGTTAAAACCTTGTAATTCTTGTTCTCCACCCGTAAGTTTAACATTTTCTCATTGCTTGGCCTTGGACTGTGCCATTTCACTACGAGTGAGATTAGTCAAGGACTAATGAATGAAGTCAGACGCCTAAGAAGATTTTGAGTTCCGTGTTTTAGAAGCTTAAGGGTAAGATACCCTCTTCTATGATAACATATGCATGAAATTTAAACTCGGTTGTCATAAATGTTGTTTTTTTCAACTTTACTCTTAGATTTGCTTCCTGTCTGCTCATCAGGATAACTATAAAGCTAAATTGCAAATATACACTTAATTATTAAAAAGCTTTGGTAAAGTTTATTAATATTTTATATTTTGAGACTCTGACCGCATTTTCAAAATATGTACTTGGATGCATTTGATTTATTCTTATTTTAACGTTAATGCATTCTCAGATAAATAAAAACTAACGCTAAGACAAAATAGACATATGTATGTAAATGACAATAACTTGTGAAAGAAAAACCCTTTATATTTCGTCCACTCTATTTTTTGACCTTTAAGAAGTTTGATAGCCGTATAGCCGCGAAAGTACTGAACCAATTTGAATAAAACTGAGAATGTGCACACCTGTGCCGAAAAGCCTTTAAAATCTTCTACATGCATACTTACACATACATACACTTATGCCCTTCTATATCGAAAGTCGGTGCAGTATTACGGACGGATTTAGATAATTTTTAAAAATATCCATCACATATACTTAATTTGTTAAGAAATGAAAATACATGAAACAATCAATGGCTTTGTTGTGGGCACTTGCATCAAGAATCAGAAAACGGACGTTTCCGTCCACGCATAGTTCACCGTGCCCACAACACTAGAAGTTATTGAAAAATGGCTACATTAAAAACTGTTATAGATGTTTTACTAAATATATTTACTAAAATAATTTAATGAATGTATGCACTAAAATAAACAATCAGACTCTGATATTGCACGAATACAATTTCTTCTTCCTTACAATAATTTATTGCAGGCTTCCCCTTCATATTATGAATAAATAAACTCATTTAATTTACGTACATACATACATATATTAATATTCAGCCAATTACAAATATTCGCAAGTGGCACCGCTGCTAGCAGCTGTCTTTTTTTGTTTATATTTAATTTGTTGTGAAAGAAAATACTGCTGTTTTTGAACAAAATAAATTGCTAAAAAATAATTAATAGCATAGCTCTGCGAAATCTTGCTGGAGAAATTAGAGTGGCAGAAGAACGTCTACGAAGTAACCAAAGGATGGCTAGAAAGCATTTAAGGGATGAGTCTAACCCACTTGAGATGCCGCAATCATTGTAAGTAAATAAATGCAAATACATTTTTAATCACTTAAGCTCTCAATTTGTTTCAGCGTTCTTCCAAAAACAAGCAAGTTGCTCTTTGCTACCTTAATGGAAACCGCAAACAATATCTGCATTGTATTCCATCATTATAAGCAAATGTTGAATTTGGGACTTGTTTGTTGTTTTCGACCTACATAAACAAATAAAAACATTTATTCCTTGAAATTTCATTTTATAGAAATATTACTTACATGTTAATTCAAACTCCCTTCTGTTTTGTGAGGGAATTTTTTTAGGGAAAACCCAAACTTAAATATATTTAGAATAACTACCTTTTAGATTTTCTTTTCTCATTTTTACACTGTTCATAAAAACGGACTTAAAAGTAAAATGAAGGAATTTTTATTCATGATTGGAGAAAAGGAAAAAATTCATGAGGAATTTCTGTTTATAATTGGGCTGACTATCTATTTTCAAGAATAATAGGCTAAGACACTTGCGTGCACTACGACCATATTTTTTATGGTACCAACACTCGTAAAAGTTGGAAGCAGTTGTTCCGTCGTGTTGAGAGCGGTGTCGGAGGACAGTGGGTTTGCGACCCCGTGAGCCTGGCTGCGTGGTAAATTGCTTAATTTGTTGTTAGCTCTAGTATAGCTACACGCAGCTCGCTTACGTCACTGGATGGCCGTTTAGTCACCTTATACACTTACGATGGCGAAAGGGCGTCTATAATCGAGTCAGTAAATTCTGCTGCCGTGCCAGTTGACGCTGCCACTACTGACGGAACAAATGCTTTATAAAAAGAGCTTTGACCGCTGCGGAGTTACTTGCAACTCGCTTCATTTCGAAGAAAAGCTTGAAGGCTTTCTGTCAGGTAAGAGCTTCTTGATACGTCTCTGTTCGCTGTGAGCGAAATGGTCAATAATTTTTCGTTTGAAATATTCGAAACCGTCTGATACTGGCAAAGTTGTGATGACGTAAGATAATTGCGCTATGGTTTCCGGCTTTAATGCGTCAAGCACGTTGGCGGCCCTTTGTTTGTCAGAAACTATACCTGATGCACTGAAACAAAATTCCATGGAAACAAACCATGTTTGTGTAACAAATTTCCGAAAAAGACAATCGCGTGTATATGGCTGATACACTCTCAGTGCCTTCGTGCTACTGCGTTTATATTTTGGTATTTGGCATTTCAGCATTTTAAGTTTCATCTAATTATATACATAGTTACATATATATATACATACACATATATGTATGTATATATGTGTGTTTGTTTATAGAACGCAGGAGGTAAACAAAACAAAAAACTTTTTTTTCTTGTTTAAAAAACTTTGAAAATCGGTAGTGGCAAGAATACAACAGCTGCTCTATGATTTTATTGTTTTTTGTTTCGGCAATTAAAAATAATAAATTTAAATATACCAGTAAATTTGCTTGTCAAAATTGAACTCAAAGAATTTTATTTTAGTTGACATAGAGCTTTCTCTCGATCAGCTGATTTACCACACCACAAATAATTCGTTGGACTTACTCCACTGCAGTCTTCCAGTGGCTTCACAAGCATTTGTCTACGCTTATTACCTTTGTCGGAAATTGATGATCGGTTATTCAAGTGGAAAATGAAGATTGCTCATTACGCCGACGTTCCTACTTTATTCAACCCCGTATATATCATTTCCACGAGATGGGGTGTAAAGAAACTGTAAGACGTTATGAGGTCCAAGTTTTATTCAACAATCAATGGAAAATTGGAAAACTTTATTGATACATACCGATTCTGTAGATTAAGCAATAAGTAAACACGTTTTTAATGGCCAAGGTGAAGAAAATCGGATTATTAAATTGATAAATCGCGTAAATTCTTACTTCCGTATTCTGAGAGTCGTTTCTACAATGCTTAGACTTAAAGACCAAGGGTAATGAAACTACAGTAGACGAATTACGTAGGTCTCTACTTTGCATTATGTGGAACACTCGCCAGCATTTCTTCCATGACCAGTACAAAATATTAGAATAACAAGCCTTCAAGTCGTCGACTGATTTTCTTTAATTTGAATAGGAGGTCGATTGGATAACGTCGACATTGCGGAAAACTGAAAACATTCACTTTCGTTGCCTTTGGGCAGTCGTTTCCCAATTATTCTGGCTCAAAAGCTCTTCTAGCATTCATTTTATAAAATTTTTGGATTGTTATACCCAAACTAATAACGAGGAAAATTGTGTGCACTTGTCCTAGCTGTATTCGTTATCGATGGATTGGGTTCATGACCAGCACATCGTGTAACAATTTCGAGACCATTTGAGTGCTACGGTGTGGATTTTTGTAGACCGATTCATACCGATTAATCGGTCGTCGTAGTATTCCAGCCAATATAATTTCCGACAATGCAAAGAATTTCATGGGGCTAAGGCTCAATTCACTGATCCAAAAAAAAAACAAAATCAAAAACACATTTAAAATTTTTGTCATTAAAACTTTATTCAATTTAATTTTAATCCTCTAAATCTTCCCACTTTAGAGGCAGTTGGCAATTTTGCTAAAGGTTAGCTCCTTTTCACATTACCAAACGCAAGGTTCACGTATAAGGAATTGTCAAAAAATTTTATTAAGATGGAGGCCATTATGAATTCAATGAAAAAATGGTCCTCTGATTACTTGAACGAGCTTCTACAGATATACAGTTTGTCACAAACGCAGCCTAATCTTCACATCAACCCGTTGAGACTAATTAAGTTACATAAATAAATATGTACATATTAAATTTAAAAAAATGTAAGAGAAACTTTCAAATAAAATCATGATTACTGCCGAAATTGTGTCCACTTTTCCATAACTTCGGAGAAAAGTCCTTTATGAACGCAAATTTCGTTTTTATAATGCCTAATTAAGCTTTAATAATATTGTCAAGCAATCTACTCCCAATAATAAATTCTTTTTTTTTAACTTTGAATTTATTTTTGTATCTTCATTTGCATGAACTAACAGTAAGTATTCAAATCTTAAATCTAAATATTAAAAAGAAGTCCACCCAGTGCCAGACTAGATTTAGTTATCAAAATTTTTATGTTGTTACACTAACTTCTGAGAAATTCATCTGAGATCAATAGTATCCCTCTTGCTCAAACGAGTGTGTCCCCGCTGTTGTAAGATGTTTCAAGTTAGTGGATTCGGGTGTGTTTCTAGTTTATGTAAGTATTTGGCAACAAGTGGGATTTGTAGATCCTTGTGAATATTACTGTTTTTAATGTACCAATGGGCGGCAGTTAGCATTCGCAGGATTTGGTTTTTACGGCGTTCTATTTTTTCGACACTAGAACCGCAGGCAGTTCCCCACAAAATCGGCTTCAATATTGAGTTGTAAAGTAAAAGTTTCGAGTTTCTTCCAATTAGCCAGTGAATTTGAGCTGTTTTTAACTTCATTTGCGTCAACCTCGCGCCTATATCTGGCTTCTATGTAAGCCGGCGATCTAGACGAATGCCAAGATATTTCACATGTGATTTTTGAATCACCATTTGGCTGTTAATATGAATTGGGGGGCATGAATGCTTACGTAGTGTAAAAGTTACGTGGGTACATTTCTGTTCATTTATTTTTATACCCCATTTCTCTACATGGATTATGTGGCGCTGTAACTGCATCGAGGCAACTTTAGGGTCTTTGTGAGTACTGAGCAGTATCATCAGCAAATGTTGACGTGAGTGTTAGATTAGTTGTTGGCATGTTTGCAGTGAATAGCACATACATAATTGGTCTCAAGATACTACCTTGAGAGACGCCATGCCCTATCGGTTGAGAGCAACTCGAATAATCACCTTTTTTAATCAGAAAACATAGCCCAATAATGTAGCTTTGTAATAGACTGTGAATATTTACTGGCAGATTCTTTTTTAGTTTAAATAACAGGCCTTCATGCCATACTTTGTCGAAAGCTT
Source organism: Epicampocera succincta (assembly GCA_932526305.1). NCBI lineage: Eukaryota > Metazoa > Arthropoda > Insecta > Diptera > Tachinidae > Epicampocera > Epicampocera succincta. The sequence continues at coordinate 9,337,917 of OW052039.1, read as the reverse complement.
GTGAAACGTCAATAAAAAGAACGGAACAATATTTTTTCTCTTCAAAGGCTCTTCTTATAACTTGTACCAATCTGTGTGTTTGCTCAATGGTACTATGATGTAGCCTAAAACCAAATTGATGATTGGGAATGCACTTGTTTTCATTCAAAATCGGAGTCAGTCTGGTAATGAGCAACCTCTAGAACAACTTTGACATTGTAGGTAATAAACTTATAAGCCTCTAACAGTCAACTTTCTTTCCCGGCTTAGGAATCACCTTTACCAAGGCTACTTTCCATATCGGTGGGTACTATTCAAATCGTAAGATGGCGTTAAAATAAATAAAATTATTCTTTTCGCTATACGAGGCAGTTTCAAAAGCAGCTTGTTGCTTATTTAATCGAAACCAGGAGCTTTTTTTACATTTAGATTATCAAGATTTACAACTTTTAGTAGCTGAAATCTTATTTCTACATGTGGTCTAGCACCATCAGTCGGTAGTTCACTCATGTCGGTACATGAATTGGGTGTGAATACATTCCTAAAGTGACTAATTAAAAGAGCACATTTTTCTTCGTCATTTCTTGCCCAATATCCTCTTAGATCACGCAGTGGATGCTATATAAAAGACCAGTTATCATCTTTTTATACTTCTTGTTACATGCCATAATGAATAATTTGTATGTTCAGTTGCATCTAGACCTTCCAGATGTTTTTTGAGAGATGCTGATCTTTGTGATTCCAGTGCCTTCCTTAGCTGGTTTGTGCATTCTTTCAGCTTAATTTTAAGTTGGGGCGATCTATGCTGTTGCCATTCTCTGCGGACTCGTCTTTTCTCAGACAAAAGCTGTTCAACGTCTGCAGAAAAATCTCTGTGGTATTTAGACTGGCGATAAGTGGAGGAAGCTTGTTGTGCGGCTTTTGGTGGGGACTACAGATGGTAAGTATAGTGGGCGAGTGATCTGAAGAGAGCTCCAGCGATGCTTCAGCCTCTATCAATTCTGTGGGTATGCCTTTCAGAACACCGAAATCAATAACGTCCGGAATTTTCTGATGGTCAGATGGCCAATAAGTTGGTTGTCCACTTGAAATCACGTTCAGCCTCATTTCAGATATTGAGCCATACAAAACACGAACTCTAGAGCTAATGAGTCGTAAGCCCCAGAAGGTGTGCTTAGCATTGTAGTCGCCGGCCGCTATGAAGCGGAGACCTTATGATCTGAAAAAGTTATTATATTGGGTTTTTGGTATCGAAAATCTGGGAAGGCAATAAACTGACGAGACCACGAGGTTTTGGAAAAAGTCTTCATTACAAATATTTGTTGCTTGAAGATAACACTCAGACAGACCACACAACAAATGGTGTTTTATTCCCGATTTGATAAGTATTGCCGATCCACCGCATGATCTATTTCTGAGGTTATTAGTGCCGTAATAGGTGTAACCACTTATTTTAAAAATACTCCTAGATGTCATATCAGTCTTGTTGTGACTTATAAGACTTATAAATTGTTTTTCAAGTATTCATTGTAACGTTTGACCAACAAGTTGTGATTCATTTCGCTATATTAAAATCGGAATCTTACCCCAAAAATTAGAAAAGTTTAACAACAAATCGAACAAATGCCAATGACAGAATATGTCAAATACAGGCAGTTTTCAAATTTAGCTCTTTATTTAAATTTAGCAGAGTTTTTCTCATTGGAATTTTAAAATAATTAAGCCTGGAAATAATCTATGTATGTATGTATATACAATTATGTATGACTATTTTATTGATTTGTATGTGAATACTTGGAATGTGAACGTTTTTATACAGGAATCGGTAAACATTCTATTATATGCATTTATGTATATGTAATTATAAATCATCATAATAATAATTTTTAAGTTTTAATTATAATTTTATCAATATATTCTATTCGAGTAATGCAGTTATTGTTCAATATAAGTATGTATTTTTGTTTCTTTTATTGAATAATTTTACGTATACTTTGATATGTTTACTTATTAGTTATGAGTGTCTATAATTTTTTATCAATTCTGTAAAATTATTGTAAGTTTATACGAATAACCAATTGAAATTGGAAAAACTCATGGGTAAGTAAAAATAGCTCACAATTATTTATAATAAATTAAAATTTACAGTTGTGGACAAAAACTAAATCAGCTATGACTTTTCATTATGTAAATATATAGTATATTATCGTTGAACTTGGTAATTTTTGCCTGATTAAGATTATCAGACTTAAACTGATGAAACTTTTGTGTTTGGGAAATGTTTATAAATAGTATGTTTTCTAGGCTAAAGTACGTAAAACGTAAAACTGCCTTTATACCAAATTTTGTTTAGTTACATTTTGTTAGCTCATAGTGTTAATTTTAAGAATACCTCTTATGTTAAATAATATACTTATGTATTTACTACGTGCTAATATTCGCCTAATGATGGAATTTAACTAAGTTTAACATTAATAAAGATTAATAGATCAGATCTCTCTAGTTGATGCGAAGTACTTACCGACAACACAGCCCCTAAAGTTAATACGAAATCTTTTCATAGACACCGAAAAAAGAAGTGATCTCTCATTCGGCATATTACTTTCATAATTTTCCTTAGACTTCTGTTCAGATAAGCTGAAAGATACTCTGCTCTTGGATGTGAAGATACTTACAAGATGCGGTAGTTGTTTGCCAATTGAAATTTTTTTTATTTTAAATCAAATACTTAAAAACAAAACTGAAATTTGTATTATAATCCAAACGAACAATCTTTGACTTGTACATAATTTTGCAAGTATGATCTCATCTATTAGGTATTTGTGCCAATACCACGCAAATTATACAAGTTTTGTTTGGCTTCGAAAAGTTAAATTGCAGTTAGTTCATTGGCGAAGACACATGACGTCAAGAAAATATTCAGATCGGTAAGATCATTTCGGATCTAAGCTTCGCTCATTATTGATCCTACCAACCTTATTTTTCAGTGATCAGTGATTTTTCCGACCTGTAAAAGACAGCAAACAGTGCATTCATGCAGACAGATATAACTAATGTCAGGAGAACTTAACAGCTGCAATACATTCGTTACTATCAAGTTGTATTTATGTAAGTACATATACACGTAAATAAACCTTGGCATTCTATTTTGTCTACCAACTTTCTTTTGGTCAGATTGGATTGGATTCCACCAGATCCACTAAGATTATGCATCCACAGTCCGTGAATTGACATTCGCATACTGCAGTTTATTGTACACCTTCTTAAAGGATAGAAAATATGCAGAGGACCTTTTAGAAAATAAGTATACAAAATTTAAGCATGCCTGCGAAAAGTGTTTACTGTTTTCAGAGGAACAAAAATCAATTCTTAAAAAGAAAAAACTTATGATTTCTTCTTGAAATATTGTTAAAAGCTTGGTACATTATATATTTATGTACAAATAATTTAATTTGTCAATAGTTTCGAAAAATTACTACAAATTTGCAGAAAGTTCCATAAATTTTCGCGTGCTTAACCTTAAAGTACATATTTTCAGATAATCTGAAACCAAGTACTGCTAAGCTCACTTCTTAAATTAATAAAACAAACAAAATTTTAATACCAAAGTAAAAGAAACTAAATCTGGATGTCGATTACACGTCTTATGGCTTGCGTTTTCGAATCTAAAATGTTTTATTTTGTACGCAGAAAATACTCGGACCCGGACTTGTTTTCGAGTCAATTTTGAAGTCGTCTAAAACTGTATATAACAAAATTTATTTTAAAAATATATGATCAATTTTATATAAAAAACGTTCTTTAGTTTTGTCTTTTCAGTACACATATATTTGTTATAACGACTTGTATAAATATGTGAGTTTTAACCACGGCTTTTTCGTCTGAAAACACATGTACTATGTATGGATTATCCTTTTTAAATGGTGAAGCCACAAATATTTCCACTCTTTATATTTTGCTCTTGTTTTTAAACAAACTTTCGTAAACGTCATCGAATCTCTTTTGGAGATATAAGTATTTTCTTGTTTGTATGATTTTTGACAATTAACCAAAAAAGTTATTTTAAATTGAACAAAAACTTCTTATTGTAAAATTGCTTATGAGGGTTCAACACAAAACTGTATTAGCTCACATCCGGATATTCGCACAGAGCTGGCAAAAAAGCTTATAAGACATTCCTCTATCAGCAATTTGAACATTTCTCAAGTCACCATTTTTACCTTTGTTCTATTTCGGTATTTAGTTGCCAAGATATTGGAAGGTAAGCCGATATATTATTAAATTCATATGATAAATAGTATCTCTTTTAACCTCTTCTAATGATATTAGTTGGATGATTACACTTATATCGATATCAGTGATAATTAATTATGCTATGAGGTGCCTTGACATGTTACAAGCAAACGGCGGTTTCCTTTCGAAATTGCAAACAAAAAAGCTTTTTACGGTCTCAAATAAATAAGAATGTAAAGAGGAATAATCTATTAACAACTAAATAAAGCTGTCTTCTCGGATCCGCTGGCTTTAAAAAAACAACAAAACTTGGTAACAAACACTTATGAGCGTGTGTGTTTATTAGCGACAGACGCAAAATAAAAAAAACCTTAATTCAATTGTTTTAAAGCGAAAGTTTGCGTTAACTTTAACTTTCGTAAAATTATGTACTTTTAGCTGTTCAATTAGTTCCAGACTTAAAACAGACTTTTGCATATTTATGGTCCTGTAGTCATTTGACGTTTAGTGGAAGGTGTACCGTGTATCTGCATGTGTCTTACAATTGCTGTGGTTTAATTGCTTAGATCTAAATACTTACTTTAACAATAAAAACTATAATGAAAATTGGCTTGTTGTTTGTTTGCAGAGAATAGACCTTAGACAATAAAAATAAACGTTTCTTTGCAAATTAAATAAACGAGATTTCCATCATGCGACAATATTTTTATTTCTATATGTGCATTATTTCAATCCTTTTGTGTTTAATGTTGTTGCAAAACTTGCACTCTTCGTGCTTACATAATATACTCGCAAAGAACAATTTACGCTATTCTGCAAATCTTAGGGCTTTCATTGGAATTTATGAGAAATAAGTCTAATGAGATTTGTCACGTGTGTTAACAAATTCAACGTACCATTACATTTCTCTTTGACGTCGTCACACCACAAGTTCCATGAAGAATATGAGTAGACTATAAGTAGCTAGATACTCATGAAATCTCGATCAGCGGTATCTGAGCAGTTGCATGAAAGACCTTCATAACACACGTTATATGCGTTATAGCTTTTTATGTGTTTCAAACTTCGTATGCATTCTAAACTCAAGTTAGCTGCTGTTTAAATAATTTTATTTAGTAAAATATATGTTAACAAAAATACTTTCTTTGGCTACCAAAACCCCCTGGAATTGTTTCATGACGCCTACGACGCACACAAAAGTAAAAACTTGTAAATTGTCGTACACAATTATAACTTTTTGGACAGACGCTTTAATTGCTTTTTAGCGTTAACATTAAGAAAATTCTAAAAATTAAAGTTTTATGGGATATTAAATCTCTTATCGCATTATTTGTAATTTTTAGCTCTTGAATTTGTTAACAAGTACAAGGTAGTACAGCCAGCCTTAACTGCCTTAAGCGCCGGGTGCAAAAATATAAAATTTGATTTTCTAAGCCATACATGCATATACTTAATTATTTTTTTATGTGTGAAACACCTTTTACAAAGCACTACCAGTAACTCCAGCTTAGTTCGATATTTTAGTAAATTTTAAGTGATTCTTTTTTATACGAGTAGTCAAAAAAGATCCGCAAGTAAAAATATTATAATACAGATTTCGTGAAGTAAAGTGCCATTTTATTACTTAAAAGAAAAAGAAAGTATTTTGAAACAGCTGACGTTTACAACATTCAATAAAGGATTGATTTTAGCCGAATAAGGCAAAGTAAAAACAATATAATTTATTTTTTAGTGTTTGACACAGACGATGTTCGTACACAGACAAGTTATTGCATATACATATTTATTACAATAGTTCTCAATTTTGATTTTCCATTCCGCAATATTGCTTTAATTCAAAATAATTGTATGTTGTAAAATAGTAGCAAAACTACCAAAAGCAAAATTTGAAATTTTCCCGGGATATATTTACAATTCTCTGAGCAAGAAACTGCTTTCAGAAGATCGCGCCTACAGCTTGTCTAATAACTTAATTTTTTTTTTCAAGATATATATCTTAACTAGTCTAGATATTTTTATTCAAAGCACTACTTCTACAATTTTTTTCATTATAGTACTTTTTCAAAACTTAATCACTAATTTGAACAGGAGCTTGAAAACGAGATATCAATCGATTTTTAAAAATTTAAGTGTATCAACACTTGAAAGACTTTTTGCAATCGACTCAGCTTAAGCGATTTTATGCTGAAATCGATTTCTACGCACTTCTCAATATCGATTTTACTTCAAGAAAAAAAAAATACTGACAATACTTTAAATTTTCATATGTTTATGTAACCATTGAATTCCACAAATACTTAACTAACCACTATGCGCACAGCACGTTAACCATTTAGAAGTATGGGAGAAACTTATATTAACTTATCCCAACATATTTGCTATTGTAAGAGAACCTTTCGGCATTCCGGCAACGTCGGTTCCTTGCAAAGCTATAATAATTATTATTCAGCAAAGCAGCAGGCTGAGCAGCGTTCACAGAAACCAATAGTTTTTTTTTCAAATTTTACGTAAAACGATTGGTTAAACAACTGAGATCTATTTCTTAATTTATGTTAAAAAAGTACTGCAAAAATGTAAGTTTCTTTATGGGTCCAAAAAAAAAATTCTATTCGCGACCTTCCATTAATTATTAAAATACATGATGTTTTAAAAATATTTTTTATAGGTAAATTGATCACGTGTAGTCAAAAGCATACATACACATACGACTAAAAATCTTTGAATTTATTCATGCAATTTGGATCGATTCTAAAACATAGTTGATTTTGAGATTCGATTAGTCTATTCAAAAATTGAAATTAAAAAAGTTGATCGAAAATCAATTTTTGAACTCCTCTGCCAATCTCTATTTGAAAGAAATTTGTTACCATGTAAGAAGTTTGCTGACAGAAAAATCAGTATTACACTATTCGTTTATGAAAACCCAAAATATTTAAATTAAAAAATGCTAATCCGAAACCAATCCTGTTTCTGTTTTCTATTTATTTCAAGTCTTTGGCTGTTTCAATACTTTTGTCCGCAACTGTTTAAGTATTGTGAATTGATTTCTTAATAAGCTGATTTGGTGCTATTGTGGATCAGATTAAAAGTTTACTTAAGCAAACACAGTAAGAAAAAATTTTAGATGTAATACAAATTAATTTTTTTTTAGAAATTTTTTAATACAGATTTTTTTCTTTCCACTAATATACTTTATATACACACATACATACATATACATTATATATACATATGTATACATGTACAGGGATTATTATTAATTATAATATATAATTTATTGCTAACATATTACGCTATTTACTAGTATAAGTAATTCACATTTTTTGCGAGGATTTGTAAGATTTATGTTTATTTGGTTTTCACATTTTTAAATATTCTGCCATTTTAGCATGAATAGTTAAAAGTTGGTAAGTTTGTTTTTGTATTTAGTTTCTTCTATGACATTAACCATTGCCATGGCAAATTAGTTTTATTTATAAATATATAAATATGTATGTAATTTTGTTTTTCAATACAAATAAATTTGAGATTTCTAGTTATAATTTTTAATATGCTTAATATTTAATTCTATCAGATATATAGGAACTTTCAATAGTAGTCAAATTGTTTAAATGAAAATTTATTAAATTAATCAAAATAAAAGCGTACAGTCTTAGAATGGTATTTCTGTAAATAAACAAATTTAATATTTAGTAAATAAATATGTATGTATATCTTAACATATATCTTTTGGTTTTTAAGTTCTTTTTATTTATAAAAATATTTTGTTTTTTATATTTAAAGGAACTTTATATTGAATTATAATTAAATTTTAGGCTTTCTCTTATTTTTTACAATAAATAACAAAATAATGTAATAAAATAAATAGTGTAATATTAAGTTTGACAAAAAAAAAATGTATTATAAAACCAAATAAAAAATTGTTGGAATTTATAAAAAAAAAATTTTGAGCATGTCCATTTGGGCTTCCTGAAACCAACCCTTTAACGCTCTTTCGACATCTACAAGTGCATGTTGTTCATTCTTTATCTTGTTTCCTTAATTAATTTGGTAGTGCTTATCCTCCTTTCATCAGTTTCTCAGAGTTCACTTTCTTCAAGAAAGTATTGGCAAAACTCTACTGACCAGGTGGTATATGCATCAACGAAGTGCTTTTAGAGAGACTATTTAAGTTTTACCATAATAATGAATTAAAAAATTTTTTGTAAGGGTAAAAAATTCAAATTTAAGCGCATGTTTTCGAAAATATATACACATTTAAAGAAAATTCTTTCATTATTAATAAATTAATAACTAAAGTAAGATTAAATATTGAAATAACACAAATGTCCTCAAACCAAATCGTAACTTTTTCACTTAGAAGCCAAGAAAAATACGAAAATTAAATAAAAAAAATTTTAAAATCACTAAAAACTTTACAAAAGGCATCGAGCTGAGCATGCGATGAAAAGTTATGAGCCTGTGTACTCCTAAGCAATTAGATCCACAATTGTGACACCCATACGTACATATGAACCAAGATAAACAAATGCACAACTAAAAGCAGTATATCAAAAAATACTGTTGATATAGACTATAATCCAAAGAAACCATATTAATTTCAGTTATTTCACTCAAATAGAAATCTTACACATACATAAAGAAATATTAACAAAGTTTAATAAACAAAAAGATTTTATAGAAGAATTATGTGACTTGAGGTAAAATTAAAATTTATTTATTTTGCAATACAATACGAAAGCAGTTTAATAACACTGTAATAACCGTGCAAAAATGTTTTTACTTCCCTGCCAATAAGGGGATATCTGAAGATAATCAAAGTACACGCTTTATATTGAGTGATAACTTCTTCGTTTGATCAAAATGTTTTATTACCTACTCATTTCTTCAAATTCGGAAACAGGAAATAGGTGTGTGGTGGATAGAGTAGCAGTTCGTAGCTCGATTCATGGATCTTTGCCAGTGATAGCTCGTTTTTGTAGTACTTTAATATCGAACCTGAACAGAAAGAAGCCTTTGTTAGCCCACTGTTTGGAATGTTTTGGATCTCTGTGTACAGTTATAAAACTGAGTAAAACCTCGTTCATGCGATAGGGCCTACCTTCACATATGAACAATCGTGCCATCCGTCGCGCAGATAGCTTTCTTATATCTTAATATTCATGCGACATGCCTTATAATCGCTTGATTCAGCATCACGGTGTCACGACATTTTTAAATTAAAATATCAAAGTTAATTAAGCTTTGATTTAATATTAAGTTGCACTTATGTATATCAAATTCCAAAGTTCAGTCTTCGATTCGATAACAGCACTATTTAATTTCTAAATAGTATGGAAAATTTAACGCACGAGGAACTGAAGTTGTAAAGAAAAACTTTTAAGAATTAATTCGTTAATAACTAATTTTTTGTTACGCTTTTTTCCAACAAGAAAAGCAGGATCTAAAATCAAATGGTAAATGAATTCGTCTTAAATGCAAAATATTATAATATTTATGTATTACTCGTACTTATCTATGTATGTACAATAGAGTGAAATTTTTTTTTTTTTTTGAATAACATGTTATTCGCCCCCTAATTTTTTTCTTTTGGGCACAAATAACATATTTCCAAAACTGTAGACTGTTTGGTCAACGTTAAGGCGTGGCACATGCGCCCTCAAGTTGACAAGAAGGGATTTTGCACAATTTAATAAGAAAAAAGTTATAACTTCATTATTATTTATCAAAATTTATGTTAAGTATCGATATTATATTTAATTTTGACTATTATTTTAATGCGTGCCCCTAAAAAGGCGTGGCACCTTATATAATTTAAGTAATATATACGAAAATATGTAGTTTTTGCTTCAAAATATGATGTAATCTTACATATGTATGTAAAATTTATTTCCTAAAAGTCATTAAATAAATGCCGGCAAATTGGGGCGTGGCAAGTTAAAATTTTAAACTGCTACTAACAAATGCAGCTCTGTGCTAATTAGTTGCGATCAAGCAAACTTATATTTTCATAGAAGTAGCAATACTGGAATAACGGTATCTAGTACACATGTGCTTTTGTTAAGCTAAAAAAGAGCGTTGATAATGTGTTGTTATACATGCAAATGTGAAAATATTAATTTGATTTGATTGAAAGATAAGGTTTATAAAATTGGTAAGTTTAAACAACAAAGTGCTCGATATTTTCAAAATATAATAACATATTTAATATTATTAATGTAACTCAAACAGCAATGGAAACAAGAGCAAATGAAAAGTTATTTCTGCTTGGGCACGACGAAAGTCAAATCATTGGGTGCAAGTTACCATCAAAAGGGCAAATATTAAAAGTTCTTTTTTACAATATGCGGAAAATTAAGCTCAATCTTCGTCCGAGTGCATATCTTGTAATTAAAGAAGCAGAAGTACTCTGGGATAAAGCACGTATTCCCACAAGCCAGAATATTCGTAGCGTTCAGAAAGTGGAAGCTCTATATCATCAGTGGAAGACACTTCAGAAAACTTGTAAGCGCCGTACAGCTCTACAGGAGAAACGTGAGCACGATTTTGTGGAAGAATTAGGCGATTTGTTTGATATCGCTCATGGTGATGCGTTAAGTATTATTCAAATCGAAGAAGATAGACTATTTCTACTTAATCAACGGAAAAAAGGCAGACCAGGTGGTATGATTGGAAGCGATCGAGCACTTTTTGAAAGAGAGAAAAGAAGAAATATGCGTGAAGAAAGAGAACTGATAAGGCAAGAAAAGTATCACCAGGAGCAATCTCAAAATTTGGTTGCAAGTCAGGACTACTCAGATGATGAAGGACAATTGACTGAAATAGACAGTGATGAGCTTCAAGACAATTTTCAACAAACATCTACTGGAAATGTGGGAAAGAAACGTAAAATGAAAAACTTTATAACACCCAAGCTTGTTGCGACTCTGGACAAGTGTAAAGTTAGCGACAGAGATGCTGTTCGAATTCTCATAGCCACTGCTGAAGCATTGGGCCATGATTTAAGTCAGTTAGCAATAAGTAAAACTACAATTCGAAATTGCCGTAAACAAATTCGATCTGAAACAGCTATAAATTTAAAGGAAAAATTTCAAAACATTTTACCGCAAACCATTACAGTACATTGGGATGGAAAGCTGTTACCATCATTAACTGGAAAGGAAAAAGTAGACAGATTGCCAGTTGTTATTACATCTACAGAGACAGAGCATCTACTTGGAGTTCCTGCATTACAGGCTGGTACAGGAAGGCAACAGGCTGAAGCAATAATCCAATTATTAAAAGAGTGGAATTTGACAGACAAAGTTCAGGCCCTGTGTTTTGATACAACAGCAACAAACACGGGAAGACTTCAAGGTGCTTGCGTGATATTGGAACAGGAATTAGGAAAAGATCTTTTGTACTTGCCCTGTCGTCACCACATCTACGAAATTGTATTAAAGAGCGTATTTGAAAAAACAAATTTGTCTTCAAGTGGACCAACTTTGTCAATTTTCCAAAAGTTTAAAGGGTCCTGGGCGATGATAAACCAAGAAAATTTTAAATTTGGAGTTGATGACGAGAAGGTAAGTCATCATATTAGCGTTTTCGAATTAGAAGATCTAGCCACGTTTTTCCGCCAATATTTAAAAATAAAACAGCCTAGGGCTGATTATAAGGAGCTTCTGGAATTAAGCCAAATATTTCTTGGGGAGCACGATAGGAATTATAAATTCAAGTCACCAGGAGCATATCATCACGCTCGTTGGATGGCCAAGGCGATTTATTCATTAAAAATGTTTTTATTCAGAGAAGAGTTTGTCATGTCGTCAGATGAAATAGACGCCATACGCGATGCTTGTTTATTTATTGTGAAAATTTATGTAAAAGTCTGGATAGAAGCGCCAATAGCTGCCAAAGCGCCTAATCAAGACCTTCTTTTTATTAAATCTCTTTTCGCCTACAAAAATGTCAACGAAAACGTAAGTAATGCAACTTTGGGAAAATTCCGTAACCATTTATGGTATTTAGCAGCAGAAACAGTAGGTTTTTCGTTTTTTGATGAAACCATTACTTCTGAAACAAAAACTCGTATGATAAAGAGACTTCGTGTAGAGTCAGAAAATGAGAGCAAGCGGCTGATTACTGATATACAGGACTTACAATCAAAATCAATTGAGGACTTCGTAACCAAAAATACACTTCACTTCTTTGAACGTTTTTCGATTGCAACCGATTTTTTCCAAAAAGAACCCTCCCAATGGCAGAACGAGCCAAGCTATATACAGGGCGTAAATATCGTCAGTAAAATGAGGGTAGTTAACGATACTGCCGAACGAAATGTTAAATTAATGGAAGAATATAATAATTCATTATCAATAAATGAAGAAGAAAAACAATTTATCTTACAAATTGTAACTGATTATCGAAAAAACTATAAAGGTATTAATAAATCAGATCTCATGGAACACTAATCTATTTGTGTTTTATTTTAACTTGCCGGCATTTATTTAATGACTTTTAGGAAATAAATTTTACATACATATGTAAGATTCCATCATATTTTGAAGCAAAAACTACATATTTTCGTCTATATTACTTAAATTATATAAGGTGCCACGCCTTTTTAGGGGCACGCATTAAAATAATAGTCAAAATTAAATATAATATCGATACTTAACATAAATTTTGATAAATAATAATGAAGTTATAACTTTTTTCTTATTAAATTGTGCAAAATCCCTTCTTGTCAACTTGAGGGCGCATGTGCCACGCCTTAACGTTGACCAAACAGTCTACAGTTTTGGAAATATGTTATTTGTGCCCAAAAGAAAAAAATTAGGGGGCGAACCACCTCCTACAAAAAACAAAAATAATTCCATATAAATATTGTCCACTCTAATGTACAACTTAAAAACAAATATCATTTAAGTAAGAAGTTAAAATTGCGCTTTTACCTTTTGCTTGTGAATTATAAAACTGTACTCTTATGAGTTAATCTTCTTTTTTCATAATTTTAAATGATCTTTATATGTACGAATTTTATTTACGCATATTAAGCTCGGTGAAATTTAGAGCGTTAGACGTACGAGTATTAAAACGAACCATAAAGCAATGTTTAAGGCGACGGAAAATAAATTGTAAATAAATTACACCGTTAATCCAAATACTTGTTAAAATATATTGCTTCGTTTGCTAATTTATACTGAAAATTATAAACTGTTATTATTTTTAATAGAAATTTCCAAGCAAAAATTATTTTTTTCCATACGTGAAAAGGGATAATTTTCTCGACTTTAAGTTGTTTTTCGTTTGTATTTTATATTCGTTTTATATACATATGTATGTATGTACATATTTCCATTTATGTTTCTTTTTCATATAAATTTAATTTGAAACGTTTTATTTAAATGTGCCATTTTACGGTACCAGCAATAAGATCAAGTAGGACTATAACGACACATTAACGTGCCGGAGAAAAATTTTGTACATTTATTTCTTGGAATTTTTGAAGACCAGTTCGCATCTGACGAAAATATTTACCTTATATGTTTGCAAACTATATACTTTGGCGCAAAAGCTTAGGGCTACATGAAGACTAACAACAGTTTTTCGACTACCCTTCTTAGTCCCAGTGTTTCCAATAATTGAACCATGACTGGTAAAATTTGATTCTCAAATACATAGAATAGTTTTAATCTTGTTTTATGGCATACAAAAATAGTGTAACTGACTTAATGGTGAAATTTTTTTTTTTCATTTCATTTTTTAGAGCCGTAATACAATGGTAGAAAAAATCACAAATCTTATTTATAAAACATTTGATAAATAATATGCATTTATATATAACAAAATAATCACATTCAATACATTGGAAGCACTGAAAACACTTTGTGTTCTTCAATATGCATATGTATTGAAGCAAAAATAAAATTGACTAAAAATAATAATAAAAATTAACATTGAAATAGGTATGTGTATGTGTTATGTAACGCAACAAGTCGTTTTAATTTCACTAATAAATGAGGGTGGTTCCGAATCTACAAGCTGTTGTAAAAATGTGTTTTCCAAATGATCAGACAAAAGTGTCGTCTCCTCTTTCTCTCAGAGAACGAGTTTAAAATTGGTTTTAGAATTAAATAAAAAAACAGTTTCCTTCAAAATTTAAAAAAAAAATTTAAGAACGTCGTTTTAAGGATTTGATTTCAACAGGTTCCTTTTAACGGAAATCTCATTTCTAAATAAAATCTTGCTTCAACGGTAAAACACTGTGTGGGGTGTATGTCCGCTGCAGGCGTTGGTGAGCTGGTGTACAATTAATAAATAATGGACAAATGAAATATTTGGATTGCCTTAAAGCAAACCTCAGAAAAAGTGTAGAAAAGTTAAATTTGCCACCTTCATTCACTTTTCAACATGACAATGGCAACAAACATTGGGCCTATATTGTACGTACATATGTGGCTTGCATACAATGTTTCCCATGTCCTACCACATGCTCCACAATCTAACGATCTCAACCCAGATCTAGATAGACGACTTAAAAAGCGCGCAATATCAAAAAAAAATAACGAGTTGAAGCAAGCTCTAGTTGAAGAATGGCAAAATATTGGGTCAGATATTACCAAAGACTTGGTGGACTTTGGTAGTCCAAATTTTAACTTTTGCAATATATTTTTTAAATTGTATTTATGTATCTTTAGCTTTAAATGAAGTGTGGTAATAATTTTGTTCTTTAAAATAAAGCGCTATTTTTATTTTTGTGTTATTATTTTGCTATTGCGTAAAATTGTTGAAGTGAATGTATGTATGTATTTGGAAAATACATTTTTTTTAAAATAGGTTCAACATTACATATATATACTTATATATGTATATACATACTTATGCATAGCAGGAAAATAACCTAAGAAGTAAGTGATGGAAACTAACAAACATAAAAGTACTTTGCTAACACGTTCCTAAAAATTTTATACGTATAATTCACATGCATGTACACGAATCAGAGACACATCATTAGAATTGAAATAAACTCATTTGGATAGTCCACATTTTTGACCACCTACATTTTTTAGAATGATTGAATAGACTTCAAAAATCTAAAGAAAAAAAAAACAAATATTTTAGTGTACATATAAGAAATTAGTACAGATTTAAATACAATAATGCACTGAAGGCTAAGAATTTTGTTTTTCTCTCCATTCTATGTATGTATGTATACATGTTTACATATTGCATTTTACTTTTCTGTTGATACTACATTAGAATCTGTTTCCTAAATGTAACATATATATCTATATACTACTGTATGTCGTATTCCTTGGATTAAATAATAAAACTAACATTGGGTTTTAAAATTCATGTAAATCTTAAGATAATGACCGAACAAAAAATAAAATATTTCGAGTATTAGGAACTTAGTTACATTTTCTTAATAAGCAATACATATATAGATAGATATTGTAATCATAATATATGTACATTTGAAATATATTAGGAACACGATTTACTTTTAAATAAATCTTCCTTTATAGTGGCTAAATCGTGTGTTAAAAATGGTAGGATTGCAAAAATTTAAAGGAATCTTCTTTTTTGCTTTTCTTAAGCAAAATCTCAATGTCAGTTGAACAGTAAGTTTAAATACAAATGTATGTATCTAAAATGAACGTTTAACAAGTTATATCATTTGCTTTTCTGTCTTAAACACTAATTATAAAAAAAATATATGATCATTTGAAAACTTGCCCACTTTATAATACTTAATGATTTGTGGAAACGTTTTAAAACTGAGCAATACTTTGATTTGTATAATTTTTCAGTTTGTCTAATAAAATCGCTGCTTTGGGTTTGGGTATAAAAAATTAATCGCAGAAAACTAATAAGTAGTTGCATGAGAGATGTATTTCTGGAATTTGTTATTTTGTACTATTGTAAACGGGGACTTCTTTCTTATTCTTTTCTTGCATTCTCTTTTGGTCAACTTTTTTTACTGTGAAGTTTTTCTGTTTTAACTTACACGCAACAGAAAAGTATTGACTTTATGGAAAAACAATAATCAGAAATAAAATTCTGTATTTCAATTAAATGAAAAAAGTTTTTGGAAAAATTACCGGACAAGAATACAAAACAATCTAAGGCGTTGAAGCGCAGACAGATAACTGACGTTGACGCGAAAGAAAAATCATTACGTATCGCAACTCGGCACCCGTTATTGTCGTGCCATTGTGAACTGTGTCATCGAGATCAACTTGTTTCATAGTACTTGTGTATTTAAATTAGGTAAGAATTAAGATATTTAGAAACAAAATATTAAAGGTACTATTCAAATGATACTGCATATTTCTTGCTTAAAAGAAACAGAAAAAAACCCTTGCCGTTTCTGAATACCCACCTTAAGTGTTATATTTTAAGATTATGTTTTATATTAAAATTGTGTTAATTTAACCTACATATATTCATACAGAATACATGCTAAAATATTTATATTCTTGATTCGTTTTACTTATTACCAATAAGTTATTATGTACTATTATTTTTCAAAATCTAATATCCACACAAGTTTTCTGTTTTTAATACTTAAAACTATAGTTTAAATGTCTTATGTTTCGTTTTACTTTTTTCAAAAATAGGAACTTTTGTATTTTTCTTTTTCAAATGATCCAGCTTTTGTACTGGCATTTTTCAGATATTTTCAATCCGTTGCTAAGAAGTAAATTTTGACAAATTTGAGCAGTTTGCCCTTTCATAAAAGAAGCTTCTCGGTATGTGTGACATGCGCGATTATCGGGTAATCTGAAAAAAAAATTGTTCAGTTATTACAAGAACAAATACATACATATTTAAATAAAAAATACATGCTTTAATAAAATCAAATAAACGTTTAAAGGACTATAGCGTGAAATTTGCCAAAACTTTTTTGTTTTACAAAAAACCTTAATAAATTTAACATCTGTTTGCTATGAGGGGTTTCCTTGAAGTTTCGAACTTTTTCTGTCTCATCAGCAAGAGTTGTTTCGAAATGCATATGTATATGTATGTACATACATATGTATATGGATATGTATGTATGTATATTTTAAATTTATATATATTGCAGAATTCACGTTAGGTGAATTTATATCAGATAAAATTTACAGTATAAATAAGATTGTTATGTTTGAAATTTCGCAACACAAATCATTGTACTTGTACCTGTTATAAGTTGTTAGCTAGTATTTAGACATGGCAAAATTTTTTATGTAGCGTCAACGTCCTATCAAGGCAGATTAACTTCACAAGATAGCTGCAATGCGAATTTTTCATTTAGTGTACTGTTCAAATGCGTGTATACAAAATGGTGGCAAAACAGAATCAGTTGAGGCAGCGAAGCCACCTTCTATAATAAGGAAAGTTCTGATAGCTTTATTTTTTGTAGAAAGTTTAAAACAAGGCTTTGCAATCAGAGTTACCAGCGCTAGAACTATTTCCATTCTTACTGATATCATTATTCTAACATTAATGACAAACGGTAATGTTGGATTACAAATAAAGATTTTTAACAAGAAATATTTTTCGTTTTCACAGAGAATGTTCTTTAAACCCTTCGCCCACAAATTCTGGTTTGGAAAGTGGAAATAATTCTTAACTATTTCAAAATATCTTACCTTTAAGCCTTTTATACTGATTGATTTGTTGTAGCCGGTATAGCTTCAAAAGCAGGGTTTATTTTCCTTCCGGTACTGGAAAAAAATTTATTTGCAAAGATTATTTTAATTTTAATTATTTTAAATATATACGAAGCAAACGTTTTCTTTTTATATAAATTAATCATAATAACTACATATGTACATAAGTATATTGTATTAAAAATAAGCCAGCTAGAAACAGTGCATCCTTGCTAGCTTGTTTTTCCTACAATATTTTCGAGTACAACGGTAAATGCAATTCCATTGTCGTCAGCTGTTGGCTATTAATAGACCACTGTTGAATTTTGAGGCAGGTGTGTCTATTAGCTTTTGTTCGACACCCATTGAAAATATACAAACTTGAAAATTTTATTAAAAATGAGAAAATTGAATTTCGTATTTTGATTAAACAATTATTTTTTACGTAAAAAAATTATCATCGAAACCAAAGATATGCTTCGAAAATACTATGGGGATATACACCCCAAGTGGCTCAAAAGTACTACGCAGAGTTTCGTCGTCGTACCAGTACAAATAGCGCAAAAAGTTCAGTTTATTCAAAAACTGCATGCAAACTTGGATTTGAATAAATCTGTAAATTTATAAAGATATACCTACCGCGTCGAACATTTAAGTAAAACAGCTATGTTGTGCGTTTTTAGATGCTGTGGGCAGGGACTATAAATGTATAAACATGTATCGCGTACCTACTACATCAAGGCTCCACCCCATCCACAATTTCTGTATATGTATGTACTTATATGAGACGAAGTTACATGTGTATGTACATATGTATATAAAAACGAAACTTGGCATAAGTTTAGCAATTAAAAATTATTTATTAAACTTTCCTACATACATACATAAATATTTATGTTGTTTATTGTTGCAAAATTTAAAATTTTTCAGAACTTGCAGATTTGTAATAATATGAGGACTAATAAATTAAGCATCTCTATCGTGTGGTTATAGCATGCGTTACTTTCCTCGAAACAAAAGGAATATATTGTATTCTTGGTACAATATACACATTGTTCAGCAATAGTTTTTTTAATATTTTTTATTTTTTTGTTGTCAGAAAAAATTTTTCTATCAGCGAAATAAATGTTGTTCACAATGTATTTCGTCAAAAAAATTAATTTTAAGAATTTTACAGGAAAAACAAACAAATTTGTGTAAATGAAAATTATATTGATAATTAGCGGAAATAAATGTTTTTTATCCTTTTTTAATTATTTTGTAAAATTCTATTGTAGCTTTCATTATCCATATTTTTCACTAAAACCAGTTTATTTTGATTCTCCTGTAAAGTTGTTAAAATATCATATTGGGCATTTTCTGTGACTATTTGTTTCTCTATTTCGACCTGTATCCCAAATAATTTGCTGCTGAATGAAACATATGTATTTTTTAACTGTAAATTTGCAATATCTCTATAAAGGTTCAAAATATATGTTAACTAACTGTATATCTATTTTTTTTTTTTTGGATTTCTAAGCTAATAGCTAATTAACTTCCAAATCAAATTTGCACAAGAGAAGTTTGTTTTGAGATAATGTATGTATGTATTTAGGAAAATGATATTAGTCTTATAGTAATAGATGATGAAGTAATTTGAAATTCGGTGCGAGCTGATTTGCTAGCAACAGCACAACAATAATACACATATCGGTTAGATTGATTTTCTGTAACTTATTTGCACATATTACACATGGATGCAGGCATTCATATTGTGGGAAAACAAAACTGCTTTCTGCTTTTTACGTTCTTCATTTAATTTCGTAGCGAACAGACAAACGAACATACAATTCAATTTTACATGCATACATATGTATATACATTGCACACGTACGCACATTTGGATTTGCTGGGAATAATAAATACTCTAAAATAAAAATGCTCTCTTTGTAAAGTGGACGTATTGCGTTGTCCACCGGCAGCAGCACAATGTATGGAGGTAGAACATCTTCGTATATTTACACGTTTTGGTAATACGTTGCACTATTGGATCATAAGCGCAACCGTGTGACTACTTCTGCGAGTATTTTTACTCATGTTAATATTCTTGAAGATCTTCGCAAATAGTTTTAAACATTTTTAGCCGCAGTTTTTGCCATTTTCATAATAGTTTTTAATTGTTTTGTCTTTCAATTAATTTGGATTCAGCTATCCATTTTCTATCATTTTTTTATTTCGATATTTAAAAGTCTACGCATATTTAATTGCAGATTATATTATAAAGGGTGGTTAAATTTCAAGGGCCGATGTTGATTTTGAATAAAACACAAACTATTTAGGAAATTATTGTAATTTTATTTTATTATGATGTATTGGTATTACTCAATTATGTATGGAACAAAATATCGGCCAAATGGGCGCCGCGACCTCGGCGGCACACCTCCATCCGATGGTCCAAATTTTCGATGACGCTGAGGCATAATGGAGGTTCTATGCCGTTAATGTGCCGAATTATCTGATCCTTTAGGTCTTGAATTGTTGCTGGCTTATCGACGTACACCTTTTCTTTCAAATAACCCCAAAGAAAAAAGTCCAACGGTGTCAAATCACATGAACTTGGCGGCCAATTGACATCGCCATTACGTGAGATAACACGGCCATTGAATTTGTTGCGCAAAAGAGCCATTGTTTCGTTAGCTGTGTGGCAAGTGGCACCGTCCTGCTGAAACCACATATCGTCCACATCCATATCTTCCAATTCGGGCCATAAAAAGTTCGTTATCATCTCACGATAGCGAACACCATTCACAGTAACTGCCTGACCGGCCTCATTTTGGAAAAAATACGGCCCGATGATGCCGCCAGCCCATAAACCGCACCAAACAGTCACTCTTTGTGGGTGCATTGGTTTTTCGACAATCACTCTTGGATTCTCATTCGCCCAACTGCGGCAATTCTGTTTATTGACGAATCCACTGAGGTGAAAATGTGCCTCATCACTGAAGATGATTTTCTTCGAAAATTGATCATCCACTGTTGCCATTTCTTGCCACCATTCTGCCCATTCACGACGTTTGGAATGGTCAAGAGGCTTTAGTTCTTGAGCCAATTGCACCTTGTAAGCGTGTAAATGCAAGTCTTTATGCATAATGTTCATCAACGACGAGCGTGAGAGGTGCAATTGTTGGGAACGACGACGAGTTGAGGTGGACGGCTCTTCAGCCACACTATCGCGAACAGCAGCAATATTTTCTACAGTACGAGCTGTACGAGCATGCACTGGTGTTCTCACATCTTCTACAGACCCGGTTTGCTCGAATTTTTCCACGATTTTTGCGATTGTACGCACATTTGGACGATGAAATTGACCAAAAAAATTACGAAGTGCACGATATGCATTTTGATTTGAACTCGCATTTTCATAATAAGTCTGGATAACTTTAACACGTTGTTGGATTGTGTATCTCTCCATGGTTCAAATTGAGTAAGTCTGAAATAGAGAAATGTCAAATAATATTCGGAAAAAAACTTGGCGTTTAGGTGTGGTTCACATTCAACATCGGCCCATACAATTTAACCACCCTTTATTACAGTAAAAATGATTACAAAATGACAAGATAAATAATTTTTAACAACTAATAATTTAAATCAATAATATTTGATAATTGACTGAAACAACTAAGTAGTTTTCTCAAAGTATCAGATATTGCAAAGCTTGTTCTATAAGTTCTTACATATAGTAGGTAACAGGAACGTAAAAAAACGTTGGGGAATATTGAAACAGTTCGAGTTCGAGGAAATGTACCCATTAATCAGGTTCATCAAGAAAGGTATATTGAGCAATGTTCTCCTACTTTTAAGTTATCTCCAATAACTCTTGTAGAGTTTGGTGAAAGAGCTACAAGGAGAATAGAATAAATTGCTTTTGAACTGATTCTATTCGGTCAATATGCACATTGAAATGCCATTCCCATATAATCGATCCATATTCCAAGATAGGTTTTACAAGCGAAGTAAAAAAGCGTTCAGTGAATTATTTTTATCATTTTCTAATTAACGCTAATAACATACGAGCTTTTTTTACAGTCATTATGATTCAACACATCATAATGTTCAAGTTGGTTGGAAGTTCAACTTGGCATCTAAAAAATTTCCCAGATCCAAATATGAATTCACTGACTCTAATTGGCAGTTATTCAGAAAATACGAATGTGCAACTTCACGTCCTCTGGAAAAGACCATGTACGAGTACATATTTGGTTTCATTTATATTAAGTTCCATCAAATTATAGCAGTACCACGAATAAAAGCTATGCAAAACATTCTAAAAATAAATATAGTCCGAACTCTTTTTTAAACTAAAAAACAATTTAATATCGTCGTCATACATTAAGACGTTGCAATATTTTATGGCTTCTGGTAAATATATCATTAACGAACAGTATGAACAAAAGCCGATCAAGGGGATTTCCCTGAGGTACACCGCTTATTCTTTAAATGATGTACTCGTATTTATTTATTCATAGTTTAAAGTAAAGGAGTTCTGAGCATTAAGCTCTCCTATATTTTTTTTTAAATTAGAACGCAATGCGAAATAGCAAAAAAAAAAATAAGTCGACAGACTCCATGGTACTTCTTGGATTTAGATTTTGTAGATTTTCAATATTTAGACTTAAAAAAAACGTAATATTTCCCATGGCTATATGGAATGTCTTTTTCCTGTCTTTAGCATTATTGTGCGTATGGAATGCTTGAATGATTCGAAAAAGAATCGCGTCTAGTGTTTCAACATCGCAGACATTTAAAAAAGTATTCAAAATTTTTATTATCCAAGCTAATTTTTAATAGTTTCAATAAGAATTAAGAAAATCCGAAATCAAAAGGAAATGCACGCTTGTTCTTTGCAACTTTACCCTCGTACTAGTTTAGGATTTTTAGTTATTCCGCTGACTATTAATCACTAACTGTGTCTGCTGTCCAATATTCCAAACAAGTATTTTAATTTTTTAATTAAATCTGGTTCAATTTTTTGGTAAATGCATGTAAAACTTATTTACGAAATTTTAACAACAATTTTTAGAAATATATGTACATCAGAGCTCTGTTCAAAAAATAAGGCGAATTTTGACGCAACCATTACATCACCAACGAATAAAAATGTTGATAAAGTGAAGAAAATTGTTGCGGATGTCGGGATATTAGTTGTCTAATGCCGTACAATTTTCTCGTGTGGCAGCGAGCTACGTTCCAAAATTTCTGAATTTTAATAAAAAGAAAACCGTCGCGTCAACATCGCTCAGGAGTTGTTGAATCGGGCATCAGTCCTCGTATTCACAAAATTTTACCGCCTGATACTTTTAATTGTTGCCAAAGGTTGAAGAAAGTCATGAAAGAACGGCGTTTCGCCGAATTGCTGAGAGAGCTCGATGTATTATGTACATACATATATCTGAAGGGGCTGTTTTAAATAGAAATTGATGAATATTTTTCAAACAAATGAAATTCACTTTATTTTCTGAACAGACTATGTATTGTAATTAAAGTGTCGATTAATATACTCGCAGACTTATCTAGTCTTTTGATGCTACTACGTCAAAAGAAATCAGACTCACCGTTTAAATAAATAAAAGAAAACAAAAACAAACAAAGTATAATAAAACAGATTGAAAAATATTATGGAAGCATTTATTAAAAACATAAAATCTATATGTATGTATATTTTATAAATATTATTAAAACTACGTTTATGTGTATATTTATTTATACAATTAAACAAGCAATTATCACACGTGCACATATGTACGTAAATATCGCCATATGATTTCAAAAATCCCTAATTTAAAAAGACAAAATTTTTAAAATATGAAGAACTATGTAAATAAATTATTTGTTTAATTTAAGCTTATAAAAATTATCAGATAATTAATATTTGAAGATATACATACATATGTATTTATATCTAGTTGTTCATATTACTTGCAGAAATCTTACCCGGAAAAAAGTCAAATTTACAAATGGTTTTAGTAATCTTGGGACTTTTAGAATTTGTTCATGAGTATGTTATTTTTATCTGTGGGAGTGTAAAATTTAACAGAAAAATTATTTATTTAAAATTTATTTATTTTGCAGTTTTTGTAACTTAGGGCTCTTTTAAAATCATATGACGATATGTTCAATATACTTCTCACCAAGGTTTTTTTTTGTTTGTTAACAAGAATTCTTATTAGATTAACTGGTTTGCTTAAATTTGTTTCCTTTAACTGGATTAAATGGTCAAACACTATCTTTAAAAATAGTTAAACTAAATTGAATGTCGAGTAATTTCGGAGAACTCTATTATAGATTGATTTTCAATAACTCACTAAAGTTACCCACAGACGACACGTTTTTCACACTGTAAATGTCAAACTTTACACTGCTGAGTAACTACATGTCGTGTGTGGCTTCAAAACCGTTGATTCTTAAAAAAGCATGAGCAATGTCTAATTTCTATGTTTAAAACATCTGACAGCAAAATTCCTATGCGACTCGACATTCGTCGGCGTTTGATTTTGTGCAGTTCGTTAGCCGACTCAAACAAGGATCTTGCAAGAGCTATTAATTATTGTTTCAATCTAGCTTTATATTTTAACAAAAACAATAGAGTGCATAAACTGTTTTTATAGTGAAAAAAAAGGAGTTCATAAAAAATGACTTTAGGGATGCCGTCAAAAATATTTTCAGCGGCTACTGGCTATTTTTTAAAGGAATGACGTGGATGTTTATGTAAATGCATAGTAAAGAAGAAGATATAGACCAAATTTTCAATAGTGAACAAATTTATAAAATTAGCTTTCAACAATCACTTTTACCCAAACATAAATTCATATACACATGTATGTATGTATATCAGCTGTTTTAATAAACATGACTGATGTCAGATGTAAATGGACATGAGCGTTTGTGACCAAAAATTAAAAACCTTATGTAAATTAAACAATTTTGACCGACACGAAATTATAAACTTAAAAAGCGTAAGCAAGAACATGTCTTCTGTGGGTACCTAAGGGACAGTTTCAAACGTGTAATTTTAAGCTGGGATTTGCATGTAACTCTTATTGTGGTCATTGACAATTAATTCCCATAATAATGCTAGAAAACATAAAAAATTGAGCAAACAGTTCTGATTAACAGTATTTAACCGTGTAAAAGACTGAACAAGATTTATGGCCAGTTTTTAACTTAATATTTAAATACGAAATTAGTTAATTTTTCTTTATATTTAAGTTGTATTTAAATATGGTTTACTTTTTTCAGTCTCAAATTGCGTTTGGTATTTAATTATGATAAAAGTATGGTAGCACTATTAAATGGCAAAAAAAAATATAAGCAAATTCTTCATTTAACAGCTGTTTACTATTTAGTTAACTTAATATTAAAATATTTTGTTTTAAAAATTTTGTGGTTTCGAAATGTTTGCCTGAATTTGCCTTTAAATTCTCGCTCCACATCCTTCCCCACATTAACCTTTTGTTCTGCACCAATTAACCTTTTGTTTTGCACTTTATTATGCTGCTGTTTTTTATCAAATAATAAAAAAACTTCAATGCGCAAATTTCATAATTTGCAGAACTGTCAAAATCATATGGTAGTTTAAAAAACTTAAGTTGTATTTAAATGGACGTGGTCGGTGATTTAAATTTTATTTAAATATGATCTGTAAAAATGAATTCGGTATTTAAACAGAACTTAAGTTTAAGCACCGTTTAATTTTTAAGTTAAAAACTGGCCCTTAATTTTCTTAAGAAGGAATCATTTCAGCTTCAATATTTCACAACTTATTTTATTAGAAAATTAATCCAATTGCTTCTTGTGTTATCAGTTCAAATTATATTCATTGGAAGTTAAACAGATTTTGCATTTGCTTTGTGTTTTCGTTAAAAAGAAGCAATTGGTAATTAATCTTTATAAAAAGAGAACCTTTACAACTTTTAACGAAAAAAAATCTTAAAAGTATTAAGCAGGCAATAAACAAGACTGGTTTGATAAATGAAAGCCTGGTTGTGCAGAATTTTGTCTCAAATTACCGATGGAAGAGTGTACCCAATACCACTCTTCCCCGAAATTACATATAATATTATACTTTAAGAAAAAAGCTTTCATAGTGGGAACCGATAGAAAAGTAAGTTGATGGTTGCTTTAATTTCAGTTACATATGTACATACATACATAGTACCTATGATAAAACTTTTAGTAAAATTTGACAAATTATTTGAAACAGGTGAAGCAGACTGAAGCCGAAAAAGGATGCAAAATTCGTATATCGATAGTGTGAACGCACAACAATTTTGAATTCCCAACGACCACGGCAGAAATCGTGCTGGCTTTGGCCGATCAAAATGTTTTTTGAACGTTCATTCGTACAACACCGACCATTAAGCGTTTTAGAAATGTTCCGATTTACACCGGTAGCTACAGCACCGATGACGGTTGCTTGTACACATCTCTTTTCAAAGTAAAGAAAAAAATATATAAAAAAAGACGAGTAAAAAGCCACACATTACTTCATCGTGGACCGATGGTGTAAACGTATACGCCGATTATTTAAAAATTTTCAATTTGGCCGATATGAACCAAAAAAAATCATTACATATTGTGTTATTTCCGCCGATAGTGGTATCCTACTTTTAGTTAATATTAAACAAAATATGTTTATTTCTATTTGTTTATAAAAATAAGTATGTATTTACGTATGTATAAGGTGATAACATATTGAATTTGCAAAAAATGTATTTTACAAGAATGCCAAAAGCTAAGAACATAAGAAACTACCGAAAGTTATCGATGGTTAAAAAACACTGTCACATGCTGTTGATAATGTTAACTATCGGCACTTTCCGACCAGCGAACAATATAAAAGATTTTGCAGGCAAACAATTAGCGTGCGGCATATGATCTATTACCCGATATACAAGTTGCAGGTGACCTCTTATTTTTGTTTAATATATACAAAGTATGTATTATATATTTTGTACACACATAAGCTAGAATACTTGTGAGCTAGTGCACATTAAAATTGTATTTAAACGACATTTATACATTTGGAATTTTTAAACATATATGTATAAGAATGGATGTGTATGTATGTTATTAAAAAATATTGTGCCTTATGTTTATGGCTTAAATCTATTCGCGAAGTTCTTTGTTATGTTGAAAGAATTGCTATTGCTAATGCTCATTAAAATTGAACTCATATGAAAAGTAATCTGTACTGCCGAGTTTAAGTTTCATAGATGTTTTGCCGGATTTTTCAATCTTCTAGTTAGGACATACTTATGTGCGTATGAGTTTTGATCAAGCATGTGTGTTTGCAAGAAAGTCAGTCACTTTATTGTTCAAGTAAACTTGAAGCTGCGTATTGATTGATCAGATGGATTTCAGTTCTCCTCTCCCTTTTAAAGAAATATCTAAGCTTAGTGCTTTCTTTCTCATAGTTCTAATAGCACGGGAAAAACTGTTAAACGTCCGTTTTCAAAAGTGTTCATTTAAAACCGTTCCCGTTTATGGATACACAGTTAAAAAAGACCAGGTAATATAAGTGCCAGTTTATGGATATCGAACATTCAAAATTTTATTCTTGATTTTAATACGATTATGCGAATTAACAGACGGTAGTTAACTAGGATTTAACAGGTGGTCTCCAGCGTTGTCAACTCGTTTCGCACCACTTTGGGTGCGCTTTTTTAAATTTTTTTGTGGCACCAAAGCAAATTCAACACAACTTTTTGTTCACTGTGAAAAAAAAAATCTTTATAAAATAAGAGCCACCAGTTTCCTTACCATTTTATATAACAGTGCAAAATGTTTACAATTAATATTAGACCACAATAAAAACAACAAATATCGATGTTGAAAACGAAGCAAATCATATGCACAAAGTAAAACGGTCTACTTGTTCTAGATCATTTTTATTATGTATGTAAAGAAAAAGAAACTTTCAGTATATGAAATTTACTGTCCTTTTAAGATTTTCATAGTAATTGTTTTTGTAGTAATGTCACGATAATTGTCCGCTGTGTGGTGTAAAAAAAGTGTGAACAAGTTTAAATAAAGTGGCGTAAAACTAAATTTATGAAACTACTGTAAATGAAAATACTGTTTTATTATTATATTTTTAATACAAAAATATTATACTTTTTATGAAAATTAATACAATAAACATTTTAAATTAAAACGGAATTATAAAATTGGTGCGTTTTTTTGAAATGGCGCATTTTGTTCTCTAATTCCGGTGCGATTTAAAATTTAAAAGTTGACAACGATATTGACTTCGTCCAAATCTCTCTTTAACTAGTTCTCTAATTAATAAAAAAGTTTTTTTTAATGGGCATAACGTCTCTTTTTCTATTTTTTTTTAAATTTATAAAAATGTACATATGTAGGTAAAAAGACGTAACTCTAAACTAGAAAGTTTTATAATCTAATGATCACTGAGTGAAACAAGGAATGTTACGATTCTTTATATTACAATTATAGTCAGCTATCTTTTTCCAGTTCACTTCACCATTAATATAGCCATGAAAGAGAGTATTTCAGCACTTTATTAAAAAGCTCGTTTACGTGTACTATAAGCAAGACACACTTAAAACCCGCTGAAGTTTTTTTAATCTGTTTGATCAAATAAGTTCTGGTGTTCGACATACAAATTTTGTTTGGTTTTCAAAGAAGACTTATTTATAAGATTTGTCTTTCGGTCTTCAACCTTAGTCGTTAATACCTATATACTTGTTATTTTCATTTCATTATTTATTAAAATTAAAATCTGTAAATAAATAAGATTTGTCTTGGCGTCTAATACACATATACATTGACATTTGTTCGAATATCTCTAATATGTCTTATGAAAGCAATTTCGCTATTCAATGGAGCACCCACTTAAGTGCCTTTAAATTTAAAACTAAAACGCTTATGGCCAGTTTTTAACTTAATATTTAAATACGAAATTAACTAGTTTTTCCTTACATTTAAGTTGTATTTAAATAACGTTTAGTCATTTTCAGTCTCAAATTGCGTTTGGTATTTAATTATGATAAAAGTATGGTAGCACTATTAAAAGCAAAAAAAATATAAACAAATTCTTCATTTAACAGCTGTTTACTATTTAGTTAACTTATATATTTTGTTTTACAAATTTTGTGGTTTCGAAATGTTTGCCTGAATTTGCTTTTAGATTCTCGCTCCACATCCTTCCACACATCAACCTTTTGTTCTGCAACACTCGGTCAGTCTTTTTGCACTTTTTTATCAAATAATGAAAAAACTTCAATTTCATAATTTGCAGAACTGTCAAAATCATATGGTAGTATAAAAAACTTAAGTTGTATTTAAATGGACGTGGTTAGTGATTTAAGTTGTATTTAAATATGATGTATAAAAATTAATTCGGTATTAAAACAGAACTTAAGTTTAAATACCGTTTAATTTTTAAGTTAAAAACTGGCCCTTAGACACATATTTCGTTCACTGAATTGTGGTTGCGAATAAAATATTGTAGCCACGGCACATACTTGTGTTTAATTTTTACAGTTCTTTTTATTAAGTATATACATGGATATGTATATAAAAGCATAAATAAGTATTTGCCGCAATTTTTGTTTACTCTGCAGCTTGTTTCGTTTTAAGTATGTAAGTATTATAAATATATGTACATACATATATAAGTATCGTACAGTATTCGTGCAACAGTCCAGAGGTGGTAGGTTCGATTCTGGGCACATCCCTTCAATATGGAATAAAAACAAAAATAGCAAAACATTACTCCCTTATTTCTTCTTCCCAATAATCCAGTTCTGGTACAATACATTGCACATGTAGAGGATGACCCTGAGTACTACTCAAAAAAACATTTTTTTTTTGTACATTGAACTATATCGTGTTCCTGCTTTTTACTTGAATTTTTTTCACTAAAATATTTTTATATGTATACAGTGAACTCTTGAAAACGTGAATAGTCCAATACATGAACAACTTAAAATGTTGACCAAACTGAAATAAGAGTTTTAGGAAATCTTAAGGGAAAGGCTGTACTCGAAATGATAAAACAAAACACATACTAAAAGAAGATAAGCAATTCCTTAGTGTAAAAAGCAATAGGAAACAAAATCCGTCTTTTAAAGAAAAATAAGTTGTTGGTTTTTCATTTAATTTTAGCAGTTTTTGTTCAATTGCTAAGGGTTACAGCAAATAATTATATATGAAAGTATATACATTTAATTTTTTTTTGGTTTATTTTTAGAAGTGTAATTTTTTTAAATTTAATTTTGTAAAATGAATAAATGTAAGAATTTTTGATTTTTTAAATAATTTTAATATCTAATATTGAGTTATTTAGAGGTAAACGGTGCTTTTTTGTTCTAAAATACTCACAATCAGAAAGATGAACACCATTGGTAAAATCTTCTTATATATGCATACATTTATTTTTTTATATTTTGTATGTAGTACGTATGTATAGGTTTCGTTTCTACAGCTAGTTCAGATAATCTAGTAAAAACCTGCAACAAAATGTAGAGAACACGTTCTTAGTCAAGCATAAAAGTGGGTTCCTTTTAAAAGCAACTTAAAGTTTTTGAACTTAAATACGAGTCAAAGTCAAGTCAATGCATACTTTTTTCTTGACTCTAGTGGGCCTCTGAGGCTCCTTTAAATTGTAGAATTTTTAAATCTTTATGCAAATAATTGCAAACAGCTGTTTATGATGAAATGAGTATAGCACTGCGATTTATTTATTAATTTATGTTTAATTAAATATGACTGAAGAAGTGAAACCGTATTTAAATACAAGTTAATTTAAATAAAAATAAATAATTTTGTATTTAGATACGAAGTTAAAAACTGGTCATTTAAAAAAGATGGCTGTTAAAAAACAAGTAGTAAATAATCTACATTTTTAACAATTTAAGCTTATACCGAAATATGTGACGAGATAGTTCAAGCATAATATTTAACAACTACATATCTAGAAGTTATTAATAAAGAAAAACAAAACCCAAATTCTAATTAAACAAACTTGTAAATAAAAGCAGTAAACAACAACTTTTATTTCGGTGGTAATAGCAACAAATATTAGTAGAAGCAGTTAAAATTGCAGAAATATTATCTCGAAAACTTAGTAATTATCATTTGATCTACTTATCTACGTATGTGCTCGGTTGTATTAAATTCATTTCTAGAGAAATATTTGCGATAATGGCTCTAAGTGTAATTACAAGCTTAAATCATTGTATTGATGTTATTTTTTTAGTATTTTAACATGGTAATTCTTAATCAGATGTTTATTCGTTGGATTTTTCTCACAAAATACGAGAGTGTAAGCAGAGAATTGTAAAGATAAACAGCCTACTTATTTTGAAAAATTTTCAAGTCAGCTGATGGAGAGATGTTTTGTACATTACGTAGACATGTACTTCTATTTATTATAAAATGAAAATACAGCGGGTGTATTCTTTGTCGAATTACAATTATTTTTAAAACGGGAAAAAAGAAAACTTTTATGGGTATATTCACACAAACTAAAACGTAAATATATGAAATGTGTTTTAGTTCAAATATTCCACCCAAGAGTTTACTAAAATACATTTCAATTATATTTGTATGTATGTATTATTTTTCTTCCGAATATTTATAATTATATTCTCCGGATCAGAATCATAAAACGTGGTGAGAAAGAATTAAAAAGTTGCGGGGAGTTACAAATTGCTTATATGTATGTGTCTTTTCCATTTTAAAAGCATAAAAGAAAGTCGACTTAAATCGGTTTTAAATTCACAAATTTTATACATACATATGTTAAATATAATGCTTAGCAAGCTTAGTTATCATTTTGAAACTGTAAATAAGAAAACTAAGTTTATATTATTCATACTACAAATGTATGTGCTCATAAGAATGTGTGTATTAAAAAAATCTTTTTTGTACTTGGTGGGTAGTTTATTATTTTTTCATTTATACTCAGCTTTATTTGTTTGTAAACGCTTATATAGGAATAAATTTACGTACATTTACTATTTAAAGTTTCAGTTATGATTTTTACGTTAACTAAATTCTAGACTTAAATGATTATTTGGAAATTAACATTTTTAATGCGAGGTGTTGTTTAAGTGGTGGAGATTAAAAAAATACATGTAAGTATGTATGTGTCTTTTTATTTCTACAAATACATATTTTTAATTATTAAAATAAAATAGTATATACTCGAAAACTGTTTAAAACATATTTAGTCTTTTTCTATATTGATATGAAATGTTAATAATTTTGCATTAAAATTAAAACAAATTCTTATTAAAAAATTAAATTAATAAATTATGTATTTATACTTGCAAATTAAAACTCTGTTAAAACAATATGAAAAGCTAAGAAATTGTAAATATATATTCAATACTTTAAAAATAGTTGTTGATTCACCGATAAAACATACAGATGTATGTACATATATATTTCCAATTTAAGAGTTGGTCTCCTCTCTTACTTACTAATGTTATGAAAAGAATTGTGCGTTATTATGCAACGTATAAATCCGATTACAAATATGTACACATTTACTGAGTAATTATATCCGAATAAGTGCGAACATGTTACCGTATAATTTTTTTATTGTGAGTTACTAACTCGCACCTATTCCCCACTTGTTTTAAAATTTACAGTTTTCTTTGTAGCTGCTTTAACAAACGATGTTGCCACATCAACCAGTTTTACCATTTGAATTTCAACCTCTTGATATGTACATATGTATGTATGTGTAAGCGTAATAATAATATACGATCGGATGCACACAACTATTATTTTTAAGGAGAGTTGAACAAGTTATGATCGTTTTACATTGCTTTATTGGATATGTGAAAATTGCTTGTGGCTATGCAGGTACATATATATGTATGTATGTGAATTCCTTTACTTGCATGTTTATCAAGAGTGATAAGAACATAATTACTTATGTATGTATATACATATATGTACATACATAGATTCCACATTGCACATGTTTGTTTTAATTTACATATGTAAATCAGCTATTTGATGTTTCACGTCACATCTGCAGCAAAAGGATTTAGCACAAAAGCAGACGTTGCCCAACTTGCTTAAGAAGTTGAAATAGAAATCTGCAAAAGTGAAATGCCTTGCAGCTAATTGCAATAGAACCTTCAATGAGTTTGGAATGTTAAAACTTTTTCTTTCGAGAACGGAGGAGAGCATACATACATACATATGTATTTCAAAATAAGGATTTTGATTCATTTAATCGCTGAGTTTTTTCAGCAAAGAAAGCACAAAATTAATAAATCAATCGATTCACAAACTGCTGTAAAGGATTTTCTAATAGGCAAGCGTACATATTGACGACCTGTGACTGATTTTTTTTGGTGGCACCTGTCTAGTCTTTCGTTTATAAATCCGTTTTTCATGCCAAAGCGCGACCGATTGAGCAGCATATGCACAGAACGAGAAAATATGGGTTGGAATTTGCAATCCACATACATACATATGTATGTTTAGGTCATTATTGTGAGTATATGCTAAGCGTTAGACGCAACGTTATTATCTTCAATTTTATTTTTAATATTATTGTTTATTTCAGATTTTTTAAGTATATATACTAAAACATACATACATATGCACATGTCATGTATAATTAAACTTTTAGCTGTTATAACAAACAACAAACAGTCTGATAGGTCCTTATCAGTGTGGTTTCAGGCCGGGGAAGTCCACCATCGACCAAATTTTCACACTACGGCAGATCCTGGAAAAGACCCAAGAAATGCAAATCGACACCCACCACCTATTTGTTGATTTTAAGGCCGCATATGACAGTGTGTATAGGGACGAGCTATACGAAGCCATGTCTAGTTTTGACATTCCTACTAAACTCGTCAGGCTGTGTAGGATGACGATGGAGAACTCTCGCTGCTCCATCAAGGTCGGTAACGAATTCACCGAGACCTTCAATGTCAGAAGGGGATTTAGACAAGGCGACGCACTGTCATGTGATTTTTTTAACATAATTCTTGAGAAGATCGTGCAAAACTCACACGCCAGCAACAGAGGCACGATCTTCCAAAAGTCCGTGCAACTGCTAGCATACGACGACATTGACGTGATTGGTCGAACACAGCGAGCCGTCACTGAAGCGTTTGCTGGTATTTCAACGGAGGCGGCCAAAATGGGTCTAGCGGTGAACGAGGGCAAAACGAAGTATATGCTGTCATCAAAAAAGGACGCGCAACACCGACGACTGGGCCAGAACATCACCATAGGCAGCTATAACTTCGAGGTAGTGAAGGACTTCGTCTACCTTGGCTCCCAAGTCAACAGTATGAACAACATCAGTACCGAGATCAAACGCAGAATAACTCTTGCCAATCGCTGTTTCTTTGGGCTCAAGAGGCAATTGAGTAGTAAGGCCCTTTCTCGAAAAACCAAGTTGACACTATATACCACTTTGATAATCCCTGTACTTCTTTATGGCGCAGAAGCATGGACGGTGTCGAAGGCGGATGAGGAAGTCCTTGGTATTTTCGAGAGAAAAGTTCTGCGTTCAATCTTCGGCCCTGTTTGCGTTGATGGTTTCTGGAGAAGAAGATTCAATCATGAACTGTACGGGTTGTACAGCGACATGAGCCTAACCAGGCGCCTACGGATCCAACGGCTAAGATGGTTGGGCCATGTAGAGCGCATGGAGAATACTGCTCCGACCCGTAGAATCTTCGATTCCGAACCTGTGGGACAACGCAGTAGAGGACGCCCACGGAACCGATGGCGCACACAAGTGGAGAGGGACCTCAACCAACTTGGTGTGCAAAATTGGAGAACGCTGGCTAAAGACCGTGCCAGCTGGAAAACTTTGTTGGTTGAGGCCCAGGTTCACCACGGACTGTAGCGCCAAAAGAAGAAGAAGAACAAACAAAACCAAAGGGATTATACATACATATGTATGTATGTATATGAAGCTTTCACGTCGATTTAAGAATTACATACACACATATATACTTGTGTATGTAAATATGTAGGTATGTGTATAAAATAGATGTGAAAGATACTGAAATGTATGTGGACATGATTATTATACAGTTAAGAACAAATTAAACATACACAATAAGTTTAACTCTAAAATAGTTCCAAATATATGTATGTAAGTATTTCGTACACTTCAATTCATAATGGTAAATTTCCCGAAAATGATATTGAGGATTCTGTGACGACAAGGAAGTATTTAAAAGATAATGAACTTTTAATTATAGGAGTGTGTAAATAAATAGTAGGCAGTATGAATTACGTGATGTATGAATTGAAAATAAAACTGTTTAAGAATATAAAATATATTCTCGTTCGTTCTTTGTCTCACATACATACATAGAACTGTTTTATACGTGTTGAGTTTCCGATTTCATTTTAAATAAATTAGATTATCACCACATGCCTGATACTCAATATTTCGGTCAGAAAACTCTAGTAATGTCGAAACAATAGTTGATTTAAAAACGTACATACATATATATGTAGATAAATATATATGTACATACTTGTATATAGACCACTATGTAGTTGTGTTTTTTTCCAGGAAGGTTTTAACGTATACATTCGTGCTGATACTGATATGAGTTCAACAACGTTCAACAATTGTTGGTTTGAAACCTATTTGGGAAGGGAACTGTCAAGTCGTTGGTGTAGTAAAACCTTAAAAACAATAGGCAGTCACAGCTTTGGACTTACTCCAAAATATATGTATACTCAAAAACGATTTAACTCTATCCACAAGTGGAGGGAAAATCGTCAACATTCATAAAACAAGCAAAAATATTTCGAATAAACAATACAATAACTTTTTTGTTGCAACAATGAAATTTACTTTCTTTGTCAAGCAAATGAAATTGTTTTGGTACCTTTGTGGTACATATGTAAGTATGTCGAAAAAAATTTACTTACCAGCAATGGTATTATTATATTTGTAAATTTGAGATTTCGTTATATCACCGTTATCATTAATTGATTCGTCGCTGCTTTGCATTCTACTTTCTCCACTGTTTTCATTTTTATCTACATTTTGTTGAACGCCCTCTTCGACAATGTCAGTGTCTGATTCATGATTATTGTTATTGCCATCATTGTCCTCATTTGTCTCTAAGCAAAAGCTGCTATGTTTATAATTATTCGTCATTGTAACACTAGTTGGGGTATTGTGTTTATGCGTATTTAAGGAATTGGCAATATAGTTGGAAAAAATTCCGTCATCATTTTTTAAGTTTTCGTTAGTTTCCTTCTTGACAACACTTTTTTTTTTCTTCA
Organism: Epicampocera succincta; assembly: GCA_932526305.1. Lineage (NCBI taxonomy): Eukaryota > Metazoa > Arthropoda > Insecta > Diptera > Tachinidae > Epicampocera > Epicampocera succincta. The sequence goes on along the minus strand of OW052039.1, from coordinate 9,301,783 downwards.
TAGGATTTCTTTTAATTTTTTTGTGGCCTTTTACTGCAAACTGTTTCGCAGATATTTTTCTTTCGGTTGCATCGTTAGTGAGGTCACCACATTCAGCCCCTGCATTACCTTCTAAAATATTAAAATCTATTGATGACCTGGGCATATTTTGAGATTGGAAAGCCATCATCATGAGAGCTAGTTGTTGTTGCTTCTGAATATTTTGTTTCTGATCACTATTATCCCTGTAATCATTTAACGAGCATTTGCTGTCTTCTTCGTCTTGTTTGTCGTTTTCCTGGAGCAAGGAAACAGCAGCTGCTGCTACTGTCGTTTGAGCCAAAAGCTCTTTAACTTTACGTATATGTTCAATTGTGAAGGCATGTTGTTGAATGCTTACTTGCGTTACTTGGCACAATTTGCAATCTCTTATTATATCATTGGACGTTTCACTACCAGCTGCAGTTGGTACTAAATTAGCCAGTGCAGAGATGTGAGGTTTGTGATTATTGTTTGTAACACTGCTACTGTTGCTATTATCGTCTGAAATATTTGAGTAATGTCGTTGCTGATTGCGAGACTTTTTGTCTTTGGCTCTGGTATTCTGAAACCAAACCTATTGTTCGAAGACATTCAAATAATGATTCCAATTAAAGAAAAAGGCGAACTAACGACTTAAATTAGTTGAAACTTAAAAACTAAGGAAAAATTACATAAAGTATAAATCCTTTTTAAGGCAACGAGGTCCTAAAATAAGGTATGTTTGTTAAATCCTAAATAGTAATTTAACTACTCTAGCCAAAAAAAGTAAAAATGAAACAGTAATACGATTGCTTTTACTGAGTTGTGAGTGTATACTCACAAATATATGTACATAAATAACTAAATGCTAGGTATGTATATAGGTATACATACATACATGCACACACACACACATACATATATATATATATATATATATATATATATATATATATATATATATATATATATATATATATATATAACAAGGCGGAAAATTTTTTTTTTGGTAAAAAATCGTAATCTACAAGAAGAAAATTCTCCGTAGAAACCAGGTGCCTAATTTTTGTTTTATTTGGAAACTGAAACAACAGAGCTCTCGAAGAATCATATAATACAAAGTTACGTTCGTCTACTTATTAGGTATGACTAAAGTTCTTTAAGTCATTTTTACTCTCCATTTTTGGTATTCTGATATGACTTTCTAAGCTACTGCTAAAACATCGTATCTACTATTTCTTGTAAGGAAACATAGGTTAACAACTGCACTCATTGTTCACTTCCTTGAATGTGAGATGGAATTTTTGGGCCCGGCATAAAAGGTTTATCAAACGTTATGTACTCTAACAACTGTTCGTAAAGAAAGTTGGCTTCGATAATATACTGTTATCATCTAAATTTACCAAATGAAATGCAACAACGAAATGAATTGAATGTTTCCTATAAGTATAAAATCGATTAGAGGATATGGAATTTTTGTTTTAAAGAGCATTTTCTGTGCATTTTAACAAGCAAGCGCCAAAAAATTTTTGAAAAAATGTTGTTCTTTGCTTCTATGCAGTAAGCCGATGTTCTAACTCCTGGTTTGTTAATCGCAAATCGGATGAAATGAAAATCGGAGTTCAACTACAATTTTAATAATTGAATATTTTGTTTACTTTCAATGCATTTATTATATGATTTTTCCATACAAAAAGCATTTTTATACCTTAAGAGTTTTGACGTTGAGTCGCGCGATATAGGATTTAAGTTTATACCAATGGTTTCTTGGAAAAAGGTTCTTAAAATTTTATGTAGATTTCGTTTTTACCATAAGATTTTTAAATTGTTTCTCAAACGGCCCCAATATACATACATATATATGTACATGTAACATTGTTGACTTTTGGTTATGTTTGTCAGTAATTAGAGCTCTTTATAGTAATTACAACATTACGAAACTTAAAAAAAATAATAAAACAATTCACAAAAATGCAACTAAAATTAAAAAATAAATCTACAAAAATAAGCAAATTGTTTGTAGACGTTTTCATATCAATCCAGTTCAAATGACAATATGCGATTTTTTAACGTCGGCCTCAAAATTACTAAAACAAAGTAAAAAAAGAAAAAGTTAAATAAAAAAATTAAGCAAATATACATATATGTAAGTACGAGTATAATAAAAAATAAAACCACAAAATATTTATGTTTGTTTTCAAAACAAAGAGGTTCTGCAGAAGGAAAATCGTATAATTAGTATTGCTAAAATCATACAAACTTGATGAAGAAAAATTGTGTTGGATCGAGGGGAAAGAGGAAGAACGGTGGTAATTCAATATAATATGCTGTAAAATACATAATTAGCACGGAAAAAGAAGAGATTTTGCATAGAGATTATACGAAAGCAAATTCCTAAAACTCAAACTTTTCGGACTTGTTTCTGGTAGCAACATTTTTATGCAAGTGATTTTTAACACTTAAAATGATAAATAAGTCAACAAAATAAGCGACACGACACGAATAATGATTTCAAATTCCGTTTTTTGCCTATTTTTCATATGTATATCATTTTATATATTTTTTTTAAATGTAATCCAATTTTGAGAGTCTGCTACACTATGTGACGATATTTGATAAACATTCGAAGAACTTTCATGAAAGAAGTGTGTATTTCCACTTGCTGTATTGTATGTATTTTCCACTACTTGCTACATGCAACTTGTATGTTTGTAGGAATATACATGTTCATATTGTACTTATATACAATGTTAGATAATTGAAGCATAAAGAAACAGAACAGCGTAAGAATTTTTGTTGTTTGACCTTGCAACACGTCAGTTTAATTGAAAAAATATTGTAACTAAATAAATTTGACTGTCTTCAGAGTAAATTAATTGACATTAAAAATTCGTATGGAATTTTTGTACAATTGTTTAAACAACACATGTTTTCAGCTCAAAATAATTGAATTGTGAATCAATAAAAAATAGGAGAAATGTAAGTATAGGATTAATTTCCATATTGTTAAAGAATGTTTTTACTTGAAGACTTTCACGATATTTTTTTTAATTTCCTAATCAAAGATGCCTAATCAACTGCAAGAAAAAAGTAAAAAAAAACATTTGTAATAACAGCATGCATGAAATTGGGAGTTCTTTAACTCTTCCTCCTTTTCTAAATTAGAATCCGAAAGCAAAGGCAAGTACACGTGTGTATGGGATTGGCAGAACCTTGCAATTTTGAAAAACAAAGTGCAATATATTAAAATAAAATGGTATTTGAGAGACAAAACTTACTTGTACAACACGTTTTTTGAGGTTGACTTTTTTTGCGATTTCCTCCAACATTTTACGGCTTGGGTTCGATTCGTTTTGATAGCATTCATATAAAAAATTTAATTGTTCTGGCAAAATTGTAGTGCGTAACCGTTTGTTTGCTTGTTTTTGATTAACAATTTCTCGAAGATTAGAAGCTTGCGTGGCTGAGGCTTCCACAGATTGGGGTAGTGGGTTTAAAGGTATTTCCGATGGTTTTTGAGTACCCGATTCTGTTGAAAACGTAAGGGTTTGATTGTGATTTTCTATCATTGTGGCATCAAGAAAGTCTTCCAAGTTTTGGTAAAAAGTACTCACTCCCGCCGTTGTATTTGACTTGGGACGATTTGGCGAATTTGGTGGTAACTGTCCTGTAACTATACCACTTCCCACATGATTTGAATTAGCTTGATTATTTACTTCTTGCAAACCATCTAATTGATCCATTTGCTCGTCAAGCTTGTCGGTGATATTGTTGTTTAACGGCTCGTTTTCCGAACTATTTTGGCAAAAGACGGTGACATTGTTATTGTTGCAGTGCTGGCCATTTGAACGTAGTTTGTGTTCGGTATTGTATCTAGCCATAAGAGGAGTATGTTCATTTTCAATATTAACCACCCCACCCCCATTGCTCTCCTCATGAATACCACTGCCGACAGGACTGCTGCGATCGCTGCCATTCGATGCAGGCCGACTGCTGTTGTTGCTGGCGTTCGTGTTGTGTTGGGCAGTATCGATACCACCCTGCATTAACGGTCCATCATGTATTCGTTGGGGCGAGGCCTCTAACTGAAAAAACTTTTTCGACTCACAAAGTTGATAGTATTGCAATAAAAATTCTATATTGGGCTTGTTATCAGCCAATTCAATATTCACATTTGTCTGTTGTTCGTTTCGCACATAATATTGAAATAAAAATTCATAATTGTTACGCTTCTTCAGTTCTGTTTGCTGATAGTAATTGGCTAGAAACTCCATATTAAGTTCAGCACTGTCCTGATTATGAAACTGCTGTCGCAGCTCAGAATTTCCTTCGTTTTGGACAAAGTATTGATACAAAAAATTATACTTTGTGGCATGACTATCGTAATCGGCACCAGCGAGTGAGAAACCACCTAGAGAAGACATATCATCTGCATTCGAAGATGTCTCTGAGTATTTCCGTTTCTTAGCCACTGGTTGCCCGGCTGTAGAATTTGCCGCTGCCGCCTGCTGTAAATGAGCAGCTTGTTGAAGGCTTTGCAAGATGCTACCAAATGGGCCATAAGCTGCAACGGCTGCGGCAGCACTCGCAGATGTGTGTGTTTCAGCTGGCAAATGTAAATTTGGATTGACCAGATGCATCAGTTGGTGTTCGCGCAAATGATCGAAGTGTGTGAAAGTTAATTTACATTTGTCACAAGCGAATTTCTGATTTTCGCCACTACTACTGTTGCTCTGTTCTCGGGGAGGTGTAGTGGCATTACTTGGTATCGGACTGAATTCTCTCGTTGATGGCGCGTTTTTACTCAAACCGGGTGTCACTGCTACAACTGGATGATGCTGTGCTAAAAGAGCAGCCGCTGCTGCGCTGTTAATGTCCATTGATGAATTAGAATCTTCCGAGCTTAAATTTTGTGCAATCTGGGCTGCTGCGATTTGTGCTTTAGCGGATTTCTTGTTGTTTTCCTCCTTGAAGCAATGATTTTTTTGGTGACGGATAAGTTCGTAATACCGCTGGAAAACCAAACTACACTTCTTGCAGGCATAATTTATATTTTGCTTTTTCTCCTCCGATTCATAAAGCGAATTGTTTGGTTGATTTTCATATATTTTTCGTTGTTTTTGGCGGGCATTCTGAAAATGTAAAGATTTACAAATTATATATGTATGTATATACATATAAAACAAAGTTTGTGGGATAGTTGCATAAGTTTTTAAGTAGTACGCATTTGTATTCGGAAATTAGAAATGCATATATTGCATCAAAGTATCCCTACGATAAATAATGGAAAACTAGTTGCTAGATTGGTTTATTGGGCATAGGGACCTTATGTGATGTTCCACATTTCGTGACGTGTCACAATTCAGACTGAAGAGAAAGAAAGGAAGTATTCAGGGGTTGCTTTAGAAATGTAAGAGTGAAGATTTTCTTTGAAGTTGAGAACACCCTTTCATTTACCATAAATCTTTTTTAAAGAAATCCCAAACAAAAAAATTGAAGTACTAGTTGTAATAATGTAGAGCTTTTAAAGTTGATTTAACTTTTGCCGCCATATTTTAGAAACATGAATGTATATTTAACACAGTGCGTACATATGTGACCCTGCATACGAAAACAGGTGTCAAAACAAGTTTTTGAGTAAAACGCGAAAATGAAATAGAAATTAAAAATTTTCATCATCTATATCTTATAACACAAAAGAACAAAAGAAGATCCGACGAAAATTGTTGAAGTGGAGGAATTGCAAAGTTGACGGTGCAAATTTTGAATAAGTTTTGTTATTTGAATAAAGAAATTACTTACTTGAAACCATACAACAATTACGCGAGGTGAAAGCAACAACAACTTGCTCAAATATTCCAAGTCACTATCTTTAGGGTAAGAATTGTTCTCGAAAAACTCTTGCAAGACCTTAATTTGGTAATCGGTAAAACGAGTTCGGTTCGCTCTTTTGCCGCTGGAAGTTGTTGAAGAATTTGATGAATTTGAATTGTTGTCGTATTGCGCAGACGGGGAGTGTTTCTCAAATAACTTGCTACTGACTGAGATGCCCGAACCAGTAACACCAATAATACTACTACTGCTGCTGGTGGTACCAACTCCTAATGGTATGTTACGATCACTGGGTGCATTACCGATGTTGGCACATGGATTTGAACATGTGTTGTGTTGAAATTTTTTTGGTGGACCCATTTGATTTAGGGGCATGTTTTCCAACTGCTGAGTTAGTAAATCATTCATACTGGCATACAAAGTTGATGTCGTGTTACTGTTCGGTGTGTGGGGCCGTGAATGCATATCAGAGCTCTCGCTTTCTGATTTGGCTTCATAACTATTATAAAACGAGGCCGCAGCAACAGCTGCTGCATGTTGCTGTTGTTGGGTAGCTGAAGATAAATGTTGTTCAGACATCATCATCAAGTCTTGTTCTTGTTGTTCCAAGCTAGTAAAGCGTAGCTTTTGTTGTTGTTGCTGCTGTTTTAGAAATGTTGTCATGGCTGTTGCAGCAGAGCTCTCCACCGACATTGATGTTGGTATTGTTTGCAAATCTTCACAAGGTTCTGTCTTTATTTGAATATCTAAAGGAAACGTTGAACTTCCCACACTGGATGCCTGAGATCGTAAATTCTCAGCTTCTTCTCTTTGTTTTTGTTCCAAATGAGGCTGCTGCTGTTGTTGTTGCTGGTTGGAGTATTCACTAATATTACTGATAGAATGAGTAGAAGATGGACGAGACGGTATTTGCTGATGTTGCACTTGCTCCGTAAGAGGCATTACTTTCGCTTGACCAGTACGTTCATATTCTTCCAAATTAAGTGTGGTTGAAGGAGGATTGTTAAAATTGTATGGTGAATCTTTGTTACGTTGGCGTTCCTTAAACAATGTGTTGCGAAACCAATGTTTAACAACCTTCGAAGTGTAAAAAATATAAAATTTATTTGAAGTGACATGCAAAACTCTGTATTTTATAAAAGTCTCTTCAATTCTTCGAAATTCTCTGACATTATATGTTCCATAATTGTACATGCATACATACTTATATTATATTAATGGAGCATTAAAGTTCGCCTTTTATTTGTAAATTATTCCTATAATTAAGTAACGAACTTAAAAGCCTCAATAATATAACAATAATAAAAAAGCTCAACTAACAATCTCAATATTCACTTATTAATGATTCTTTAACCATTTGATCTTACCTTCATTGGCAAGTTGGCTTTCTGAGACATTTCCAAAATACTCTCTTCACTTGGGGAATTGTTTATATCAAAATGGGCGCGTAAAATTTTTAACTGATCGTCTGTTATACGAGTACGAGCACGCTTTTGACTATTTACCAACTGTAAAAAAAAAAAATAATTAAAACTTTTGTCTGCGATTGTTTATTTTTCAAAAAGTTGAATTATCCATTGTAAGTAAACATTTTCCGACAATGGTTTTTGGGATACCATTGTCGTAACATCTGAACTACAAAACAGAAATTTGATCTTCGATAAAAAGAATTTTAAATAGTTTTATATAAAAAATTAAGATTCTTTTTTACATTTTACATGAATATCAAATTTTAAACCAAAGTAACATAAAATTATGTGTTTAATTTATGTTGCATGTTATTATTAATTGCAAATTCTAGTCTTAACCGATGATAACCGGTTTTTTCTATGTTCAAAAACACAAAACGCGGAGAGAGCACATAAGAGTAGTTATTTATATTTATTTTATTTTCAATCTCGTTCTTAAGGTATTTCCTAAAGAGTGCGGACGTGTTTTTTGAATATTGTGAACAAATTTTGAGCGAAGAAAATATATGTTTAGTTTCATGTCTCATTCCTAGTGAAATTGTTGTTGTGAATGACCAAGCTATATCAAAAAAATCGATAAATTTGTATCGATCAGTTTTATAATTAGAACTCATCATTATACGAGAGCTGTCTGATAGCACCAACGCAAATAAGCGACTTTTAGTTTGATACGTTAGTTCAGCGTTTTTTCAATTTCTTAATTCTTTCCAAATAATAAGTTTTCTCAAGCCCTCAAATATGTATACATACATATACATAAACTACACACTTTTCAACAAGATAAGTAGCCCACCCACTATATTAGTTACTATAGACAGAAAACGTTTGCGAGGAAACCACAAATTAGTGAGCGATGATTTAATATGGAAGGGGCATATCCCTATTTCCTATTAATTTACTGGAAAAGCGAAAACAAACTGAATAAAACCAGCATTTATAATTCTCGACGTGGAATTCACAAGAAAGATCTATGAAACCCTAAAAATTTTAATTGACACTGCTTCAAGAAAAAATTACATTCAACATTCACTTTGGAAAACTTTGTAGTTTAAAAAGAAAGTCTATTGCCTTCCCACCTACTATGAAGTTAAATGAATATGAATCTGATAATCTAACTGAGATATTGAATTTATTTGCTGATTTCTTTGCATCTACAATTCTTATTCTAACAATCAAACTGATGACAACGATATCCAATCGTTTGTGGACCTCTGTTCTGAAAAATTTAAGGAAGATGAAATTTTCATAAAAAATGGGCCTGATAAGATGCCAAGCTCTTTGAAAAACTTGTTACCTGTATTATCACACAGCCTCTTTATCATTAAAAAATCAACATGGTTTTTTACGGATTACAACTCTGGTCAATCGTGACTTTGTTGATGATATGCAAACTGATGTAGCTTATACTGATTTTAGTAAGGCTTTCGATAAAGCAAACCAAAAATTGCTAGTAAAGAAGGTACACTGAATGGGTTTTACGCAAAATTGTTAAATTAAATCGCTTTATACCCTTCCAATAGGAAATAAAAAGTTGTATTTAACAACACTGCATCTAAATCTATTCCTGTTGCATCTGGTGTTCCTGAGGAAAGTCATCTAGGTTCAATACTGTTTTTTTTAGTTAATCGTGACCCACCTAAAGTAATAAAACATTCATCCACACTAATGTACGCTGATAATGAATATTTTTTAGATACAATACAAAATCTACAATGAAGAAGGTGCAAGAAAATTTAAATTCGTTGCATTCCTGGTGTGATTCGTTGCATCCCTGTGAGAATTTAATGCAATTGAATTTTAAGCAATACAAATACATATGTACATACAAATGTGTTTCTTCGGAAGGATCCTTTTAAACTTTGAATACTTTTGGACAGTTATGAGTTAGAAAATGTATGTACTTTCACTGACTTTGGTATTTTACTCGATCCTAAGCTCAATTTTATACAACATATTACAGTCTAAGTAAAGCGAGATCTCTACTGGGTTTCGTAAAACGTTGGGCGAAGGAATTTGAAGAGCCCAGTGTTACTAAGAAACTATTTCCATCTCTTGTTCATCCGTTTTGGAATATGGCTTAATAATTGGGACCTATTATATAAAATCTAGATTAACGCAATTGTATCAGCACAAGAGCAGTTTTTATTATTTAGCCGTCACAGATTCCAGTGGCATTTTCTGTGCCTTCCTTCATATCAAGCCGGGCTTGCGCTTACTAAGCTACCGTCTTTACGTAGCAGAAGAACTAGCTTAATATCAGGCTTATGTTAAATATAATTGATGGTAACATTGGCTGTAATTTTTTGGTTGAGAATTTTTCTTAATGTGTTCCGCATCGTCATTCACTTTCTATTAAAAACTATTAATATTTTATTTTCTTAAACATAAGAAGAATTATATATTCATAGACTTCGTTTTAAAAATATTTTTTGTGCAAAATCTATTGCATTTGATTTAGAAATTAAAGAAAAAGTAAAATTTTATTTAATGCCATCATTAAAATCGGTCAATGACATTCTAGGTAACGAAATACTAAAACAACTCGACATTTTTGAAAATAAGGAATGGCATCAGAGCAAAGAACTAAACAACTTGAGTCTCAAGTAACTTTGAATTTAATAGAAATACAGGACGAGCATCTGACTACGCGCCAAAAAGAAAACTTAGGTAAAATAGTAGCAAAATACTAGAATCGGCTCTGAAAATACATATATCAGCTGAAACTTTATATTACCTCCTCATTTCGATTAAATTTATAAGAGACATATTGAAGCGATTAATGTTGTAGCTTTATAATCAAATCCAGCGGATTTTATTAATTAATTTTTGGGCAATATTAATTTGCCACATATTTGTTGGCATTTTTCTACAGAACATGGCTTTTATACACCTTAAAATTTCATAAAGCTGATGAAATACATATGTAAAAATGTTTCCTCCCACTACTTTGATCAAGTTGATGGAGTTAAGAATTTGTACAGCAAACTGCTTGATTTTGTCTCGTATCGTATCGTATCTGTGCAAGCAAAAATCTGGCATTAACATCTGTCACATAAATGCACAGAGTTTAAACAATAAAAGATATATCTTCGAAAATTCTTGTATCGATGTAATATGTGTTTCGGAAACGTGGTGTAATGATAATATCCCTGATCGTATATTTGAATTACGTGGCTTTAAGATGTATCGCTGTGACAGGCGTACTCACGGTGGAGGGGTTGCCATCTATGTTAAGAAGGTCTTAACCAGCAAATTCCTTCTCAAATCTCGAAGTGACGAAAAATTTTAATATATATTTGTGGAACTTTCATCCATGGGAATAAAGCTACTTATTGGCTGTATTTATAGACCAAACAAGCGCATAGATTTGGGCGACTTCCATCAAAACCTCGCAAATATAACTGTAAATTATGAAAACGTTATTTTGTGTGGTGACTTCAACTCCAATGTTTTATGTGAGACCAAACTACTTGACGCAATGGAATCAATTGGCCTATTTTCTCCTAATATACAAATACCAACGCATTTTACTGCAACGAATCAGTCACTTCTGGATCTATTTTTTGTCAACCATATAAGCAAAGTTCTTTTAAATGATCAGATTTGTGCTCCATGTTTCTCAAAACATGACCTAATATTTTCATGTTTTGACTTCAAAAGTAAATATATCAAGGAAGGATGACGTATTATGACTTTAAAAGAATGGACTATAATGCAATGGTGATTGAGCTTAGAACAGTTGATTGGGATAGTATATACTATATGCCCGATGTTGATGATCGAGTTGTTTTTTTGGAGCAAAATCTTGTTGAAATTTTTGAAAAATCGCTGCCAGTAAAAACAGTTAAAGAGAATAGTACTACGAAGCCTTGGTTTAATGAACAGATAAGAGCTAAAATAAATCAACGAGATTATGCGTATAAATATTGAAAACGCTTTAGAACTGATGACCTATATCAGCAATTTGTTAATGCTAGAAGGGAAGCAAATAAACTTATTAAGCGTTCAAAATTCTCTTATTTTTCCAACTTATTCTCAACTGCTGTAAACACAAAGAAAAATTGGAAACTTATTCGTGATATTGGCATCGGAAAATCAAGTGATGTATATTGTTCAGAAATAAATGTCAATTTACTAAATGAGCTGTTCACTGGAATTCCAAACGTGAACATTTATCCCAACTTTTACTCTAGTTATACTAGTTCACTACAGAGAATTTTCTTTTCGATGTGTTTCTCAGGATGCTACCGTTGTGGCTTGCCATAATATTAAGTCGAATGCAATTGGGCCAGACAGGATACACCGAAAATTTTTAAAACTCGTTCTACCTTACTTCCTCATATTACACACATCTTCAACACAATAATTACCAAAGGTATTTTTCCACAAACTGGAAGTATGCGCAAATCGTTCCTATCCCTAAAACCAATGATGAGTACCGTCCAATTGCTATTCTCTCATATTTATCTAAGGTTTTCGAAAGGCACTTGCACAGACAAATGGTTGACTACATACAAGCTAACAATCTGTTTACTGATGTGCAATCAGGTTTTCGACCCAAACATAGTTGTACTACAGCACTTATTGAAGTAATGGAGGAAATTCGTAGCTATATTGATAATGGAAATGTTGCTTTATTAGTACTATTGGATCACTCTAAAGCATTTGATATGGTTAATCATGATATGCTTTGTATGAAATTAATCAAGCTGTTCAATTTTACCTCTTCTGCGGCAGATCTAGTTTCATCCTATCTTAATAATCGGTATCAGTATGTAAGCTCAAATAATACACAATCTTCGGCATTACCAGTAACCAAAGGTGTTCCCCAAGGGTCCATTTTAGGTCCGCTACTATTTACAATATACATAAATGATTTACCAAAACAGTTATCACATTGTAAAATTCATATGTATGCCGATGATGTCCAAGTTTATATTTGCAGTGAACCTGATAAGACCGACAAATGTATTTTAAAATTAAATTTGGATTTATCTGAAATTGAAACTTGGGCAGTAGCAAATGGCTTATGCCTGAATCCTGTTAAATCTAAGTGCCTTGCAATTTCAAGAAACACCAATCAAATAACTATCAATATCACTTTGAACAGACAAAAAATTGAGATTGTCAAGAAGACAAAAAGCCTTGGCATTATTTTAAATTCTGTACTTACATGGTCAGACCATATAAACAATGTTGCAGGCAGAGTATTTGCGATGCTTCGTTCACTATGGGCAACTCAACACTCGACTCCGATTAACATACGAATGCTTTTAGCTAAATCATACCTTATTCCAGTTTTACTGTACGGTAGCGAAGTTTTTGCAAATTTTGACCAGAAAGGCACTAGGAAACTAAATCTTACATATAATGCTATTTTAAGATACATATGTATGTATTCTACTTGCGACGTTTTTCTCATACTTCACTCTATGAGACTAAACATTATTGTAATCTATTAAGCATTCGTTCTCTACTTCTCCTGCATAAAATTATTTATAGACGGCTCTCCAGTCTTATTTATTTGCGCGTCTCTCATTCGCACAGTCGCGAAGAAATAAAAACCTGGTCCAGTTTAGATTTAGGAAGCTGATATCTGAATGGCAGTTTTTCGTCCACGTTATTTGTCTATGGAACTCAATACCACCATCTTTACAATTCGTTAGTAATGCAACACAGTTTAGGAAAGATATTCTTAATTTTTATGGACAAATTTAAAAATGTATGTATTTGTGATTTATTTAAATGTTTAACAGTCGTAATGCTTAAATTGGATCATATTATTTAAAATTGTTTGCTAATTTCTTTAAATGTGTGTTAAATATTATAATCTTCTTGTATGACGAATATATAATTATTACGAGCTGATCATCCTATACTATAATTATAAGACTATAAGTTTTTTTGTATAGGAGTGCCAATGAATGAATAATGATTCCAAGGAGTGTTCAGTCAATCGATCTGACCTAATTACTTTATCAGAGAACCTGTATCATCTTAGTATTGAAATTAGCTATCAGATGCCATATTCGGTTTTAAAAGTGCTAATTACAATGATTTGTTGAGTATTCGAAATAGTGAACCTTCTAACATCAATACAATTGTTAATCGTTTTTATAATACTTTGCTCCAATATTTCAATGAATATATTCCTAAGTTCACTAGCCATCCAATGATTGGCAATTAAAGCAAATATATGGTATTTTTCCAGAGGACGAGAAGTTGCACAATCATATTTGTTGAATAACTGCCAGTTAGAGTTAGTGAACACATATTGGATCTGGGAATGCTTTGGATGCGAAGTTAAACTTCATTCAACACATCATAATGACTGTAAGCAAAACAAAGTTCGCTTGGTATTAGCGTTTATAAAAAATTGATCAAAAGAACTCAATGAGTCCTTATTATTAAACGCTTATTTACTTGTTGGAAAACATATTCTGGAATATGAATCGCTTGCTTTTCGGACTCAAGAATTCTACGTGAATTTTCCAACGAACCCTCGATAATAGTCTATGCGAACATATCGTAAAAATTTGTTACGTCATCTTCAGTAAGACGGAATACGATCTGGATGTCATAATTTTGGAATATCTAGCTTTCCAGAACCGAAGACACTAAAAGAACTTCGATCATTCTTAGGCCTATCGGGATACTCCCAAAGATTCGTAAAAGACTACAAGAAGATAGCCTAGCCCTTAATATCTCTTTTAACAGTGGAAGAAGGCAGAATTTCGGAGTAATAATACAGGATCATTACAAAAATTATAACATAATCAACAATCAGTCAACAATTAAGAGATATTAAAAGCGGGGTAAAGGAAGAAGAAATTATCTTGAAAGTGCTCATGCTCAAGAGAAAGTAAGTCGGAAAACGAGTTCGGAATATTGATTTTTAAAACCAATCTTGGAAAAACCGAAAAATTATCTTACTTACAACAAATTATCAGTTAGATATAAAAAAGAGATAGTGGCACAGTATTTTAATACAACAATTAAAACCAAGTCAGGCAGAAACGTTCATAAAAATAATATTAAATGCTCTAAAAATTAAAAATATTTCCTTTTTGTGAACAACAAGTTAATTTTTCTTGTCACACAGTCTGAAACCTTTACTTACAACTTTTATATGGATACTGATGACGCAGGACCTAACTACTAACAATGGCTATATATCTATTAAGGTAGGAGAACAGAGGACGCTCAGCTACTATCACAAGATATTGTACTTCACGCGAAGAGACAGTGCTTACAAATGACAAAAACATAGGAGCATTAAACGCAACTGCTTTTGAAGACAAACAACTCCTTAGTACAATAATTAAAAATTTCCTTTTACTCAATAACGGAATAAATAATCTACACATCAATTCAAAATCTAAACGAGGACTTTTTAGCATTTTAGATAGCGACGACGAAAAAGGGATAAGAGTGTAACTACATTAATAACCTTAGAGACGAAACAAATAATAAAATTAAAACACTTCAAGACGAAGTTCAATTCATCCAGCATATATCTAGAATCAATAATGATATATTGCTTTTGAATAATCACGATAAGGGTATTGGAAGAATTATATTCTCTTGTAAATTAGATACCTACTGACATTTTGACACAGGGAGAACTCGATTTGATTACGAACTTTGAAATCTATAGCAACATAAAAGTTGTAGTTCTTTTCCAAGACAACATTATCATACTTACACTACTTATATCGCAACTTTCTTCTAACATTTGGTCCACAATTAAGCTCGAGCCCCTACGAAATACTCATATCCTAAATAAATCAATAGTACTAAATCAAACTGATATACAATAATAACGTTTATGGTACTAACATTAAAAACGAGCTAGAGGAAAACTTGATTGTTACATGTAAAGTGTATATCAAATATTTTAGACTTTAAAGGAGCGCACTGTGAACTTGAGAAATCAAAAGAAGTTGTCAAAAGAGTGGTTATTTTAAATATTTTGAAGATACAATACCCCATGATAGCAATAAAACAAATATAAAACAGAGAGGAAAACTCTGCAAAATCCGTTTTATTAAACAATAATATTTTAATAAATAACAATAACAATGTGAATATTTTTAAAACAAATATATTTGAAATAGGTTAATTACAAAGTTCAAAGGAAATAATAATAAAAAATTTTAATTGAAACTTAAAAATTTATACTTAAAAGACATATGATAAGTTAACAAAATACATACATACATAAATAAATAACTAAAACTAATTAATAATTAAAACTGCAACCTTGGAACTTGCGCAAAGTTGCTGATACCGTTAATAGGTCAAACAAACAAAATTCTTTATAAATAGTTTATATTGCTTTTTTATAGATAAATTTCGAAACAATATTTTCCAGACGACTGCCACATTAAATTCACCAATATGTAAAATCACGCCACTTTTCAAAATAGGTCAACTAAATTAAAGTTAAATATGAAAAAGTAACTAAAATTATGGCAAGCTTGCATTATCACTAACTAGAAGGTGCAGCCACGTTGGCGCAAAAAAAAATAGTTTTATATAACTGCTGTAATTCTTAGAAAAGTTGTGAGCTTTTGCTTACTGTGGCATATTTCTAACAAAGTATTAATTATTTTTAAGTAAAAACCAAACACTTTTTGGCAAGCTACTCAATTTTAGTGAAATATAATCATTGTTCATCATCAAAAATAAAAATCTTAACATAAAAGTGGCCAAAATGTATAAGCCAAAAGCTCTTCAAAAGTAACTTCAATTTTGAATACATGTTATAAAACTTCTACCAATTATAGTAAAAGCTAAAATTGATTTTAAACGGGACCAGCTTTAGATTAAAGTCTCATTTTGTGTGGAAAGCGCTTTGATACCACCTGCTCAAGTGGATTTTGTGAAGAGGAAAAATCAGAAAATCGAATGTACCATTACATTGCGTTTTCACGCCATCACAGCACAAATCCAACAGAAAGTATGAGTATAAAATATACAGTATGTCAAAACCTCGACCAGCAATTACAGGTACACGGCGAAAATACTGTCATGACATGACCGAAAAAATTTCTATACGGTAATCACATTACAAATTTTGAGCCCATACGCGACGAAGAAACACACTCTCAACAACGCCACATTATCGACGGCAAACCAGTCGACTATCCAGTTCGTATTTTGTATAAATACAACTTTGATCAAATGATATACATATGTATTTTATCGTTCAAAAATGAAATTTTAAATGATGTCTAATCTCTGATCGCTTACCGATTACAGCCTGACCTGTCCCCAATATAATAAACAAACAATGCCACCAGCAATTACCGACTACTTTCAAAAAGTGAGAAAATGTATATGTACTCGTGTGTTGCATTCAAGTGTGGACAATATAGAAATGAATTTATCCAAAGAAGTTGTCACCCACTCAATTATGAAATGGAATTTGAAAGTAATTTATAGAGCAGATAATATTGCAACCAATGATACTTGCACCGTTAAAAATGGCATATAATCTACCTGATAACTTGACTTTAAGGCCCTACTATGAAACTCTTATTTCACCCTCTCAATCACGATTTTCTTTATTCGCATATACTTATGTGTATACAATGGATCAATGTACAGATGAGATGGTTAATGGTTAAGGCCTGATGTTCCTTGAGGATTTCGGGCTACCAAATCAGGTGACTAGTTTTCCTTTTACTGGCAGAAGGGATAAAATAGCCCGAGCTCGCCAGCAAAGGAGTTTGTGTTATGTGGCGTTCCTACATAAAATGAGAAGTGGGGAGCCGTTGTCTACAATCTGCTAAAGCTTACAATTAATCATTGGTTTTAGAAGTTTTACATCCATAAAAGGGAGAATGTGCCTGTGATTTCCCACTATCACAGAAAATTCAACTGTTTACGCTAATTGTAAAAAGTATTAAAGTTTTTTTATTTTATACAATATTCTAAAAGATATTTTGGTATTTTAAAAAAATGCACTTACTTGGGAATTGGAGGTTCCAGGTGAAATTTGTTGCTGCTGTTGTTGTAGTATTTGTGCATTTACATCGATATTTGGTAGTGCTGGTACCATTGTTGGCGTAATATTTGAGGTCGGGGTTGATGAAGATGATGTTGTTAGATCGGTTGATGCTGTGATATGAGCTGAAGGCTGTGACAGATTACTATTTGGGACATTTGCTGAAGTCGCATTACTTGAACCGACAACGGAGGGCGCAGCAGCAGTATTTCCACCAAATATTAAAGGTGGTGCTAGGTTCATAAAGTTTAAAGAAATTAGATGGTGAAATTGCATGAGATTCAACATTTCCACCGGATTTATTGACATGCCAGAAGCAGCAACAGCAGCAGCGAATTGAGGGAACTGTTGCTGCATCTGTTGGAGATTATGAAGAACCGGTAGGTTTTGGAACTGTTGGTGTTGCATTTGTAAATGTTGTAGCAGTTCAGACGGTGCAGCATTTTGTTGATGCTGATTAATCAGTGCATTAATGGTCGACATTTGTTGCTGTCGTTGTGCTAAGGGTGAAGAAGAACTCTGAAATTCATTTTGAGTTGAACCTGGTGACTGTGTTGGCACACATATTTCTTGTCCTCCGGGTGTGATCGATCTATTTGATTCATTTTCAAATTTGTCGCTGGTGCTTATTGTGCGAGTAGTCTCTGCCAGCGGCCTTTCTGTTTCACTTCCAGACGGTGATACTGTTCTTGGACTTGCGCATTCTGCATTAATGCCGCTACTAGTTGTTTGACTATGAGCTTGCTCCATGTGCTTTTGAAGAGCTTGAGTACTGCGGAAGTTTCGCTGACACATTGCGCATTTTGTTGCATCGCGCATTGTGTGGTAAAGTGTATGAGTTGCCAACTTCTCCTGCGTCTTAAATGCTAAAGAACATTGCTTGCAACGATATTTGTAAACGTGTCGTTCAGATATAACTAATCTCATATGTGTATCGTTATAGTGATTAAACATGGCCGTTAAAGATGAATAGTGCATTTTACAGGGATTTCGAACAGAGTTAAATGCTAAACAGAGATATTCACCTTTTTGTATAGTGTAATGTTGCATTTTTTGTGCGTGTTGCAATAGTTGTTGTTCGTGCTTAAAACTACAGCCGCATTGTTGGCACAACAATAATTCATAGCCAGTTAACGGATGTTTAGTAGTTGTAACTGTAGTATCACAGACTGCTTTGGCTAAGGAAGATGAGGAAGCTTCCTCTGCTACAGTTTGTGGACGATTTGAAATAGTTTGTTCTTCGTTCTGCCACAGACTTGCATCAACTAGCAATAAAAGACGAGCCAAGCCATCTTTATTTACGCTGTGTATAGTCATTAGGTGTGTTTCTAACGCTGATTTTTCTGTAAAGTAGTCTTGACACAAAGGACATTGAACACCATTACTTTGTTTGCTTTGGACAACTGTATCTTGCTGCTGAGTAGTTTCCATGGGCATAGAAGACATATTTGATCCAACAGTTGACACTTCAGTTAAACTTTCCGATTCTGTAATGTCAAGACGTTCACGCTTAACAGCTACTGGACACAGGTTATCTTCAATGTCTTGATTGGGTGTATTCTTTTTGGATTGTGGTAGATTAGGTGATGCGGGCGGCGAAGATGTGTGCGATGTTTTTGATGCTCGACTAACAGCGGCCAATGTCGCAGCAGCCATAGCAGCTTGAAATGCTTGAATTGCAACTGGATTCGTTGGTATACTAATAACATCACAATTATCGCTGTTGGAATGTATAGTTTCAATGTGGGCTTCAACTTCTTGTTTCATTTGTCCAAAAAAGTCACAACTGTTACACTTGTATATAATGGCTGGTAAATTGTTTAGTGTAATATTTGCATTTTCTTCCGTCAAAGAATGCGACTTATTACTGCTTTGTTGCAGATGAGACAAATGAACTGCGTCTACATTTCCTAAGTTTTCTAGGTTTGTATTATTCTCGCATTCTTCGCTCTGCTCAAAAAACATTTTGTTTGGAAAATCTAAAATTAAATAGTTAAATTATGTTGTAATTATTACAAGTTAGAAAAACAAAAGATTATTATAAATTTTTTAAATTGTAATTAGTTTGTAAAATTTATTTAAATATGAAGAATGCTTTTATGTAGGATGAATTAAAAATAAATAAAATTCTGCAACTTGGGCTGGTTTGGGGTTTTGTTACTTAATCACACAGATCTGGTAATTTTATTTGGTTGAAACTTATAATAATGGATCTAAGGATTTTTTTTTGTAGAAATTTGGAAATTAAAATGTAAGGCCTTTCAAATTAAACAAAATAATAAGTTATGTTTCAAATCTACCGTAAAGTATTAAAAGATTAAAGGTTCGGGAATTTCTTTTTGCTCCAAAGTTTCTTTCATAAATATTTTTGTATTTTTTTCGTCATTATAAAATTTTTTGATCCAAACTGAATTGAATAAGTCTCCGCGCAAAAATCGTCCAAATTTCTGCGTCAGAAATATGCCACACTATGTAATATTAATTGCTAAAACTATAATTAGTTCTTTGCATTAAAAAATCAGTCACTTAAGTTTTTGTTTTTGTTTTTTTGTTTCCTTCCTACTAGCTAATATTCGAGATTGCTCAACAGGACTCTTAGTAAAAAATAAGAGTACATAATAAACGGACAAAACAAACACTCTAAAAGGGGGTTTAATAAGGAAAGGTAAATTTTGAAATTGAATAAAGCAATCTATATACTACATATGTATGTACATATGTATGTGTGGAATTAACGAAATTCTTTATTTATTTGTTATGTACAACCATACTATTATGTAGTATCCGCACACAAGAAAAAAACGTCGAACGATCTTAGTAGCCGCAAATGAGTATTGTGGCGTCCGATGTGTGGTTTGAGCAGCAGTTGCAAGCGATTTTTGCGCAACCATTTGCTGCATCGGTAATTTTTGGCTTGTTGTAAGAGCAATATCTCTAAGCTTAATAATACACCAAAGATTACATTGTAATGGAATGGTTCTACTATGGAACCCTGAGGTACGCTGACTGTTATTTCTTTCAAACCATTTTCTTTTTCATATAACACAATTGTTGAGCCCAGATAATCAGTTATATATGAAGATAATTATCTACTTATTCCTTCTGAATGCATCTGAAACTTTCAGCCAGCAGTTTGTTTCCTTTTCTTAGTTCCCGAATTTTCCACTTCGTTGGGAAAACTTCACCTGACACGCATGTGGTGCAAAGCTTCAGGCTGTATCTCACGAACTAATTTTATGATCTTATTTGGTATGGCGGCTGGTCCAGGGCCTGTACCAGTGCTCAATTAATTAGCTGTTCATTTTACAAAATCACCCACATATTCCTGTCAAATAGGTAAAGTGTTTTTACTGTCTGCCTCAGCCTCTCTGAATTTGTATTGCCCTATACCTGGTATTATCTCTTGCGTAGCTCCAATTGCTTTTATTATCTTATACAGTTTATCCGAGGAATCTGCATATATTTCGTTACATAGGGCTTTCCAGCCACATTGTCGCTCGATATGTTGCAAGACATTTCGCCCTCAGCTCAGGTATTTCATCGGTACGTCAAATTATAAGACAAAATCGTCTGCATAAGTTACTTCTATCTGCGCTTTTACATATGACCTTGGTCGATATACGTAAATCACTGTGCTAATCTACACTACTCTCAGCCTTTATGTACTCAAATATAAAATAATTAGTGAACGATTAAGTTATCTTAACTAGTAAAAAAAATTACGACACACCAGAGAAATGCGCAACAAAATGTGGCAAATGTTAATAGAACAATTGTTCCGTCGTATGTCCCAGAATTTATACTAAAACGCCACGTACGTAAAATCGACTGCACTGAAGATAATATTAAAAAAGTGATTTCATTGAAATCAAATGGCGTTATGCCATACAAACTGCTTTGTAGTTTATACAGTCCAAGTTACGCCTATGTGAAATACATGCATAGAACTTTTTTAAATAATGTTGAAACACTTCACACCACCGCTAGTCATGTTTAGTGAAAGAAAAATATTTCATTCTCATACAAATATCGACTTCTTCGTATCAATAAGATTTTTACTGCACTTACTGAAGGCGAACCTTTTGCAAAACTAGATTTGTCGAATGTTTATAATCAACTACATCTAGAATCATGGTGCACTATATGCGCTTCGGGCTGTTTATAGAAATCCAAGTACGGGAAGGGATATTACTTTTTCTTTGTTGATACCCTTTCTGATTCCTTATCGCAGATATGCAGAGATGTCCGGGCAGTGAAATCATTGTTGCTGCTGATTTCAATGTTCACAACTCCTCTTGGCTTCACCATAAAGCAACACGTGTATTGAAGGACATTAAAGACCCTTGACCTCTTCGTGACTTCCTATCCTCAAAACTATAAAGTCAGTTGCAATGTACCCCTTAGCAGTTCGTATCATGCAATCTATTTCTGCTTCGTTTTCAGAACTTCGTAACTTTTCAAAATCAGCTACGCAACCTTTAATATACATTTACAAAAACGCTCATTGGGAAACTATCTTCCGACATACATAAATGCCTCGGTAAGAATGATTGAAAATAACATTTTGCTTGAAATGCTAACTTTCATACCTTTCACGCAAATACGCGTAGATATCGCCAAGACATTTGATAGGGTGCGGCATGCTATGCAAACTTTTTGGCTTTGGCATCGGCGATGACTTCTCTCGATTTATATCGAGGTTTCTCAGCGGGCGGCCTGTTCCAGTTGTAATAGAATACATTCTGTTTAAATCCAGAGGTACCGCCAGGCTACGTTCTTTCTCCTACTCCTTTTCAATTTTTCTTAATTGCTTTCTTTGTCAAACTTCCATATTCATTCTTTTGCATACGACAGCAGTATTTCCCATTCGTTTTCATGAAGCTATGGACCATGTCTATCAGAGATTTATGCAATGCGGCAAAGCATGAACGACACGTTGGACAACGCTATGCACACAATCTCCATATGGGGTCGGTTTCAAAGTTCGTAAAACCCAGTGCTGCTTTGATTGCTCACACACAGAGGGACGACCCCAAATACTTCCTCATCTGTATTCATTGGCTGTATAGGCATTGATGAATCGTAATCTGTTGATGTTCTTCGTATGAAAATTCAATGTGATGTTCGCTGGACTGAGCACATTTTTTATGCTGTAAAGGAAGCATTCAAGAGCATAAGTCATACTTCACTCCTGTTTAGGCCGCTGCTTTAAGGTCTCTTTTGGAGCTACTCTATACGGTCTGAGAGCGCGAAGAAGCTTGCCGGTGACGGTATGGTAGCCAACTTTATTGACTCGCCAGAACATCACAGTAATGAATTTTGCTCTGACCACATCAGGGGTTTGTTCCGAAAAACGAGTCTTTTTCACCCAGAGCTCACCAATTTGTGGTCAATTGGCATGTGAATTGCTCAAGGCATTGTGGAGAGAATTCGTTGTCTGTCTTTCACTTCGTTTGTGGAACAAACTACCCGCAGTCATATAGGAGTAGGTTCTCTTACAATTTAAGAGGATTCAAATCAAACGTTTTCAGACACTATTTGCTCTTGACTATGAACTATTTTCCTAGTTTTCATACAGTGGTAAAAAGAAATGATGTGCTTGGAGTGCCCATATAGGCAAGTTTAAAATTAAACAATTGCCATTTGGAATAAAGCCCGCTGCAGCGATTTTTCATAAAAAAAATAAAGTTTGCTAAGGGATATTCCACAAGATGTAACATACCACAAAGAACAATCACATAAAAGTGTTAATGTTTGTCTAAAAATATTAACATACCATGTTCTCAAGTTTAATCAAAATAAGAATAGAACTCTTTTTATTTAAAAAATTCACGCTTATTTGGATTAAACTTGAGAACATGGTTAACCATATACTCAATTTATTCATACCCAGGAAATGTAAGCTTTATATGAATTATTACAAAATCATGAACTTTATTTGTCACGAAAATAACCGAGCACATACCTATGTACATATTAAAAATGATATTGTATCGTAAAACGTTTGAAATAATAAAACTGCTAGCGTTTAGTCGGACCAATGTGATGAGACTTTAAATCCGATCGTTTTAGCTTCAAGAGCACTTCCCAAAAGCGAACGCAATTACAGTGCGATTGTTTGATATACATTTTATACTTCAAACACCCTAGTTGGTGAAAATAAGTCCTGCCAATTTTGGCTGCAGCTCGAATTCAAAAATAGGACGTTACTTTATGATTTTTTAATTACACAATCATATGTAAAATAATTTTTTAATATAAATTTTATTGAAAATAACAATTATTTGAATATATAATTAAGTGAAGACAATCAAGAAAAGACCGTTCAAAACGACTGACTACTATGGAGATGTAGAGTTGTTGCTGTTGAGTAGCGGACATTAATTCGTAATTATTCAGCAAAAACCAGCAAAAAATAAACCAAGTTTGTTCCCAGCAAAAGTAAGAGAAAAAAAGGCCTTCGATCGTATCGATGCATATACGCTATAGTAACAGAATAACAAAAGGATGCTGCGTTCAAATTCGAACCCGCAATGTTATAGAAATGAAAATTACATCAGATGAACAGCAGAGATCGGCTGAAAATGGTATGCTCACGAGTCATTCTCAGCGGATTTCACGTAGTAATGATAAGCAATTAAATAATATATGTAGCTGTAACAGAGTTTTACGGCCACGTCATAATAGAAGAGTATTAGGAATGTAAAGCAAAAATAAACACACTGATTCTCCTAAAGAAATAAGACTTTTAGATTTCATACATTTATGTGTTTATATATGTATGTACATATGTATGTATGGATATGCATTAAATTTTAATCTGAATTATAAAACAATACAATAGTTATTTCTTCGAAAATAAGCTTATGCAAAAAACAAAACTGATTAAAATAAAGTTTTTTACATTGTACATTATAATTTATACATTATCATTATTATTGTTATGATTATTATTTTTATTATTAAAATTATTATAATTGTTGTTTTTGTTATTTTCATTATTATTTTGTTGTTGTTATTATTATTTTCTACTACTAAAATTATTATTCTTGTATAATTTTTTTATAATTATTATTTTCATTATTAAAATTAGTATTATAATTAATCAGTTATTACTCTTATGAACCAAAATGATACCAATTCAAAAGTACGGAAAATGGGCAAATGTGCCGCATTGCTATTTAATTTATATGAGTGCCAGCATTGGCTTACGAATGTCAACGGCGCCGTAAAAATCTATTTTGTACAGGTTGAAATTAACAGGTTAATTTCGATAAGCGTTTGCATTGTTTTCTTATGCTCAAAAACGAACGTACGTACTTTAGCTTAAGTGTACGTTCACATAAATGTACCTTAAGCCCTTTTTTTACTCAAGTGTAATACTATCTACGAGTATAATTCTCTTTGCGACAAATTGTAATTAGGAGTATAGCTTTTCTTTATCATCTCCGTTGTTCCTGTAATTTAAAACATTCTACAACAAATATTTTTAAGAACTGTTATTTTTTAGCCTTGATTAAAAGCATTGCGAATCTGATTCCACTGAATCTGAATAGTGAAATTAAAACTTGGATTTTACATAATTTCGGAGAACAAAAGTGCTGTTTCGCAGTTTATTCGCAATAGATATTTAGAAAAGCCACAGGCCCTTGTTAAGTATCAAGTCTTTAAAATGCAAATGTATTGCAACTTGAAATATTGGTGCACACAATTTATTTCGAACTTTGTTTCTGTAAAATTATACTTTTCTATTGGAAGAGATGGTGTTTTTGAGGTTTTAGCCAATACAGTCCAAAATATTTTCACATTTATAATTGCATATTTTGCAAAACATTGTGTTTTAGTGATTAAAGAAGATTGCTTTGTCTTCATACTCGTAATGCAGTGCAGTGCTGTGCAACAAAGCAAGTATTGCAGGAATGCTTATGCTTGCATTCATAGCTGCAAGCTAAAGTACTACAAAATTTAATATGCAACAACATGAAAAGAAACAAAAACAAAAATAAAAATTTAAAAAAAATCTAAACTTAAAGTATAATCGCAACAGATTATTGGCCGCGGTGGTGGTGGCGTTGGTGTTGGTTAATTTCTGAATTCTGTTTTAGAAATTTACTGTGAAATGTATTGGTTGCTATGCTACAAGCATAAATTCTTTTATTTAGTTGGATTGGATTGTTATGTTTCAGTTAAAGGTGATCGCGCACTATGCTGATAGTGTGTGATATGTTGATGTGGTTATAACATCCATAAATACAAAAAAAAAACCTTAGTATGGACGCATGCAAATGTTGTAGTAATTTATGCCCAACTAACATCTTTTATGGCCTTAACGATTAACAATCAAAATATGTACATATGTTAATGTTACAGAATAAATCCAAAATTACGACGCATGTACATAGATCTAAATTTTGAAGTTTGTTAATAAATTTTTTTTCAATAAAATAAAAATAAATTTTTTTTCAATCTTTGAATCACGGACACAGGATTGAAGGCTTTGGTACGAGATTGATTTCTCAAACTATGGTTGTGTTTGTTTTAAATCACTTTAAAAGAGGTTAATATTTTAAAATTTTCTATTTATACAGTGATTTATTTATTGACTTCAATTCTACATTCTATATTAAAAAAAAATCGAAGAAACAGACATATCAGTTGTTATCAAAGTTCAAATTACTCATGGAGTATTTGCTACAAAGAACTTCAGCTCGCTAGTTTAGAACGCGATTGAAAACGATGGTGCGCTGCGCTCTGATATTTGGCTAATGTTTTTTAAAATACATATATTTTGTATAAATAATCGCGAGTGAAATTAAGTGAAGCCCTAATTAGTACTTTTTTAATATTTAGAATCTTAAGTTGATAGTTAGGTTGCCAAGCGTTTGCTTCAATATTTCATTATAAATTAGACGAAGAATGAAAAAAAGGCGTTTAAATAAAAAGAAGTGAAACTTTTTCAGTCTCATGTAGGTCTCAGAACAAGGAGCAAAACACATTATTTTTTCTTTTACAGGTTTTTTTTTGGAGGTTAAACACTTTTTTGGTTACGAAAAGTATCAAGTTGACAAATGTAGAGAGATGAATAGATCTAATTTTGTCTACCCCTTTTCCATCCGGTTTCACTTCTGTGATCTTTGTGATTTAGTTCCGAATTAAACGGTACCTGCAAGGCAAACAAATTTTTAAGAATAATTAATTACTTTTCTCTTTTATCAAGAAACTTCTTATCGAAATGCTGTTTCTTCTGCTCTGTTTAAGTAATAAAGCGAAAAGGCCCCATTTGCTTCTACTGAGTCTTCTTCACAAATGTCGGCAAAAACCCTCTTCCAATAATATTTTAAGGCGCTAATTAATTTGTTGGACATTTTTATTAACCTGTTATAGGCTAAGTCCAAACATGGTTAATATTTTGCAAAACCTATTTTTAATTCACAATTGACGTTATGTTGACATAAAGCTCTAAAGTCTTTCCACTTTCACCTATTATTTTCATATGTTAAGCCAATCCTTGAAAATCTTTTTCCCAAAAACAAAACTTGAAACTCTAAAGGAATCGAGTAGGAAATGTAATGCCTTTAATAAAAAAGAATGTTCGTTGGGTTAGCAGCAGTTTTTGTTGGAAGTTTTAAATGTTTCTTTTCTTGTGTTAATATAAATATCAACACCCGCAGGAAGTTCAATTGCAGACGTTAAAGTTAGAGATGTAGGTAGTGTAGTCACATTCGGCCATTTTTGGTATTTGTATTCGAATTCGTTAACATTTTTGCGCATGTTTACAGCAAAATTTTTTACCGATAAAATTGAAACAAGCCAGCATATTTCTGAAAGTTAAGCTTACAGTTTACTATATGTATATAGGGAAGATTTTTTATATGCATTCGCATTCGCATTCAGTTCGTACGTCTAAAGTTATTAGTAATACACTTGTGTTAGCGTTTTTTTTCAAATCTCGAAGCAATTCTGATGTGCATTTCTTGGCATGTTTTTCAGCTCTCTCGGCGATTCTCTTCTACCATGTAACAGGAAAATCTTTTGGAACGAACTTCGCCGCCACATACTACAAGCCCAACTCCATTCAAATCTAATTTTTTCAACAGCGAAAAATTGCGGAGCACGCAATACACTTCAAAATGTTATGCTTCTCACAAACAAGTTAAACGTGCTAAATTTATAACATAAAAAAACATAATGAATGCATGTCACCCTCGAAATTTAAAAATTCACCTTATTTTTTGTAAATGCCGCGAAAGAAAATATATTATGAAATTGATTTATATAAGCGCTTGTCATGACGGCTTAGCGAACAACAGCTGAATACCACCACGTGTGACTGGCTACTCACACATAAGAGCCAGTTTCTTATGATATGCGAAGGGCGGCACATATAACAAACCTTAACCACACTTGTACAATGGTTTCCCACCCCACAGTTCCTT
This sequence comes from Epicampocera succincta, assembly GCA_932526305.1. Taxonomy (NCBI): domain Eukaryota; kingdom Metazoa; phylum Arthropoda; class Insecta; order Diptera; family Tachinidae; genus Epicampocera; species Epicampocera succincta. The sequence continues at coordinate 9,274,034 of OW052039.1, read as the reverse complement.
AGGAAAAAAGGGTATTTGTTGTAAGATATCAATATATCGGGAACAATTGGTTCCCAGAAAATATATCCATGTAACACATCCACCAAAGCCTATTCCTAAGATTATAGCAACTTAAACCAATAACAAACACAAGGATCCCTCGTTCAAGGTTTCTTAAGAACATACCCATAACCAAGGACATGCAGGAACTTCCTTGAGTTTTGTTTGCCTTGGAGCCCCTTTTTTTCTATACACCGGGAATCAGTGTGTCCCAGTTTGGAATACACTAAGGCAAAATCTGATCCCGTGGGTTGCAATAAGACGACAATTGACTTTGTAATTGGAAAAATAACACTATTTTTAGAAAGTGCCCAAGCTTGTTCTTGTATAAAAACTGATGGATTTCGTTTAGAAAGGTAGCCTGGCTCCTTACGTATGTGAGTCTTTTCAGTAAAATTGCGATAATGTGCTTGCCTTATTCCAATACATATATATTTTTATTAGCAAATGCTAATCGCGTCTTTTAGCACCGGTCAATCAAACGTAGTACATTTGGCAATTTTTGTTTTTTGATAAAGGTAGATTTACTTTACGATGTGATACAATATGTACATATATTTCCTCTTTTTAGCGCTTATTGTAGAATTGCTTGCACAATTTATCATTTTTCTTTTAATTTTATCCCCAAGTTCCGATTTCCTCTCCGCATTTTGGAGGATATCTTTAAAAACTACGGACAATTTTATCGGATCTACTTAATATCTGAGCCATTTGCCGAAAAGTTACGCCTTTTCCCGATAAGCAATAATTTTTACTCAACATTGGACATTGGACCTTGTAGCATTGCAAAAACTTGACTAATATACAAGATTCATCGATGTAAACAAAAACATAATAAAACTTCTGACAGAAAATTAATAACTTTTTGTAACGGTTAGTAAAAAGAAAACAAACCCAGTTATTTGATGTCATATTTTCCAGGGCTGTCAGCTCAGCGCGTTTCGCACCATTTTGGGTGCTTTTTAAAATTTTTTGTGCGAAAAATTCCTTAGTTGGGGCGTGGTACGCTCTTTTGATGTTTAAGACGAACCAAATCATATGCACAAAGTAAAGCGCTCTTCTTGTTCTAGATAATTTTTATTGTGTTAAGAAAAAGAAATATTTCACTACATGAAATTTGCTGTCCCTTTCAGATTTTCATAGTAATTGTTTTTGTATTAAAAATTGAACTCTGTTTGGCAATACATATAGCAAACGCAAAGTTTTGTCACGATGAGCATGATTCGTTTTTTATAAAACCCGTTGTGTGATGTAAAAAAAATTAACAAGTTTATATAAAGTGCTGTAAAACTAAAATTCATGAAACTACCGTTTATTAAAAGCAACATTTAAAGTTAATTTTTAAAAATGTTTTTATAAAACAAGGATTTTATAATATGAAGAAAATATTATAGACTTTTCTATAGCATAAAGTAATTTTCTCTTTCTTTTTGGGAATACCATAATCCACCTCATTGTATACTATTTTGCTTACCGATTACATAGCCATTTACAAATGCAATGAAAGTTAAGGAAATGATACGAGAATTATTTTAATACAAATTAATTTGTTTATTTTCTGCCTTGTTGTTCAGATCATCATTTGTACAACGTGTACTATTATCGAAATCCTGTGCCTCCACTGGAGATTACATAACTTTTCTCTATTGGCATTTGATCTCGGGTGATTTTTTCTAATTTTTATTATTAATTATAGAGCAGCGGAATAATGTTTGTTAATTGTGAAATTATAATGAGAAAATTGTAATAATAAAATGTAGTCCAAAAAGTTTAAAAATAATGTATTTTTATAACTATTTATCTAAAACTCTCAATATTTCCAAAAACATGGTTATAGTACTCACAAGAAATTTATGAAGCAATAACAATAGTTAGTCTTCTAAAACAAGAAAAAGCATACTTTAACCGCGTAAAAGCTTTTCCAATAAAAAGGTTTATTTTTTTTCAATAATACTTATTACGAATAATAAGAAACTTTTCAATAACAAATTTTTCGCATTGTTTTTCCTTATAATGAACACGTATTACACTATTTATTCACATGTGCGCAGTCATAGTTGGTTGAAGATTTTTTGATGCGTTGCACAACATATTAAAAAATCGATACCCACTGAACCACCCACTTAAAGCTGGTTCAACTTAAAACTAAATTTGGTTCCGACTATAGCTGAATACAAGTTATCAACAGATGCTAGAAATTTTAATAGTTAAACTGCTACACACATACTTATATCCGTTTTATAGGTAATTTCCTTGTATAAATCTAAGCGGTTTAATTGCTTATCTTGTTTTATTTGAAAATAAGTATTTTAGTGCCTTGTTTTTTAGACATGTACATACATACATACATGCTCACACCAACTTATTGAAATGTCTTAGATTAATGCTTTATGAAGAATAATAGCTTGTGAGTCCTGTTAATGGGTTTACTGTTGCTCAAAATGTTTGTGAACGTTAACGACATTGAGGCACAGCAGACCCTGAGATTAGTTTATTTCACAGCTAAAAAAACAATTTCTACAATTACCTTCAGCGTATCCTTCCCCATTTCATAATTACATCGGTTTACAATTACTTTATAGATACTTAACTTATTATTATTATTAATTAGTCCGACTTTGGTCCTACTAACCAGTATAGCTTACGCAATTCTAGGTTTGAGTGAGTTTACTTACTATTTTGTGGTTCATATTCGCCAACGCAAAAATGCTACAGTAATCGATACGTTACTATCGTGCCTTGTTGATGAATTGTAGCTTTGTCAACTATAAGATTAAAAAAGCCGTTTAACTTGCATTTTTTTTAGCATATATGTGCTTATGTACATAATTATGGAATGAAGCAAACATTGAAAAGATCGAGAGGCATTTTGAAAAATATGACAAATTTCACTTTCCTACGAATTTATTGGCCTTCAAAAACATAACACAACAGAAATGTGTCTTTTATTACAACATGCCTAACCTAAAAAACCTTTTAAAAACACCGAGTTGTCAAAAGCTCAAATGTGTCTTTCTAATTTTTAAACTTGCTGTGGCAATTTTAAATGAAAACTTTATTTGTGTTCATTTTTGTCACTTTCAAAGCAGTTATCGGTGCCGAATGCTATTAGCTGGCACTTAAGTTGCTTTTTTTCAAACTTTTTTGCTTAGTATTATACATTTTGGTCGTTCATAGCCAGTACGATTTCGTTATAGCCATTTTAAAAATTTATTACGGCAAATGAAATGCCCCGAATTAATTTGTAGCTACAAGAATTATTACAATGTAGTAAACATTGGACATTTGTCTCTTGTGAATTCAATTAGTACAAACACATGCATACATACATATGTATGTGTTCTTATTATTAAAAATTAAGTTTTCATATTATTTCATAATGCTTTTGCCATTATTAAAATAACTGCAGGCAATTTATTATAGCACATCAAGTAGTCTGGCAATATATGACTATTGGATAATACTGTATTCGCTAGTTTCATAACTAATTTCAAAATGTCGCTTGGCTGTTAACTGTCCCAGATTAATTTACATATATTTGTGGCGAATTTACATGATTTATCTTTTTTAATCGCGATGTAAGAAATCAAGGCATATCGTGGGTTTCTCAAAGTGCGCTGCTTAAGATGTTATACAAATCTGAATAGTTGGCATAAAGACACAGTTCAAGGCACCGTTTGGTATGTCAACGAACCATGAGCTGCATAGTTATTTTTGTCTAATGCAAAAAAGGGTGCTGAAAAATCATAACTAACTAAGCCTAGCTTAATAAAAATTAAAGTTTTTATCCATCGATAAAGAAAAATTACATATTTTTACTTTTAATAATATTTAAAAACAAGCATAACGAATTTCAAATAAATTTCTAGAAAACTGTTACCATAAAATGAATACTCGTTATATAAAAATTGCTAATAAAAAAGAAGACTACTCTGTTTTTATGCTTTTTAAAATGTATTATTAGAACAACTGTCTTAATTCTGGTTGTCTTTTAAAAGATAATTGAATATATAGTAGAATGTTTGAACGTACGAGTATTTTTTAAAGGTTTTTAAGGCTACTGACGAGTAGAGGAGTACCTGCAAAATGTCTGCAATAGACAAGCAAAAACTGCTTTAAAATTACATAAAATTTCCGTAAACAATAATAAATTGTTTAATAAAATAAAGACGTGTACATATATTAACAAAATAAATTGATCCCAGATCTGCTGTAATTTATGCTCCAAAAAAGTTTTTTATATATTGCCGTAAAAACAATACATACATACATATGTGTGTGTATGTGTGGAAATTCGAAAATGGAATTGAAAAAAAAGAACAAACAATGTTATTTAAGTGAAGGAATTCACAAATAATTTGAAGGAAATGTGTGAGAAATGTAATAGAATATTATTAAGTACCAAATTACCACACAATCTTCAAAATAATGATCTCTACCGATTCTATTTTTTTTAAACAAGTACATTTTAATGTATTGAAAGAAATTGTAATAATTGAAAAGCTCGAAAAAGTCACCAAGGTATTGTAAAACAAATAAAAAAACTTTAAAAATTTAACTTGTGATATGACACAAAAGAAACTGCTTACATACAGTTATGCATATACATATGTACATACTTATGAACATACGTATTACTTTTAAGCAGTGACCATCAAATGCCGATGCTAAGGCTTTATTAAAGGTGAGTTTATATTATTACCGTGGCAGAAGCGTGGCACTTGTTTTTAAAACTACAGCAGAAAAATATACGTCAGAGTTTCGGCCGTACTTTGTTAAACTTATGTATGTTTGTACATATATGCATATGTATGTGTGTTCGGAAAAATATACCGATTGCGAAGCAACATCTCCACTCGATTTGCTCTTTATGAAAGTTTGCATATTGGTTTAAAAAACATTAGAGCATTATTGGAAATATTTGTAATAAGAAGACCTAAATTCTTGAATGCATTGTTACTAAACATACATACTTACATGCATACATAAATACCTGCTTGTTGTGCATTAAATGCACATATGTACATGCACACAAATGTATATATTTTCATTTATGTATTTACATACATACATATTATATATGTATGTATGAGTTTTTATGTCTTATAATAAGAAAGAAAAGAACTACAAAAAAAGATGATACGTATAAAGCAATTTCCATACCGCCTGATTGCATAGAATTAAAAAAAATTATAGCAACCACAACGATACAACCGCGAAACCCAACCAAACCAATTCAATGCCATGTCAAATACAAGAAACTCCAAATGGAAATTAAAGTGGAAAAAATTTTAAGAAAAGCAAAAAAATAAAATAAAAACGCAACAAAATAATCCCTGAAATTCAAATGTTTGGATTTTTAAGTTTTATTTTCAACAGCAAATAATAATCATGAACAGACAGACAACAGATATTGAGAGACAGAAACAAACAGCCGGCCAAACAGACAAAAGAAAGCAACCAGTGAATAACGACGCATCTGCAGTACCAGTAACAATCAGTGGCAATGCCATTTGCAACACCAACGCTTATACAACATATTACAATGTCTACAACAAAACCATAGAAACCAAGACAAACACCAAACAATAGCACTTTTTACCACACCACTATCCATCCATCCATCTATCCAAACAAACAACTAAAAGCACTGCACCGCATTTCGCGAAGAGCAAAGTTTCGGAGCGCTGACTAACAGTGCCTAGATTCTAGGCATTGTTTCGTTATAAATTCATTTTTTCCCTTATTCTTTGGCTTTTTACTTGCAATATTGTCTGTCTTCTTTATATTTTTACTTATTGTTGCAGTTGTACGTATGTATGTAGTACGTATTATTTTCCTTATGACTGCTGCAACAAGATAACTATCATTATATATGAAACATTTTCTGCTGGTACGACGGACAAACTTTAGCACTCATTGTCAGTCAAATTTAAATAAATAAAACTCAACAAAAACAAAGTGAAAAAATCTTTGGTTTAATTCATTTTTGAACCCAGCATTGCTCGAGTTGTGACAGAGATTAAGTAAGAAATAAATATAATATGAAAACCTTACGGAAAATGGCATGAAATACGTTACGTTTAGATAAGTTACTACGTGACCGAACCCTTAATCCGCATTCATAAGACAAGTGTGGTCTGTCGTGATAACCAATGTCGGAGTACAGTTTAGCCTGTCACCAACATACATATATGTATTGTGTGTTTTCAACATAAACTTACTGGTGGTCACTTGGACCACATGGAACCAACCATCTTAATGAATATATCGTATTATGTACTTCTGCGAGTATTTCACAGCATCCACAAACACCAAGTTCAAGGCAAACAAGAAGTTCTTTTCGTTACTTAACCGAGGACCAGTCATTTAATGAGCAATAATTTGTGAATGGAGGGGCAAATCAGTAGCATGGTTTGCTTGCAGCTTATTAATATTAGAAAGCGGCTGTATCATCTATTCGCTGGAATTGTGACGACATACGCCAAACATCGGATTTAGAATCCACAAGCGCTTCTTCGTGTTAACTAAGTAATATTATCCGCAAATGGGCTGGCTTAGTAACCTAGCTAAGCCTAGGTGCTGGTTTCAGCATCACTATACGCTGCCGAACTAAAAAGTTAAGGAAGAGGTTTATCTCCAAGATGTATCTTAATTCCGGGTGGAATGAAATCATTTTGTAAATGTACACAAGGCCACAAGCTACAACTCTATACACGTAATTTTTATGACCTCAACACAGTTTTCTCGTTTACACCCAAATTAGCCCCCAATTTGGTTTTTAAATCATTCGAAACATTTACGAACGTGAATATTCGAGGTCCCAAAACAGGAGCTTTTTGTTATTCTAGAATGAAAGCAAATTATTTATGTATATGCATATGTATATTCTATTTAATTTAATAAAATTAAATATGTCCTGCTTGCTTGTATTACATGGTTATAAAAAGAGAGTTCTTAAAAACAGTGGGAACACATTTATCAAATTTAGGCATGGCCTCCATATATGTATGTACATATGTAGTTTTAATAGATACTTTCTTTATCAGCAGAAAAATCTACAAAAAATTTTAAAACTACTCATTTCGTACACGATTTAAGTTAATTTTTCTTTCGAGACACCCATACTCTGTTAATAAAAATAAAGAACGTTTGGGCAGGGTAAATTTTGTTGCATTCAAAACATCAATTTTGTTAGCAGCGTTTTGAAGGGCGACGTTGTTTCAGTTGTAGTCATATGTGATCGATACCTTGATCATTTAATTTGGATAGATCAACGCAGATCCTGCTTAAATTTTTGTAACGTCGCATTTTTCGGATGAACAGACACTATTCACAAGGGTATTAATGGCATGTATTTGTGTTTTAATATTGGAAGCATGTCATCTATATAAATACTACATACATACGCATCTGATGATAAGTTGCTGCTTGAGCAACGCTTCAAATTAGGAAAAACAAATTTAAAATACATAATTCCAATTGCGAAGTTCATAGTTCATGTTTCATGTCAATAAGCAAAATTGCCGATTTTGGAGCGAAGACAATCCTCAAGCCGGTAACAAATCACCATTACAATTTTTAAAATTTACTATTTAGTACCATTTATACGGTGGCAGCAAAGAGCTTTCGTTAAGGTGATTGGCAAGCGCTATTGAGCCATGCTGACTGAATATTTGGTTTCCAAAAATTGCTAAGCTAAACATCAACGACATTTGCTTCCAGCAAGGCAGTGTTGCAAGTTGTGCCTTAACAAACAATTTATTGAAATTTCGATTTAGTGACAACTTCTTTTCCATGTTCTCTGGCGTCCTCGGGTCTTCGGTCGTGTGATTTAACGCCTCTGGTTTATTGTGCTAAGTCATTAGGCTTAGGTTTGTGAGCACCAGAAACTCTTAAAGCATTAGAAGCCAATATTATTTTCAAAAATTGGACTGAACAATGAACCATGTAACTTGCAGCCTCACAAATCATATTTAAATCATCTACCAGATTATACTAATAAAAAAATCATTCCAACAATATTTCTGTCTTGTATTATTACTTTAAGTTCTCAAGCTCTTAAAAAACACCCCATATAATGTTTGAAACGCAAGCTGACTTCTGAATTTTTTGCTTTTAAAGAGGAGTCACTCAATCATTAGAATCCATAGGTAAAGTTTTTTCGGAAACTACACAAAACCAATTCTACAAAGTATGTAATTATTATCACTGGAGTAAAAAACAAACAGATTCACTAAATATAGACATATCTCTACACAAGACAAGCGATCATAGCATGAATGGTATCAAAAATTGTCTCAGCACAATTGAAGTTTTCGGTCCAGAACTATTACTAATAATTTTTGTGCTTGTAGAAGTACCAGGAAAGCTGGTGAAGTCAATGGCAATTATTTTTATCTATGAATCTGAAACAGAGCTTCAACTAAAAATTATGTACATACATATGTATATCATCAGCACTCCGCTAAAGGCATGTATTGTAATGAGGTCACTGTTGAGAAGCGAGTTTCGTTTTAGGTGAATCCTTTTGGTTTTATAAGAGAATAAAAATCTCATTGGAAACCACTTTATTCAACTTTTCGGACAATAAAAGCATGAAAGCGCCATGTTACCTTTTCAAAAACTATTGCCATGAAAATTGCTAATGAAAAAATTTGTTTCCTATCCGTATATGTAGGTATGTAAATATGTATGTACATACGTACACTACAAGGTGGCGCAAAAGTAATCCTCCTATCAGAAAATGCTATAAATTTTGCGATTGGCCCCTAATGTCAGTTCTGTTTTGACATTTGTGTAGTAAACACATGCGAAATACACGTTAATAAACAATGTTACGCTACACTGCTGCAGAACGCGGAATATTGGTGACTATTTATTTGACCAATAATCGGTCGGTGACTTTGGCACAACGTGAATTTCGTCGCAGATTTCCTAGCCGTCCAACGCCTACTGGTGAAACACTGCGACGTTTAGCCACTCGCCTTGAAGAGACTGGCACAACACGAGATGCTGCCAGGCGTGGCAGACCCCGGAGTAGCCGTTCTGCAGAGAATATTGCTGCTGTAGCTGAGGATGTCATGGAAGCGCCGTCGACATCGACCAGACCACGTGCCACGCAAATGGGTGTCAGTCGACAGTCTTTACAGCGAATTTTGGTACAAGATTTGAAGATGTTTCCGTACAAAGTCCAGACGGTGCATCAGCTGTTAGCTGCTGACCGCCAATCGCGTCTAACATACGCTCAAGCCATCCTTAATCACCACCAAGAGGAAGATGATTTTTCATCAAAAATAATCATGAGTGATGAGGCCCATTTCCATCTTAGCGGGTACGTAAATAAGCAAAATTTACGCTTCTGGGGCACTGAAAATCCGCGTGTAACCCACTAAGAGCCATTTCACCCGCTCAAAGTCACTGTATGGTGTGCTGTTTTCGCTTTTCGGAGGAGTCATCGGACCTTTTTTCTTCGAAGACGTCGCGGGCTACAGAGCAATGAAAATCAACGAGTTCCTTTTGCCGCAACTTGATGAATTGGGATTGGAAAACATGTGGTTCCAACAGGACGGTGCAACGGCAAACACTGCACGTGCCACAACCGATATGCTGAAGGATCCATTTCCCGGGCGCCTAATCTCCCGTTTTGGCGATTTGCACTGGCCAGCAAGATCGCCTGATTTGACCGCTCCAGACTTCTTTTTGTGGGGCTTTTTGAAGTCGCGGGTTTATGGCAATAAGCCTCAGACTCTTGCAGCTCTTAAAGACAATATCCGTCAAGAATGTGAGGACCTATCGCCGGAAGTTTTGGACAAAGTGATGGAAAATGCCATAAAAAGGGCTCAAATGACAATCAACTGTGGCGGCGGCCATTTACATGACATCATATTCTCGACTTGATGTAAAAAAAATTAAAAGACCAAATAAAAATAATCCACAAGAAGAATCAAAGTTTTTAATTTTTTTTTAAATTACAGCCAAAAAACATCGGAAGGTTATTTTTGCGCCACCTTGTACATGTGTAAAGATACCCTCGAGGATAATGAAAACTTTAAGTTAAATTTTGTTTCATGTTCAATGTTTATAATTACTCTTCAGTTTTGTTTTGTTTCTTTTTCCTTTTTTTGATAACCAAGCTCTTGCATTTAAAAATGTTTTGTATGTCCATACGTTATGAACAAATGCTAAATCAATAATATTCAGCCTTCTGAACAGGTTGGGTAAATCGAATCCTAATTTTGCAACGTTTTATACAAGTACAGAACTTTAAAGTGATTTACGCTCTCATAACAGAGGAAAAAAATTAAAAAAAAAAATGAAAAATAAAAATCTTGTTTAATTTCTTTTTCATTTTTAATTTTTTTTTTTATTCTGAACTGCTATTGTAAATGTAATTGGTTTTCCTTAAGCAATAAAATCAAGCATTTCGATTTTGTATTATTACTGGGCACCTACACGTTATTGTTCCATTTTGATTACAAGTTACTTTTCATTTGAACGCTCTTGATCTTGTTGGAATATGCAGAGTTTGGATGGACGGATGGATGGGTAGATAGACGAATGCATTAATTTATTCTTGAAGTCGTTGCCGCAGTAGTGACGATGATGATGGTTTTAGCAGTGGTAACGCTACGAAATATGCCCAGCCATAACCCTTTTTCTGCTTGATCTATCTGTTTGTCTGTCTCTTTGTTTGTGTTTTTTTCATTTTTTTTTTAAATTTTATTCCTCAAAGAACGAAACTTAAATCATTCAATAATATGCATGGAAGAAACGATCGATAAGCTTAAATGTACTTTATGCATCTGTGTGTGTGAATATACAACTGAGTGCGTGAACGAATGAGTGTGTGCAACGGCACTAATTGTAAATATAATGGATACACATAATCATTTTTGCATTCTTCAGTAATTTGTAATAATTTCCTTAAGGGTCAAGTAAACCACTATTCAACCAACCAAGCAGCCAACCAACGATTTAGCTAACAACGCTTTTACTGAATCAATAAATTTTGTACGTACTATATACATACATATGTTTTTGTGTGTGTGGATGTGTACATGTTTGTGGATGTAGTTTCACTGCTTAAATATTTTTAATTTGTGGAGAGTAGAATCAAATTCAATCCATTTTTATACACCTGAAAAAATGTACGAAAGTATTTCATAAATATAAACTGAACGCTCGAAGATTTATGCATACAGTGGCGAGTAAAACCGTACTTATACTGTAAATTTGTATACAGCGGTTTACAGGGTTATAACTAAAGCAGCAGCAGCTTAAAATTATATTTATTTATTTATCATCCAACATCATGCGATTTACGTGGAAGAGCTTTCCAAAAATATTTTTGTAGAGTATTTCATTATTTGCCCTTCTGCTTTAAGATATAACTTTTAGCTTTTTAGAGTGTGAACTTTGTGTGCGGGAAAGATTCTATATTATCCCTTCCAATGTGTTTAAGGCGAGTATATCAACATAAAAAAATTATACTCGAATTTAAAAATTCACATATTTTTTGAACAGACTTCGTATGTCTATCAGCAATAATAAAAGTTCATAATTATTTGCATGAAAGCGTGAATACTTTAACAAATACCGGCTTCGTTTTTTTCGCAACCCGTCTTCGGCCAAGTGCGAAGGTGTTTTTCTCTATGGTGTAACAAACACCGGTTTCCTTACTAAAGTTTTTTTCATAGCAGACCTGCTACCAAGCGCAAAGGTTTCTTGTCTATGGTATAACAAACATTGACTTCGCTTATCATAGAAGAGAAAACATTTTCCCCAGTCTAGAAAAACGAACTATACAACAATACTTGGTCCCTTTTTTATTTGTGTTGGCTTATTCTATATTTTTTATTTTTCGTTTTTGGTCAATCGTTACAAATAGCCACGCTAATTTTTTAGGTGTTGGATGGTTATTCCGTTTTGTTCGATTTTAATTTGGGCAATTGCTTATACAATTAACTTGGGCGCGTAACATAAAGACTTAAGACAGAAAATTGAACTAAAGCCAAAGTTGGGCGATTTTATAATGTGAGCGATTGCGTAATTGTTCAAAATGACAAAGTGGACAATCGCCCAAAATTATTGGTCGATTCTTCATTTTAATCTTCTTGGGTTATTAGTCGTAATTGAAATGTAAAATCGTCTAACTTTACCTTGGGCAATTTGTCATTTGCCTGAACTTCTTTAAGATTTCACAGTCTGAAATAAATGCAAAAAATGCTTAAACATCAATCTGCCTCACAAATAGTTCAATACATACATATGTAGATGCATTTACAAACTTAAAATTTATCGTGTGGCGGTAATGTACAGCCAAAGTTGCCACGTCGTTGTTTCTTCTTTGCGATAGTCGTTCGATTTTGCATAAAATCTCGCTTTTTTATCAGCTGTATATATTGACACTCAATTGAGTGTTAGGTGGTTTAATGGACACTCAATATACATTTTGGCAATCTTCTTTAAGTTCCAAGATTCTAGGGATTATATGTACTTCCACATGAACGTTGAATTTGGGATGAATTAAATACATATTGAATAAAACAATATACCAGTTTTAAAAATCAAGTCGGAAACAGGTTTCAGTTTACTCAATCATGGAAACATTTAAAGAAATTTCACAATTATGGATTAGAGAACGTACCACCATTTTTATATACATATACGGCAATTTTGAAAACTCCTTAAATTTCCAAAAAAAAATTGCACCCCGTTTTTCTACTAACTTAAACTACCGAAAATAACCAACAACGTATAATCATTTGTTTTTTCTGTGCAAAAAGTTTAAATGAAAACAATTCTAAAATAAAATATAGAAACCTAATATAGAGAATCTTGCGCAAAATATATAAAGAGCTTCGAAATTAAATATTCATAATTCTGATTATGAATTTCTAAGGAAGAAGTAATTTTTTGTTAAGAGTCAAAAGTATTTATAGACAAACTAATAATAAGAAATACTCTAGGCTAACATTGTTGCAAACAAACAAACTTTGAAAGATGTAATGGAAAATGCTCTAAAACGAACCCATCATTGCGAAGCTGAAAATTGGGAACATTTAACTCACATTAGTTTCCACACCTAGTGTAAATATTTGAATTTTGTATTGTATCAGGTATTGCAACGATGCAGCAATGTTCAAGCGTAGACTGCTTTGCTGCACGTAAAGCAATGGCATAACGGCCAATTCCATCGAGGCACAAAAGCAGGTACAGCTCCTGCTTACAGTCTTGCTACTACCAATAGGGACAAATAATATTTACTTTCCCTCTTTTTTATTTGAAAATTTTGAATTCAAAACATTGAAAGCTGTTTAGCTCTTCGAGTCCTGCGATAGCTCGTTATACATGTATTGGTGGCGTAAGCAATTGCAAAAATGAACGTACTTCATCAGTTTTTTTGCAGGTTTAATTTCTCTATATATGGTAAATGCAACTAATGCAGCAATTTCTACTATATTGTAGAACGTTGCAAGTGGATTGTTAATTGTTTACAAAAATATGTGCCAAGCATCTGATCTATTGTATCCACGCCGGACGTATTGGCATTGCCATGGGCTTCCTTTTTTCCCTTTCGTGAAACTGTCAGAAGTTCCAGTAGTGGGAAGAGCAGTTTTTAGTTCATTTTCATTGTTTTCAATCAGCTCCTCACTGATTTCCACGTGCAGTTAAGTTTCGGCATCCAACTCATCAACGTCGAGGTTTGGCTGATATGTTAGGTCGCCATAATCTTCAACCTCGACGTCAAATGCAACATTATCGTTGTCACCTTTCTCCTAATTCATAAATTCGGGAAATCTATTATAGTACTACTTTCTTTAGTGTAAGAACACACAGGACGATTTTAGCTCGATATCCCGATATAAGTTGAAATTTTTAACATTAAAAACCTTTTTATATTTCTTTCTAATAATTTTTACTGATTTACATATACATACATATGTATTTTACAAATACTTTTTATTTTATATTGATATGCACAGCAAAGCGCCTATTTATTATTACCAAAATTACAGTAAATCGTAAAGCTAAAAGTACCAGCAGCAGTGGGTATCGGCTTGCCGGAAATTATTTATACCTTTTTAATCCTTTGTCCGTAAACTTTTATAAGCTCAAGAACTGCCACACTAAAATTGCCGTGTGTGACCTAGTACTTACCTCGATGTTCAATGCGGCTTGGTTTTTGAAACTAATGAACTTAGCAGGATCTGCCAAGATAGAAAAAATCTGTGACTTTGGCTAAAATTCACAAAAAAGTCCGCAAAATGCCTTTGTGATAGTTGAATATTTTTCGAACATATTTCTGTTTTCACAGTTCCTAAGCCTAGCACTTTCTCGCTTTTGGTTGATTTTGTTATAATTCATAAACATTAATACATTTTTGGTTACTTTGTATCCTTTTAATTAAGATTTTTTTATCCAGTATCATAGTTCGGTTGTGTCAGTTATTAAATAATAGGTTTTCAGGAAAAAGTGCAGTTGCTACCAAACAGTCCAAAATGCTTTAGCTTAATGAAATTTTGTTCGTACAGTGGCGATATTTCTGCTATAACCGTATGAAATTTCATTAAGTGTTTAATGGAAAGTAAATTATTTCCCAAAATGTCTTTGAAAACACTGTACACATCTTCTTCGGCAGTTTTTATAGCAGAGTGTATGAAACTAGTCCAATTTTAGAAGAAATCTAAAATTATTTAAATAACTTTTGTTTATTATTATTTGAATATCTCGGGACATACTATATGTCGTCATATGATTTAAAAAAAACCTTTAACTTACCAAAAAATTCAAAATCCGTTTTTCGATCGTTTTGAGTTCACACTACTACAGTAGTGTAAGTATGCGTTTGTTATGCGTTCACATATCACATATAAGTTGCACACAAAACTGGATATTTTTCTGAATATATTAATTTAAAAAAAAAATTAAGCTTAAATTAAAAAAATTATGTATATTGTTTTTTATATATTAGAGTTCTTGGATTCTCCTGAAAAAATCTTTCAATGTAACGGGCTTTTATGATATCAAATGATGTAAATTTTCGAAATTAATTTGAAAAGAAATGTATACATACATATATATAAGTATACAAAGGGGTTGTAAATAAAAATCTTCTGATGCTCTTTAATTCGGAATATTTTAATAAGCCAAAAGTTCTTATAGGGCTGGAAGAGAAATGTATTTCCCTAAAAAAAACTTTTCCAAGCACCTAAAAAAATTTCCGATAGAACGAAAATAAGTGGAAAAAAACACTGCAGGTTTTCATTTGAAACACGCACCTGTATAATTTTTTAACGCACTCATAAAAATTGCTGGGAAAATTATTCAGCATAAATTGTGAAACCAACATAAAAAATACAAAAGCAAAAAAACATATTTGATTACATTTTCTACGTGCTCAATAAAAAATAGCTATATTTTTTGAAGATATTGAAATATTCTGCTTAGAAATTTTTGGTTATACGGCAATTTTTTGTTTAAATGCAATGCTGAAGTGAACAATTTCGTCGGCTTGTTCTCAAGACCCCTTTTGAATGTGTACATTAATTAGAAAACACTTCAGCTATAATCATGGGAAACTGGTAGAATAGTTCATTAGAAATAGAATTATTGCTAAAAAAAATAGTTCTTAAGAGGCACAGAAGAGGCTTTGGTGGGGGGTGGAGGGATCAAGATGGTATCAAGCTGATATGAACTTTATTTTAAAATTTGTCTAGGGAAATGGCGGCATAAAACCAGAATCTTTATATCGTTCTATTAAATTTGCTCTTGCCGTAGGTTTTTTGTTTTTATTACAATACACATATCTATGTATACTCGTATGTACATATGTATGTATGTATGTATTGTACCTAAATTTATACAAACGTTAATACATATTTTCCCTTTGTTGTTTTTTCTTTTCTTAACTGAGCAACCGTCGTCGTATGCTAAACCATTCCTAATCTTTAATGAATAATACACTTTTGCTTGTAATTTGATTTAACTCTGCTCTTTTCTCGTTTCAATAATAACAAGCGTTTGTAAATCTTGAATTATGGATAAATGCTTGTGTGTATGTTTCTGCATGTTCTGCATCTTGCGATTATGACGATGATTATGATGATGGCAAGGTTAGGATGTTGTGTATGTGTCTGTGTGTGTATGGCTTGGGTTCTTAGGCAATAATCAGTTCGTGGCAACGAGGACATTAATAAAGGTGATGGCGATGATGATGATTTTTAAAATACATTGTTCAAGCTTTATTTTATAACTCACTGGCTGGTTTAGTTACCGGACTGAATTGTTGGCTCTTTTGGGGATAAAAGTAAATATATTTATACAACTGTTTGTTCGTATGTATTTTTGTTTTGTTTTTTTCCAAGATTACCGCCAATGCCATTATCATTTCAAAGAATTAAATATATGAATGTACGAGCTATACTTGTTGTTTCAAATTTATGTGTCTGTATGTAACTTTTTTATATATATTGTTAAATGTTTTTTTATAAATGTGAATGTTTGTTTATTCGTTCGGATAAATTCATAGGTGATGAAGGTGGTGGCGAATTCCCAGTAAACATTTACATACATAAATCACAACAGCAATGAATGTTAAGTGTACATTTTGCGAATAAAAGCGAGCTTAAATGAAAACTTAAATGAGTCCCTACACATTTATATACATATGTATTGTTCTTCTTTTTTGATAGTGCTGGCGAAGTTTAATATACTTACTATAATTGTTTTTTCGGGTAAAATTCTCATGCCTGCAATCAATGCCGTACGACAACATATCGCGGAAATTGACTGTGTGCGGTATCTTTGAATAGAAAGAAATATTTTATTGTAAAAAGAATATTTTTTCCCCGTTTTGCCCATTTAATAACTTGTTAATACAAGTTAAAATATAAATATTTGTTAGAAAAAAAAACTTCAAAACTTCAGTAGTTCAATCACGTAAGTAAAATCATTTTCGGGAGCTGCAAGTCATCTTACAACCGAATGACTTAGATATCTATGTATGTACATATATGGCGTATAAAAGAAAAAAATCTGTATACTATTAAAATGCTATCTACACCACACTGATATTTTGTAGGTGTCTTACATCCAATTAAAAAAACAATGAGAACTAAAAAAAATTGGCAATAGCATTTTTTTCAAATTCGGATACAAAACAGACCGTTACATTAAGTAAGCAAATCATACTCGTTGTATAGAATGTTGGCAAGTGAAAGTTTATGATATTTTAAGAAATGTTATTGAATATATTTCTTTTTAATTTTCATTGCCATTTTTACAGATACTTAATAGCATCTAATTATTATTGATATTATAACGATTGAAATGCTTAGCAGCTTTCAATACAAATAACATACCATACGAGCATCAAACGGAAAAGTTTGCTAAAAATATACAATCAGCAATTAAATTAATAAAACACTTAAATTAATACAACTCACATTGTGTAAATGTGAATTTGTTCCATCTTCATTGCTTTATTTTGGGTATTGCGTAAAGACATTTGTCTATGCCGATAAACAACAAACAACATTCACGTCTTGTATACACCAGCCGTAGCGGACTCATGACGCTAATTGTTTTGCATTATTTTCATTTAATTATTCATATGTATGTATGTATATGCAAACACCATATTATTTTTAATTAAATTTATTATTTTATTTAAAATAATGTTTGTCGCGTAATAAGGATTATGAAATTACTTTCTCGTTTCCAGTAATGTAAAAAATTCTAGTCTGGCCCAAGAAGGCCCTTTGTACTGTTACTACCGTTGATCTATATTTCGTTTACAAATTTACGCAAACGGTTTTGCAAATTAATTGGAAGCGTTGACTTTAAGCTCTGGTTTATCGAACAATACTGAAATATTGTATTTTTTTCATTGACATCTTCTTATTAAAAGAACAAGAAATATCAAAATACGCGTCGTACAACGAATGTCGTATCTTTTTGAACGAAATTTGCAATCAATTACTTTTTTTATTATATTTTTATATACCAACATATTTTTTTGTTATTTTAACTAAATAATGCTTTAAGCTACAAGAAAAATCAACACTTGTAAACTTTGTTCATATAATTCGTTCTATGACAGTGTGATTGCAGCGAAACTTTTGCACCGCTTTTGAAATTGAGATCACACCGTCAGATTAGGCCAATTCCACGATCTGCAACTACTGCAACTGAAAACTTAACTCCTAATATGATAATAAAAGAAGAAAAATAAAAATTTCAACCAAAACTATGGCTACATTTCCATGGAGCTACTGTAAAGTACTCAGTTAATGCGGTACCCATAATTCCTTAATTTCTTATGATGCTTTTCATTCGCTTGGGCATACTTTCCACCAAGTTCTCTTCAAATTCTTTGCAAATTTTTCCCATTCCGTCTTTGGACAGCTCCAAAGTTTCTTTATAACAAGTTCTTTAAAACTTATGTATATGATTTGGAAACGGATCCCTTTGATACAAAATCCCAGTTTCAGAAAATTCCTTATTCTATTC
Organism: Epicampocera succincta; assembly: GCA_932526305.1. Taxonomy (NCBI): domain Eukaryota; kingdom Metazoa; phylum Arthropoda; class Insecta; order Diptera; family Tachinidae; genus Epicampocera; species Epicampocera succincta. The sequence goes on along the minus strand of OW052039.1, from coordinate 9,255,479 downwards.
TAAAAAACTGATTTACTAATCGAAAATACTGAATAAGCCAACTATCAGCACACATTTGCTTTTTGCGAAACTTATGTTTAGGGGGTTATTCAAATACATACATATAGGTATATTTCGTTTGGTTTGTGCACTTTACATTACGCTTGAGTTACATGTAGCTTTGTTGTAGTTGGGTATAAATGTTTCCATTTTTACTAGTAATTCTCCAGAAAATAAATTTTTCATTTAAAATGTTTTGCGATAAAACCAAAACGTAATGAACAATTTAGCTTTTTACTTCAGTTTCGACTGAAAAAGTTTAGACTACTAATCCAACAAAGAGCTTAAAGTGCTTTTAATTCGTTGAGACCAGTAGTACAAGACAGCTTGCTAGTTTGGCTTCTTTTTGTGTTTTCAGAATTTTGTATATACGTACATACATCCGTACTTAAATATGCGCTTTGTATTGTAAATTAACGACAATAAGAAAAACGAAACCTCTTCTTAAAGAAAATAAAAATCTTTAACCACGTTTCAAGCTTAAGAACAAGGAGAATTCCAGAATTTGTATGATCAATTAATACTACAGAAAGAAGTACGTCTTGTAAGAAGATAAGCTGTATACATATACAAATGTACGTACATACATACGTATGTACGTACAATACATACATACATATTTATTAAAGAATGTTTTCTTTTGAAAACACAATTTGTTACAATATGGCCAAAATATGTTAATACTCGGAATAATAAAAGAAGATCAAGATTCATAGTTAGAAGTACATATACGAAAAATTCATATTCTTAAGACACTGGCGACAAAGGCCGTGCTTATGAGAGGGAGTAAAGCCTTTGCAGTACTAGCTAAACCCCTACTTTATTTAAGCTTACAAGGTTCCAAGCAGTACACAGAAAAAACTTAATGGTAACAATACCCATATACAAAGTGTGGGAACACACGACACGGGGAAAAAACCTTTTACGTAGCCTTGTTAGCTTTGTAAACCCCCTTTCAGACTAAGCCTTGACAATAAAAAGGTGAAATATGAACTAAAATTTTAGGAGAATAGAACATGAAAAACTACGAAACGAAAAAACTACGAAAATTTGCTTTGGAGTTTCACAATGTGCGAATTAAGTTGTTCAGTTCTCCTGTTATTTTAGTTCAACACCACATACAACTATTTCCCTAGAACACTAGAGAAATCGTTGCCGAGTTTTGGAACAAACAAATGTAAAATGACTTTCAAGCCTAACTTTCAAAATTGTCATGATAAAAATCCCTAAAAGCAAAAGGGTGCAAACTAGCAAAATATGTTTCTGATTCTCTTCGAATCAAACTTTTAATGAATATCATCTTATTTAATTCAAGAAAAAAGAAATTACAATAAATTTTATTGTAAAGAAATTAATTTTAAGGAGTTAAAAACCGACTCACCTTCATTTTCTGCTTCAATTAAAGTTGCAAAAGAGCCTGATGATGATAATGTTTTATTTTCAATTGTGTTAGAAATATGAGTTGGGGTTGAGCTTGTTGTTAAATCGTTGTTGTGTTGCGATTTATTGCACAACTTAAAGACATCATCCAGGCTGGGTGCTTCCAATTGTTCGCTGCGTCTTTGTAAACAAACAAATTGTTCAACTTGCAAATGACGGATACTCTTCACATGTTGTATCATTTCAAGCACTGAATTTGCTTTGAAGTTGCATAAATGACATAGCAGAGACTTGTAGCTAACAGATGATGCTGGTTTCCCGGTTGCTGCAGCCGCTGTTGATGATGATGAAGTTAATAATGATGATGCATCTGATGTTGTTATGGCTGATGATGTTGGTGTTGCACGATCTACCAGACTGTGTGGCGCCGTTTCACTAGCAAGATTTGCTGAGGAGTCATCAGCACTAGAGCTACTACTGGTTTGTTGCTGCTGCTGGCGAACCAAGTAATTCAAGTGGTGGAATATCATAATCATCGTTTCATGTCGCATATGCTGCGTGTGCAGCGACAACTTTTGTATAGAATTTGTGTAGAAATCACAACAGTTGCATTTGATTTGCACAGTATTGGCACCAATTTGATGTTGCTGTTGTTGATAATATTTGAACTTGTACTCATTAGCTACCCCTCCTTCACGCAAGTGATTAATAAAATTTAATTTCTGCAAATGTTTGTCTGTCTTGCTGTGCAACTGATAGTTGGCTTTAAGATTTGTTTTGTAGCTGCACAGTCTACAAATATAATTGTTATTTTGAAATATCATAATGTCAGAGAAAAACGCTGAGCCAGACAAGCTGTTGGCGGTACTTGAAGATGCGCTGCTGACTGGAGGTGACATTGATCTTGTAGTGCTAACTGAAGGCATCGGTTGACGTGAGCGATCAATCATTAAATGTTGATTCATTTCATCTAGGCTGTTTGTATTGAAATTGGAGCAAACAATACAACTGAATAAAGTCATTGGCCATAAGTCAGGTTTTATTGGTGGTTCCATATTGGCACTAGCATGATCAGATGAGCCTAAATCATTTGACTTCGGCGAAAAAGGTGAAATGGGCAAATCAGTGTTGGCTGGTGGGGAGCTAGCTTGCAACTTAATTCCCGGCTTATTACATGACATTAAAGCTGGTGAGCTGGTTGCAAGAGGACTGTGACCTGGCTGTGGTGTTTGAGTCTGTGATGCAGCTGCTGCTGCCGCATTTTGATGCAATAGTTGTATCATTAGAGCTTGATTATATGCCAAATCGGCCATTGCTACTTCAGGCATAAAGTTGTTACCTTGCTGATTCTGTTGTTGTTGTTGCTGTAAAAATGTCAAAGCCTGTATATGTTTAATGTTGTTTTGCAAAACAGCCATATTATGGGTATGCTTCTCACTGGTCATATGAATACGTAAATTACGTGCCACTGATGTCTCATAGCTACAGATATCGCAGCGAAATGACGGTTTTGGCTTATTAGAATTGCCAACAGCTCCACTGGAGCCACCGATACCTGATTGCATACTTGTCGATGTGGTACTGCAGCTGGGCGTTGACAAATTCCCACCAACACTGCCAGTACCACCAACATTGCTATGAGGCTGTTGTTGCTGCTGCTGTTGTTGTGAAGCCAGACTTCCTATTGTTGTTGATAAATTTATCTTTGGTGTCGTGTCTAATTTTCCCACACCACCGGTAGCCACTGCTACGGCCGCTGCCACCATATTTTGTGAGCTGTTTAATTCTTGCATGTTATTTAAATGCTTGTCCGACTGCATGTGAATGGAGAGATTACCTTTTGTAGTTGTCGAATAATTGCAAATTTCGCAGCGATAGGGCTTATAGCCGCATGAATATGACTCGCCGCGTGCTAAACGTGGGTGTTGTTGGCCTTTCAGAAAAAAACAAATATTTTTTTTAATAAGACTACAAGAGAAATTAGTTTCAATATAGCAAACTTGAGTCTTATCAAGTTTTACTACTTTGAAAATATTGAAAATATGCTTATGTAAGTAATGAAATTGTTTTTCCAAAAATGTTTCATTTGAAATATATATATGAATATATATTGAATTAGAGGAGAAACGAAATTATGTTTAAATCGCCAAAGAAAAATTAATTATTATATACCTACAAGTAAATGCATAACGGTATATTAATGGATTGGCGCAAAGCTCTTAGTCTTCTAATTAAAAAATTGCCCTTTTATAACCAATATGTAGATCTTAAATCAGAATATTAAAAAAAATATTCTGTCAGCCCAACTATTTCGGAATAAGACAAGGTGAAAAATTTTGTCTTAAATAACAATATTTTATTTTGTCAACTCAGCAATGAAGCTTTAATTACAAAATCCAAAAATATAGAAATCTTAAACTGGTAAATTTCCGCATTCGGTATGAACATTTTAAAACTTACATAAATTTTATAAGTCCAAGAATAACAAAATCACCTTGATAGATAACATTCTTGACAATTGCAATATGTACAAGGTGGCGCAAAAATAACCTTCCGATGTTTTTTGGCTGTAATTTAAAAAAAAAATTAAAAACTTTGATTCTTCTTGTGGATTATTCTTATTTGGTCTTTTAATTTTTTTACATCAAGTCGAGAATATGATGTCATGTAAATGGCCGCCGCGACAGTTGATTGTCATTTGAGCCCTTTTTATGGCATTTTCCATCACTTTGTCCAAAACTTCCGGCGATAGGTCCTCACATTCTTGACGGATATTGTCTTTAAGAGCTGCAAGAGTCTGAGGCTTGTTGACATAAACCCGCGACTTCAAAGAGCCCCACAAAAAGAAGTCTGGAGCGGTCAAATCAGGCGATCTTGCTGGCCAGTGCAAATCGCCAAAACGGGAGATTAGGCGCCCGGGAAATGCATCCTTCAGCATATCGGTTGTGGCATGTGCAGTGTGTGCCGTTGCACCGTCCTGTTGGAACCACATGTTTTCCAATCCCAATTCATCAAGTTGCGGCAAAAAGAACTCGTTGATCATTGCTCTGTAGCCCGCGACGTCTTCGAAGAAAAAAGGTCCGATGACTCCTCCAGCGAAAACAGCACACCATACAGTGACTTTGAGCGGGTGTAATGGCTCTTCGTGGGTTACACGCGGATCACTCATGATTATTTTTGATGAAAAATCAGCAGCATCTCGTGTTGTGCCAGTCTCTTCGAGGCGAGCGGCTAAACGTCGCAGTGTTTCACCAGTAGGCGTTGGACGGCTAGGTAATCTACGACGAAATTAACGTTGTGCCAAAGTCACCGATCGATTATTGGTCAAATAAATAGTCACCAATATTCCGCGTTCTGCAGCAGTGTAGCGTAACATTTTTTATTAACGTGTATTTCGCATGTGTTTACTACACAAATGTCAAAACAGAACTGACATTAGGGCCCAATCGCAAAATTTATAGCATTTTGTGATAGGAGGATTACTTTTGCGCCACCTTGTAGTATACGGTGAAATTTCTCCTAACGGACACCTCCCAGAAGCGGAGAAACTTTGTAGAACCGTGATTTTCTTATACAAAATGTACTCCCATAGCCGGACCCGGCCACTAAATTCTAAAATATAAGGCTCTAAGTATCCCTCATAAGCGGACAGAAGCGTTGAAATCAAGTCGAATTTGTTTTAAAAATGAATTGGCCTTGTTTATAACTTACCAAGAGTTGTATTTAATGAAACGCACCAGCAGGAGCTGTATTTAATTAGTATATTTATTCAACTCTGTTTCACGTTTGTGTTAATGCCATTCAAATTTGTGATTTCCCTGCTAAGACCGATTTATAGGATGACAAAGAAATTAAGAAATTGCAGTTTATTTGAAGAAGTTGTTTGCTTAGCTGGTGTTGACTGCTTAGAGCCACAAAATGTCATATAAAAATATATGATCTTAATTAAAGAAAAATGGAAATTATAGGTGTTAAAGTTTTTTAGCACAACATTTTGTTGTATTTCACTTATATTTTAAGATTCAATATTGGCAGAACACAGGCCGCAGAGATCAATAAAAATAAAGAAGCCATTCCTTCTAAATGAAGGCAAGTGAAATAGCAATGCAACTTTGCGTATCTGATTTTTGTGCATCAGATGAATGGTTACAAAGATGGCGTAATAGGAATGACGTTGCTTTTAAATGTATTACTGAGAAGCTGATGATGTAAACCAGGTAGATGTGCAGCAGTTTAACGCCAAGCTGCCATCTATGTTGCGTGGGTACAAACCGGAGTATATTTACTACACAGATGAAAGGGGCTTTTCCTTACCTGCTAGAACTCTTGCTCTAAGATCCAAAAAGTGCGTTAGTGAAAAATTTTCAAAGCAAAGATTCACAGTTTTGTTTTCTGTAAACTTAGCAGGAAAGAAAGAGCTGCTGTATTGAAACATTAAATTCAAGCCCTGTTGTAGATATAAGACAGTCTGAAGTTGAGGTACATGTTAAAATACCAGATCCCATAAAATTAAAACAAATTGTTCGTTTAAGCATTTTGTAAGAGACGACTTTGTCGCGTCCCAACAGATCAAAAACATTGAAAGTCATTTTGAAACTCAACAGCTCAAATTAAAGCAGTCAAATCTAAATCAAAATTTAGCATTACAAAATAAAATATTTAAAAAATAAGTGTGTACCTGTTTTAAGCTTACACCTTTTATAACCGGTCAAAAATGCTGCGACGGTAGGTGTCCGGTTAGAGGAGTTTGATCTACGGTTTGAAATGATAATGTTTGAACTGAATATATTGCTGCTTGTCCTGTTAATTACAATTCTTCTGTTCACCCATCCAAGCAGAAAGAAAAAAGGTTTAAAATTCAAAGGGTGAAACGTTTCAGTTCTTTTTACGGCCTTTTAATAATATTAAATAGGACAGCGCGCACAGCTTTGCCTCCTGATTTTCAATAAAAGATGTACGTACGCACTTATCGTGATCATGAATATTTAAATTAACACAGATATTTAGAAACAATTCAGTAGATTATACGGATTTCAAACCAAAAATATTTAAATTCATAAGTTTTCAACTACATATAAAAACGTGCAATGCTATGATTCTGTTAAATAAACAAATGCAAGCACATAAGTATGTAGTATGTTTTCACATTAGGGTGCTCTTAGAATTTAAACTTTTTTTTTCAAACAGAATTACACGACAAATACGCCTTTTGCCAAATAAGAGTAAGCCCATTATATATTGTATTTGGACTTTTTATATTTATTATATTATATTTCCACATAGACAAAATTCAATGTTTTGGATAAGTCACAGCCAACTGAAAACACTTCAGTACAACGTATGACCCTTAAAGCACCCTTGTGACAGCGTTGAAGGACGTTGTAAGCGTGAAATTCGCCTTCCTTTAGCTCGTGCAATACTCGGCTTCTTTTGCTCCAACGAGTATAACCGCAGAAATTGCTGAATAACCAATGCTGTTACATTTCAAGCATTACAACTGCACAATTACAATCGACGAGTATTCTGCTGTTTGAGCGTCCTCCTATAAAATTTTCAATTTGGGCGTCGTCCGATATAAAATAAAAGTAAGTCGTAAAGGTATATATGTAGATTAAAAATAGTCGCAAATTCTTTTGAAATGTGCAATGTGTTTATACACAGTGATTTCCAAATGAAATGTGCTTTTCAAAGTTTTTTAATTCATTCTTTAGAAAATAGTTTGGGGCAGAAACGATCCTATATGACGAAGAAAAATTCCTGTTTCAACGCGACAATACAATACATCGCAAGCAGATTTAAAGCAATAATCCACTAAAACGCAAACTGATTTATCCTCCAACTTGAACGAAAATTCAAAACTGGAACTTTCGATTTACATATCACAATGCCCACCCTAATGTGCTGCTACACACTTCCTTTTCATATCGCTTAGAAGGGTAATAAAGGTTGAACAGAAACGTATTTGCATATTTTAATAATTTCTATTGTGGCATCATCATTAATATTTTGGGCGCACATACCACCCTAAACTCTAATGAAGGAAATTTTGCTCATGTTGATGGCTATATTTTACACAAATGATGATGTTATTGGTGATATGATGTCGTTGTTACGAGTATGAAATTTGATTTTAAAAGAGTAAAAAGGGGTAAATGTCAAATGTTGGCTGTTGATATAATTTGTTCAACTTTAATTATGATATATATCAGTGACGTTTTTCCTCCATTTCATTTCAATTTGTTTATAAATACATTTTTTACATCGTATGAACCTTAATGTATGTGGGTTATGAACCCATCTACAACATATCTTTTATACACGTTTTGTTTGTCAGTGTGAGGAAGTGTGTCGTCATTGATGTCGTATCGTTTGGTGTGAAATTTCACATCTTGTTTTTTTTTAATGCCTTAACGAGATGAGTGACACAAGCACATCAACGGTTCGTTGATTTGAATGAATAATAAGCTACATACATGCTGATTTATACATACATATGTATGTATTTAAAAGTTAAAATAATAGGTTGAAAAGTTTGTCCGGCTAAAGAATACGACTTTGTAAGGAAATTATGAAATACTCCAAAGGAAGACTTTCCTGCTTTCAAATAACGCTAATGGTACGTACAGAGTGGCAGCTTGTTGCCGAGCCGAGCTGGTTGACGCTTATTGCGAGAACCAATGCGAGAAAACTGGTTCTATACAAATTAGTAAAAAACAAGCACGAAGCGGTCATAGTGGGCGCCGAGCTGGTCAGAGCACAAAGCTGATTGAATGCGAGAAAACAGTTTTAAAGCGTATTTCAGCGCCGATAACATTGTTTATGTTATGTTGTTATGATTTCAACTTGTTTGGAAAACATAAAAAAAATTAAAAACTAAAATTTAAGAAAAAGTAAATAAAACATGCAATCAAAAAATTAAAAAATTAATAAAAATTACAAAGAAAATAAATATTAAAAAATAAAATAAAAATTAAACAAAAAATAAAAATTCAAATAAATAATAATAAGTAAAATTTTAAAACTCAAATGCACACAAACATATGTACATAAAACACAAATAATAGATAAAATATCAGCGCTGATTCTCGCATCCACTATGAACACTCAAACTTGTTTCTCGCATGAACAATTCTCGCAATAAGCGTCAACCAGCTCGGCTCGGCCACTCTGTATATACCCTAATACTTCCTAACTAAGTGTTCATGTTAGTGTATAGTATGTATGACTAAACATATATGTATATACATATATATGTATGTACCTAAGTTAATTCTCTCAGAAAACAAAAGTGCTACAATGTGATTGACAACTTGTTGTAGACGGTCTAAGCGTTTTAAGTCAGTTATTTATATTTCTCGATGATGGTACTTTCGATAAAAAAATTTATTAAGGCACAGAATGAAAATTTTACTCCAATACACGGACTATTTCCTCTATTGCGAGATATAAATAAGGCCAATAAAAAATGAGATGAACATAATTGTGCTGTTAAAAAACAAGTAAAAATTAATTACATTCGATTATAAAAACTATATATATATATATTACTTTCTAGTGAACATATTGTAAAATTAATGACAATTCATGTAAAATAAATGAAAATGAAAAATAGAATGACATTAACGTAACAAACGTTAAACGTAATAGCGTAACAAATTGCCATTAACTTTAATTCAAATCGGTTAACGAAAATGTTATTAAGTTCCAACCTATTGACATCGTTGACATTCAAAAGCATTTTTTTACAGCTATGTATGTATATTGATCGCTTTCTATATATACATAGATATTTTAAGGGGAATATCTTCTCAAACCATATACAATACATACGCACATAGATACGCAACGAACTCCATTATTAAAAGTCACATTTAGTTTTCATTTGCTAATATTTTCAAAACTAGAAAAGAGTTGACATCCGCGTATGGTAAAGTCGACATCAAATATGTTTTAGCGAAAAGTGTGCGAATATTAATTATGGTTTTGTTAACATAATTGTTCTCAAATACGATGTAATTCTTCATTTAAGATTCTCACACATTGGTCATGTTAGAGTTTGGTAAATACATAGGTCGATTGTGAGAAATCTGATTCAACAAATTGTTCTCTGCCCGTAAGATAAAATATATGAGATCACAGGAAGTGGATGAAAACTTAAGAAAAGATTTCAATTTATTGTGTAAAATGTTATAGTCAACAGTGTGGAAGGCCTTCGAGTAATCAAGAGGTACTAAAAACGTAACATTGCCACAATCAACTTGTTGCCTAATATACTCCGAAACATCCAAGAGCCGTTATAGATCTATGCTCTTTAGTAAATCCAAATTAGCAACTAGTAAGAATGTTATTATTCTCAAAATAACGAGTCATATTACTATGAAGCACTGTTTCAAAATCTTACAAAAGGAACGGTAGGATTGTTATCGTCCTGTATTCAGTATTTGATTTCTTTTACTTTGTAGAAACGTAATTGAGAATAAACTTTATAATGGGAGAAAGTTGAGGTATGCTAGCTGATCATATAGCAAGACCTTGGAGAGATCACTTACAAAAGATGAGGTGATGAAGTGTGCTAGCAGGCGAAGTAAAATGAGTAGCATTAGTTATATTTGGTAAAACAAGACCAGGATGTAGATTATCTATCAGGTAAGAATAAGCTAATATATTAGAAATAAAATCACCTGTACTAACGACATCTTCCTATGCAACAGCCAACAAATTTTTAATGACAAATACGATTATTTAGTCTGTAAATAAATTCTAATAATGACTTTCTGCCCCGCAAATTATCTCAAGCAGTAAATACTCAACTAAATCGATAACAGAATCAGCATTAGAATTGCTAATTATTTTAGCCGCGATGACTTTTCTAACATACGTATGTATATTGCCAAGGCAGCATAACCGTTTCTATCAACTCGTCTAATATTATACCCCGATAACGAGACCGATAAATCCGTGAACTGAGGTTTGAAACAGGGCTTAAAAAGCTGTCTGCCAAACAGCCACAGCATCAGAAAATAGCTGGTGGCTGCGTTGTCAAAAAGCCTTTTTCCAGAAAAGAAGTTGTGTCTGCGGCTGGACAAATTTTAACAGCTCAGACATTAGATTACATTATGAGGCTTTTGCTGCGGCTAAGGCAGTGAAAAGAACAGCGGCTATTAGTCGGCTACTGTTAAGACAGCAACAATAACAAGGAAAATAAAGCAGTAAGTTGCTGATATAAGAAGTAAAATAAATAAATGGTGGTTAAATTGTATGGGCCGATGTTGAATGTGAACCACACCTAAACGCCAAGTTTTTTTCCGAATTTTATTTGACATTTCTCTATTTCAGACTTACTCAATTTGAACCATGGAGAGATACACAATCCAATAACGTGTTAAAGTTATCCAGACTTATTATGAAAATGGGAGTTCAAATCAAAATGCATATCGTGCACTTCGTAATTCTTTTGGTCAATTTCATCGTCCAAATGTGCGTACAATCGCAAAAATCGTGGAAAAATTCGAGCAAACCGGGTCTGTAGAAGATGTGAGAACACCAGTGCATGCTCGTACAGCTCGTACTGCAGAAAATATTGCTGCTGTTCGCGATAGTGTGGCTGAAGAGCCGTCCACCTCAACTCGTCGTCGTTCCCAACAATTGCACCTCTCACGCTCGTCGTTGATGAACATTATGCATAAAGACTTGCATTTACACGCTTACAAGGTGCAATTGGCTCAAGAACTAAAGCCTCTTGACCATTCCAAACGTCGTGAATGGGCAGAATGGTGGCAAGAAATGGCAACAGTGGATGATCAATTTTCGAAGAAAATCATCTTCAGTAATGAGGCACATTTTCACCTCAGTGGATTCGTCAATAAACAGAATTGCCGCATTTGGGCGAATGAGAATCCAAGAGTGATTGTCGAAAAACCAATGCACCCACAAAGAGTGACTGTTTGGTGCGGTTTATGGGCTGGCGGCATCATCGGGCCGTATTTTTTCCAAAATGAGGCCGGTCAGGCAGTTACTGTGAATGGTGTTTGCTATCGTGAGATGATAACGAACTTTTTATGTCCCGAATTGGAAGATATGGATGTGGACGATATGTGGTTTCAGCAGGACGGTGCCACTTGCCACACAGCTAACGAAACAATGGCTCTTTTGCGCAACAAATTCAATGGCCGTGTTATCTCACGTAATGGCGATGTCAATTGGCCGCCAAGATCATGTGATTTGACACCGTTGGACTTTTTTCTTTGGGGTTATTTGAAAGAAAAGGTGTACGTCGATAAGCCAGCAACAATTCAAGGCACATTAACGGCATAGAACCTCCATTATGCCTCAGCGTCATCGAAAATTTGGACCATCGGATGGAGGTGTGCCGCCGAGGTCGCGGCGCCCATTTGGCCGATATTTTGTTCCATACATAATTGAGTAATACCAATACATCATAATAAAATAAAATTACAATAATTTCCTAAATACATAGTTTGTGTTTTATTCAAAATCAACATCGGCCCTTGAAATTTAACCGCCCTTTAAATGAACAAAATGAACATTAACTTACATAACAATATTTATGTTTGGAAATAAAAAATATAAAAATGTGCTGAAAAACGATCTTCGTGTTCTCACATTGGCGGAGCCCGTAATTTCTTTAAAAAATAATGAAATATTCAAGTTATTTTAATCTACGGTTCTGTGCAAGAACACAAATAAGAATTCATCTAGTGGTTGCAGACACGACCGCCTATAATTTTACACAGCCGCAGCGCAGCTTCAGCGTATTGTAGCTATGGCTGTAGCTGCTTAAATTTATCAGCCATAGCTCAGTTTTAACAGTTTGAATGAAAAACATACAGCTTTTTTGAACCCCGGCTTGAACCATGTTTCAGATACACAAATTACATACATCAATGGCGGAATTTTTAACATTAAAATGAAACTCGTCGGCTTTATTTCTCAAACTTTGAGCAGTGATATGCCACATTTTTATAGCGCTTAATTGATTAGTCAGGACTTTTAGCATATTCGATATTCTGTCCCTAGAGCGATTAATTTTGATTTTAATTTAATTTTAATAATTAAACCAATATACGAACTTTCTAATTAACTTCTGTGGCTCATAAAATTGACTATAATACTCCTATTAGAACACTTCTGTAATTTCAGACTTTAAACTTTTTCACTGCGCAATATTTGAAAGACTTATTTATAAACGCAAATTAAATAAAAATATATATACGTTGGTTGATAGTCATATATCCAACTAAAGGTAAATTATTATATTAATTGAACATGAATGTTTCCCCTAAAACTTTGCAAGACTATTAGTAAAATGCTTTTCTCAAATGTTGTGGAATTAACTGTTTTGACAAAATCTGGAGCCATGAAAATGGTTGATACCGAATACACCTGATTTTGAGCGATGTGCTCTTTTGTACTAAAAGACTTCACTCATTTCCAGACTGTTGGGTTGCATTTACTATAAAACTATCAAAGGACAATGACAATGTATCTGGCTCCTACTCGTATCTACTCTTCTCATGGATAATTATTTGCCGTATATGCAAGAGTTCGAGAAACAAGAAATACTGTGTATCCCAAGCCTTAACAGGAAGTAAAATTTTGGAAGTGTGAGAATCTGAAAATCCTACTAACCCATAAAAAAAAAGCTCGTTTTGAATAACGGGGCTAGAATGATTACAAACAGCCTTAGAATTGTCATTTGGTTCATTATACATACCTGCCAAGCAATATCCGCAAGCTGATTCTCCATCGGGATGTTTTTCACGCATATGAATTTCCAATGTCTCCTGGTATTTGTAATGCCAGTTACACTGTGGACATTTCAGTGTTTTGCAAGAGTTTCGTGTTGACATTTGCACGTTACTGTTTAGTCGTGCGGAATTCAAAATCATTTCACATCTGAAATTAAAATAAAAAGAAATATATAAATCTATATTTTAAAATTCAGCAATTAAATGAAATATTTACTTGAGGTGCGACTAGTTTTGAATGGGTATAAACAAAAATTACAATTAAAAACGTTCGTATTGAATTCGTTTTCACTGTGGAATTTCTTTTTATAAAAAAACAAACAAATGACTGTCTTCTTCAAGGAAAATAATTACTGTAACATATACAAGGTGGCGCAAAAGTAATCCTCCTATCAGAAAATGCTATAAATTTTACGATTGGCCCCTAATGTCAGTTCTGTTTTGACATTTGTGTAGTAAACACATGCGAAATACACGTTAATAAACAATGTTACGCTACACTGCTGCAGAACGCGGAATATTGGTGACTATTTATTTGACCAATAATCGGTCGGCGACTTTGGCAAAACGTGAATTTCGTCGCAGATTTCCTAGCCGTCCAACGCCTACTGGTGAAACACTGCGACGTTTAGCCGCTCGCCTCGAAGAGACTGGCACAACACGAGATGCTGCCAGGCGTGGCAGACCCTGGAGTAGCCGTTCTGCAGAGAATATTGCTGCTGTAGCTGAGGATGTCATGATAGCGCCGTCGACATCGACCAGACGACGTGCCACGCAAATGGGTGTCAGTCGACGGTCTTTACAGCGATATTTGGTACAAGATTTGAAGATGTTTCCGTACAAAGTCCAGACGGTGCATCAGCTGTTAGCTGCTGACCGCCAATCGCGTCTAACATACGCTCAAGCCATCCTTAATCACCACCAAGAGGAAGATGATTTTTCATCAAAAATAATCATGAGTGATGAGGCCCATTTCCATCTTAGCGGGTACGTAAATAAGCAAAATTTACGCTTCTGGGGCACTGAAAATCCGCGTGTAACCCACGAAGAGCCATTACACCCGCTCAAAGTCACTGTATGGTGTGCTGTTTTCGCTGGAGGAGTCATCGGACCTTTTTTCTTCAAAGACGTCGCGGGCTACAGAGCAATGATCAACGAGTTCTTTTTGCCGCAACTTGATGAATTGGGATTGGAAAACATGTGGTTCCAACAGGACGGTGCAACGGCACACACTGCACGTGCCACAACCGATATGCTGAAGGATGCATTTCCCGGGCGCCTAATCTCCCGTTTTGGCGATTTGCACTGGCCAGCAAGATCGCCTGATTTGACCGCTCCAGACTTCTTTTTGTGGGGCTTTTTGAAGTCGCGGGTTTATGTCAACAAGCCTCAGACTCTTGCAGCTCTTAAAGACAATATCCGTCAAGAATGTGAGGACCTATCGCCGGAAGTTTTGGACAAAGTGATGGAAAGGGCTCAAATGACAATCAACTGTGGCGGCGGCCATTTACATGACATCATATTCTCGACTTGATGTAAAAAAATTAAAAGACCAAATAAAAATAATCCACAAGAATCAAAGTTTTTCATTTTTTTTTTTTAATTACAGCCAAAAAACATCGGAAGGTTATTTTTGCGCCACCTTATATTTCAATGAATTTGCTAAACTCTTTGAAATGGTAATTTGACCATTTGACCGTGAAAATAAAACCAGTCTGGAATCTTAAATAAAGAAAATTTTTAATGGTTACTGACAGATGTTGTCAAATCTAACCCCAAAAACACCAGACTTAAAAGAACGTTTGAACTCATCCACAATCAGACAAGTAATTTTAGAAGTACAGATAGAGCAAAAATTTAAAATTCGTTAAAACAAAAAACATCCTTTATTCAAATTTCTAAAATGGCATGAGTAATAATTTCTTGACTTTATGTTTAAAAGCAACATTAATTCATTGAATTCAAAACCTACAATGGAAACACGCACTAGCCAAACTTTATAATATACTGCTCTGTTGTGCATGCCGAATCCGACTAAATTTATAGTTTTCAAAACGAATTTTTATTTTTAGTGTTCTGTTAACCGAACCCATATAATTTGTTTATATTGGCAGTGAAATTCGGTCCAAAGTTGCTAAATGAAAAACCCGGTGTAAGTTTTTAATTTTAATTTTTTTGCAGAAAAAGAAATTTATTAATCATCACCAGATTTCGGCTTCTGCAATTTTTTCCTGTTCCCAAGATTGAAGAGACAAATGAAAGAACGACGTTTTGTGACATACTACAAATTGCATATCAGGATTGAAAGGAACGCTGGCACAAATGTATTATATTTGAAGGAGACTACTTTGAAGCGGACGAAATAGAAATTGAAATATTTTTTGAGAAAAATTAAAACTGCCCTTATTTTTAGAACGGGCCACCTATTTTTTCGATAATAGCTTTTGCTCTAAGCTTGTTGCTCATTATATTCTAATTACTCGTAATACTTCTGGTAACCTTTTTGTGAAACTTTATTATTGCCAAATTCCTTTAAAACACTTCAACAATTTTATGTTCAAACATTAACAAAACCAGCTATTAACGCACAAATGAATTTATCAATAGAAACTTCTAAACGATAGGCAATCAAAGCAAAGAACCCTTTTTGTGTTCAATTTTAAATTAAAATATTGAATGCAGGCAACGTTTATGTGAAAGGAGTATTTTATGTTGAACAAAATTTCGCGTATGAGAAGAATTGAGGGTAAGAAAATAAAAGAAAGATTCTAATCCCTTTGGGATTTTTTTAGCCGCAACAAATAGTTTCTGCAACATGCCTTTTAAGGCAATATTTAATGTAACAATTATTCTTTGATGATACCCTACACCAGACAAGAACTACACATAGTATATTTAAATCAAGTATTTTGAATATAACATGCCCATGCGAAATCGTTGATAACCGAATAATTCCCCGATAACCAATTTTGCTTTTATTGCTCTATTTATGTGTTTAAATGGAACAACAACAGCAATTGCCTTTAATGATATCTATGTATCTATCTGAAAAACAACTTTACCATTTCCGCACATATAGGTTTTTGTTAGCTTGGCCGAGGAGGGTTTCTAATCGAAATATCGTTTATTGTGAAGGGTTTTTACAGATGTATCTGTTTCGTATAGCCGGCTGCTTTCGATATTGAAGCGAAATTATAGTTTTTATACAGCGCAAGTAAAAATTACGGTTACGAGTAAATACCGTGCAGTTTCACACAAGTTTTAAGTTTGGTCGTGAAAAACTCTTATATACTACATAATAAATAATTCCAAAAAGTCGTCTAGACTCAAAGAATATGTTCGTTTAATAAACAATATAAAAGTATATGTATATAAAAGTAGCAATATTTTATAACAAAAGGAAATAAAAGAAATTAAACGGAAAGTCTGATACTTAATGAGATTGAAAAGGAATACATAATTGCAAAAGAACAAATGAAAGGGGTTGTTAGCTAACAAAGGAATCATATCTTGTGCCCTTTAGTTGGTTGCTTATATAATGATATCGGCAGGATAAAATTAAGATCAGGCTGTTTTAATGAGCAAAATAAAATTCATTGTCTAAAAGAAGGGGATAAGTTTATACATATTTAACAAACACAAACAAAGCATTAAAACTACTCTCTACAAAAGAAAGAAAACTAAGAGAAACAAAAAATATTAAAACAAATTATTATAGGTATTCAATTGTTAACTGCTTTCCTTACAAAAACAAATATTTTAGTTTTATTAACATAACTTGTGTTACAATATAACAAATCTTTATTCCGAATATTATTATTTTTAATGCCAGAATTTCTAATATTCCAAGATATTATAATTCAAAATAATGTGAAAAATTTTTAAGGGTTAGCTAATTTTCAGGATGTCAGAGTTCAAGAGGAGACGGAGGGCATTTAAATGTCTGTAACTTCAGCAAATGTTTCTTTAAATTATTTTTTAACACGTCCAAAAACTCATCTCATTTGAATATTTTAAATGCTAGTTAAAACGAAAAATATAGTATTCCGATCCTTTTTTTTAGATTAAGTTTTTTGTTTGTTTGTTTTGTGTAGTGTGTTGCATTGTCTCGGAGTAAACAAATTGGTTACGAGGAGGAGGACAGAGGGTGTAGTATATGGTATCATATGTACAAAGTTTTTCTCCATGCAGTGAGGCAGAAGCAACGTTAAAGACCGTGTTTCCTATCTAGTCATAGGATGTGTTGAAAAACTCTTGTGTGTCCACAAAATATGATAGTCTGACCTAAAAAAACATCTGCGTGACAGATTTTTTGACAATTTTGTCCGATTTGCTAACTTTTACGAATATGAAAATTTTCAGAAAATGACAGATACGTGCGATCAGGGTTTAAACTTTTGTAACGAAGCTGAGATATAAAAGAAAACAGAACAAAATTAAAACGCTCAAGCCACTCCAGACACCAAAACCTTTCCTCCCTTTTTTACAGCCATTTTTTATGTTTTTTCTCCTACTTTGAGAGCTACATTGTATGTATGTATGTACATATTATTTTGCAACACAGATGAAATATGGCAGGAAAAACATTTTGTTGACAATTGATTTTTCAGTCGGACAGATTTCTATCAGATTTCCCTGTGAATGAATCATACGACACTGTATGATATACATTATCATACACACAGCAAAATAAAAAGTACGCAAAAAATATACGCAACTATTTAACTACATATACAGATGTACATATGTAAATAAAATGACAGAAAAAGTTAAATATATTAATTTTATAAACTCATCTTCCCTTTCCTCTTCACTAGTTTTGTTAAACTTAAACTTGTTTAAACTTAATATTTACGATTTTGGCTCGAGTTACGCAGCCAATCAAAACAAAACTTAAGATATAAGTATATAACTAATGAAACTTACCGAGCGCATTCGACTCCTAAAGGGCGACCATTTATATGATCCGAACAAGCTCCTATGGTAAAACTTGCAGAACTTCCAGGATTACTAAGTGGTGGTGTGTTGAGAGAGACATTCAGGCTCGAGGTCAAATTGTTGGCATTCAGTGAGTGGTTTGGTGACATTGATAGTTGATTAGCGGCCGTTAAAAGGCCAAGACCGGCAGCGGCAGCAGCCGCAGCAGCAGCTGCTGCTATACCTGAATTTGTGGGCGAACGCTGCGGTGTTACTTGAGGTGATGACTTGAAAACTTGATGCGCTTCTAACATTTCACAAGTCTTACAATCAATACCCTTGTAGTCGGGATGATCCGGACAATTGTTAAGCAGAGATGACGTATTTGGGGTTGAAATTGTTGTTGGATTAAGATACGCTTCAGTTGGATTTGACGAATGAGAACTGAGTTGTTGTTGATGTTGCTGAGCAGCAACCAGTTGATGTTGAAGGAACTTACTAATTAACTTAACACTACTACTACTTTGTTCGGAATTTAAAGCCGCCAGTGAGGCGTGTAAGGAACTAATTTGAGCGACTGAGGCATTTGAGGCTGTTGCAGGTAATGAAAAAGTATTCGCCGTTTGTTGAGACCAGCTCATATTATCACTTTCGAGGTTTTTTTGTTGTTGTTGACAATCTTCTTCGGCTGTTGCTCGGCCAGCTGTGATTCGATGTAAATGCTGTTGCAAGAAATCACTCATAATGCTAGTGTTTAGACTTGAGGACTGGTGAGGCGTTATGTGGAACGATTTTGGACTTAGATTCAAGGAATGCGTTGTGTTTATAATGTCTTGTGATTGAGGTTCAATGGAATCGTTGTGGGAATTATCATTGTTACACTTATTAATATTTACTAAACTATCAGTACTAATAGCATCTGTTGCTATATTTCCGGTAGACGTTGATAAATCTACTCCCGCATTCAGGGATAACGATGAAGAAGATGGTGGAAGTGTTAGCTGTGATGTTGGTTGTGCCTGTGTTGCTGGTGGCGTTAGTGATAATGACAATGATGATGTTGTTGCTATTGGTAGTGCTGCTGTTATTGCTGCTCCTGATAAAGAGGAATTTGAGGTGGAGGTGGATATAGAGGTGGCCATTGTCGTAGTTAGAGAACTTGAAGAGGTGGTTAAATTATCAGTGGCTGAATCACTTATATAATAATTCTTAGTCTTAGTCTTATCTAAATTAAAGGAACATAAAATCATAGTGTTGTTAGATGCCGCTGATGAAACATTGACTTGGGTTTTTAATGTTGGCGTTGTGTTGTCAAATAGACGTTGAGAATGTTGCCGTTCATCGTCATGAGCTGATATTGCATCACCGGCTGCAAAAGATACTGCTGTGCTTGTGGTTGTAGTTGTTTTAATGTTGTTCGCCGTACAGCAGGGAGACAACCATGAAGAAGATGATGATGATGAGGAGGAGGATGACGACGATGAAGTGCTACACGCTGTAGACGTCGATGACAAAGAGGAGGCATTTGAAGCAGAAACGGCAACCGCGTTTGCACCAGCTGTAGGAACTGATGATTGTTGTGTTGGATTTGTTATCTCGTGTTCCAGCTGTGCTTCTATTCTACTGAATTCTTCATTCATTGATGAAGCAGTCGTTGGTGGTTGCGAATCAACTTCGATAGGCTCTAAAAACGATATTTGAGGATTTTCATCCATATTTCTTTGTATGATGGCACTCGAGTATTCACGTTGCATTAATAAGTGCTTTTCAAGGTCCTGCAAGTCCAGACCGTGTTCGGTGTTTGCATGCAAACTAAATGATTTGGTAACGCCAAATGAAAGTTTACATATAAAACACATTAAAATGGGTTTTTGTATTTTGAGAAGATTATTCTCCTGTCGAAATTGTGTATTTGCATCATTTGCGCTAACAACACGAAATGTATGAATTTTGGGATTTACCGCTGTTTGTACTTTCTGCTCCTGCGTCTGCTCTTGTCCTTCTTTACACGTTAAAATTGAGGAAGTTTTTGCTACCACTGAAGACGATGTTATTGTTGCTTCTGCTTCCGATGATGATGTTCCTTTAACTGCACTTAAATTTATTGAAGACTTAGTTGATGTGGTCGTTGCTGAAGTTTTTTCATTGGTAACAGAAATGGCTGCAACTAAATGAACTTTTAATTACTCTACAAATACCTTGCATTTTTAAAACATATGTAATTTAATGTAAAATAAATAAATA
Source organism: Epicampocera succincta (assembly GCA_932526305.1). Taxonomy (NCBI): domain Eukaryota; kingdom Metazoa; phylum Arthropoda; class Insecta; order Diptera; family Tachinidae; genus Epicampocera; species Epicampocera succincta. The sequence goes on along the minus strand of OW052039.1, from coordinate 9,235,131 downwards.
AGATCATTCTGCCACCGATTTCGAAAGGTTCTACAATAAATTTGTTTAAAAAAAATAAAAGGAGTCTTAGAAATAAAATAGATTTTTTTCTTGTTTAAAATAAAACTGGAATATCGGGCAAACTCCCATTCAAATATAAATTCTAACAAGAATAGAAGTTAAAGCAAATCATTTGGATAAAACTCCTGCCGTTTGCTTTTTATAACCAGATGCGTATTTTAAAAAGAAAAGTCAAAAAAGAAAAAAAGCAAACCAAAATAAATTTCTTTATTTGTTTGCTTCCTTGCTTTTATACGCCAAAAGCAACATTAGTTACCACTTAAAGAACTATGGTTTAAACTCGATAATGTTGCATTTTCTGCATCGATTATATATGAGCTGCCATCGATGTTACAAACGATTTTGCCTGTAAAATTTTCAACATCAGATGTGGACATTGGTGAGCTGTCATCGGTATGTCTGAAAAAGAGAACGACACAAAAAGATTAATTATTAATGCAGAAAGCTGCATGATATGTTTTCTTTTATACAAGAAAAAAAATAATAAAATTTAGTTCAAGAGAGTTGCCATCATACGAGTATTTGCGCAACTCTCTAAATTAAAATTGACTGAAATTATCGCAAAAAAAAGTTTCTCGCTACAAAAAAATGGAACATCGAAGTTTTTGCGAGTTATTTAATTTATACCTGGATAACTTAATCTCGACAGATAGTTTTCTCGATTTTGTGTTAGTAGTCAATATTTGTGTGTTCCAGTAGGAACAATGCCGAATTAGATATTGTTTACGTATGCTTATGTATCAAAAGTGGATAAAAGGACCTTGCTCCTTGCATGGTAGAACTGAAGCCGTCGTCTTTTATTCCTTTTCAATATTCTACGCATTCCACGTTTAACTTTTTTCTTTCAAACTGCCACGGAACATACATATCAAAATTTCCTGAAGATATTAATAGCATTTGTAGTTGGTATTTTCCGGACTTTATAATTTCCCGGAAAACGCGGGAGATTTCATTCCCGGGAAATAAAAAGATTAAAAACGTAAGGAAGATGAACAAGTGACAATTGTAATCGAAATTTGTAAGCCCAATAAAGCACTTCTTAATTAAAAATATTAGGTTTAATTGATAATAAGTTTTTCTATTAAATTGCTGATTCTAGGGATTTTCCATTTCTGAAAGCCTAGCAACAAACCATAAGGGTTATATAATTTCATATTCTTTATGCTCTTATCCAGAATAATTGCAAACAGTCCCAAGATAAAGAGAGGGGTTACTCAAATAAAACTCTTTTGTTACATTTAAATATTAAATTCAAACACTCGAAATGAATTTTTGAAAGATATAGTTAAAAATATCATTGTTTGTTTAATTCGAGTTTAAAAAACTCACAAGTTGTTATTTGCATGTCAGCAATTACAATTATATTTATCAGTACATGCATTTCACAATTTTTTTTTTCTCTCTTCCCATTAATACTAACACACTGCCGAATAAAATTACAGAAGCCCAAAGGGGAAAACGCAAAAATGAATTTGATTTTATTGCATTACACAACATATAAATCATGAATGATTTTGATTTTTCAAAATAATTATTTAATATGAAATTTTTAATTTAACTTATTTTTTAGTTTGATTAAAAATGTAAAATAAAGTTAGGTTGAAGTTTGACTGCTTAATTTAAAATGGAACGGAGCACATAATACCCTCAGCGGTGTCACATATTCCGAAATGATTGTTAATTAAACTTCTAATAAAAAAATATACATTTAAAATACATTTATTTAGATTTTTTTATATTCTATTGGAGTTTAAACTTTACATATGTACATATATATATATGTACGTACGTAAACATATCTTATACTGTTGTACATAGCAGTTTTGTGTAATTTATTTTAAATTCCAACATATTAGACAAAGGGTGTCTTGGTATTTTACTTTGTTTTTGGTCTTTTCTCACATTGATGAAAATACTGCAGTTTATTTTACCTAAATAAAAAATAAAATTAAAGTGAGTCTTATCGATATAACAGAATTACTTTAAATAATCAAACAGTGAAAGAAAACATATAGCAACCAGACGTTGGCTCAAACTTGGATGTAGAATGTGTTATGAAGTAACGAAGTAGCAGATGAACGTACTAAGAAGAAATCTGCTTAAACGTTATATCGCACAGAGCCTCAAATCACACTGACTAGCTCTGAAAGAGCTCTAAGCTGCTTTAATTATAGGGTATCTGGTGATGGTGATAATTATGGACGGCAATGTATGTATGTGAACCTAAAAAAAATGAGACGATGACGCATCCAGCGTACGCTGACATAAGGATGATTTTTAATGTTTTGTTCTCAAATGGCATCGGAGTCCTCAATTATAGAAATGGTGGTCAGCAACTTCCTGACAGATTGTAATATTGATTTACATTAGTACCTATCATCGCGGCCTAATTTGATGGCGGAAAAAATTCACTTGGTGAACTTGTAACATAACACAAACTCCTTGTTCGAGAATGACCTCCTGGCAGCAATCCCCTATACAGTGAAGGAAAATGAGGCACCTGAATTGGTAGCCCGAAATCCTCAAGAATTACCAGGCCTTAGCCAACTCGCGTGCACATTCGCCGCCATCTAATTCCTTAGAGGGAACAGAAATCTGTTACAAAACAGTACTTCGAGGACAGTTGAATCACTGGCAGAATATTTCAGCCAAGGTAGGCACCTCAACCTATGACCAACAACGGGATGACTCATGACACCCCAGAGGCATGTCGATCCACCGCCTACCAATTCAACTTTGATGAACGCTTCAGAAGTACATTTATAACCAAAATCATCGAGTTTTGGCTGCGGTGCCAAACGAGATAACCCTTCTCCTCTATACACCGAAAAGCACAATGCCCCAGTTCAATATACGCCACTACCTGTCAGTAGCCAGAAATCATAATATTGCACTACACATTGGGGAGTTGTGATAGTGAATCTACATACATTATCCTTCAGTAGCTGGCTTACAAAAGATGGCCTACAGGGAACTAAAATAATGATGCTCGGTTTTTTATGCCATATATGAATTTTTTTTAAGGTTTTGGGATGATGAAGAGTTATATTTCAGATTTTGTTTGTTAAGAAACACACAAAAATTGTTCACTTACAAGTCGAAATCCAAGACGGTAATGGTAAATTTGCGAAGGAGTTTTGTGATCATGTTTGATAATTCAATTCCCTTAATACAATAAGTATGTATGTATGTATTATATGGCATATTTTTTCTGTAACAGTTGTAAAATTTGCGTATGCATGTACTGAATTCCCTATTATAATGTTGACACTATCCAAAATATACATTTCAAATATTTTTCTTGAAACATTGTTGCTAATTATTATTTAGAACGAAAGAAGCAGTTACCTGGTTACTTTAATTTCAAAATAACCGATTATTAATTTTTATATGTGAGCGATGAAATTCGTGAAGCGAAAGTTTATGGAAAGATTTCAAGAAAAAACTAATAACTATTATAATTATAACAACAACTGCGATTAAACAAAACAAGAGATATAATAACGTTAAATGCATTCACAATGCAAGTTGTTGTAGAAATTAATAATAACTTGGTAATTTTAATGTGGTTTCTGATGACATTAACATCAAAGCATACACTACAAAAGAGTTTTATCATTATTATTTTTTTTTCAATAATTATAGATAATAACTACACTTACATTAAGAAAAAAAAAATGAAAAACACACAGACATAGGAGTCCCTAAGTGCTATAATGAAAATGTGTTTAATTTATAATTTGTTTTTAAGAAGTCAAGTTGATAACGACCTGTTTTTATACTATAAATATTAACAAGTCAAATGTTTAATAAAATTCTTTTGTAGCAGTAATTGTTTATACGCAAAAGAAAATTAGGCCAAAGCAAATTCGTTTGCCAGAGCGCCAGTTAATAAATTGAAATTATCGTGCATAAACATATGTATGTATGCATATTTGTGCTTTCCCTATTAACTTTGGTTATGTTAAAATCTTAAGTCTCAAAAAGGTATTAAAGAACCTATGAAAAATGGAAGTTGTAATATAGGGCTTGAAGATTTAAAAAAAAAATTATGTCTCTTACCAATATGGAACTTCTAGTTCAAAAAATATCTAAAGTTATGTTCTATCTCCCCAAGTGAATAATTTATATTCACCGAGATTCGAGGGCGGGTCAATAAGTCCGAGACCTTTTGCGTGAAGCATAGGTTTTTATATAAAAAGTTATTTTATTTTTCAACATAGTCTCCTTTGAGTTCTACATATATATACTTAGTGCAACGTTTCTCCAATTTTTTTAGTTCTTCCGAAATATATGATTTGTCGAGGTCATCAAAATAGGCAATTGTTTGTGAGATGATTTCATACCTCCAACAAGGAATAATCACTCGGGGCTAAATCTGGAGAATAGGAAACTGCAAATGTCAAACGGCTACGTTTGTGGTCGATTGTGAGCCATGAGAGACGCCTATGGCTTACACAATCTCTCTCACTTCCAATCTCCCGATCAGCGAAAACCAAATCGTGCTTTTTTTTAATTGTTTCAAATGCACAGACCTCAACTGGGCGACCACAACGTTGAGTATCTTCCGAACTTGAAAGGCCTCATCGAAATTCAGGAAACCAATTCTTTACCAGGGAATCGAATAGTGCAGAGTCTCCATAATATTTATCACGCTTAGTCTTGGTTTAAGTGATAGTTTTTCCCGTTTTTAATGCTTGACAAGGACACGAAATTCACTTTGTTCCATTTTCTTCTCAAAACGGGCGGTAGTCTGCTGTCAACGGCTACCAAACACAAAATAAATGACGCAGCTTGTTCAAATTTAGACAGGAGGCAACTGACATTTGCCTGCTGACATGAGTTGTGTTGATATTTCAATTAAGAGACGGGAAGTTCATAAAGTCACGGGCCTTTTGACCCGCCCTCGTACATATGCATCGATTTTAATGTTTCCAATCAGTCTATTGCAAGGATCTGTCCATTTGTTATATAAATATCGATAGTAAATTAAAAATCTTTTCATGCAAAGTTTACTTTATGTACATTGTGTAGCGTGCTTTAAATTGGAATTGAACAGCAACGAATACGGTTTAAATGCCTTTTGTTAGTTATTTCGTATTAAGTATTTGAGAATTCACTCATTCTCATTATACGAAATACCCATACATTGACATATTCAAACAAACAGGCAAACAAATACATTCCTACGAATTTTAGCATATAATCATTTTTAACCGCAAATTACAACAAAAAAAAACTAAAATTTATTATAACATTGTGACTGGGATGACTGACGTGCTACTAAGTGAACTGAATGAAAGGCTGATTGCCTGGTTGGCTTATTGGAAACGTAATATTATTTAAAACGCACCAGCAGATGGTAGGCAAAATTATAAACAAATTAAGCCTATAGAAATAAGAAAAATTAAATATGAATTCAAAAAGTTTTAATGATCATGTGTTTAATTTTAAAATAAAAAAAGTTTTAATGATCAGATCACAAAACATGTGTGTAAGTACATTCAAACGAGTACACTGAGATACAAGCGTTTTGCACGTTAATTGAGTATAAACTAATTATTTAAGTTAAAACCTTAAACGAAATACGAGCATGTCTTATCTGGCTTTGTTTGCATTTTATACTTTCCTCAAATGTGCTTTAATGGCAAATTAATTATTAGGAGATTGAAGTAAATAGGTTTGCAAATTTAATTTTAAGAAATACAAGGTGCTTTTCTAGAGTTACACAAATTGTGTAAGTAAAATTATTGCGCCTGAAGATCACAAGTTTAAACAATTTGAAAGCAAATATGACAGAAGGCGAATCAGTGCAGAGATCTTGCTGGATAGCTTTCAGTGCACTGATCTCATTACCAAAAAGTTTGAAGAATAAATTGCTATAGTATTTCCAAAGATAAAAACACTATCTGAAACCAGAAATTTGGTAAAATTTTAGCGTTAAGGGTATGTCCCGTTAACGCACTCCAACACTTTGAGCAACAACAAATTATTAATTGGATTCCAAATTAAAGTTTTTCAACAATTACATTTGTTTTGTTGGATTTTGAAGAACAGGAAGGAATAACATGTTTCTAAATAAAGAGGGTTCGGGTCTTTTCAAAACTCACTTAACTGATAACGTGGTATAATTTCATTACATTTATTTTTACAAGAAGATTTAGCTTCTGGCCCATAAAAAGCTTTGATTACTTCATACTCGTGTAAGTCGAATGATAAATGTTCCATGAAACTAACGTTCTTTAAAGGAGCTAAAGAAATTCTCAAAATGGAATCATCTATTGATTCTCTTGTCCTGTACAGTCCTCTGTATTTGTATCGTATGGTTCTCCTGCAGTTTGTGTCAGTGATGTGGTAGCGATAAATCATAACGTTCAATATCTAATACATTGAACAGTAGATCAAAATCATCACACTAGCGAGACTTATTCACAAGAATTAAAACAGTTATTGAAATCAATCAAAGCAAACATTCAGCAATGAAATGAGAACGCACACAGTATGAAAATGCAACACAAAGGGAGAAGTTAAAATTGTGTGTTACTCAAAAACTTTTTTGGTAAACTAGGTGAGTTTTCATTGCAGGGCCACACACATTTTTTTCAACATGAACTGTTTGGACGCAGAACTAGAGAAGAAACTATACATCTACCATCCGTGTGCCTAGCTTCACTAAATAAATCCTTGAAAAGAATATAGAGTCATTCGTAGGAGTACCAATAGATACCACGCTCTCGTTGCAACCTTACCTAACTCCAGACAGCATAATGTTTGGGATAACAAAATACATACGTATTTACTTACAGCAAAATTAATTTTCAACACTTTGAAAAGCATTTGTTAAAATGCAATAATTTTTTGTGAAGAGATTGAGGCAATATTGGTTAGAAAAATTAAATCGCATGCACAAAGGAAAACGTTAATGAAAAGCTAGGAAAAGCATTCTTTGAAAGTATTTGCATTTTTACAGTGCTCTGGCCAACAAAAGTATCTCAAAACTAATTTTCAAATCTTAAGCAACATAAAAGAAATACAAAATATACGTAAAAAAATTTCAAAATAATTACCATATTTTGATAATTTTCAGTTTTTTCTTATACATCTGAAGAAAGATTTTTTTTTATTTTGCGTGTTTTGTTGCACCCACGCGAAAATTCCTGACTAAAACGTCCCAATAAAGGAGAAACAAAAAACTACATTCTAAAGAAAAGCCACAAAATGTAAATCAGACTTGAGTTGAGTTCTTTTACTGCGCTGAGCAACCAAAGACACTAACTCAATTTAAGCCGGCTGAGGACCAGGAACATATTGCAGAAGTTATTTTTAAAATCCAACCACTGATTATCTTCATACGAGTACAAATTATTTGATTTCTTCCATGAACTATGTATATAGACTGAAATAAACTGAAGTGCTGGCAATTAAAGCCAAAATTAAATTTATTAGTGCACCTGTAATAAAATAAAATTTTAATAATTGCAGAAATGATTTTACGGTGTCACGAAGTCTAAAGGGTTATTTCGGTTCTGCACAACTTCGCTTTTCGGCAGTTGTTCTATAAAATTGTGTTTAATAATTAATGACAGGTAATGTCTGCTGCGTTTAATTTGCATAAAAAACCGTTTCGTTAATACGTTTGAGAGGTCAATATGAGAGATATTAAATTCCAACAGCACAACTGAAATTTTAAGTCTACTCTTTTTAGGAACGGCCTAGTACAACGTAAGAGTACGTACGTATGTACATATTTGGTCTGATTAACAATTTGGTGTGATTTATGAGCACAACAACATGATGTTGGATTATGCAAAAAATTACACTATCAACATATTTCACGTAAACGATGAAACAGGACTAAAACTTTTTCCACACAAATGACAAAAAGAAAGCTCAGAAAACAGTAGTTTTTTATTTGGTTCATAATATCCGCGATACCAGCCCAGCTATAATGTGAGAAATGTTGAGCTTCTAGGTGAAACGCATAACGAGTTTGAGTAATAACAACATGACTGTCCTTTGCTTTTATTTAATGCCTTTAGAAAAATCTTAAAAGTCCCCGCAAAAATCAGCAGGATTGGACATGTCTGTTGTAAAAGTCATTTGCTTAAAATTTCATTAAAAGTTGCCAACAAACCAATCAACTAGTCAGCCAGCCAACAGCCAACTTGTGATACAGACTGTTACTTCAGTTAGGAAAACAAGCATGCTTCTTTGCTGGCTGGCAGGCAATCAGGCATTCGCTGCGTAATAATTGTTGTGTCCCTATTATGGATTTTAACACGACCTACGCGCGTTATAATTTTTTAACATTCACGTAAAAGCTACAGCCATATCTTTTTGGCATTAATGGATTTTTTTCTTATAAGCAGTGTGTGTTTGTAGCAATTGCAATAATGCAACAGACAAACAGACTTATTTACATGTTTGTGTATGGATGTACGCATTTACGAACGTATGTTCGAATACAAAAATAAATAAAACCTGGCAATGTTATGATCATCAACATTATTGACTTTGAACTTAATGGGTCATTGATCTGTTCTGAATTTTTATATTTATTATTCTATCATACATATTTACACGCATACAAAGGTTAACATACATACGCCGTATGTACATATATACAGATGCATTTTGTGAAATATTTCCATAAATATTTATTAATAAAACGAATTATATAATAATGTCGGAATTATATATGCAGTTTTAAAGCTCAAATAATGGTATTTTGGCTTTTAAGTTGTTACTTATTAAAAAATGAACTTAGTAATCGAAAATTTTAAAGCCTTGCTTTATTAATTTGCTTTGAAATACTGCTTCACCATAGACGGTATAATCGAGTGAGTTTTAGTCAAAATACGCTTGTTTAATTATTATGGTTACTTTGTCCCACAACAATTAAATGTCTGTTAAACGTCACAGAAATTTTTCAGAAACTCTACGTTTCAAATAAAATACTGATGAATTTAACAGTTCTTGTCAAAAGAAAAATGTCAGATAAGATAAAGCAGTAGAATATTTAATTGTACAGCTGTTCGTTGAGGTAGATAACAAGCCACAAAAATAATTTAAACAAATTTTCACGTGCAGCTCGACATTTATCCTACAGAAATGTATTCATACTCTTAATAATTTGCTCTCCAATCAAATAAAAAATGTCTATTGGAGGATGTTCGGAACTTTAACAATTGATAGCGGTCATATTATTCAATCTACATACCTACATATGTACGTATGTATGTATACATAGTAAGTCTGCGGAAATGGCTACCATTTACTACATTTGCAGTGTAGATAAATTTCAGTCTACCGATTCAGCAGGTAATGAACAATCAACTGTACGAAGGCAAAATGAAAGATTTGCATGAGAATTCGAAGCAGCCGTTTTCCCATTTTCGTCATGAGATGTTCCAAAACTTAACTGCCCCGAAAATGAAGGCTAATGACCGTAGAGATTGGTATGCGCCCGGTGGGACGTCCAAGAAAGCAGGTTTTGCATTATTGTATTCCAAACTGAAATACCTTTTTCCGGGGTACAGATGAGAAGGGGTTCCTCGGTTGACATGCCAGCCAAAACTCTAGGAAGTTTATGTATGCAATCCCTTCCGAAGCCTTCACAAGCGTACCTATGGTATGACATGAAAGAAGGGCCCTAGTGCTGCTCATATGTTGAGGTGCCTTCCTTGACTGAAACGTTGTAGCTGTGGTTTAAACCTAAAAACTTAGGAAAGGGTTTTGTGGTTGTTTTGCAACAGGTTTGTGTTTTTGTAAGGAAGGTGAGGCCTCATGTTTGTTTTGGATTTTAGGCTAACATCTTAGGTGACCCGTTCACTGTCTGGGAAACGCAAAGTTGGGGATGTTGAGTTAACTGATTTTTGACTGTTCATTGTCAAAGGTATACACACTAGGCACTGGACATGAAAAACACACTACTTCCTCTTACCTCCTCCCAATGATCTAGTTCTGATACAATGCACCCTTTAAAGTGGTTGACCCTTTAAAAGTGGTCCAAAAAATTATTACCCAGAGATATTAAATAGTCCGAGGTCACGAACATATCACTAGAAGTTACCACGTGCATATATGTATGTACGTGCCTGGTGAGCACCATAGTAATTGCACCTACTGATGTAAATCAATTTCCCAATCTGTGACCGCTGAGTGGGTACACATACTGTTGGATACTGTCCCTAATATGAAACTTTAGGTATGACGCTAGATGAATCTATACGTTAACAAGGAAAATTTTCCGATTTGGGACATCTATTTATGTTCTATAGTCATGCAACTTTTCAATTGGTTCTTGCCAGTGGGGCTTTTGAAGGATTGTATTCAACTTCGACACAGTACTCACATGATCTTACCATTCTTCCGATATCGCGATCGATTCCTTTCCAATAGCAGTATCTTCTAGAAGTTATTTTATTTTTGTTACACCTGGAGGTATGTATGTGATGTAATTCTTAAAGAATAACAGACTGGCCGGATTTTGGAATAAGAACTCATTCGCCTTTAAGTATAACACCATTATCAACGGCGTACTATTCTTGTTCTCCCTTACCATCTGACACAATTTTGGAAAGATCAGGATCTTTTGCTTTTTCTGACGACAATACTTCTGCGTTTATGTGCTCCCTGGAAATCTCAAAAAAAAATTTAAAACAAAAAATTTATTGAAACAACCTCTTTATTGATAATTTCTCTAATATTTGTGTTGTGCGAGATAGACATGCGACGTTTGAGTGTTCTGTGCATTTTTTGCAGACAACCTCACAAGCGAAACTGGACAAGAATTCGGCATAACGTAACTTGTATGATGTAATTGCTGGCAACTTGATGTTTTGACAAAATATACGCATTAATGAACGATTATCAGTGACTAGTTTGAATTCCCCGTAGAGGCTCACGAAAAAATTATTACCTGCAAGTCCTATCGCTAAATATTCACGATTCAATTGACCATACCTTCATTCTGCTGCTAGCAATGACGTTGATGCGTAGGAAACTGGACTTTCTACGCCCTTGACTTTGTGGGACGGTACCTCCGCTATCCACGTAGAACTCACTGGTACCTAAAAGTGGAAGGCCTGGATCATAAGTAGGAATAAGTACCTTGTCACTGGGGATAATGTTTTTAAGTTTTATAAATGCAGCTTCACAATTTGAAGACCAATAACAGTTCCAAACTTTTTGGAGAAGTTGAGGTAACGGGTATGTTACGGATGACATATCTGGTATAAATCTGGCGCAACTATCAACCGTAACTTTGCGAAGCATATTCGTAGTTGCTTGAATTTTTGTTGTAGTCAATCACGTCCCTCGGTAGGCAGGTTTTGCTTTGCCTCTCTGTTGTTGGTCATATGTGAGGAGCTTATCTTTTTCTAAAACTTTCTGGCTGTGGTTTAAACCTACAATCGCAAGAAAAAGTTATGTCTTCGAGGTGCTGTTGCAACAGGCTCTGTTTATCTAAAGAACTAAAATCGAGGGGAACGTACAGGCGAGTCTGGTTAAGGCCTGATGTTCCTGGAGGATTTCGGGTTACCAACTGTATTGCCTTGTCCTCTCTTACCTTTCTGGCAAATTGCAAATGCTACATGTTATAATAAATTGGCACTAGTGTGAGCCATGTAAGCCACTTGAAAGCTTGATAGTGAACGGCGACCAGTTCACTCCTGTGGAGTTGGTCCAGTGTCAGATAAGTCCGTAAGGTAAATGCTGACATAAATTAATTCCAAATCTGTATTCAACATGTGTGAGCACTTCTTTTTATTTATACAAGGTGGCGCAAAAATAACCTTCCGATGTTTTTTGGCTGTAATTTAAAAAAAATGAAAAACTTTGATTCTTCTTGTGGATTATTTTTATTTGGTCTTTAAATTTTTTTTTTATCAAGTCGCGAATATGATGTCATGTAAATGGCCGCTGCCACAGTTGATTGTCATTTGAGCCCTTTTTATGGCATTTTCCATCACTTTGTCCAAAACTTCCGGCGATAGGTCCTCACATTCTTGACGGATATTGTCTTTAAGAGCTGCAAGAGTCTGAGGCTTGTTGACATAAACCCGCGACTTCAAAAAGCCCCACAAAAAGAAGTCTGGAGCGGTCAAATCAGGCGATCTTGCTGGCCAGTGCAAATCGCCAAAACGGGAGATTAGGCGCCCGGGAAATGCATCCTTCAGTCGGCAGCATCGGTTGTGGCACGTGCAGTGTGTGTCGTTGCACCGTCCTGTTGGAACCACATGTTTTCCAATCCCAATTCATCAAGTTGCGGCAAAAAGAACTCGTTGATCATTGCTCTGTAGCCCGCGACGTCTTTGAAGAAAAAAGGTCCGATGACTCCTCCAGCGAAAACAGCACACCATACAGTGACTTTGAGCGGGTGTAATGGCTCTTCGTGGGTTACATGCGGATTTTCAGTGCCCCAGAAGCGTAAATTTTGCTTATTTACGTACCCGCTAAGATGGAAATGGGCCTCATCACTCATGATTATTTTTGATGAAAAATCATCTTCCTCTTGGTGGTGATTAAGGATGGCTTGAGCGTATATTAGACGCGATTGGCGGTCAGCAGCTAACAGCTGATGCACCGTCTGGACTTTGTACGGAAACATCTTCAAATCTTGGACCAAATATCGCTGTAAAGACCGTCGACTGACACCCATTTGCGTGGCACGTCGTCTGGTCGATGTCGACGGCGCTATCATGACATCCTCAGCTACAGCAGCAATATTCTCTGCAGAACGGCTACTCCAGGGTCTGCCACGCCTGGCAGCATCTCGTGTTGTGCCAGTCTCTTCGAGGCGAGCGGCTAAACGTCGCAGTGTTTCACCAGTAGGCGTTGGACGGCTAGGAAATCTGCGATGAAATTCACGTTTTGCCAAAGTCACCGACCGATTATTGGTCAAATAAATAGTCACCAATATTCCGCGTTCTGCACCAGTGTAGCGTAACATTGTTTATTAACGTGTATTTCGCATGTGTTTACTACACAAATGTCAAAACAGAACTGACATTCGCCAATCGCAAAATTTATAGCATTTTCTGATAGGAGGATTACTTTTGCGCCACCTGTATAAATGCAAACCATATTGTGTTAGACGTTTCGATCAAATTTTCCTTGCAGAAACTAGTGTTTAGAAAACTGCAGTCAAAGTAGCAGAAGTCGTAAGATTTTGTGCTTTCTTCAATTTTTTTTAATTTTCATTGACCAGGCACAAACTGGTACTTACGCTTCAACTTCTGATATGTTTGATCGCTTTTGTTTATGCTGCAACTTCTCAAAGTATAAATACGCGAAGTTGAGTCACCAACAAAAAACCAAAAGTTATTCGCTTCAACACACGACATTTTCGAACAGTTTTTGGTGTGATTGACTTCTTTTAATAACTTCCGAAGCTAAAGCTGCAAATATGACGGGTTTTGGTTTTCTCTTGTTTCATCAGGATAACAACAAGAATAAAGAAATTACAGAAACAAAAGGAGAACGGCACATCACATACATATGTATTTGCTAGTAGCAGACTGCTGCTATAACTTCGGAATTTTTTAAAGTCAAAGTCAGTCAAACCAAAAACTGTTCGAACATGCCGAGTGTTGAAGCGATTTCTAGTCAATAACTTTCCGTCTGTTGCATATGACTTGACTTCGATTGTTTGCACTTTGAGAAGTTGAATCAGAAGCAAAAGCAATTACACATAGTATAAGAAGTTTTTAATCGCTGGCAGAAACTAGTTGAATTTGGCCAAATTGAAGTATGTCTTTGAATTTTAGAACATAACTTATTTTCTTCGTAAAAACATCTTCAAAACTATTTGCAATATCTGAAATGGAGTCTAATTTATTTAGAGTAACTGCATTAACTTTGTTTGAAAACTGATCGTCCACCTCTCGGCCCAGAAAAGCATCGTGTTCGTTGGGAACTACATAAAAATCCTCATTTGATTACAAGTTGTTGCATTTAACTTTCTTATCAGCGATTACAATTTTTCGTATAGGATCTGAAAGCAAACGTAGAAGGTTGTAGAGGTACCTTCACATTGCCATCGTTGGTATTAGTTTAAAACCAACACCAGTGTCGACTACAAATATTTGACGGCGTCCATTTATTTCTACCATGGCATAGTGTTCATTTGAATCATCAGTCTTAAGTTGACTTGAAAATATAACAACCCTTTTTTAATACCATAACTATTATGAGTTAGGTGGTTATGTTTATCATTTTTATAAATGGAATTGTTATTTGAAGGCCTTACTAAAGTGTTTATACATACTCGTTGTACGTTGTACGTGACCACTTTTACAACAGGTTTGTACGGCAGTCTTTTGTTATGTGGTTCCCTCTTCCGCACCTTATATACACATTATCGATTCCCAGCTGACTGTAGCTCAATCTGGATTTAAGCGGTTTAGTGATATTGATGACTGATTCCTGGAGCGACTTTTCGAAAAACTTCATTGTTAAGTAATTTTCAAATCGTTGATGGTCTAATATGAAACTATCCTTCTTTTCATCGAAGTTTTCAAAAGGAGGCAGCAGCTCTAGTGCGTTGCGGTTGTATTTGCAGGTAAGAATTTTTATTTAATTTTTGCAACAGTTTTCGTTGCGTTTCGTAAAATGCTTCTAACAATTTTGTCCATCTTAAGATTTTATTTTAGTTGAAATTGGTAAATATTTATTTAAGCGTTTCTTTTTACTCGTCGCCCCTTTTAATTTTTTTGATTGAAGATGGATAACAAATAAGCACGCGCATCTGCCATTTTTCATTCCAGTCTTTTTTTCTTATAATATTTTTTTAATAATTATAAAAAAGGAACTTAAACTAATAAAAAGGAAAATACAATTAGAATGACGTTTCTTGAACTCAAGCTATTGCAAAAGCACCCGATATTTAACTTCAAGTTTTTCTTTAAGGACAGACTGCTCACAATTTTAACGAATTGTAGTAACTATCGTTTTCGAGTTAAAAAATACTATCTTCTTCTTCTTCTTATATATTGAGAATGTTTACAAATTAATTGACAAACCTACTTTGTTTTTATAATGTTGACCCAGGCAAATTAATTTTGCAATTCAATGTACTCGCCACTTTTGCAGCTTCCTGCCGAAATGTTTATTTTAAAAATGATTTTTCGTTACCTGCTCCGAAAGAAGGAAAATAATTTGGTGTTGTGACGCTGGCACCATCAACTGGACGTTGTACCATCTGATTTATAGTATTTTCGTTTTTAATTTTTTGGAATACTCGCATTTTTTTATTTTATTCTATTTTTCAGAGATGAGGGTGCCAGAGCATTTGACTGATGTAGTTCTAACAGTGTCCAGTGTGCACATGTACATACCTTCGGCACTGTTTAATTAACCCAACATTGTTTTTTTTTTGTTCTATGTTGTGTTAACATGGATTTGTTTGGTGCTTTTTGGTTTGCTGGGTTACTGAGTATTTATTTATGTATAATTGTATTGATTTTATTTTATTGTTTAGTTGAATGTGATTCAATTTTAGTTATTGGCTGTTATTGTTTGAATGTTAATATTAACTGGCGGAGTTATTCTTTATTTTTGTTATTGATTTTATTTGAACGAATTTCTGCTATTGTTTTCCCCAGTCTTTGGTGGGTATCAGTTCTATTACCTCTGGGCTGTTAGTCGAACACTCTGCTAACTCATCCATCGAGGCACTCTTAACTTATTTTAATATGTGCAATAACTTAAGCCATGTCGTTCGTGAACAAACGGGTTAAATTCTCTAAATTTCTAAATTTGAGGAAAATCTCTAAAGCTGAGTGATCCGTCCATTTTACAGAGCTCTTTTTCCTCATATAAACGTGTTTTCGTTCTTTTTATGTCATATGTTAGTTAAAGTTGCCTTGGGTTAATTTTTCGCAGAAATTGGGTAAAATTAAAGTTATTTATTAAGAGGGATATTATTCTTTCTACATTTGTTTCCTAAATTTTTTCCGTTTTACTTCAAATAGCTGTTTGGTAAAAGACAAAAAGAATTACAAAATTATAAGAATTTGAACTGTTCGTTCAAAATGAAATGCTCACGTCTTCGCAGGTGAATGAAAAAATCATTAGCACATTTATGTACCTGAAACATAAGATTTATAGCACAGTACTATTATTTAAAAGACTTTTAAAAGACAGACTATTTAGTAAAACTAAAGACATATTAAATAAGTTAGAAAATCAATTTTTTGTTTTGAAAATTTAGCTTAGAACTATAAGCATTTAATTCATAAAAACAGGACAGAAAATTGGAATATAAACAGAATTAGGTTTAAGTTTATGTTGAAACATGTTAAAACTATTTTCATGTTACATATTTGAATTCCTAATTAAATTTTTTAATTTGTATTCAGAAGTTTTTCAAAAGGAAAATGAAATATTGAATAAATATTGCTATATTTTTTATAAAATAGAAAACAAAAAGACTTCAAGCTTAAAAACTATTACAAATAGAATTTTTTGGCTTCAAAGCTTCCATTAGGTTAATTTTGTAGTTCTTATAACTTCAGTACGAAAACTGAAACAAAATTTCCGAAGAATGTAAATGTATTTAAGACATTACCAAAAGTTAAGTTGGAAGTGTCCATAATCGGAAAACATGCTTGAGGCGATAGCAGTTCGTTACTAAATTCGCAAATTCTTGCGATGGTAACTAAATTCGTATACAAGCTTCTGTTAGCAATATAGGCACGGCATAAATACAGTCGTTTCCATTTCAATTATATACCCACCTAATTTATCAAAGGCCTCTTAAAAATGCTCACCGCTTCCCAGACTCATCTTGGGATCCTTTATAACCAGCACATAAACCCCACATTTAAAACAGAACTACACTTTCTTACATTTCTATCACAATTTGTTGGTTTAACTAGTTTTATGGTAGTATACTAGCACCATGCCAAATTGATTCTTGGTAGTGACTTTGAGATCAGATTTGTAAGTCTTCGGACCTATAAGCTTTCACATCACTTTTTTGGTCTTGTGAGTTCGAAGAGCACACAGCAACATTTAAATATGTTTATTTTTTGCTCTACAATGACTGTATTATAAATCCCTTTATTATAGCGGCAAACAACTTCCTTTTATTGACAAAATTAAAAAGGAACCAAACATGTCGGCAAATAAAATTGAAGGCCATAGAATCTGTATGACAAATACATAAGAGAATAAATCGCATTTTTTTATGTAGTCTTCTTTTCAGTTAAACTGTTTAAACTTCTTAAAGGAGCAAAGACACACATTTGATTTAAACATAAAACTTATTAAAAAAGTAATCACGTAAGCATGCAACTTGCAGGCGGTGTGATGTATTTGAGGTATGTATGACCATCACCAATAACAAACACGCGGCCCTCTTTGTGCTTTTTTTTGTTTATTTTCTTTTATGTCTTTTGTTTTCGGGAAAATTTGGCTTTTTCGCGCTCTGACTTGTTCTACATCATTCACCAAAATAATACGAAGAAAAAAAATTAAAAAAAGACAAAGACAAAAGGCGAGAGTCCAATCAATTTTTCGGTTAATGAGTAGGTATGCTTTGCAATTAAATATTTTTAAATAACAAATCATTTCATTCCGAACAGCAAAGTAATTGTAGTCCAACAGAGTCATACAAAATATTTTTAGCAAATTTCATAAAAATGATTACTTTTAAATTGTTAACATGACAAATCCCAAAAAAAATTCAACTAAAGCGAATGACACTTTGACCTTTTAAATACACTTTAAAAATTTTGATTTTTGATAATACCCTGGTATTAACAAATGAGTAATTTAACTGTGTTCGAAAAATGTTTGCCAGAGTCCGACCTAGTTACTGAATTCGCATGCAAAAAAACTACCACAAATTCCTGACAAAAAAATTTAAGAAGATTAAGAATTTGTGGACATTTCAACATTCGTGACATTAGTTATCCACGCCTAACTGGCTACGGGAGTGTTTCTCATTATTTATTACCGTAGCTGGCAAATTTAACGATCTACATTAGATCCCATCCTGCAACCCCAAGCCATAGCACCTACCAAGCACCAAATTTTACCTTTTACTAAATTATTTTGATTGCGTTAGATCATAATAGTAATAATAGTTTTCATAAATTAATTAGTCTCTTTAGACTGCTCCCAGAAAATGTGTAAGACATCATTGACAAAGACGTTTTAATACTAGAAGAAAAGCTGTTCAGAAAAATTCAGACACTTCAGCGAAATGACTACTTTAGACAATTTCATTAAATAACGAATAAACTATTGGGTAAAAGGACCATATACGAGTACATACGAGTACGAAAATATAAAATTTGTCAAAGATATATAATTTACTTTTTTTTATAATAATAAATAAATCATTAAAATTAAACAAAAAATCAAAAAGAGATTTAAAAAATCAAAACCATTTAATTGAGCTCAAGCATGGCAACTTGCCCTTAAAATGGCACTGACATTGTCGTGAAATCATACTGCGTCCATTCTTGATTCGTCCAGGCATTTTTCTTGCAAATAAAATAGAGGGTATTTCAAAATTAGTGAAGAAATTCTCGGCTTCGAAGAAAATTTTTATTGTTTCTATGTGTTACTATATTCAGTCTAGTGTGAAGTTTCCTGATGCATGGGTTGATTACTCTCAACTCATTACAAGTGAAATAGCATTATTAACAACGTGGTAGGTCAGTTATTGGTACTCACAAATGATGATCAAAATATGGAGCGGTCGGGAATACTAGTTCATTTTCACAGATTTTATTTCTCTCATATTTTGACGTACATAGACACATATATATATGGGAAATAAAATCATATAAATATATATATTTATATGTATATATGTATATATATATTGTAGATTTGAACTTTTCAAAGCACAAAAAAATTTAAGAACTAAAAATATTTTTCATAAACGTACACCGTTTAAACAAAAGGGTTTATTTTTTTTTTTTTTAAGGCAGATAAAACATTACGAAGACAATGGATTGTCGGTTGGAAGTGAAATGTGTTACATTGTTAAACTTTTTGCTTAATTTTTTTCCATTTAAAGTATAGTTCTGTCCCGAGATTGGTTGAATTTAAGTGCGCTGTTTTTTACAACATCATTTATGTATAAGCTGTTTATAAGATAGGTAGTGTATCATACACACATACTTATGTACATAACAGAAAAACTACTGAAAGATGTTAAATACGCAATTCATACTACTGTTGGGGCAGACAGAAACATCGCAGCTCTGTTTAAGAAATCGATACAAAATTTTTAAATAATTAAGTATTGCAGTGACACACAATCCAGTATTTTCATATTCGAGTATGTATGTTATTTTGAATTCACACAAAATTGGACTGTGTTGGCAATTTTAAAATTTTTAAATTAAATTTAAAGTTAAAGGTAAAAACTAACCATACGAGTATTAAAAAAGTGTTTGTTTGACATTAGCAAGCGTCATTGGAATTGAAGTTAAGTTACATTTTTATTGATAAAGGCAAAATCGCTCAAAAATGTGTGTGGACAGTAAATAGTATATGTACATCAAAATATGTATAATAATTTCCCGCTGTGCTGCCACCTTGTAAAATGAATACGCATCGTACAATACACATACATATGTAAACATGTATGTATGTATGTATGTGTATAGTGTAGTGTAGCTTAAATTTCTTAAGGAAGAATTTATAACAAGTAAAATTTTTCAATATATAATAGATATGTACAATATATGGTGTTCTTTGAAATGCTATAGAAGCGTTTCGAACTGTTTGAATAGAGGAATCGGTAGTTTTAACTTTCTGTTCTGTGAAGTTTTCTCAATAAATTATTCTACTTAGTTTTTCTGTTACAATATACATATGTATGTATGTAAGCTAGTTTTGGTAAAGAAAGAAAAAAATTAAATAAATGAATCGCAAATTGTTTTAATTTATAACCTTTAACAAACTTATAACTTTAAACCACAAATAATACATCAGATTCGTTTCGGCTATCATGAAAAAATTTAAAAAAAAGTAAGAAACCTGACAAAGAACATTTATTTGTTCATGTCAGAATCACGAAAAATATACATGATCTTCTGTTAACGTTTATTGTGTATTATATTATTATAGTTCCTTCCTTCTTATGTACTTATGTACTTTATTACCCGAAGAGATTTAATAGCATTTATGTGTTTTTGTTGTTCAGATATCTGCTGTTTTCTGCTGCGACTTATAATTACTTAGCAGCCTTCTGTTCTTAATAAAGGGTGGTTAAATTGTATGGACCGATGTTGAATGTGAACCACACCTAAGCGCCAAGTTTTTTTCCGAATTTTATTTGATATTTCTCTATTTCAGACTTACTCAATTTGAACCATGGAGAGATACACAATCCAACAACGTGTTAAAGTTATCCAGACTTATTATGAAAATGGGAGTTCAAATCAAAATGCATATCGTGCACTTCGTAATTTTTTTGGTCAATTTCATCGTCCAAATGTGCGTACAATCGCAAAAATCGTGGAAAAATTCGAGCAAACCGGGTCTGTAGAAGATGTGAGAACACCAGTGCATGCTCGTACAGCTCGTACTGCAGAAAATATTGCTGCTGTTCGCGATAGTGTGGCTGTAGAGCGGTCCACCTCAACTCGTCGTCGTTCCCAACAATTGCACCTCTCACGCTCGTCGTTGATGAACATTATGCATAAAGACTTGCATTTACACGCTTACAAGGTGCAATTGGCTCAAGAACTAAAGCCTCTTGACCATTCCAAACGTCGTGAATGGGCAGAATGGTGGCAAGAAATGGCAACAGTGGATGATCAATTTTCGAAGAAAATCATCTTCAGTGATGAGGCACATTTTCACCTCAGTGGATTCGTCAATAAACAGAATTGCCGCATTTGGGCGAATGAGAATCCAAGAGTGATTGTCGAAAAACCAATGCACCCACAAAGAGTGACTGTTTGGTGCGGTTTATGGGCTGGCGGCATCATCGGGCCGTATTTTTCCCAAAATGAGGCCGGTCAAGCAGTTACTGTGAATGGTGTTCGCTATCGTGAGATGATAATGAACTTTTTATGGCCCGAATTGGAAGATATGGATGTGGACGATATGTGGTTTCAGCAGGACGGTGCCACTTGCCACACAGCTAACGAAACAATGGCTCTTTTGCGCAACAAATTCAATGGCCGTGTTATCTCACGTAATGGCGATGTCAATTGGCCGCCAAGATCATGTGATTTGACACCGTTGGACTTTTTTCTTTGGGGTTATTTGAAAGAAAAGGTGTACGTCGATAAGCCAGCAACAATTCAAGACCTAAAGGATCAGATAATTCGGCACATTAACGGCATAGAACCTCCATTATGCCTCAGCGTCATCTAAAATTTGGACCATCGGATGGAGGTGTGCCGCCGAGGTCGCGGCGCCCATTTGGCCGATATTTTGTTCCATACATAATTGAGTAATACCAATACATCATAATAAAATAAAATTACAATAATTTCCTAAATAGTTTGTGTTTTATTCAAAATCAACATCGGCCCTTGAAATTTAACCACCCTTTAGGTTCGAAATAGACTACAACAGAATGAAATAACTAACGATTAACATTTAGAAACAAAACAGTTGATTCATAACAGAATAGAAAGTAAAAACTAACGTTACGAGTTAACGTAACGAGTTAACTATTAAATACCAATCTACATTTTCTTAAGATTTTGAAAATATTTTTTTTAACAAACATATAATTTGTACAAAAAAAAAAGCTGAAACTGAAAGTTTTGCAACGTTTGCCTGATATTAAAAAAACAAAACTTCGCAAAACCCCACTATAAATGTTTTGGAGCCTTATTTTGATATTGGGTTCAAGTACATACATATGTATGTATGTATTGGTTAATATACGTTTACTATGGTTACATTTTAATTTTTTATATTAAGGTTTAAGTATGATATTATTATTATATTAAATCCTGAATTTAAAAACTTTTTCTTTAATTATATTTTTTTAATTAGGCTTTAAATGCGATCTTCATATGATTCATTGAGAAACGGAAATGTTCAAATATATAAGGGTGTTATGAACGGAAAGACAAGTTTTAAACACCGGCACCCTTTCATGGACAAAATTTTAAGAAGAAGATCGTAAACCTCAAACATACGAATCATTAATTTTTTTTCAATACGCTAAAGAATAAATTGTATACATCCTTTGCGATCTGTAACTACAAGCTTTGTTTTATTCCATAACAATAGACAATGCCGAAAAAAGCGATAAGCGCAGAAAAATATCTATGTACATACATATGTATGTATGTATGTATATGAAAAATAAAACAATCGAAGTAAATTAAAATAAATACCAAAATCAAAATACTTAACAAAAGAATTCTGCGAAAAAGGTTATTAAGGTAGCAGCAGCATGCAAGACAACAACCGACCGCGCGAACATATGTATGTACATGCAAGGATACACTCGTACGTATATATGTATGTATATGTACATCAAAACGTAAATCGTACAGCCATGTACACGCAAGCATACATACATACATATGTATGTATGTACAAACTTTGTATTGTTATTATTATTATTATTATTAGGCCTGTGCAACTGCAAAGCACCCATAAGAGCTTTAGAGCAAAACAAAACTGAACTCAGAAAACTGAACTGAAAGGCAGAAATTCGTAAAACAAAACTCAAAAAAACAGAAAAGAAAAACAACTAACATATTGCTAACTTCTTAACAGATTACTTTTGTTAGTGATTGATTTCCAGGTTCGTTTTTTATTCACAAAAACGTGGTCGGCTTTAAAATTAACCGCCAAGCATCCAATATCCCAAAGAAAACTTTTATTGAAAAGTAATGAGTTAAAATGTGAAGAAACATACATATTCTTCACCACTTCTCTTTTGGGATTTTAAGTTATTATTTCAACATTGTGATGTCAATGGAGGCACATCTTATCACTCTCGCTTACAGACAATGATTCAAAATACCACTAAAAAAGATTTATTAGAGAAGCGAATTACTTAAAAGCCCTTACAACAAACAACACAATTACATTCATACATATGTATTTAAATTACAAATTTTAAAAAGAAGCAAATGTTAATTTTTCATTTTGCTAGCATTTACCTTTCGATAAAGTTAACAAATCTGCATAAATATTACTTAAGGCCGTGTTTCACTTTCATACAGAGGCGTACGATTCATTCACAGGAAAATCTGTTAAGATCTGTTTGATCTGTGTCAAAATGGCTTTTTAAGTGTTATTATATTGTATTTGTGTTGCAAAAAAATACGTACAATGTATCTCTCAAAGTTTCTTGAAAAAAGGAGGAAAGGTTTTGGTGTCGGAAGTGACTTGAGCGTTTGAATTTTGTTTTTTCTCTTATGACTCGGCTCCTTTACAAAAGTTTCCACCCTGATCGCACGTATCTGTCATGTTATCAAAATGTTCATAAAAGTTTGCAAATCGGACAGGTGTGTTTTAGGTAATGCTTTTCGAACACCCACGAGTTTTTTGACATATCGTACCACTAGATAGGATAGTGAAACACGGCCTTTATATTATTTAATAAATTTTCATTAAAGAATGCATTGTTGCGAAGAACAACTGCATACTTACATGTGTATATATTAGATAATCCATATTTTATTACTTCACCCACTTTTACGCCTCAGTCAAGGTTAAAAAACTTTTTTTATCAATCCCGGCCACTCTTTTCGTAAATGCAGAGGTGTAAAGCACGAAGGAACACGCAAAAAGAAGTAAACTCTCTCGCAAGAATTGAGTACATGTTAAAACATACTATTTGTTTATACCTATGTTAGTGCATATGATTTTACGAAAATGTTTATTCGACTGAAAAACTTAACTCTATTCGTAATTTTATCACAGCTGACATACAGACATACACATGGTTTTCCACAGTCACGATATATAAACCAAAGAAAGGAAAATGCTGCAATATTAGTATTTATTTTCGGAGAACTCCCTGTATAACTAAGTGTGAGAAATGTCTTTTCTTGCACTATCATAATATTGCCATCTTCATTCATAGATTAAATTTAGTTAGAGCGCAACATTGGCCGGCAGCTTTGTAATGCATTCATGTGTTAATAAGCCTTAAATGTGTGCCCTCGTATGTACGCTCTTCTTCTCAAATATAAGCATTATCAATAAAACCAAAAGCAGCAACTACATATTTTTATTGAAAGAGGGAACTCATGTTTGTTTTTGTTGTTTGTAATTCTTGTTGTTGGCTTTAATAAAATTTATGGAGGAATTGAATTAGAGCAAATAAAGGGAGAGAAAAACAGAAAGATAGAGAGAAGTGGAGAGCTTTAGTAAGAGATGTCCCCTTGCTATAACTAAAATTAACTCCAAAAAAATTCAATAGTGAAGATTTTTACGTTTTTAATACATATGTACGTATATACATACATACATATGTATGTATGTACATATTTTTATTATTCAGTTTTGATTTCTTTTTATATTTTTCTTAGGAAAAGTAAGTGTTTTTAGCATCTACAAAATAAATAAACTAAAAGCACATAAATTTATATTATAAAACAAAGAGAGGACAATCTTGCCATGTGTCTTCTTTGCTAAATATTTTTGTAAAATGTTTTCATATTCAGTGTAAAAGGTAAAACATGGTTCGCAGATATTTAAGGTCTGTGGCGGTTTATACTTTAAAGAAGTGATATAAATTTCCTTCTTTGGTGAAATAAATTTCTTGTGAATTATGTATTATGGGTGGTTAAATTTCAAGGGCCGATGTTGATTTTGAATAAAACACAAACTATTTAGGAAATTATTGTAATTTTATTTTATTATGATGTATTGGTATTACTCAATTATGTATGGAACAAAATATCGGCCAAATGGGCACCGCGACCTCGGCGGCACACCTCCATCCGATGATCCAAATTTTCGATGACGCTGAGGCATAATGGAGGTTCTATGCCGTTAATGTGCCGAATTATCTGATCCTTTAGGTCTTGAATTGTTGCTGGCTTATCGACGTACACCTTTTCTTTCAAATAACCCCAAAGAAAAAAGTCCAACGGTGTCAAATCACATGATCTTGGCGGCCAATTGACATCGCCATTACGTGAGATAACACGGCCATTGAATTTGTTGCGCAAAAGAGCCATTGTTTCGTTAGCTGTGTGGCAAGTGGCACCGTCCTGCTGAAACCACATATCGTCCACATCCATATCTTCCAATTCGGGCCATAAAAAGTTCGTTATCATCTCACGATAGCGAACACCATTCACAGTAACTGCCTGACCGGCCTCATTTTGGAAAAAATACGGCCCGATGATGCCGCCAGCCCATAAACCGCACCAAACAGTCACTCTTTGTGGGTGCATTGGCTTTTCGACAATCACTCTTGGATTCTCATTCGCCCAAATGCGGCAATTCTGTTTATTGACGAATCCACTGAGGTGAAAATGTGCCTCATCACTGAAGATGATTTTCTTCGAAAATTGATCATCCACTGTTGCCATTTCTTGCCACCATTCTGCCCATTCACGACGTTTGGAATGGTCAAGAGGTTTTAGTTCTTGAGCCAATTGCACCTTGTAAGCGTGTAAATGCAAGTCTTTATGCATAATGTTCATCAACGACGAGCGTGAGAGGTGCAATTGTTGGGAACGACGACGAGTTGAGGTGGACGGCTCTTCAGCCACACTATCGCGAACAGCAGCAATATTTTCTGCAGTACGAGCTGTACGAGCATGCACTGGTGTTCTCACATCTTCTACAGACCCGGTTTGCTCGAATTTTTCCACGATTTTTGCGATTGTACGCACATTTGGACGATGAAATTGACCAAAAAAATTACGAAGTGCACGATATGCATTTTGATTTGAACTCCCATTTTCATAATAAGTCTGGATAACTTTAACACGTTATTGGATTGTGTATCTCTCCATGGTTTAAATTGAGTAAGTCTGAAATAGAGAAATGTCAAATAAAATTCGGAAAAAAACTTGGCGTTTAGGTGTGGTTCACATTCAACATCGGCCCATACAATTTAACCACCCTTTATTAAGTTGTCTAGTCAGAAAAGTATTGTACTTAAGGTAAAGCCATGTTTTAATAAAAAAGCGTCGCAAAACTACATATTTTCAATTAAAGGTTCATAAAGGTCACATTTTCTTAGTGCATGACATTACCGTTCGAAATCGTTAAACTGATCTCAAATTTAAGAGATTATGCAACTGGAAATTTATCGTTCCCAGACAAGAAATCGTCTCGGATTTAAGCGTAAAATAATATTCTCTTAATTTTAGAATATGAATGCTGTACATATGTACATATACAGACACAAACTACATACATACATAAAATCGATTATTTTTATAAGATCGCATAAGCCAGACATTAACAAATTCCGGACAATTCCTAATTTAGATATGCCCTTGAGTACATACATAAACATGTATGTTAAAGGATTTCTATTGAGTTAGTTACAAAAATTCTCTACGCTCCAAAATAGGTGGATCTCCATATTCTTTTGACCCGATTACATCTATTTTTAAAAATAAGTTACAAAGATGAGACTTCAACATGTATGCAGCTGCTAAAAAAAATTTGTTTTAGAGTACTTAGCTGGTATATTTTCACTTGCCATTTAAATGCTTTAATAGCTTTCACATAACCTACGAACATATCAGAATTTTCCACATAAGAGCACATATGTACATACATGTATGTACATATTTACTTAAAACTGAAACAAAGATGACAGTTATTACGATAAATTCAATGTATGCAGCATTTAATAAGATGAAAAAAAAATTCAATGTACATACATACAGTTCAACTTCCATAATTTGAATCACCATTATCCAAACAAAAAAACTGCAAGTTACAGGGACTTCAGGTTTCGAAAGTTTCGCATATAATAAAAAATATTTTTACAAACTTTTATTCCTTTTTACTTGTAATAAAAGAATTGAAAATGTGTGTATAATTTATTATATATTAAAGTACTGAGTATTTTTTTACTGAATTTGTTTATTTTTATTTTGTTTAAAAAGTGTCTCTAATTTGTGTAGTGTTTTGTAGTGGTCGTCAGTCGTATTTTCATTTGAGTGTAAATGTAAATGCAAATTGTTCAACGAATCCTTCATAGCTTCCCTGGAGGGCCGTGTAACAGTTTCTTCAACTATGCCCTCCTCATCTCTATCCATTGGGATTCCAGTGTGCGATACTGATTCGAGAGCATTTCAACAATATCCTCATCCGTTGGAAAATCGACGACAACCAGCTCATAATTGACTTCAATAAATTCTTGAAGAGTAAAACTGGTTGTTATGTTATTCAAACCTAGCCAGGTTTCATAATCGTCTTTTACGAAATTTAAATCTTAATGACGATTCAAATTATAAAAACATTATACGCCGAATGTTAGCGGCAGATCTGAAAATGTTTGCATAACTAAAAATTAATGTCACCAAAAAAAAATTCAATTTATAGAAACTTTGCAAGGCTTTGTACTATTCAAGTTAGAGAGAAATTCAATTTATAGAAGTTCAAGTAATAGGAAAAAATTTAAAGGAATTTACCTGCTTGCCGCTGTTGCCATGCGATTTGCTTCAACTTATAGAAAATTCAATTTATAGAAGTTCAAGTTACAGAAGTTCAACTGTACATACATACATATATAGTATGTATGAAGATCTTTGTTTTAAAAATTGTCATTTGCACAATAAGAAACTACGCTGCTACATACATACATTCCATGACTGTCGTCAACACATTTTGAAGTAAATAAAAACGGCATAAGATTAGGCTTGCAGAAAAATAATTCATACTTCCAATGTCAATTTAAACACAGACAACAATATGAAAATGGATTCTTCATTTATTTTTTTGGTTCAACAGAACAGGACCACTTGCATTTTTAACTTAAACCAGTATGCGGTGGTAATAAAAATGAAATAATATAACAGTTTGTGACTGCAGTTAGCCAAATCAATATGGGAAGAAAAAGTGGAAATTTATGTTTTTCATTCTCATCAGATACATATAAGCATAATGTGGTAACGAATTACATAAAAAAATCAAGAAATGTATAATAAAAATTAAAAAAAAGGCACTTGCATAGATCTTACACCAAAGGACAAACGAACATTTTTTCGAATTGCCTCAAATTTAGCCCATTCTACCTCAAGGATTAAGGCATTAAGTGCAAACAAATCAAAAGTTCGTCGCACTATTTTAAGCAGCAAACATGTACCGTCAAGAATAGCGCTTTCAATTTGACAAAGATCATATGACATCATCTTATGGCCTTATGGTTTGGGCTGAAATTTCATACTACGGCACTATTGACCTCGTTATTCAAAAAACCAGAATGACGGAAAATAATTCCAAAACGCTGCTGGAACAAACTGTTATAAAATTATTCTTTACTTTATCACAACACTTTTTAACAGAGAAAAATGTTTAACCAATGCTCAATCTGGAATATAAGCCAAGTTGAACGAACTGTACAGCAACATTTATTATCTTTTGCTCGTTTTTGACACATCTATGAACGTGAGATCATATTTATGAATGCATTTTGGCAGTAAAGGAAACTCGCGAGCGCAGCCATCTTGTAAAGTTAAGATGCCTTGAAGGAAAACTATATATTGTCACGATAGATTTTGTGTCTTTTAATGTAAAATACTCTAGAAGGAAACAATCAAATGTTGAAGAAGTTCCAAGAATTTACATTTTTTGGTGTTTTTGAAATTTCAACTAGCACGATGATGGGAATGAAAAGTTTAGTTTAGTACTAAAAGTAAATCACTTTCACGTAGAGTAATCGTAATTTTTTTTTTATATAATTCTTTATTTACAATATATCCAACCAAGGACAATTAGTAAATTTGATAAGATTATAAAAATAACATACTATGTTGAACTCCATTGAGATCAACACAAATCAAAATTTATAGTTGATGTAATATTTATATAATGAGGATATACTGGTATATGCTATGTATTACAAAATAAATGGACAATATTTAGACAATAAATATGCATTAATTAATACTATTATAGAGTAATCGTAATTAAACGGTTTTTACACTTTCTTGGTGTCGATATCTTAGAGTTTGACAGTACGAGTACATAAATAGAGGGCGATATTTGGGGAAGGCGGAAAGTATTCGACTGCTAATATCATTCGTTTAATTGTTTAAATTTATTTATTGGCTTGTTTTTTCCGCTCTTTTTTGTTTTTTTTTAATTACGCGGTACAGCCATTCAATTTTATTACATATTATTTTAAAAGTATACAGTTGCAAGAATATTTAAAAATATGATTTGAATCAAATCAGACTTATACCAAATGAAATGGCGTTACATTGATAATATACACTTACTTTTAAGTCAAGATTTGTGACACGTGCTCTGTAAAGTGATTTGAAAACACTGAACAGTTTTGCATACCAAATGTTTAAATTAGTGCGAAATTATTATATATATATGTAAGTATATACACATAAATTGATTTGTTCTTTATTTTCACACAGAAAAATCTTAACAAGTTTTAATTTGTGAAAAGCTTTTGAGCCTTCTTATTAAAAGAACTATTGCTAACAAAATAGGTCTACGTATTTTTTCACTTTTTTTTATAGAAAAGACATAGTAAGCTTTTAATTTATTATACTTGTCTGATTAATCATTTAAATATATTGTAATTAAACAGAGCAAATCAACTGCTACGATGAATAAAAATTATTACTACAAAATAAAATCCTCATGATTTTAAATCACCGTGATTTAAGATCATGCCTGACAAATCTTTAGCACAAGAATTTGGCTTGAGAATAAGTAAATTGAGAAAATAAAATTCTATGACCCATTTCCTGCAAAGTTTCCTTATTTCAGAAAACATGATTTTTTGTGAAAGGCACAGGATAACTTTTTTCGTTTCTCAATTTCGTTGCTTTTTTATCGCGATCGTAAGTCATACCAATTGCGTTTAGTAGCATTCAAATTTAAAGAAATCATGGTTTGTAGTAAAAGAATGTGGTTTTGTTTAATTAACTTACCAAAGTCATTAAAAGAATGTGGTGATGTAACAGTGCATTTCCTCATGCATTATTGCATTGTAGCTGCAAGAATGAAATAAAATATTATTACTATTTTTCGTTGAAATTAGACACAAGTTCATTTTTCTAAATAAAAATTTATTTATTGTTATAAAAAATATATAAATTATTCATAGGTCCTCTGGCAAGCAGCATTACTTTCTGCACCTTTTTGAAGACCAATATCCTTTAACATACTCGTACATATGTGTAAACAAATTTTTAAATCTAAGTATACATATGTATGTATAAAAAAAATTAAAGCTAAATACATGTATTTGGATACAAAGTCCTACACTTCAGTGCTCCATAATTTCTAGTTTTGCGGGTAAATCGTTGGTAGCAATTGCTCTGCATTTAATTAGGGAATATAAACAATTGCTAATAATAATATACTTCAGTTTTTGATTACTCATTAATTTATCAGAGTTTAACTACGAATATTTTATTACATCTGAAAACTGGTACGGTATGGATTAAGCCAATTTTTGTTGCCTTTTTTTCATATGTAATTTTATACATTTTGAACAATGCTCTGGATCATACATACGGAACTTCTTTCAGATCCAACAATATATTTGTAATTTAAAATCTATACGTATGTATGTACGTACTATATAAAGGAAGCTGTAAGCCTTAGCTTTCGAACTCGATACCATACCCACCTCTATGTCCTTATTGCATTAATTCTTTATATGAACTTTGTCTGGACATATTCCAAAGGGTTTTGAATATTTAATGCTCTGAGCTAGAGCCTTTCTCTTTGCAACTCTGTAGTTGCAGCCGTTCATCGTATTGGATCTGCGGGTTACTTGATCCTGAAACCACTGCACGATGTCCACCATGATTTGTTTTGGGTTTTCTTCCACTAGTCAGTAACAGTACAATGGTTTCGATTATGTGGGCTCCAAAATGTTGTTTATCGGTGTAATTTCCCTTTTTTTAATTTGTATTGTTATTCAAAATAAATTTGAAACAATAACCGTATGTAAGCTCTTGTAAGACTGTGTATACATAAGCATACATACGTATAATGAAAAGCAATACAACTAGTATGTACTCGTAAATGTCGAGGTATGACAGCAATTAACATTTAATGAGCCTAGAAATTTTGGAGATACTCTCGACCGAAATGTAAAAATTTCTGAACAAATTAAGAAAATTACAAAAAAAGTACTTTTGCTGGGAGTTGTCATCAGACTATAAATTTTCACACACTTCTGCAAGTTGTTTTATATCCAGACAAACAAAAAAGCTTTAAATTTTGACCTTTTTAAGCAACTACACTAGGGAAGGAAAATTAATTATAAATATTGCAAGACAGGAAAATTAATTATAAATATTGCAAGAGTGGGCTCCTTAATAAGTTTAAAGTTGACAAAAAAGTTGTTTGCAACAATATTTTAAACATTTACTGACTTAAGCTAGTTTTATTGTCTAATAATTATATCATAAAAGTTGGACTAAATGACATCAATATTGGTACTCATTATGGGAAACCTATTTAAAATGCGCACACGAAGAATATATTTATGTATGTATATATGTATGTATATATACATATGTATGGATGTATATAGTTATGTATGTATATGTATATTAAACTTCGTGTGCGCATTTTAATACATATATATGTATGTAACTCCTAGGCCGAGGTCATTTTCGAAGAAGTGCCGTACCGATGATGCCGCCAGCCCATACATAAGCGCACCAAACAGTCACTTTTTGTGGATGCATCGGCTTTTCAACAATCACTCGTGGATTCTCATTCGCCCAAATGCGGCAATGTACATACATATGTATATACATATGTACATATATGTATATACTATGTCCATGTATATAAATATACACTGTGGTTCGTCAGGATAGAAACAACACACAAAACGGTATAAGTTGCATATACAGATAGAACAAAGAACATTAGATTTGCAGAAAAATAATTGATACTTCCAATGTCAATTTAAGCACAGAAGATAATATGAAAATGGATTACAACGGTACTTTTTTCTTGCAGCCAAGTATGAAATTCTTCATTTATTTATTTGTTCAACAGAATATACATATACATACCTATGTATATGTACATGTATATATATGTACATGCATACGTACATACGTACGTATTGTATGTATGTATATGGAAATGGATCGAGTTCATCACTTATTATTTTTGCAAATGAAAACAAAAACAATGAAAAATAACACTTTAATAAATACAAGGCATGGTTGGGTATGCTGCTGTCATTTAACAATTGAAAATAATTTAAAAGCGGCAGAAGCATTGGTAATACCGCACCCAAAAAAAGGAACAAAAGATAAGTACAGTGGCAGATAAAAGTTTGCAAACTGAAGTTTTTAACTCCTCCATTTTTTCCAGACTTGTCCTCAATTTCTTCTGGATTTTCTTAAACAGAACCAAGCAACAAACCATTGTGTCAGTTGAAATAGCTGATATACATACATACATATAAATGTATGCAAATGCATATGTTGATTCTATAACAGTCGCTCAGAAAATTTGTATGAAATATGTGTACTAATTTTTTAGTGGTTTCAATGAGCCATGTAGTAATTACATGTCCACATAAATTTTTTCAGACGAGTCTCTCACGGGTGTTATGTTTAAAACAATAAACAAATGAAAAAATCAACCAAAAAAGTATTTTCATTATCATCGAAAGGAATGGAACAAAAACTTGAAAACGTTAAAAAATCAATACAACAAAATATATACAGAGCATTCGGTTCGTGGTCATCACCAGAAGAAAACCGTATACTACAATTAATTATTGTTAAAAAACGCACATAATCAAACAATACCAACAATTACACATACATAAATACATATCTATGTACGTTCGAAACATTAACCCTGTTGACAAAATTTTTGAAATCGCCCAAATAGATATTTCTGGCACTTTTACAAATTTAAATACAAGGATATTTATTTTTTTCGGCGGTGAGTTAAGGTGTACATGAGATTTTGAAAACACGAACAATCGATCAAAATGGCTCATGTTCTCAGAAATCACGACAAAGCTTTACAAAATAACTTAATAAGAGCAGCCTACACAGCCATTTCGAATACTAGCCTTTGTCCGTACTAGTCCGTACTCCTAGCAAAGTTGTATGAGATATTTTGAATAGCGGATAATTGGCCATCATAGCAAAACATGAATTAAAAAATTATACAGGTGCTATCGCCAACATTTCGAAATAGGTATTTTTTGACGTCTGAAGCTGAGTCTGGGTTCGCGTCACTGCAATTATTTTTTAAATGCGTTCAGGCTTGTTGTTTTTGTTTGGCCTTCGAGAGCTTTACGTCTTATTGGCACTGGTTAACTGATTTGCCTCGGATAACTGTTTTTTTTACGATTGATCTGAGGAATTTTATTTCGGCCTCGCTGCTGCTTCCCATGTGAAGGTATGGATCGTATAAGTCAGACACAGAGACATTTATAAAAGTCTGGGCAAATGGTATTCGTTTCCCTGCCCATTCTGTGCAGCTATAACTTGTAAATTTACTTTGCAAGTTATAAAGTAATAAAGAAATATTTTTCCTCCAACCAAGTTAAAATGCAACTTCTTTAAATTAATTTTGGTTTTTGCGAATGTTTGAAATTAACTTATTGGAAATATTAGGGAACTCCTTTTAAAAAATGATGTTATTTTTTGAATGAAGTGTATAATTTTATAAACTTTTCTTTAATCGCAATGGTGACCCATATTTGAGTTCGAGTAAATTAGGCAAATATATTGCCTGCAAGGAATTTGTCAATCGAATTATGTATGTATGTATGAATATGTATATCATCTGCAGTTATAGAAGGAGATTTTAAAAAGTAAAACCATGAAGTGAAAACTATTGTTGAAAAAGCAATTGAAATTTTCAAAATCTTTATTAATTTGTCTCAATGGCCAGCCATTATGAAATATATTTTACATCCACTTGGAAGTTTCGCTGTTCGTTGAATATTTCAAAACTTGATTTTGAAATTTAAAATTTTATTGTGCATTGACCACTTGGGTAACGCTTATTGTCGATACCAACTTATAAGGTTTATTAAAGCTTTAACACATATTTGCATGTATGAATGTATATCTAGATGGATATACCCATGTTCATACATTTGTATGTATCAATGTATGCATGTGTATACATAAGTGTGTGAACGTGCAAAACATACAAAATTTTTCGCCCGAGTATGTGTGTCTTTCTTAGCGGTAGAATCTTGTGTATTTAATTGTGTCTTGATTTCTGATTTCTATGCTGATTTATGATGTTTTTTTCGGTTTTGTCTCCCTGTTTAAACTTATTCTTGGTATTTGTTTTTGTACGCTTATTGTTGGTCTTGTTCTTGTGAAGTTTCAATAACACAAACGGAAGGCCGCTACAATAAAATCAATTTTTTTTTTCATAAATGTTGACAGTCAGTTTCAGTCCATCTTCCTTTTCGTTGAAAAAAGTCGATCTGTTTTTAAGCGAATTTCAATTTTTAATTTTTTTTTTGGAATTTGAGTATGCGTGTGTTTCTTTTCTTTTTTGTGCGCTCATTTACAATTAAAAGAAATAATTGAATTTAATTGATGAACGATTGCTTAACGCAATGATGAAAGCCGACCAGTATATTTTTTTCTTCTTTTCAAAGGTTTTACACAATGCCTTTCTCATTTCTAAGTATATATGTATGTTTATAGTATACATATATGTACATACATATGTATGTGTGTATGTACTATTCCATAAAATCAACTTCATGTTTGTATTCTTATTTAATTAAAGCAGTTTTTAGATGAGAAATACTCATGTAAAAAAAAATTGTAAACTTTTTAAAAAGAACTATGATGGCGAAATAAAAAAAAATCAAATGCATTTTATTATTGTTTATGTTTTACGTGTCTTTGTCCTTTTTCCGTCCCATTAACAAATTTTCCTTCAGGCTCTTCCAGTATGCCAATAAAGTAATTACAATTTTTTTAATTAAAAAGCGTGTTTTGTTCTGCAAGTCTTATCGAAAAAGGAAATAGTCATTAATAGGAGAAAGTGAGAAAATATTTTACTTTAAAATGAATTTTTTTAAGAGCGACTCTTAGAAATAGGAAACGTGAAATAATTTTAAATATTTTACCATTTTACTGAAACTAATTTGAGATTGAACATTGAAAGCCTTCCAGAAAGAAGAACTAAATTGAGCAAGAAGTGCATGTAGACATTCCGCTTTGGGAATAACAAACGACAGGACACAAAGAATTGGCCATCATGACAGGCAATAAGTATATGTGGAAATTTAGCTGCCTCTAAAGACATTTTTCCTTGAGAAGTTACAAACCGCATCAGTTACTCGCTGTGAAATGGTTCATGTAAAGCAAAAACTTGTTTTATATGTAGCTTTTAGATAACTTTAATTTTTCGGTTTGTATACATCTGGTTTAAATATTAAGCAAGAAATTTATAAATATCCGCAAATAAATGTATTTGTCATCCAATGACAAATTGAAACTCCATAACACATCTGTTAAAAAAAGTCCACCTAGAGCGGTAAGTCACACTGCACCAGCGGTGGTAGTGCAGGACTTTGAAAATACCCAGAAAATAAAATTATTAATGTACTTATAGAAGAAATCAAAATGACAGAACATAAAATTCTAAATATTTTTTTTTGGGAAATACATTGAATATTTTTACCCTGAGAACAAAGATATCATCAACTACGTCTCGGTAGTAAATATTTGCTTTCACGTTATCATACCTGCACTTATTATTTAAGTTTTTGACAAGTCTTAATACAAAGTATTATAGTCTGAACTGACCTTAACCAACATATTGTATACATATGTACATTACCACGGCACAACTTTAACTATTTTATTGTTCACTAGTATTGCCCAAACACGTATATATGTATGTGTGGTAAGGTATTTTTAGGTATGTATGTATGTAATTATACCCCATATCTAATCCCGACTATTTTTAATTTAAGCTTTCAATTAATTACAGGTACTACCTATAACTCACTAGCGAATAAGAATTTCGTAACCTCATTTCTGTCTGAGAACTTACCATCGTTAGTGGTTGACCCAGGATTCCACTGTTTTAAAAATATCTTATGACCTGCTAACACATAAATAACATACTTCTGACAAATAAATGGGTATTGTTGATAAATTCCCAAATGGCGATCTTGCCCTCTGAGTGTTGGTATCCACATTTTTAAAAAATTTTGAACTTTGTGCTCATTTTAACAAAGTCATAATAGCAATAGATCTTTACGTATAAATTTGCTAGCCACATTCTAAAGTCATAAAAGCAAAGTACATAAAAAAAGCAAACTGTTTGGAAACACAAAATATTCTACTTGTATTTAAATGTGACAAAAAAAAGCAAAAACAACAAATATAACAAAAATGTCGAGTCAAAATATAGTACACACATACATACATATGTACAGTGGCGAGCACATATGGATACATGTTTTACACATATGACGTATAAACCAAATAAAACACACAAAATTTAAAAAATATATATGATTTTGCATTTAAAGTGTTCAATAAAATAATAAAATCAAGAAAATATATTAAAATTTATGATGTTCATATGTAAATCTTAAGTTTTAAACAAATTTATGTAAAATGACAATGTATCCACTTTTGCACGTTTTTGAAAAATTGAAGTTTTTAGTACTTTGTCCACAGACCTTTTGGCTTGATGACGCTATTTATTCGCCTTAGCATACTTTCGACCAATGTCTCGGTGGTCCGATGAGGAATATTGGCCCACTCCGTTTGGACCCTATGCCAAAACTCATTCAAGTGCGTCGGGAGAGTGTCGTATTGGGCAAGCCTCTTGTTTAATAAAGCCCACAAATTTTCAATGGGATTGAGATCCGGGCTTTGCCCTGGTCATTAGATGGTGTGAAATCTTTGTTTATAAAGCCATTCCCTTACGATTTTTGCCCTAAGCTTCGGATCTCCATCCTGTTGGAATATCACTTCTTCCTTTGGGTCAGCACTTTTGTCAACGAATTCGGGAATATTGGCTTCTAATATGCTCAGGTAATCTGCTTTTCTCATTATACCTTCTATTTTTACCGAAGGAACCAATATGCTACCAAGTAAAACAGGCCTACATCATCAAACTTCCACCGCCATACTTCAATGTTTATTTGAGTTGGTGTTATTTAAGCGTTCATAGGGGCGGTGCCAGTGATATTCCTTCCCATCGGACTGGAATCTATTTATTTTGGGGTCGTCAAACCAAATAACCCTTTTGCAGTATTCGACAGTCCACTTTTGTGCGCTTTACAAAATTTAAGCCGAGCCTTTCCATTTTGACCAAACAACGTAGGCTTTTTTTTGTTTAACGGCTGATATGAGACCAGTTCGGCGAAGAGCTCTTCGAGCTGTACAGTCGCTCACGGGTTTGTTTATAGCAGTTGTAGCCTGTTTGGGTGTTTTCACCTGTTTGGAGGACAATAATCACTCCATAGTTCTGGCATCACGGTTCGAAAACGTACAAGGTCGTGATTTTTTTGCAGTATGTGGGCTAAATTTTTTTTATTTTTCTTACCAGTAACACTGTTCACTGACAGATTCCCAACTTTTTGGCAATTTCGCTACCTGAATAATTATTACTTGTCATTACAACTACTTGGTTTTCCAAAAAATTGGATATTTTTCTCACATTTTAGCAAAAAATTGGAGAAAACTTAAAAAAACTTTTTAATAGTTTTTAATATGCTATAAACTGGTTAATTTAATAGTTTTTAGAAAAACAATTAAAAACAGTTAAATTCATTGCCATTTGTCCATTTATTTGTGGTGCCAGCTTAAATGAACTTCAACGTGCAAAAGTGGATACATTGTCATTTTACATAAATTTGTTTAAAACTTAAGATTTACATATGAAAATCATGAATTTGAATATATTTTCTTGATATTATTATTTTATTGAACACTTTAAATAAAAAATCATATATATTTTTTAAATTTTGTCGGTTTTATTTGGATTGTAAGTCGTGTGTGTAAAACATGTATCCATGTGTGCTCGCCACGTATGTACGTATTAGTACTTGAGAAGCAATTTCAATTGGTATCAACTTCTTCAATCATTCAAAGCTTTTAAATCAATTTTAAGTTTAAAAGTTAATGCATTAACTCATTTAATTTCATTATAAAATACTCGTATATTACGAGCATGATTTATTTTAATGGCGTTAACGTCAAGCGTTTTTTTTAATTCGGACCAGTACTCAGGGGATGAGCCCTATTCATGTGACGGGTGTGCCAGAACTGGAAAATAGTTTATGGTGAAGGGGAAAGAAGGAGTAGTGTTTGTGTACATTCGATTTACACCTCCCCACACTAAGAGTGTCGGGGAAAACATCCGCAGGAAGTTTATTCCATAAGCGAACAGTGCAGCTGAACAAAGAATTTTTCCTATAATGTATTGTGCGATTGACTGGCCAATTGACCACAAACTGATGAGCTCTCGATGAAAACCACGTTGTGAGTAAAAATGTGCGAGTTGCGAGTATATAGAGTTGGATACCCTACAGACCCTAATACATTTTTTAGCTCTCTTCTCTACACGATCTAGTAACTCCAAAATAGACTTTGAAGCGCCAGCCCAGCCATTTTCGGACGGTTGTAAGTGGTATAAATAGTAAGAAGGTCAGATGGGGTGAAATAAGTCTTGCACCGTTTCAAAAAACCGAGACACTTGGATGCTTCCTTTGCGAGATAAAAATGTGGGCGTTCCAGCGAACATCACGCTGAATTTTCATGCCGAGAACATCAAGAGTTCCCGATTCATTAACCACTCATGACAACAGACTAAGCAGCTGTGTGTCAATAAGTAACACTGTGGTTTGCCAGCATTGAAATCGACCCTGTTCGGAGATTGTGTTTAGATCGTTATTTAATGTATCAGTCACATTTTGCCTCATAGCATCAATCTCTAAACGCCTTGGCCTATATCTGAATAAATATGAATGACATATATATGCTTTTAGAGAACATTATTAAAAAAGGAGTACAGCAGGCAAGCCTGGTGTTAGTCTTCTATTCTAGGCCAATATATGTACAATAGCACAATACAATTTTTGAACGTGTGGATTGAATGTTGGGAATCACAGTCATATAAATTAATCCAATTTTAGAATGCTGACTAAATGATAGAATAACAATAAAAAATTGCAAATTCATCGTTGAATGTATGAATAAAAGGGCGGGAATAGTTATCAGAAATGACAGTACAATTGTTTAAGGTTTGGATTCGTCATTACAAAAAATTTTCAGAAAAATTAGCCTTCACGATAATACGATTTTACGGTCATTAAATATAAAAATTATACAGAATTTTCTTTCTTATATAGGCATCCAAATCTGACGCTTTAAGTTATTGACTCACATCTCTCATGTCTGTCAAGGGTGCCATTTTACAGAAGACTTGTAATACTTGCTCACACACGTACATGTCTAATTGTATGCGAAATGAACCAAGTTTTGTTTGCAAGAGCTGACCTACTCGCTAGTTTAAGAAGGCATAACAATTTGTTAAAAATTTAAAGTTTTTCTTTGATTTCTAAACTCCAAGATTTTATGCAAGTATATATTACGCGTACTCTTATAAAATTTTCTTCACTGTTATTAAATACTCCTAGACAAATTTAATATGTGAAAAACGAAACATTTGTGTAAAGTATCAGCAGGCAGCACTTTTTAAGACCATGAGCATCTATCTATATCGAGCGAAGTATATGTCAGATTTTGCTTGCTTGTGCCAGAACTAGGTTACGGGCAGCGTTGGCAACTCGGTGCGTTTTAAAATTCTTGCTGCGAAACATTCCTTAGTTGGTTTCTTCAACAAACGTAAGAAATTCTAAGCTTGATACGGTGTTGTTTCAAAGGCGCTTTTTTCTCCAGTGCCCAGTGCGCAGACCATAGACAATGCTTAGGCAAAAATCAGTTAATCGATCATCCCCAACATTGCGTTTTTTGTTCTATATTGTATTATTATGGACTTGTTTTGTTGGATTATTTACTTATGTATGTATGATTGTATATTGTGTGTTTTTTATGTTATTCTTCAATCGAATGTAAAGAATTTGGCTATTGTCTTTTTCACCCGAGTCTTTGGTAGAAATCGAACCTACGATCCTACGAATACTGTTGGCCGAATACTGTCGTGCGAATTAAGTCGCTAATGGTTCAGTTCTAAAATATTTACAAAAGCAACACGAAAATTTGTTGCGTTGAATTTGGTTCTTCTTGTTTATTGTTATTATTGTCAGCACCTTTAAATAGAATGCTTCAGTTATGTTTTAATGCCACCGGATTCACCAAAAATCTCTAAATACTAAGCTAAATATATCGATTACGCGAAAGGTACGAAAAGCACCAAGTTGACAATAACGTACATATGTATGTGCGTCTGTATGTATGTACAGGCGTATGCATGTATTTACATATGTATGTCAATTTGTGGTGATCTTTTAGTCAGACAAACAGACAGGCGGTCACTGAGTCAGTCATTCATTCATTTATTTTTTTAAGTATTTTTCTTTAACCCTTGTGCTTAAAAAGGTAGAGAGACTTAACAAATTATCAAAAGCACAATTACATTATAATTACACATGATTTTGGTATTTGTTCCACACATTTCGTTGTGAAAGAGAAAAATTAGTTTCGTTCAACTTTTTACTTTTTGTTGTTATTTGTTGGTGTTGTTAATTGGATTGAAAATGATGAAATGAGCAATTAAACATGATTTTTTTCCTTTGTTATTTCATAATTATTGTTACTTCTTTTCAAGCCACAAATAATAATAAAAAATTTTATTCGAAAGATATTTTAAAATCACAAGAATGAAAAAAAAAACAACAACAAGAAACAATCTAGGCTGGACTCAATTAAAATTTAAATATATGTATTTAGAAATGTATGTATATGTACATATGTATATGTATAAACATTTGATATTAAACATTAGATTTTGCTTTAAACTACTAGCTGGATTCAAATTCACAATCACAAAGAAATTGGAAAATAAATCTACTCTGTTCTGGGTTTGTTTCTGCATCATTTGACAATTTACATTTTCATTGGACCGTAATGACAATGCAGTATTCCGCGATCCAGCGTGAGACATTTTAACAAACAAAAAAAGCATTAAAATAAAATTTTCAGTCAAATTCAATTTTAAAAGTGTGAATTGTAATGGTGGCGATTTCCCTAGAAAGTTTTTCAGAAAAAATTATAGTTGGCCAAGTTGTAAGCAAATATGTATTTATTGTTATTAGGTATTTCATCTCACGGCTGCAGCGGCAATATTATGTATGTTCCACAAAATCTCAGAGAAGTTGAGACTAATGAGAATAAAAAGACAATTAGTCTCTAAGTTTGCCAAAGTTACCCAAAGTAAAGTAAATGTTTTGAAGATTATAAACATCTCTGATATTTATAATATTTGTGAAGTGAAAAGCCAGATGACTATTATATGTATGTATGTACATACATATGTATATCTAAAACTGTTTATCTTCTCCAGTGGTTTTAGAAAAACTTTCGTTTTGGATTTTTAATCAATTTCTGAACAAAAACTTGTTTTCATTATTTGCAAGCTTTCTGATCACTGATGATGGTACTTGACATTCGTCAACCAACAACAGCTGACTATTTCATTCTTGTCTGAACACAAAGCATCTACATCTGACAAGATTCGCCACTGTTGCTGTTGCGTCTTCCCATGACAGATTATTAGGCCTTAGTTCTTGATGGACCGTGCGTCTCCAGGTGTTTTTTTGTCGCCACGGTTTCTTGAGCCCTGAGGATTCCACTCTGGAACCATTCTTGTAATACTGTCGGGCTTCATTTTCAGCGTATGACCGATCCGTCCCAATTTTGTCTTTTTCATCTGCTTCTGTATGCGTTCCTCCGTTGTAAAAGTCCAGAGATGGTATTGGGCTAGAATAGCCTACATATGATTCTTAAGCATTTGTTGAAGTTTTTGTGTGATGGTGTTAGATACAAACCAAGTTTCGCTACTGTATAGTAACGTTCACTTTACACAGCGTTGAATATGAATGAATGAGCTTCTCCATACGGAATGCATTCCCCCGAATGCTGCTCTCGCTTTGATGAATCTGTTATCTATGTCTGTTTCTGCGCCGTCATTTGTTGTCATAGTGCTACCCAGACAACAGAAGCTATCGACGTACTCGACTGGTTCGCCTTGTAGCATGATGTTTTCTGTGCTCGTGTTGTTAATTCTCATGCCTTTGGTTTTATTGACATTCATCTTAAGTCCAATCTTTCTAGGTGTTCGAGTTTTGACTGCATGTTGGAGACCTTATGCGAAAGTAGACAAATATCATCTGCATAGTCCAAGTTCTCAAGTTGGCGTGAGAGACTCCACGTGATTCCTCTTCTCTCTAAACAGACTTCGCTCATTATTTCATCCAGCACGATAGTGAATAATAGTGGTGATCGTGGTAGTCCTTGCTTCATTCCAGCATTGGTTTGAAATGGTGGACAGCTGTTACCATTGTTAAGAATTGAGAGATCTGCGTCCTCTTACATAGCTCTTATGATTTTGACTATTTTCTGGGGTACTCCTTTGCAACTCAATGCTTTCCATATAGCGGTACGTTTAATATTGTGAAAAAGTTCAGGCACCTTTCTACGGGACATGAATACATTTTCTGCGTCATTTAGTCTCAAGACTCCGTAAAAATTGTTATGTGGAGCGCTTTTGGGTAACTTTGGGCAAGTACACTGTTTTTTATGTATGTAAGTAAGTTTATATGGAATAGAGCTTTTATATTTCTCGCCGCTTTAGATGTGGAAGAAATTTTTTGATCGCGTAAAATATGAAGCATGACATACACCATTTTCAAATGTTATAATATCTACATAATAATCTACATGGCAGTAAAATTTTTAAAATTTGGAGTAATAGTGCGAAAAACTATCATAAATGACTAAAATGGCGATCATACACGAAATTTTAAAAAGTGTAGGAACATACATAGAGTAAAATTTTAAATGCTTGGATAAAATAATGGAAATAAGGATTTTATATGAAGGTAAAGTTTTTGAGAGTTTGGAGTATTATGATGTGTACAAAAAGCGTTACAGTTGGATATGATTTGATGCCAGCACCTGCCTTGATGGCTATATATAATATGCTGCACGGCACAAATCATAAACCGCTTGTTTAAGAGCTCGGGCAATATAATCCCTTTGTTTTAAACTTTTCCCCAGAAAAAGAGAAATAACTAGGCTCCTGATTTGGTAGCTTGAAATACACGATGGAACTCACTCTTCTTTCTGCGTCTTTAGCTTTAAACCTTAAGGTTGGTGGTAGGTAGT
Source organism: Epicampocera succincta (assembly GCA_932526305.1). NCBI lineage: Eukaryota > Metazoa > Arthropoda > Insecta > Diptera > Tachinidae > Epicampocera > Epicampocera succincta. The sequence continues at coordinate 9,191,611 of OW052039.1, read as the reverse complement.
GTGAATCGGTCGTATCAGCCCAAATGACACCGCTTATTTCTCAGACGATATGAAATTAGTGCCTGCATTTGAGGAAGTGTGATGTTAAATAAGTTTTATTTTCAACTAAATATTTTATTTTCCATACAAACAGAATCTCTTGAAATCCATACGCGTTACAACAAATTGGCGTGACATGTATAAATTTTGCCAACTTCTTTTACCAACTTTTTTGAATGCAATTAATTAATTGTTTGAAACAAATCCAGCCTAATCGAATTAATACAAAAAAGTCCCTCAGTTTTGTTTTCTCTTCCAAAAACTCTTTCAAGTAATTAATACTCGTAGATTTTGTTGAGATGTGTGTTCCATATGCTTTCTGATACAATATTTAAATGTGTCACAAACGTGAAGGGCCTTACAAAGAGATATAAAAATTAAGTAAATAATACATCAACACAGAAAGATAGAAATCATCATTATAAATTTGAAATATACAAATAATTAAAATTTTGCTCACATTTACGCAATTAAATTTCATACCATCATACATTCATTATGGTTGTAGAAGAAACAAAGAATACAAATGAACACCAAAAGACAAAATAAGTAAAATTAGCAGCCAACTTACACATGTACATTATCAAATAATTGAACTTAATTGGAATCGTATGAATACGTGGTAGCAAAACAAGAAAAAACTTAAGATTCTGAAGCAAACAGCAGGGGAAACCGTTAAGTATTGAGCTCTGCTTTTGAATTCATTGAACGTGTGACTGACTATATTAATTTTGCGAAAGTTAAAATTCAGCAAACCTGCAGTTTTTTATTCCTTCAATAAGCCTCTTGGTTTTGTTTGTATTTTTCTTGTTTTCGAAAATCGCACAAATAAAAATTATTTCTTAAATTAAAAGTTTTTTATTTGGATTTAATAATTATTATTTTTTGTACAATAAAACTCCACGTTTGCCCACAGAAATGGAATTTCAATTTTTTCTCTCTTTTGAGCAAAAGATATTAAAAAGTTTTGAAGAATAATCTCCGAAGGAAAAATGTATGGCCTGCCTATTTCCAGAAGTTGAATGTAAAGCGAAATTTTGTGTGCCACTATCATCGCCCGTTGACAAATTGGATAAATAATTTAAATTTAAAAGTTTTCGATTGCGCTGTAGGCGTGTGTTCCATTATCTAGCGATAGTTATATTGTTCCCGTTTTCTATTAAGCGACTCGAAAGAGAAAAATGTTTAATAAGCTGACAACTTCATTTATTTTCCACAAAAATGTTCTTTGGCACCAGGATGCGCAATTGCAGCACTTGATATTCAACTGGAGCTTTCTTTCGCATACATGCAACCATGCTTAAAACTTGTCCTATTTCTTCCTTGTGTCTTTAGTTCAATTTGAAAGTGTGAATCAAAGCTTAATCCGTCCTGCAACTGATTAAAATAGCGACATACTCGGATAATAAAAACCAATCCTTGGTTTCCTAGTGCAGCTGCAAAAAACATGATCCAAAGACTGGAAAACAACTATGCCTTTTTCCACGTGTCGATCATAGGGTCCAACCAAAATCCAAAAATCCAAAATTTTGGATCCTAACCAAAAAGTCTAAGTATAGGAGTACTTCTGGCAGGCGTGTACCTCCAATACAGTTATAAACACTAGTAGCGTGAAGCATTCTTCTAAAAGAAAAGCTGTGCAAATTGTTGCTAACATTCATTAAAAGTACTCTTTCTCTTTTTTGGCTCAGAGCACTAAAACCATTAAAAATGTAAAACAACCAGAGATATTTTATACATATTTTCTTATTATCAGACATTAAAATCTCGCCGTATTTTTAAGCAAGGTTATTAAATTTTAATACGAGTAGTACATTTTTAATACTCAGACAAAAAAGAACTTAATTACCGTTTTGCCTTTTGAGTTTAAATATAGTTTTCGAATTTTGTTCTCCTTGAAAATTATAATGGACTTCATTATTTTTGATGAATTTTTTTATATGCGTTTTTAATTATGTAATAGTATATTATCAAATAAAGTTATAAGAGCTAAATGTTGCTGTGTGTGAATTAAATAGTGGAAGCAAAAAAGTGATTTTAATTATCAATGAAATGCGTCTCAACAACTTCCGCTGTTGACGCACAAATTTGCCTGTCAGCCAGTCAGACGGAGAAACAACAGCATTGGCAAAAGAAATACAAAACACGCACTCAAATAAAGGTAAGTAAAAAAAAAAAACGCAAACTGGGTAGTTTCAGTAATTAGTGGTCACTTATTTCCAGACAGAAATTTCTGAACTGCAATTCAAAATTCGCCCACAACAATCACACCCCGTACAGGATTTTTTAAACCGTGTAACATGTTAATTGGTGTACGAGTGTATGTGTATTACGTGGCAAGTGTACGACTATGTTAGCTTTAAGTACACATACATAAGTATGTATGTATATACATAAATACATGATTGTAATTCATATCGAAACAAGGTGTATAAGAGTATGAGTGTTTAATTGTATTATGGCCTTGTATGCATGTGTTGACTGCATGTTTTTTGTGATTTCCCCTTTAGTCCAAACAACAATTTTTAGGGAGTTATTATCAGCAACATTTTTTTTCTTAATTTTGGTAGGCCAGAACAAAACAAAATGATGATATCGTTCAAGTTGATGGTAGCGGTCGTGGTGTTGGTGGTGGTGGTGGTGGTGGCGGCGGCGTTGCTAAAACAATTATTTAAAAATACACAGTAAGCAACAGCAACAAAATACAGAACGATAATTACTATCAAAAGGTACAAGAAATATAACCGCAACATTATTAAGCCTTATGTTGTTCTTCGTACTCACTTTTTACCTTTACTTAATAAACTATAAGGACATATAATAGGCTTAGCAGAGCTAAGATACATTTTAACCCCTTCTTGTATAAGAAACACAGTGAGAAAAAACCCAAAGACGTTTAAACACAACGGTTAATCAAGTACAATAATATTATATTAATCAAGTAAAATATATACAAAAACCAAACGACTCGAATATCTTATAGATCAGTTGTTATACACAAACATATAACACGTACGTTTCTATGAAAATCTAAATTTTCTTTAAAAAATACAGACAGTTTTGAATACCTCACCTGAGGTATACCACCAACTTCTTCACTAATAACGCTGGTTAATAGAGCATTTACAAATGGCAATCACACCGACGATGTATTTGACAAAGTACATAAATCACTCTCTTTATTAATGCAACTGGATAAAATGTGTTTTAATAATAATTATATAAGCTAGATAAAATCGTATCTATGTTGCCGAATTCAATTTGTAAATTTAAATCTGTAATTTCAAGGAAAATTGACGGTGTACCTCAGGGCAGTCACCGTGCAATAGGCTTTTATATATGTAAATAAATAAATAATGGAGAAAACTGTTAGCTTTTAACATTGTTTACTTTACGTGCCTTTCGACTGTTTTGCTTTATATACTGTCCATACAAAGATTTTGACAAAGTCTGCCAAATAGTGTTGTGAAAACAACGCTAAAAATAAACTCTTTACTTGTACGAGTATATTTCGTTTGTGAAATCAAAAATAATTTGTTTGTGAGATTTCTTCGTAATTTTTTTCCGAAGGTGAAATTAACAATCTCAACTCTGTTATATAGAAAGTATCGCCAATGCACCTCATCCCGTTACCAACACCACGATCACTCTCATAAACCATCCCAGGGGCAGGTTTTTTTTCCATTTAACCTTTGGTGAAGGCTTCGTGCATTCCTGCACAACAGTCGTCAATCCTTCTCTATGGCCTTGGTTACCAAGTCAAGAGCTACCTGCCCTATATTGCAAAATGCCAGGGCAAAACCTGTTCACACACAAACTCACTGACAATAAAACAAGTGTTTTACTGCATGGGTACGAATGCAGTTGCTAAAGAGAATTTAAGAATGTTTTGCACTACAAGTTTTATAACTCAATAAGTATAAACTTAGCCGTTTTGTTTTCAATCGACTGCATACATTTAAAAACACCTGTGTTTACTGCTTCGACCAACGTTAGTTTTCACAAAGGACAGACCTAAGAAGCCTAAATATATTACAACATATGCTTACGGAAGCTATAGTATTGCTTCTAAAGTTTTGCTTGCGATGTGCTGCTATACCATTCACTGACTGCAATGGGTTAATAATGTAAAATTGGACTTTGTTAACTAAAACAAAAAATCAAGATTCATTTTAAAATTACCTTAAATTACTACAAAAAATACCAATTATATGTGTGTGTGTTTTTTTGTTTGTGGTAAGATACGAAGAGTTCAATAAACACGTCTACAGTACTATACATACATACATACGTCCATACAGACATACCATTCATTGCTTTCTTACAAATTATGTATATAAAAAGAGTGTAAAAACAGGACTGTTCTGAAATTTTAATGCGATATTGTTTCTACAAAAAAAAAAAAAAGATAAAACCAACAAATGAAATCAATTATTGTTGATTTATATTAAAAATGAAGAACATAAATACTGTGTATTGAAATTAGAATGGTTGATTCCCACAAATAACGCATGTGTAGTGTTTATTTTTGTTCTTCTTCTTTTCATGTCGGGTAGTGTGAGTATAAGAATTATACTTAAAAACATATTTTTTGCAAAAGGTAATTTTTAAAGTGAACCAAAATGTCTATATGTGCATGACATGTCAGTCTGCCTGACCGTAATTATTATATGTCTGTACTCACGAAGTTGACTTTTAATATCAATACTGTATTAAGGGCGAAATAAATTCTCTTTACGGCTGGTAAACCATTTCCAACAAAGTTTATGTGCATATGTTTACTGCATAACAAATTTTGTTATATTATTTCGGCTTCACTTCAATGTTCTAAGACATTGCCAAGTTAGATTTGTAATTTGTTTGTGCATTCAAAAGCAATTCTGTCTATTGGAATCACTTTTTACTTTTTAGATGACTTAAATTATCCCAATAAATATTGTTCCAATTTTTTTCTTTTTTTTGGATTTGGTAATTTCAAAAAAACGAAACATTGTTTATATATTATTATAATGATGTTCGGTGGAACTTGAATTAATTTTTGCTGTTTTGTCAACGATGCAAAACCATGTTTTATTTAGCAAATCTCCATACTTTTTCTGATGAAAACGATGACAACATAGAATGTAAAATAAACATGATGCTTTTTAACTCGGATGTATTTTTTACAAAGCCTGCAACAGGTGGTCGTATTTTAAAATCCAGAATTCATCTCAGTTGTTACAAGAATTCAGCAACATAAAATTTTCAAGTCTACATATGCAATTTAGTTTCTGCAGTTCTTGATTTTATAAGCCATTAGTTTTGTTACATCAAAAATGTATCAACAATACTGTATATGATATATATAAAAAATAGTTCCGAATTGTGGTTACGCCACATCATATAAAGGCAATTTTGGAAAGCTACTAGCTGCTATTGCTTGTAAATAAAACAAAAAACTGCGACGTGAACGGAGTATTGCCAATAACACTGCCTAAGGATCGTTACCATACTATACTTGAAATAAGTTGCAAACTAAAAGTTTTAAAATTACTATTTGTGAAGAGCTACGTGTAGTCCTTTTTTCATTCCTTGCGTCAGTACTAAGAAAACGAACAATGAATTGAACACGAATTGGTAATAGGAAGGCGGAAAGAGCGGCTGAATAGCAAACTGTCTCTGCAGTGTGATCTCTTCTGTATTAACACGTTGGCAATATGAATTTGGAAGAGGTTAATGGCACTTTACTACACTTATCAACAGGGAAAGTATTAGGGACCAATATACCGACTTCAGTAAATCATTCGGGAAGTTAAATAGTGCACTCCTTTTTGCAGAGAATTGCATTAAATTTCTGCATCAGAACATACGCCCTAAATCGCATGGTACTACTCACTGGCAAGGCCAGTTTTAGAATTGTGGCTCAATCATATTGTCCACGGTGATCGGCTGGAGTTTGTTCAGAAAATTTTGCCACATGCTAAAAGAGATCAGCCGGAATAAATGTACTATCTTCATTTTTCTTGTATGCTTTCAAACCATCTTCTTGCGTTCTAACTTTCATTCATGTTTTATGAAATATTGAATTTTGTAAATTTACCACTAAATTAATGTTATAAAGACTTATTAAATAGATATATGAAAAAGCATTGAAAGACCCCACGATTGCGGACCGAAATGACTTTCGGTTTCAATTTCACTGCACTTAGTTTTGAATTATGAATGCTTTATTTGCTTTGCAGTTAATTTCATTTGCACTCGTACATATGGTTTGTATCTAAGTATGTACAGCCAAAGGTCGGAAATACAAATGCTCACTTTATCAAATTCGTGATAGCACGAATGAAGAAATTTGTTGGTACATTCTTTTAGAAATAAACAATTTCACCATATCTGGAGTGCTATAACCAATTCAGATATTTTTAAATATGAACATATATTTTATTTATACTGAGTTCATTACTCGAAAACGAACAACGTTGAGCTCGTTGATACGGGAAGTAGCTTTAATGCTAACTTTGTCAGGTATCCAGTGGCATTTTGACATACATACATAAATAAGCTGCAGTCCAAAAGATAAAATAATTTTAGTTGTTTGTTATTTGTGTATCAAATACATTATTCCACCTAATAAATTATGTCTTTCTACTCTGCCCCACACACATACATATGTACATATGTATGTATCTCTTGGAACGTTGCAATTTACCGCTTGTAACGAGTTTCGTTTACTCTCAGTATCATGTTTCTAGTTTAACATCAAATTTCCCTGACATACATATGTATGTACGTGTTTTTTTCGTTTCATTAAGAAAAGCTTTCTTTTAGATCTGCAAAAAATTTTTGTGTAGATTCCAATAAAGAACCTGTGTACCTTCTAAATATAACACACTTGCATATACTGACTAATTCGTGATCAGCAGAAGCATTCCCATAGGAAAAAAACCAGGTTACATACATACATATGAACATACTTACATATGTATAAATGTACTTACTTGTTAGTTCAGCTTCTGATTCGCTAATCGACTAATTGCATCCTCTCGGCAATTTTACTCAATTTTTTACAATATTTTTTTACGAATCAAAGTCTATACAACTTAATAAAAAAGTTCTTCGGTACATACATATGTACATAAGTAAATACTTGCGCGATATACATACATACATACATACATGTATTTGTATTTAATACAACCGTAAAAAATGTTTTTGGTTTTTTCTTGGTAAAAGTAAATACACCAATCAACCAGACTTTCAGCAACTTCATTGCTGTTACAACTACAATAACAACTGTTGTCATTTACTTTACACCAAACTTTCAAAGCAAAAAGTACTGAAACAGTTGTTACTTCTCATACTAATTAATATACATAGAAAAAAATGTTAGGTAGACAGGAATGGCAAATCAAGATATTGTAAATGGCACCGAAGAGCTTCTTTACATTACTACCAAATGGCGACGAGCCGTTGACCGTTTAACCCAAGTTAGTTTTAATTTTGGAAATCTCCAGAAATTTTTAAACTCCCCGAAGAAACAATTTAAAAAGAAAAATACCCCTAGATAGACCTGTATCGCACTCGTTCAGCTGTTTGTTTTAGAGAAGATGCAATCACCAAAAGCATAAAGCAACAGCTTTGTCTTATTAAATAAACATTTCAAACATATACGGTAAATTCTGATACTTGAAACCAGCAGTGAAAAGGAACTAACAACCGACATTACAGAACAAAGTATTAATTCGGATATATTCAACAAACTACTTTGATCCTTTTTTTATTTCTTAAATTCGATTAGAACTTCAAATCACTTTGGAAGCGTTGTGAACGTTGTGGAAAAATTGTGTATTAGATCGTAAAGTTTGCCACCTCGTTGTACGAAATTGTGGCTTGGTGGCAATAATTTAAAACGCCAAAAATACAAATAAATTTACGAGTATCATTGTTGTTCTTATTTTGCGTGCAGTAAAGAAAAGCCTACAACGAAGTGCAGTGGGGCTGAATTTTCCATCCTCAGCAGTTTTGACTATACATTATCGAAGGTCTGCACACTGTGCACTGAACAGTCAGAACAACATCAGTTAAATTCTCATATGCTCATCTCTGCAGAACAGATTACAAAACACACTACTTCTACTTTCCTCCTCACCGGTTAAAACCAGTTAAAAAAACATACACATGTGCGTACATACTTATATAAAAAAGACCCATTACATCAACTTATGTCGAGCTAAAGGCATATTTTATCCAAAAATTGTTAAAAAACTTTACATAGTGAAAACAATTTTTAAATAATAAAAATATTTGCTATAAAGTTTTTCTTATATAAAATCTCTTGGAAATTTTTTCCTAAAAAAAATGTTTGTTACCAACCTAAATGCAAACAAATTTACAAAATAAACCGAATTTGATTAAACAAATTTTAGATCCATAACTTTTTTCCTACATTTTGCAAACATAGAATGCTTTTTATACAAAATCAAAGAATAAGAAATTTAAACAAAATGTTGTTTTGTAAAGCAAAAAAAGTGAGAGATGCGTTTTATGACTACTCAGGACATTGGTGTTTTTGGTCTCCCAAGTGATTTCAATGAATTGTTTTTATCCAGTCATTGCAATGTTTTTTCAATAGAGAGTGTAGTAAAAAATTTCAGAATTCATATATTATCAGTTTTTCAATTCATGAAAACTTTAAATTGTGATGAAGCACATTACCACCTTTTCGGTAAATGGCAATGATCAAAAATAAGGCTGTAGAAAGTCGTATCAGAGCACTCCGAAAAGGACATAAAAAATAACGGTCTAATTCATAAAATTTTCTTATTTCACTGTTAAACTATGTAATAGTTATTAAACAGAATTGGAGTTATAAGCGTATAATAAAAATGTGTATTCATAAGCGTTTAATAACGCTAGTTTAACAATTAAACACTTTTACCAATTTTTTCTTTCCTATTGGCAACCTTGGTGTAAATAACATGTAACATTTTATTTAATGATGTACACCATATTATTCTATTTTGTAAGTAATGGGTTTAAATTTAAAAAAATACAAAAAAATTTCTTTAAATTGCTGAGTAAAGAAGTAAAACAAAACTTTTGCTCTAATTATTAAAAATAAATAAATAATGAGCGAATAAATGTACTTAAAACCTACGTTTGTTGTTCTTGAAGTTCGACAAGTACTTGAATACTCAACTGTTTAAATTTGTTTGTGTATCACTAATCAACATTAATTAATTTAAAAACGCAAGTCAGCCAAACGCATGCAAATTAAGCAAGGAAGATGTAAAAGGCTGAAGAAAAAAGTAAAAGAAACAGAGCATCCAACTGGTTAGACGAAGACAAAGTAAGTACGTTTATTTTATTTGTATAAAAGATTTTAAAACAACTGCTGCTGATCTTTCATGCAAATACATACATATGTATATATATATGTACATATGTATGTATTTGCATCAGTATTTTCTTCCATTCAAGTTTCTTCTAAGTGAAATGCCACGGAGTCGTCCTCTGAAATTTTATATATTATCATTATATTTAAGATGTGTTCGTAATAAAAGACTGAATTTTGTTAATTTTTATTTATTAAAAAATTAATATTGTTAAATTCCTTATTCTCTGTTAAGTTTTTAATTATAGAATCGGAATATTTGTGCCTTAATATGTACATATGTTTTTATACCACATGAACATTGACATTTTCGTTGGTTTTTACGTTTTTAATGAGCCTTGTAGGAAGGGAAGTAGTCAAGAAAAATATGAAAAACCAATTCCTTTTAAACCAACTTTAAAAATCGAGGAGGTTATCTATTATATTCTATCTTTCTTTTTTATGTGCTCCGTTTTTCAAAATTCTTTTTGACTATTTTAATAGGGTAAAGCAATAGATTCAGTGTGTGAGATATATCAGAAGTCTAAATACTTACCTGGAACATGATCGTTTTCCTCAATAGCAATATTTTGTAGTACTACTAAGGCAACAATCAATGTTTTTCCATTTGATAAGTTTTTAATGATAGATTTATTGAATCTGTATCTGGATTTGAAGTGATCTTCCGATATTTCGAAGGGATTGGCCCTCTTTCTAAAAGATTTTCGAGTTCGGACAGTTGATATATCGGCGATCGTCCCTATAATTTTCAATTAAGAACAAATTTCTTCGCACTAATTAATTTTACTTACATACCTATTCTGGAAACCAAATTTATTATATCCATTTTTTTATTAATGTTTTCAAAAGAACTAGCAAACTTTTTTACAAATACGTAAAGAAGAAGAAGATTAAAGGCAAAATGTCATTTTATCAATCGCTTAAACTATGGTATTGACTACAATAAAATGCTTGTACATTTCTGCCACCTTATAACACTTAAATAGGCTATTAAGCGTTTATGAATACATATTTAGCGATTTTTGCCTATTAATGTGTTATTCAACTGCTAATAATCGTTTATGAATTAGACTGTAACAGTGTAAATATGCAAAAACGACTAACTTTGCTTTCTTTCGTTTTTTTGCGTTTATGTAATAAATAAACACTCATATCGTGGTTGGCGTTTTCGTGGCGAAAGTGGCGAAAGTTAGTCGTTTTTATGAAAAGGTGTCGTGGTTGGCAAAAACACAAGTAAATGCAACACTTCTGAAATCTATTACGAAGAAGTACCGTGTTTGGCATTTTTGTCTACCAAAGGTGCTGACGTTTTTTGTTACCGCCATTAGAGAAAAACTAAATGCAATCAAAATGGATTTAAATAAATTTTGAGTTTAATTCATTTTAAAAAATTTATTTGCATATTTCGTTAATTTTGCAGTTTATAGTATACATTTTATAATAAAAATAACTACACCAGCACAATTTGCTAAAATGATCGCAATAATGGGATAAACCATACTTATCAAAGGGGTATTGAGACCCCCATTCCGCAGTGGTGAACGTTGGATGAAAGTGTGGAGAGATTTTAAGTTCAAATTATAAAAAAAAAACTGTCACAACAAAGCATAGAGTCATACAACGATTCGAGGCTCCTTCAAGCAGTCTACTTTGTCACCAGTTGAGAAGGCTGTTGTGAGTCTTTTAGATATATACTCTGTCGTGAGTCATAAGGAACAATTCGGACTTGAAACCATTTCTCCAGACCCAACAATAACTAATATAGAAAATTAAACTACTGAAAGACCACTAACTAGATATAAATACACTCGAAATAACAAGTCAAACCAAAAGATGCGCCTCTTACAAGAGCAATTATCCTCATTGTTGCTTCTACAATATTGCTAAACCAGTTTTTCTTTTGGGTTTTTTTTCAATGCATAATTAAAACCGTTCTTACTATAATAATTACTTTCTCTTTTATAGGGAAAATATATTGGTTTGTAGCCTTAATTTTCTTTTTAAAGATTAACTCGTTTTGAATCACATATTTCTTCGTCTTTCGAAGACGAATAAAAACACACAGTTAGCATTATTAATTATAAAGACAAACTATTTTCAAATATTAACAAAAAATTATACTGTTTATTGTTCTTTTGCAACATATGATTAATCAAATAAAATAGAGCCATATGACTCTTTTACAAAATAGTTTTCGGCAAAAAGTTTATATGATACCACTATAATAAAACCTCGACACAAATACGCCAGTCGTCGAAATACGTCTACGCCAAACACCATGAGGATAAAAAATATTATAAAAAAAATTCTGTGTTTTTTGTTGGGCAAATGAAATTTAAATGCGAAATTTTGTATTTTCTTCATTTTTTTCAGTGTATTCATTTTTCCCCAATTTTTTAATTTGGGTTAATGTTTGTATTTACAGGAGTTTCGAAAATTTTCTTAGAATTTCTTGTAGTTTTCATGTTTACTATAAGATTTTTTAGAAAAAAAAACCTAACAGTACAAGCGTATAAGAAGCTTTGTCAAATATTTTACAACCCAAAGGTAGTCTTACTTTAAGAAATTTATAGCAACATTCTAGTTCTGTGCCGACATTCATCGTACATAATAGGCGCAGATTGCAAAAAATTGTGCTATCAAAAACCACAAATTTAAGATAATTAAAACGGAAGTTAGAAGAAACAATTAACTTCCGTGAGTTTACAAATACAAAACAAATAATTTTTTTATGTTGCACGCTACAGCATGGGCTAAAAGCATGTTTTCAAGAAAATCAGGAGTTTATGTTTTTTATGAATCTACTTTAAAATGTTAATTTTTTGCACTCTAATTACGAAATTTATTTTAAGTCTTTTTATGTTAAAAAATTTTGTGGCAATATGCCAGTATTAAAACTTGAACATTTTTACTCGTCTAAAAATCAATAACAGAACCTAAAAAAGTGCAAAATAGATCAGATACATACAAATTAGGAATTGAATTTTATGTTATGAAATTAACTTCTTTTATTTCAATTTACGTTTTTTAATAAATAAAATATCATAAATGTAAATAAATATTAGAAATACAGATTTACATGCATATACATATATATTATATTTATATTAAATTTACTCTATATGCAAGTTTGACTGATATAAATAAAGAAGGAATATCTGTTTTTACCTAGAATGTGACCCACTGAATTAAGTTACATACATACATATGTATGTATTATCTTTTATAATAATTTAAGTTACATACAAACATACATATGTATGTATTATCTTTAATTTATTATTAATTTTCCCCTCAAATTCGAAATTATTACAACGTTACCAGGGAAAAAAGTAAAGGGCAGCGTCGATATTTTAGTTATTTCCAAGTTTCCAAGAAAAATCTTTTTAGCAACCATATAATTTTTAGCGAAAAGTTAAACGTTTCAAAATGACAACTTAAAGTTAGCAAAATTATAAATATAAGTAAGAAGTAGACATGTTTCCTATTTTCGCGGATTGGAAAACTAAAAAGAAATATATATATATATGTGCATATGTATGTATATCTGATTTTGTCAATTTCAGAACCAACAGATTACACATATTCTTCGCTTTCTAGCCCACCTGACTTTTTTCACTGTGTTTTCAATTTCACAGAACAATTTTCAACATGTTTTTTCTTACATTTTTAACGGTCTATTAAAGCTAAGACATACAAGCTTTAATAGACCGTTTACGAAATTAAATTCGTTTTCTGTAAAATAACTAACTAAAAAACATAAAAATAATTATAATTTGCCAAATCAATATGACAAAATTTCTTCTCGATTTATAATTAAATGGGTGTAACTATTCGTTACTATGCCACCCACATAAACAACAAAATAATTAGCTCAAGAACAACAAGAAATTAATAATAACGACAGCAACAACAACACTTCTTTTTCAAATGACTGAATTATTTTTCAAAATGCTCACCAGGTTGTTGTAAAAAATGAAAAATTAATATTTTGTTAATTACAAATAACAATTTCAGAATGTAACACTTTCATCTGAGACATCTTTTTGTCAGTCACGCCAAACTAGGGGTTGTAGCACTTTAATCTCACTACATATGTATGTCTATTGAAGTAAAATATTTTACTTAGTTCGGCATAACTAACAAAATAAAACAAAGCAATTATGAACGATGTTTCACGATGTACATACATACATATGCACATACACTAGACAACGAATTACTCAATTTAATGACACATATTAAAAGCGCAAGCTTTTAAGAAGACATTTGCATAATGTTGCATTGAAAATTTTATGACTTGAAACTCGCAAATTGAATCGTTATTAGAACAATATTAATATTTGGATTAGCATTTTTAGAATAATGTTCAGGTCCTAAATTACAGTAGAAAAATGTATCTCATTGATGGGACCCTTTTTTTGGTTGGAAACACGTGATTTCCGTAATAAAAAGGGTTTTACAATTTGTTTATGTACATATGTACATACATATGTATGTATGTATATCGCCAATTGAATGTTTGAGTTTGCTTAACAACGTACTCTTTAATTTTTTTAAATTTTGCTTGTAATTCCGTGACAAAAAGGCATGCTAAATAGCCACCTTTTAAGACTGTTATAACGATAATCTTGATATGAAATTTCAGTTTTTATTGGATTAATAAATTGAAATAGTAGAGGGCTGTACTAATAACATGTGTTTTTTTTAGAGGTATAGAACTTCGAATTGAAATAAAACACAAGAAAATCGTTTTAATGTCCATCAATTTGGCTTTATTGGAAGGATAATTTTATGCCATTAATGTTTAAATATGATTTCGGGCATGTGGCCGCCGCGGCTGGCTCGAATAAAGCCAATTCTACAGGTCCAATTTTTGATGGACAAAGCTCCAATTGCTGTGCACGGTGGCGAATCGATTCAATCGGGTCCTCTTCAACACTTTGCTCTACAGCGGCAATTGTTTCTTCGGTGCGCACTGTTCGACGTCTCTGCGGATGCGTATTATCAAATAGAGTAAACGTAGTGCGAAAACGATCCATGGTTAACCGAATTAATTGCTCTGATGACCATAAAATGGACGGAGCTTGCGGTAAACTTCGCGAACTGAACCATTATTTTCGAAATAAATTTGCACGATTTGCAAGCGTTGTTCTTTTGTCAACCTGTTCATGATGAAATGGCAAACCAAACTAAATATTAATCACTTGACAGCTGACAAAATGGCCGCCAGTTAAAAAAGTGATGCCAACTTAAAGTTCTATACCTCAATAAAAAACACCCTATATTTACGCGCATGTACAATTACGTCCGCTATTAATGTACATGAAATTTTCGACATTTGAGAGCCAATTCCGACAATTTTACTTTTTGTAAGATGAAAGTAAACAATAATTCCTCTCACTAATCGACAAAAATAGAACGCTAAGAACCATATTTTTAAGCAAAAATAAAATATGAAGATACTTCTACAAGAAATAGCGAGAAAAATTTTGCAAACGAATAAAGAACGATCTATTAAAAACAATAATTTATTATCAAAAATAATGTTTAATTATATTTGCTACTTTTATGTATATTTTTTTCAAACAGCTGATTGTCTTACGGAAAAAAGTTGAAGGTTTCCCTTCTTGAAAGGTGGAAAAGAAAAAGAATATTTTAAATTTTTATTTAGACTAAATTGAGCTGAGCTACCAATTATTTTAATTTTTCAACCAAAGTTGAACATCATATTGTAATAAGTATTTATAATTTTGTTGTAATTTTTATTAAAATAGAAAAACGTAATCATCATCTTTGAAATTAATAAGAACGAAATGTGGTTGCTTTGATTTTGCAAAGAAATTGCTTCAAATGGAATGGATGAAAGCTAGAATAGAACTTAGCTTAAAAGTGTTATATATGTATGTAAATTAAAACATAAAATATTAAAATATATATTATATACATATGTATGTATATAATGGGAAATCTCTACAGCTGGACATCACTGGAAAAAGTTAATAAAAATAATATTACTATGTCAAAAACTTACTAGTATGTTTAATTTCTAAAAATTTTTATATTTAAGTTATATGAATTTAATTAAAACCAAAAAATATATAAAAATTCCTGGTTAATTAAGGCATTCAAAATTCGCTGAGAATTGAAGTATGTATGCCCATCGATTGTACAATAACAAAACATGTATGTACATACATATGTATGTTTTTGCTACGATAACACAGTGGATCCATCGAATTTGATTTGACTTGGTGTAAAAGTAGTTTTTAATAATTAAAAAATGCTATAATGTGTAAATTTGCAAATACAAATGCAAATAGAGAACTGCCAATAAAATATGTAAGTGTGTATTTAAACTTGATTAATTGTAATATATTCAATTTTAAAGCCACTAATAGAGTAGAGTGAAAAAACAATAGCCAAAATTCTTTCCATTCAGCTATGCAATAGCATTAAAAACCCCACAATACACAATGATATGCACATATGTATGTATGTACATATGTAAACAAAAACAATCAATAACCCAACACACAAATCCATAGTAATAAAAGAACAAAATAAACGCAGTGTTGGCGATGTTGGGTTAATTGATGTTTGACTGTGCATTGTAGAAGAAGGTATCCACACTGGACACTGAACACTCAAAACATCACCAGTTGAATTCTGCCATCCTGATCTCTACAAAATAAAATAAAAATACCGAAATATTACCCTTTCTTTCCTCTTTCTCATAACCTGGTTCTATTGTTATGCACTGCATATATGTATATATACATATGTATATATGTATATATGTATACATATATATACATATATGTATACATATATATGTATACATATATACATATGTATATATGTATATATACATACAAAATACACATTAAGTACGCGAACAAAATTTTTTACATAAACAAAATGCCCGTTGTTTTTGTGTGACTGTACTTACTGTTAATTATTTGTACCTCATATGCACTTGTACGTACATATATATGTATGTGTATGTAATTTTGATTTTACAGGTAAAATTTGCTCATATCTTTGCATGAATACCCAGAAACCACCAAACACGATGTCAAATCTTTCAAGTGCGTATATACATATGTAAGTACATTGCATATTATTTAGTAATATCATATTTATTCAAATTTGGCTTGTAAGCTCAACCCAAGGTTGAAAAGTCACTACCGCTGTATTTAAAACATAAAGACAAAAAAAATGTTTCTTCATAACGCCATAAACAAACATACTTACATATACTTATATGAAATATTTACATACTTAACGTCAAATTCTTTTTGGAGTAGTAATAGAAAATGCATAATTTACCACAATATCGTGCATAAACACAAATACTCGTATATATGTATATACATACATATGTACGCAATTAATATTTTTAATAATTAAAGTTAAATAAACTATTCGGTCAAATTTTATAAAATATCGGTTCCTACGAATGTTTGCTTTTCTAACCAAGCTTATACAAACAATATTTTTTATTAAGAAATAGAGATGAGCAAGCTTTTATTACAAAGAATTTTATGACCGGTACAATAAACTTTGTATATAATATATTATTAGCAAACATTTTCTTCGAATTGTATAATGGAAATCCTAATTAAGATAAAACTGTACATATGTATGAATAAGCATTAGTTGTAGATTTTACAATATTCCCGTTCCACCAGACCTTCTCACTAATAATCAATACTGCGTGCTTGCAGGGAAGCGTGCTGGCCAACTTTAGCACACACCTATGAATTGGTTTTGCCGAAATTGTATTCTCTTTGTCTTATGCTTCTTACTGATTTGTCATACACAAAAGAATTTTTGGAAAATCCAGGAAGAATTTTTTACTATTGGCACAAAAATGTGTGTATATGTTAGTAAGTACATACAGCTGTTGTCAAAATAATAGCACCACTAGCAAGCCCGATTTTAAACTATTGACAAAATCTTATTTATTAAAAAAAGAAAGAAAAATTATTTAATTTAAATTCAAATTAATATAAAAAAAGAACTTTTTCCCAAAAGTCTGATCTGTCAAAATAATAGCAATGATTATCTTGACCTGAAACTATAACAATATAGTTTCCTGTGGTTTTAATGTGAGTAGCTATCCCTTACGAAATGTTTTTAATATTTAGTTGCGTTACCCTTGTTAGTTTTTCTATAGAATTGACCAAGTTCTTGCACCTTTCTAATGAAATAGAGTGCCAGACCTATTGCACTGTCACCCAAAGATCTTTATTGGTAGTCGGTTTCACTTCGGATACCTTCTTCTTAAAATCGCGCCACAAATTTTTGATATGGTTTAAATCAGGAGACTGTACAGGCTATTCCATTAAAGGGACATTATTGTCCTAAAACTGCGTTTTAGCTTTTGTACTAGTATGTTTTGGGTCATTCACTTGTTGACCCTTTCCACCAAATAAAACTATTGTGGACTCATCTGTCCACAAAATATTACGGCACTTCACAAGTATTCAGTCTAGGTGATTTTTAACAAACTGCAACCGTTTGGACACATGCTTATGTCTTAAAAGAGGGACTTTTCTTGAACTGTGAGCTTTTAGATTATATTCTCTATGTCTCCTGCATATTGTCTCAGTGCTTATTAACCGGTCAAATTCTGTTTCACTTATGCATAAAATGATTTTTTTTTATTTGCCGTACTATGAGGCTGACGATTGCGGGTGGCGTTACAGCTTTTCGTCCACGTGTTCCGGCTTCAAATTGAGAAGTAATAGCATTTTTTATCATTTTATTTAAGCAACCTAAAATATTTCGAACTTTGGAGTACGTTTTTCCTTCCAAAATTAGTATTTTAATTAATTTAGGTTTTTTCACTTATACAGCGTTTAGTACGACCCATTGTGGACACTAGAGCGACGAAATTCTTAAAAATTATTTTGAATAATACGAATGCCAATAGCTAATTACCGTTTTTAATTGTTTTAAAATAATAATTTTTTTAATTTGCGATTTTTTTTACTAAAATTAATATGCTATTATTTTGACACTTCTCAGTAAATGCAGTTACGCTTTTGAACATGCTTTTAAATAAACAATAGTTATTTCCCCCAAAAATTTTTATTTATAAAAAGGATATACATACTTGTAGTAACGGGACTGTAAAGTTATAGATAAAAATATACATACAAGCTTTAAAACAGAATTGCGTAATGACATTAAATACTTATAGTGGTGCTATTATATTAACAGCAGCTGCACATACATACATATGTACATATGTATATGCACATACATACATACATATGTACATATGTATGTATGTATGTACACGGCGGTGCAATATCTTAATAATTTTATGGTGTCTGTTTCATAATCATGTACATAAGTTTTTCATACAATATTTTGTAAAGGCAAAATTATTTTCTATATCTCATTCAAATTGTCATTAAAATCATAAATCTGAGGTGACATTATTACCAGTTTTGTTTGGTCGTCCGTCCTCCTCAAGTCCTTGCATGATTAAAAATAAGTTAAAAATCTTTCGGCAACTTAAGGTCTGAATTTGCGAGCGCTTTGTATACGAATGCCGTGGTTCGAAGAAAGAGAGCCACAAAAATATTAAATATGTTGTACGTACATACATACATACATGTAGACACATGCATACATACATATGTATGTAGGTATGTATGCACATACCCATGCATATTATGTATGATAATTAAAATGCTTTTATAAACATCGTTGAATGTAACGGTAGTTTAACATAACTTAAACTACAAGCAGACATTTGTCCATGCATACATACATAAGTATATGTATATGTGTATACATATACATATATACACATACATACATATGTATGTACCGGTGGTAACAATACATAATACTTTTGCTTTATGGGGGAAGGGTTCGCAGACCGGAAGGAAGGATATTTTTTTCAAATAAGCTACAGCATGTGTTTTTATAAAATTTTAAATGTGTTTGTAAGTTTGTAAGTAAATACAGACATATGGATAGATGTGTTCATTTGTATGACTTATTTTTTCCATAGTGTTTTTGTTTTTTAATACCTTTTTTCGTTTTGTTTGTTTACTTGGCACCTCGCACCAACAAATACGAAACCGAGACAACCAGAGCAACACAAAAAAATATACATATGTATATACAATATATAAAACACAAGAATAAAAACAACAACACAAACTACTGCAAATATCCCAGTGGTATAGCGTACTACCGCCACTTCACGTGTATATTCGTTGGCTCTTTAGGAAGTACGGCTGCCACCACCAAAATGTACATCATACCTTTTTGGAGTTGACAACAGACCCCTCTTTCTGTCTTACCTTTACCTACTAACGACGTTAACGGCATGATACTACCATATCTTTAAAGGTGGCACGGTAGCAATATAACTATAATCAAAAAAAGTGCTAAGTTCGCCACCTCTTGTAGTAGTCATTTCTCTACACCAGGTGGTGTAGAACACAAAAATGCATACATACATATATTCATATTTTGTAAATAAAAAAATAAAGAGCTCGTTGATCATTTTCATAGGAAGATATTGCCATTGCTGAAACGTTCATTTCTTTCCTGTAATCTGTTAAAATCTCTTAAAAAGTCTATTCATTTTTGTTTTCTAATTTTATTACAAAAATCAAGTTCTGATTATTTAGATTTTGTTGTTTCAATAATACAAGCACGCCATATCTCGTAGAAATAAAGATTCCTATGGTTATATAATATACTAACGAATAATGGGTTAGTAATTTGTTTTATTATTATTCACTGTTGCTTTATAAAAAGAGCAGAGCGTGTACGTTCTCGGTAGAATTAACTGTATGTAGAGTAAAATTTCTAGTCGCTAGTCACCAGTGGCAACGGTTCTATGTTATAAATACTACAGGGTAGCAGCAACAAAACAAAACTCTAATACACATAAGTACATATTTATAAAATAATAAGTTTAACAAGCTGAAACAGTTAAGCAATAAAAAAAGTGAACAAAATAAACAAATGACCACAACTGTTTTTCTTTACATTTTTACGGTCAATAAATATGCCAAAGCTATAGTGATCGTTATTTTGGAAAATGCCGTAAGCGGCTGACTCTTACTCACAAAAAAATTTAAGAAACCTTGTTTTTTGGCTGCTTATATTCGTATAATTGACAAGTTACTGGGAGTTGTGCAGAATAATTAATATATGTATATGTATGTGTGTATGCACACATGCATGTACATATGTTTAGCTACATCTATTTTTCAAATAAAAACTCTAGAAAAGAACTTGTGTTAGTATTTAAATCTAGAGTACTCACATTGAAACGGATTTAAAGCTATTGACCAACGACTTGCTTATTGTCCCTAGATGTTCACAAAATCATTAAGCAGGCGGAAAACTAATTTTATACTTAAAAATTTTCTGTAGCATCTACTTGGAAAACTTATAGTGTATGGGCAATTTTAAAAGCAGTACAGCCTGTTCCGTTGACGCGAGTTAAGTTAAAGACTAAATGCACTTAAAAGAACACAACTTAATTCTTTTACTTCCAAATTATAATTAATTTATTCATTCACTCCTTTTAAAATCAAACTTATTTTCTAAATAAAACACAAATTAAAGTTCAATGATTTCACAATTAAATATAAAAAGTGGTTATACAGGGTGTTTTTTTTAGAGGTATAGAACTTCGAATTGAAATAAAACACAAGAAAATCGTTTTAATGTCCATCAATTTGGCTTTATTGGAAGGATAATTTTATGCCATTAATGTTTAAATATGATTTCGGGCATGTGGCCGCCGCGGCTGGCTCGAATAAAGCCAATTCTACAGGTCCAATTTTTGATGGACAAAAGTTGATGGACAAAGCTCCAATTGCTGTGGACGGTGGCGAATCGATTCATTCGGGTCCTCTTCAACACTTTGCTTTACAGCGGCAATTGTTTCTTCGGTGCGCACTGTTCGACGTCTCTGCGGATGCGTATTATCACATAGAGTAAACGTAGTGCGAAAACGATCCATGGTTAACCGAATTAATTGCTCTGATGGACGATTATGTCGACTTGCGGTAAACTTGCTTGCGGTAAACTTCGCGAACTGAACCATTATTTTCGAAATAAATTTGCACGATTTGCAAGCGTTGTTCTTTTGTCAACCTGTTCATGATGAAATGGCAAATCAAACTAAATATTAATCACTTGACAGCTGACAAAATGGCCGCCAGTTAAAAAAGTGATGCCAACTTAAAGTTCTATACCTCAATAAAAAACACCCTATACATATTGAACAATTTTCTGTTTTATTTGTTAAAATTATGCGAATTTATTTAGTGATTAATATTTGTAATAAATAATTTTTGTTTATTTTGGCTGTTTAATGTATGCTATTTAATCTAGTTGACTTTGTTGGTGGATTCTATTGCCAGTCAGGAGCGGTCATATCTGTTGTAGGAAGTTCTTTTACAACAAATTTCGTGTTTACCTTGATGAAAAAAATTATAATTATTGTACAAATTGTTACAATTAAGAGGCTGTAGTTTAAGTGTCTGTATAGTCTCATATTATTAGATAAAGATTCGATAGCTAATTTACATTTACAGATGATATTCGTTAAGTTTGGGTATACTCAAGCTTTCTATTGTAGACGAAGATTTTATATGTTTGGATCATACTATTTATATATTATTTCGTTGAGAAAAAAATCAGAGCACTTGAAATGTCTTCGTCGGTTTCCTCTGATGCTATGTTTTTTAGTATCACATAAGGTCGCCATTTCTGTTGTTGGTAGATTTCTTGTTCGCACGAGTATTTGTTCATGCTGGGATATTTTCATTATCTGCCCTTCATCGTTGAGTTTACAGTTGACGTCGAAGTTATTTATAATTTTTCCAAAGCATGACGATTTTATTCTAGTTTCTTGCTATAAGCTTTCTTTGCAGTAATAAGGGTTTTCCATTTTCTTGCATAGTTTGCCGAAATATTGAAATTTCTCATTGTTCTATATTGTGTGTGCTTTAATTATAATTTCTTTTGTTTTATTAATGAGTATGAGAATTGTGTGGGAAACTTTTTGAGGAATCTGGATATAAAAATGATACTTTTATGTAATTGTAATAGGATTGTCACTATAGGAGTTCGTATAAATTTTCTATACTATCTATTTTAATATCTTGGTTTCTTGGCCGACCCCTACACACATACATATGCAGTGCATTGTAATGGGTTATGGGAAAAGGAAGGAAGGAGTAATGTTTCGTTATTTTTTTGTGTTTATTCTATATTGCAGGGATGAGTGTGTCTGCATTTAACTGGTCCTGGTTTGACTGTTCAATGCCCAGTGTACACAACTTCGGCAATGCTCAATCAAACATCAATTAATTTTATTTTGTATTTATATGCATTTGATTGTTGGGTTATTGAGTGTTTTTATTTATGTATGTGTGTATCATGTGTATATTGTGTTTTTTTTGTTATTGTTTCAGCTGAAGGCTATTGTTTTTCCCCAGAGCAATTCGTAGGAATCGATCCTACGACCTCTGAACTGTTCGTCGAATACTGTACCGACCCATCCACCGAGGCAAGCTTAACATTATTTTTGGTATAATATTAAGTTTAGATGAGGACATTGCGATATTATTTAATAATAAATCTGTATGATAATTTATTTGACTTAGGTATAGGTTACCAATAGTAAGGTTTTAACTAGAGCAAATGCTATTTTGTCACTGCTGTGATGCTGGAACTATGAAATCTTGCACATTGTTTGATTGAACAGTTTCTATTTTTTTCTATAATATTAATGTTGAGTATACATACTTTGTTCATTTGTTTCAGTTTGAACTTTCGATGTCAAATTAAATATTACTTCATTAATAAGAGAAGCATGAGTGCAATCTATATTTCCTGTTATGAATTTCCCCGCTGGCCTATACTATCAAATAGTTCTCTTCTCTTTCGGTAACTAGACGTTATTCCATTTAGTTAATTTTTGAGGTCTGCTAGTTTGAAGAGGCAGACCATGTATCAAATTCTTCAGTTTCAAGTTTCGGGACCTTTTTCGTTAATCAGGACCATACGTTTTCTATCGGATTTCTGGGAGTCACTCTAAAATATGTTTTTGTTCCTTCATCGACTATAAGTTTTTAAACTATTTTAGCTTTGTAAATTGGTGCATTATCTTACTGTAGAATAAAATCTTTATCTCTTAAACATTTATATTCATTTCAATTTGTTTTCCCTTATACATATTTCACTCTCGCCCTAAGCTGAAATGCAACCCCAAACCATTAAACCTCTTTGATGGATTTAAGTGTTGTTTTGGTATACTTGAAGGATAAGGCCTCATAGTTTTTACGACAAACATATGTACATTTGTCCTCCACCATACTTCATACGAACTTATCAGTCTAATATTTTTTTTTCCAAAAGTTTCCGAGTTTTAAAACGTGATTTGCATAAAACTTAATCCTTTTTTGCTAATTAATTTTGTTTGTAAATGGATTTTTACGTATTAATCGATCATATTTTTTAATTTCGTAAAGTCGTCTATGTATAGCAGATGTATGTATGTATTTTGCATGCCCTTCAGACACTCTCTTAGATAGAATTTTTGGAGCAGAAAGCTTGGGGTTTACATTTGATATATTTTTTATCCTTTAATTAACATAAGATTTTTCCTTTTCACTTATTTTTTATTCATCGCAAAATGCTTCTTCCCGTAAATTTCCCTTATAAAAGCAAAATATGGACTAAAAATTAAACCAAGTGCAAGAGAAACAGTCCGATTTACGTAGAAACGTGCAAATTTGTAAATATGTACAGTTACATACTCCGTTATTTAAAACAAATCAATAACTTTATTTACTTAAATATTATTTTATTTGGGTACCCTGTATATATTTCTAATGGGCCACTTTTTACAAACGCAATCCGTCTTTGTAAGACACATAGACTTAAGAAGTCATTGCTTAACTTTACCTCAAGGTAAGGTTGCAATATGAAATTAAAGTTGAACTTCCATAATTTGAATCACCATTATCCAAACAAAAAACTGCAAGTTAGAGAGACTTCAAGTTTCGAAAGTTTTGCATATAATAAAAAATATTTTTTACTAACTTTTATTCCTTTTTACTTGTAATAAAAGAATTGAAAATGTGTGTATAATTTATTATATATTAAAGTACTGAGTATTTTTTTACTGAATTTGTTTATTTTTATTTTGTTTAAAAAGTGTCTCTAATTTGTGTAGTGTTTTGTAGTGGTCGTCAGTCGTATTTTCATTTGTGTGTAAATGTAAATGCAAATTTACATTACTGGAGGGCCCTGTAACAGTTTCTTCAACTATGTCCTCCTCATCTCTATCCATTGGGATTCCAGTGTGCGATACTGATTCGAGAGCATTATCAACAATATCCTCATCCATTGGAAAATCGGCGACAACCAGCTCATTATTGACTTCAATAAATTCTTGAAGAGTATAACTGGTTGTTGTTATTCAAACCTAGCCAGGTTTCATAATCGTCTTTTACGAAATTTAAATCTTAATGACGATTCAAATTAGAAAAAAATTATACGCCGAATGTTAGCGGCAGATCTGAAAATTTTTGCATAACTAAAAATTAATGTCACCAAAAAAAAAATCTATTTATAGAAACTTTGCAAGGCTTTGTACCATTCAAGTTAGAGAGAAATTCAATTTATAGAAGTTCAAGTAATAGGAAAAAATTCAAAGGAATTTACCTGCTTGCCGCTGTTGCCATGCGATTTGCTTCAACTTATAGAAAATTCAATTTATAGAAGTTCAACTGTTCATTTTCTAGATGCTTTCTTTTATAATCTGTACCTATTCTTAATTTGTATGTATGTGATTTAACGGCAGATAAGTGACTATATTTGTTATTAAAGCATTTTACACAGGAATAAAGGCTATAAGCTCATGTACAGAATAAATTAAATAGAATTTAAAAATTTTAGTTTTTCTGCCTTTTTTGTCACTCATTGAAAGCCACAGACAGGAAAATTAATCAAAACGCTGTTAAATTAAACATAAAAGTAGTTTATTAATTATTTATCAACTAATTGAATTCTTTATGGACATGACTTTATAAATGTTACTTGCTTGCAAGCTGACAAGATATTTAAGTAATGAAATTATTTAGGAGAAGCTAATATTTATTTATTTTTTTTATTTATATGTAAGTCTACAGATATATTCTTACAGACCATGAGTATTACTTATTTAAATTAAGTATAATAGTGTGTTTAATAATATTTACGACTGACGAAAAATCGACGTATTCAAACATTTCATTAAAACTACCACAAAGTTGTTTGAGAGAGGACAGGCTACATAATTTGTTCGGAAAGTTTTAATATATAAAGGGTTATAGCAACGTATTGTGCGTCTGGGTATAAAAAACAAGATCATACATTTCCATTTATTAGGATAAGTATAAATGTGAAATTAAGCATAACTCTGCGACTTTTCAGTGTTGACAAACGAATTGAAGATAATCTTGCAGAATATGAAGGGAGGTTATCATATCCTCGATATGTGTCTCTTAAACAAAAAGAGAAAAACCCTTTTTTAACTGATTCGTTGTCCTCAATATAGTGTGGTTCCATAAGATACAACCGTAATAAAAGTATATAGTTGTTAAGTGATGAGAGGACCATTGAACCCTTTTGCCCATGGTTTGATAAAAGCTAAAGTACCACAAGCTTTCTTAGCCATCAGTGTTATACGTTGAATAAAATCCAGTTTTACAGTCAGAAAAATACCAAGATCTATAAGTGTCAACCAGCTCAATTTTATAATCACTGAATTTATAATAATATAACACATTTCATTTTCTAGAAAAGTACTAGGTTTAATTGCATTAAATTACATCAATTCAAGAAATCGTCCAAGTTATTTTTTAGATTAACGTGATCGGAATAGTTTTTAAAACTTAAAAATATCTTTACATCATCTGCGAGCATAAAATTATTTGAATATTTAATCATTTTGGGCATATCGTTAATAGAAAGCAAAATCAAAATAGGCCCAATATGGCTACCTTGCAGAATACCGAATTCCATCACAATCGATTTTCAAAACTGGTGAAAAAGATATTGATTGACCTCGTATTCTACAGGGCTCTCTATTGGTAATTTGTCGACTTTGGAAAGTAGACGAATAATGCGTAATGTAGCTTTTTTAGTAAATGTGATAAATGGCTTAGTTTGTTTAGAATTTCTACTGATGTCACTCAACTTTAACATTCCCCTTAAATCTACTCGGACTTTTACACTAACGCTAATCCCTTTAGTAGATTGTACAAACATTTTAATGAGTTATACAGCTTTATTAATTAGTCTGTAAATGCTAATATTATAAAACGTAACATCACTTAAGTATAAGTGAATTTTATTGGTCTGTAAGTCTATGGACAGAATACCATAGACCGAGATTACATAAAAAAATTTCGCTTTTTTCCCTTAATTGGAAAGAATAATTGAATTATTAATTTTAAGGATTCCATTAATTTTGTACATAAACATTAATTAACATCGTTTCTTTTATTACAAAGCATTCAACTGAAACACGCCTTAAAAACAGAAATTAATCATTACCAGCGGCTTAATAACCGCCTCCACACTTTCCAGCAGGAAGATTATTAAAAATCTTTACATGGTGATCCTGCCACCACTGCGGAAAACACAAAGCTCCTGTGGAGGAGTTACACCGACAATGACGAATTGAATACGACGCCACAATATATATATCTACATTCATACATACGTACGTATGTACACATTTTTTTAACACTGAAATTTATTTTGCATTATTTTTATAAATATGATATTCAAAACTTACAAGTTTATAGAAATAATTATTTTTTTTATTTAGACAAAAACATCTATAGAAATTTGTTTATTTGTTGAAACAAAAAACTTAAAACAAAACTTAAATTGAATTTAAGAAGAAAAATAAACACAAAATGTCATTTTACGTGTTGCCATAACGTCTCAATTTCGGTTGCGAAAAAGTAGTGAACAAAATTACAATTTCATGATCAGTGTTGGCTGTGGATTATTTTTAAATAATTCCGCACAATATTACTGCACAACATGTTCGTTCAGCACTTAGTTATGAGTATATTTAAGCTGTGCTTTATGTAAAGAATTGTTTAGCGAAATAGATAATAACAAAAGTAAATACAGAGTTTATTTACACTTTTAAAACAGAAAAATATAAAGATTGCCTTTTTTACGAACAAAGTTGATAGAATTGATAAAATGAAAATTTGGAAGAGTTGTCAGAAGCCAACACCTAGAAAAATTATTAATGATAGAAAAATTATAGTATTCGAATTTGCAGGTGAGAATATTAAAGCAATCAATATTCTCAAAGGTTTAGCAGGAACTTTTCCCGGTACAGAAATAAGAGGGATCAGAGTTTTATCAGTCATACTTGCCGTTCAGCCGGACAACGCTTGACGCCCCAATTTATGCATTGTTTTGAACTTCTAAAAGTTTTTATTTCCGTTAATTTAATCATTCTAATTTAAATAAAACTTACATCGTCAAGACCGCAAAATATGGAATGGTTTGTCTTTTTGCAAAACAAGTTTATAGTATTCGAAAATTGTTTCATATTACCATTAAATTCCGAAAAACTACTTGGTACTAACTTTTTCTTGTTAAAATCTGCTTTGCCTATAATTATAACATCGGAAGGTACTACAAATGGCTGACAGTGAATGTGTTGAGTTGGCGGCTACGAAATAACTATTTGCACTACAGAGAAAATTATGTCTGCAATTACTTTCTTTCCATAGTTAAGAACAAAAATAAATATTTGATAACTTTAGACTGTTATGACGTTCTCCTATGCCTCCTATGTATATTCCAGTGGTTAGTTTAATAAAGAACAATATTGAATCGATAATAAATATAATCAGAAAAGTTCTTATAAAATCTGCAAACGCGGAAAGTTTAACGTTGATGCAGTCAACCGCCGACCTATTCCTACTCATAATATCAAGCATAAAAACCACAAGCAATGACAACAATCGTCAGCTTGAAGCCCACATTTTGTATGTGTTTTTCTCGTTGACTGTTTACGCCAACCTGCAAACACGGAATATGTGTTGGTTTTAAACATAACAAAACAAAATCAATCCTCAAAAATACCTAAGCATAGGTTCTAAACAATAATAAGCTTTGCGATGACGAAATGGTGACTTTGCGATGACGAAATATGACATTCAAAGCGCTATGTTTGAATTTACATATGCATTTACATATACAATAAGAGAAATAGTTCAATAAAATAAAATAAGACTGAACTGCTACAAATTTTATTGTTGGCGACATCCGAATACACTGTAAAACTCGCAGAACAAAGACCGGAATCTTAAAAATGGATTTCTGTCGTCTTGAATTCGACAATTTTGTTCTTGACATACTCACCCATTTAGCTTCCAACATTCTTAAAACTCATTCAGCCAATAGAGTCATGTCGCAAACTTCACGAAGTTGTGGTCTGCGATAAGCTAGTGGATTCTGATTTGTCCGGCACACTGCGAGTAATCTTTTCTGTAGGACTATAAATGGGTGTAGCACTCAGAATGTGTGCCACATTTGACATCCATTTTGGGAAAACAATGTAAGCATTTGGACGTGTTATATATCACTGAACGCGTCTATATTGTCTTGGCATAATAGATTAAATAAATATTTTTAAGCTGCATAATTATTTATCCGTAATGACGACAAAAAGATCTTGTGTAAACGCTTTACTATAAGACCTTTAGTGAGAGAAGTGTTTCCAATTACAAATGTATTTATAAATTGAGCTTTATAAATTTTTAGTCATAAATTTTTAGTTAACACCGTATTTTTCATAAAGATTTAAATAAGAAAAATACTAAATTTTAACACGCGATAAAGTCAAAGGAATAAGATATGTTGCACAACAAACATTTACAAAAGTTGGACAATTCATTCCGATTAAATTTATATGCGATTTACTTTGGTTGGCAAAATATCTAACGAATTATATTAAATTTTTTTATATTTTTATCCTCTTTTAGAAAAAAAATATCTATATTTTATTACTACATTAACATTATGTATATTTATCAAAAATACAATGAAGAAGAATCATATTTAGCTTGCTGGAATTCCAAAGAAGACTTTATCCGGAAAAGTACACTATAAATTCAAACTTTTTTTTCTTATTGACCATTAAACATATTGATAAGTAAAAATAGTACCAAAATAGGCTTTACCTCTTTTCTCCTTAAGAATACAACAATTTAAAATGAGCCAAACACTTATTTCTTTGTACAGATTCAGATTCACTTTCAAAGCTTCAAGGCCCTAACGGATGTTTTTTTTTTTATTTGTTATAATTGTGTTTTACATGCTTTTAAAGCTAAATTAAAAACGAATAATAATCTCATTTGTTTAAATATTTACGATTTACTATTTGATATACTTTCGAAATACAAATCAAAGTGTACCAAGAATACTCGCCATTCATATTATTATTGTGAACATCAGTACTATATTACATCCAACCATATTTTCAATAATATAAGACTTCATTTGCAATAATATAAGCCGAATATTTTATAGCGAATTATTTGAATTTATTGGCTTTTAACATAATATTTCATATTATATATTTGTTAAAAGTTATTTTATAGACATGTAAGACATTGGTGTATAAATAAATATAAAATTTAATTTAGCTGATTATGAAAAAGTTATGCTTGAAAGCAAACAATATATATGTACGTTTGAACATAACAATAATATAGTATAGTTTTTAAACGAAAATATATGGTTGTAAAAAGAAGTTAATATGGTATTTTATATCAAAAGTATGATTTTGTTTTATATAATAATATGCCTGGTTATGATAACAACATGGTAATTTCAATTGGTATAATTGTTATAATTATATAATATTGTAGTTAATAATAATTATATGGTATTGTAAACTAGAATACAGTATAGTGATTTTTTAACACTTATGACTTTTTTATAACACCTTGGTGAATCTTGATATTGTAAATAAATAATATAGTGTTATCACCAGCAACTATGTACTCACATACATAATTCAAGAGTACTATGTTGTTCTTAGAATATTGCCTCTCAAAGTATATACATATATACATACATACATACAGTGTAGGCCATGATTTTAGCACATTCCTCTGCACTTTTATAATTTTATTATTTAATATTTTGTAACGTATTAATAGTTTTTATCATTGTTAGATTTTAATGTATTATTCTCGGTGTGAAGAATATGCGATATCATTTTACTTTCCTTTTTTTCTTTTATATTATTTTTTAAAACGAAACCTAAAAAGTCCTGGATAGTAATTTAGCACAAATTAACAAAATTTATTTCCAACAGCAAAAACTAACATCAATTATACAAAATGCTTTATATTTAGTAGGATAGCCATAAACAAATTTGAATGCAACACACATGAAATGTGCAAACCTAATGTCCACCATTAAATATGTATATTTTTTGTTAAGGAGATCATAAGTTCAAAAATGTACATATGTGGGTGTGTTCCATTTTAATGGGTGAGCGGAAACTTTATCCTAAGGTATAGAAAATGAGGTAGACATTTTGAAGGCTTTCTCTAGTTTCTAGAGACCCAGACTGTTCATTTAATATAAAAAGACATCTACTAAATTTCTTGCAAGGTCGTGTTTCTTGCACGATGAAATATTTCTACTTTAAAGAATATTTTTATTAAAATAAATTAAAACTTTTTATAGAGCAATAAAAATGTTCATTCGTTTGTATTTCTTAAGTCAGTTAAGAATAAAAACATTGTATTATTGCAGTAAGATTCAAAAACAAAAAAAAACAGACAAGTATTTTAACATATTAATTCATATCAGATTAATTTGTTTACTGCAATAAGGTACATATGTACATACATACTTATGTATATAAAATTTAATGTTAATAAATTTATACATATGTGCATATACATACATACATATGCATGTATGTACACATACTTATATATGTAAAAAAATAATTACATACATACATATGTATGTATATACACACATAACATTTTTATTTATACTTGGAAAAGTTTCTAAAACTACCTACTTAATAATAAAATAAAACCTTAAAAAGCGGAATTTAAAATCCCGCGCTGTACGCGTGATTTAATATAAAAAAGGGACAGTCCCGCGAAAAGCTCTACGACTGGCGGCCCTAATTAAAATGAAAAAAAAACTTCACAACAACAAATAAAAAATCAGGTAGGGCATCTCTACATTAAACTAACGATATGTAAAATTCTGCATATACAGTATGTATGTATGTTGTTCATATGTTTGTGAATGCAAATGTTATATGTATATTGATTCATTGGTAAGGCAGACACAATTAAATAAGAAAGAGAACAGTCAAATAAGTAAGCCATTCTCCTCTACTTTATATCTACTTAATTCTAGAAGAAAATCTCAGAATCTGGCCAAAATGCAAAGTTTTCCTTTTTGTTTTTTTTTCTTTTTTTTTAATTTCTAAATTGATTGCGTCTCCCGCACACAAGTACGAAAAAACAACAAAAATGTTTGATTTGTATCAAATTAGGGCATCATTTATATAAAAACCAGACGTTAAAGACAACAAAGTTGTCAGCGACGTCGAAGTCGGCGTTGTCGTCGCGGTTGTAAAAGCGAATACTCTTGCATAAAACATAGAAGAACAAAAGCAAATTAATTGTCAACAATGTATAATGTCGGCTGCGCTGGAATCGCGAATCTTCTTCGGTTTGCCAGCTGAGAGTTTTGTTTTGTCTTAATGGGCTGAACAGAATTAAAGAAATGAGTAAAACTCATTCTTAAGAAACTTAAAATATAACGTAATGTCAAATGAGTAAAAGAGAGGTTTTCTGTTCAAAGCAATATAAAAAAGAAAGATGCCAAGCAGACGTTGTAGCAGAATTTTCATATAGCAGTTTTCTTCTTTTTTTCTCTGGCTGCTCTAACAGCATCAAACACTTTTCGTTCTGAAATTTATACAACAGAAGATATTTTTCGAACAAATAAACAAAATGGTTCGAAAAGCTCAGAATATTTTAGAAATTTAATCTCATCCTTCGATTTTATTTTTCTTCTCAAAAAAAATAAGTGCATATTATTATCTTAATTCTGAAAAGACCATTTTCATAAAAGTTCAGTAGGTTTTAACTACGAATAGTTAATAATAAAACAAAATATTAAAATTTTTGGCTTTTGAAAATAAGAAATAAAACTAAAAAAAGTGCAGAAACTACAAAGAAAATTAGAGAATTGAATTTCCAGAAATTGTAATCTGTTGTTTCAGTACAATTCACACTGAAATATAAAATAAAAATTAAAATTTTAAGTTTTTTGGGCTGTTAGCCCAACAGAACAGACCAATAAAAAGATATATTTTTTTATTATTTGACGTTAAATGGGATCTTACTGAAAGGTTTTCTAAGGGATACAACATTTTTATACATGAATATTCTACAAAAAGCTAGTTTCGAACTAGTGTTATTAATTCCGTCTGTAACTTTTATTCACACGCTTTATAAAAATATCACAGAGATGGATATAAAAGCTGAATTCATGCATAAAAATCAATACAGACTTTAGAAAGCTGCAGAAATTCGATATGATTCAATATACGAACGCTTACGCAATTGGCACGTAAGAACGCCAAGAATTCAAAAATTCGCCTTCGCCAAAATACATTTAAATAAAGTTTATACTTTTCTGAACATTTTTAAAAGAAAAAAGGGTAATAATAAAGCAAGTCCTACTTGAAAAGCTGGTAAAGCAAAATTGTGCGTTGCGTCGTGTATCATTTCATATGTACTATACTGTAAATAATTACTATAATCAATAACCACCCATTTTCATGTACGGTGAGCACATTTAAATGTGATTTGACTATTAAACTCATTCACGCATTCACTCGTGGCATACGTCAAGGAAATGAGCGAAGCAGCAAAACAAATGCGCTCAGTTAGCAGTGAGTGCAGCTCAAAAACACAAAGGCGCAAAAACAAACAGCCGTCAATTTTCCACCTTCTTCTGTTTTATTTTAACGACTACGAGCTTGTGTGCTTTTCGTGTGCGCTATTTGAAAACTTTTCTTAATCTTACATTTTTGATATTGTTAATATGCATCAGCGTTGCTAGCTTTCTTTTTTGCAATTTCTATGTATATACTTTTTTAACTTGAAATAACCTGCTCCTTTAGGGCTATTTTTAGTATAAAAGAAATGACTTCTTTTCCTTTATTAATTGTACGCAACAATGCGTGCGTATTTTCTAAACTGTTCTTCGGCTGTGCAAATAGAACAATTTTAATAAATGTTTCAAATAATGCGAATGAGATGAAATTTACTGCGAATAGCGCCAGCAATATTCTTCAGGACTATAGTCAAATTTTCCTTAATGTAAATATGTATAAAAATAATTCAGAATTACGTAACTTTGGCTTTCACACCATGACACTGGCTTGTGTTACGCAATGTTTTGAAGTCTGGATTGTTTTTATGTGTTTGAGGGACTTTTTTTTAATATACTATTTCTGAGACATCAGCAGTTCTTTTACTTATGCTTTTTTTACACGCAGACAAAATTTTCGATATTTGAAAGATGTCTTAATCAGCATTATTACAATTTGTTTTCCTCCCACTTTAGTTTTAAGTAATTTTTGTATACTTTTTAGTAGCGTTTTTAATTTGTTTCATATAAAAGCAAAATTAAATTATTGGAACAAATTTTCTATTAAAAAGCATGAATTTTAAAATAAGAGATTTGGATAATAAAGAGGGCCTTGCAAAAATGCTAGTAAATCGGACAGTTTTAAAAGAAAAATTTAATAAATTATAATATTTTAACATATTAAGTCTTAAAGTCGGTTTGTTAAATTTTCTTGAACTAGGAAATAATCAACATGTAAAGCATTCTATAAAATTCTATTCATGTGAGATTTCAAAAAGATATGGAAGTTACACACATATACATATATGTACAAAATTGCCAATAAAATTCCTAGTAAATACCGATGAAAAAAGACCGCATATGCAATATTAACATGAATACTTAGATGAATGGAAATAACTCATAACGGTTTCTTTTTTGATAAAAATGCTGCTTATATTTTACATTTCTTCTATAAATAATAGAATTGTGTAGTAATGCCAAGAATACGTGATATAAGAAAAGTACAACATGCTACATTTTACACGGAATTCTTGAAAAAAAAATATACTACAAGTTTCAAGTTTTTTTATTGTGAGTATTAAAAATATAACATTTGGCTAAAATTATCGTAGCTTTATAATTATATTAACTAAGTTTATGTTTCAGTCTTTATTCAAAAAAACGACCATAGTTTTTGCTTCCGAATTTCTAAACAATAAAGAACTGAACTGAACATTCATCATTACTTGATGAATTGTTTATTTGCAGTGAAATTGATATACATAAATGATATATTTTTATTTATTTACATATTTATTATAACTAAAATATCAAGAAATCCTAAAGCTAAAAGTACTAGCAACAATGACTATCGGTTATTCGGTTATATGATGGAAATGAATTTAGATAATGAATGGAAAAGAAGTTGAAAATGAACCACAATCGATCGCTTTTCTTCACACCGATTTCTTTATTTTAATGAGCTCATTTATTTTCTCTTATTCTAAATAAAAAAATTTTTCTTTAGCTACAATATTTTTAATGGCCTCGTTTTAGACTTTGCTGGCAACACAAGAGACAATGTTTATTTTGTTGTTCTCCGCTGTGAAAACTTGGCTGGTAACATTGAAAACAACATAATCATAATAATCTCATATTGTTTGGTCTTGTAGTTCAGTTTTTTTCATTTGTCATGAAAAGAGCGTGACTTTTAATTAACATTGTAACGAGAGCAGAGCAATAGCGTATGACGCAGCATCCGCATAAACACTGTCTGGTTTTGATTTCGTAGCAGCGCTGTATGGTACTGGTCTCAGCCCCACAGAACTCAGATTTGGCTGTTAATGTTTTGCTTAATGCATTCTCTTAGTTCTGTGTTTTATTTTAGTTACATGTATGTACATATGCATGTATGTATATTTATTTACTTTTTATTTCGCTGCTTTGTATGTATTGAATGAGTACTTAAAGCATTAGCTCCACCCTTTAGATGTATTCACATCACAAAATGATGTTGATGATGATAAATAAGAAAAAACGAATATTAAAACAACCGCATTGTTAGCTGCAGTAGCAGTTAAAATGTCACTATCTCTCTTAAGCTTTCTGCAAATAATAGACACCAACCAATTTGTGGGCGTATGTGCGAGTGTTCGCTTATTTGTTTTTCATTTTCTCCTCTTAAT
Organism: Epicampocera succincta; assembly: GCA_932526305.1. Classification (NCBI taxonomy): domain Eukaryota; kingdom Metazoa; phylum Arthropoda; class Insecta; order Diptera; family Tachinidae; genus Epicampocera; species Epicampocera succincta. The sequence goes on along the minus strand of OW052039.1, from coordinate 9,155,800 downwards.
AATGGGGTGTGTTTGTTAGACACATTCTTGTTGTTGTAGTTTTCCAATGGTTTTAATTAGTGTAAAAAAGTTCTGCTTCCTCTTCGTTCGGGCACGATTTCGTTGTAGATTAGTTAATGATTTTATATTTTCCATCCAATCAGAGAGAGAATCGTATGTATAAATACTTATGTATGTATGTACATATGTCCATATGGGCATATGTGTTTTTTATACATACATATGTACATATTCAGTTTGTACATAAATTTATGCACACTTTAGGTATACCCACATGCAAACATACATACAAATGTACCACATGTACTACGTATGTACATAGGTATCTATTTATGTATTTGTATTTGCTTAAAAATGTATCTAAATTTATTGCTGCTAATAAACAAGTGCCATTCATGGAGCAAGTAATCTCCGGCAAAGAATCGAATTGGGGATTAGGTAAAAATTGTTAAGGATGCTGAATTACATTGTACCCATGTATATGTCAGTCAAATGACACACGTACATACCTACAAAAATGATTAAAGTACATACATATGTATACCTAAGTACATGCATATGTATGTATGTACATCTGTATGTATGTATGCGATTATATAGTTTAAGGTAGTCGCGAAATCGAATGCATATTTGGCGCAGTATTTTTAGACATGAATATACATACATATTTACGTGTAGGCCTGTATTTCAGCATCAAAATTTTTGGCATTACGCAACGCATTGAATATGTATGTACCTACAAGAATTATTATGTATACCTATGCTTTAGGAAGGTTAAAATATTATACTAAGTTAACCGCGACGACATACCTATCAGCAACTTCTAACGAGCGATTTTATAGGTATTTGGAGTTGCAACATTTTCTTATTTTCCCTTTCTTTCCACTTCATTAATTAAACACAACAACAATAGTATTAATTACCACACAAAAGATGTCGGGAGTTACTAGTTGGATTGTCACACAATAAGACATACATACATATGTAAATATAGTTTTATCGCTAAATGGAAACAACGAAAAATTATTAGAGGCCACTTTACCGCCTACTTTTGCCAACGGTATCTTTAACTAACGTCAACCTAACTGTCAAGTTGTAATAATGAACCTAAAATGTTCAGAACATATGTAACTGTCATCAGACAGAGGTATCACTTGCAATTGTAAATTAATCAACTCTTTCAAAAATATAAAACTGGAGGTAATTTTAATTTCAGCCTATATTTGCTTTATATCAGCTTGATTTTGGCCTGTTTCAATAATTTTGTGGGGATGAATGACTTCAGTACAACAAGAAGTAGTCTACGTATCAAATCTTGTGTTTACAATTTCTGTAAGTTTTTCAAGACAGGAAAAAAAAGTGATATGACATGAAACACTTCAATTATACATATGTACATTTGTATATAAAAATATACAACGGTAAAGTTTTATATATGTTTGTATTGTCGTTACAACTGGATATCTGGTAATAAAAAAAAATTTAAATTGTCGCGCAAAAAATTACGCAAAAAATGCGAATAAAGATTATTTATGTAGCTATATATATTTTTTTGGAATGGCAATCAATAAATATATTATGTAAAATTTGGGGCTAATCAATTAAACCAGTAATTAAACAGAATATGCGGAAGTGTACAGACACACTTCGAAGGAGCGAGGAAGAATATTTAGTAGCATTTCGAATGAATTTTTGAAACAAAACCAAATTAGAAGGGAGAATATTCTTCGTACTCTGAATTAAAAGTTTTAAGATGAAAAGTCAGATTTAACCAAACCTTTCTAGGTTAGTTTTTAAAATCTCTAACAAAGCTTTCGTGTCCATTGAAGACTCAATAGATCCTGTTTAACCGTTATTTGGTGCCGTCATTTAGAAGTGTTAATTTTTTTCTGTATCAATACTGGTGTTGCAGTATTGGAAGAGCTTTCATATCATACACATTTGTGAAAGGAATTGATTTCACTGATCAATACTCGGAAGTACCTAGTAAAAATCAATAATTGTAGAAAAGAGAAATAAAAGTGCTCCATTTTTCACACTTCTTTCTAATATTTAGAAAAGAATCGGTTGCTTACTTAACCTTTGCATAATTTAACTAAATATTTTTTCCGCAATCTCTGGAAGAGCTAACGAGGTAGAAGCTTGATAAATCCCGTTCACCTGATTCCATAAGCACATGTATTTATTACTACACTCTAGACAACATGTCAACAACGCATTTTGATAACAAGAAAATATTTGTTTCTGTGCAATCAAGTTTTTAAAATTGTTTATTTTTAAATTTCAGAACATTTTAAATAATTATTTTATTTTGGCTTTACAATTCAACGCTCAATAGCCATGCTATTATAATTTTAGGTCTTATTATGGTACAGATCCAAAATTAGTAAAGAAAAAAAATAAGCAAATTTAAAAAAAAACTTATAACGTTTAGGTTTGAGTTTCAAGTTCGTTGGAATATTATTGATAACAATAACAAAACAATAGTTGACAATACCAAGCGATGTAAAGGCGCATGCTTGAAATGAGATAAGAAGTTTGAAAGTGTTGAGTCAATTCTTGTCATTTGAGATTGGTAGAGTTGAAAGTTTGAACGTACATATTTTAAATTATGAAAATGAAACAGATTTAAATTTATTTTGATCACTTTTTTCCACATTTTCTAATTTTGCCAATGTTTCTTTTGTGTCAATACTGAATAATAACAACACTCTTTAGTTGTGTGCCGTAATTTATTGAAAAAAAATTTAGATTGTTAACTATTAACAAAAAAGCGCAGATTTAAAAACAAAAAAATAGAACAAAGAAATATATTTAAATGTACAAATATGTGATATAAATGCATTAAGTCGTAAAGTTTATGAATAAATTGAAATTGAAGTGATTAAAATTCGGTACTTGCGACATCCTCGAAATGTGAGAGGTTCTCATTATGAGCGATAATCGAGTTTCTACTGTACACAAACACACGTATACATTATATTTAATTGTACACTTCCTTGCTGTAGTGAATAACATTTTCTTTAAATACGAGTAACATATTCCATTTCTCCACAGCCTCCTCAACCGATGTTTTCAAACAAAATACATTTGCAAAGCGCAGAAAACAAAAACAACTAGCTCATTAGTTACTCTCAACGTCATCCTCCTCTCTCTCTCTCTCTTTCTCTGACCAGAGACCTTCTGCACGAATCTCTCACAAGTACGCCCACCACCCAATGGTATTTTAAATATATGTACATACAAATGTTTATGTATACACTACATACAATTTTATATATGTGCATATATGTATGTATATAGCATATGTAGTCGAATTTATTATTGTACAGACATACATACATATATGTATATGTATAAACAGTGTTTAAACTTATTAAAGTGTTTACCAGAGTGGTCAAACACTCGTTTATTAATACAGAACAACACATTGCTTAAGCAAACAAGTGTTTGTGCAAGCGGATTGGCAAAGGCAAAGTGATTTGCGAGTTGTAATTATTGTGCAAATAGTGCTGAAATTTCATGTTGCTCTTTTATTACTGAAGCAAAAGAAAACCAAATATTAAAATCTTACAAATTTAGGAATTTTTGTATCACCGAAAAAACTTGAAATCAGGACAATTAATACACAAAAATTCAGGATAAATAAATACATATACTAAAACTTACATTATCGTACTCAAATATACAAGGCAAATTAAATCACTTTAATTGCTTTCCAACTCATTTTTCAAGTTGGCCATAGACTGCAGTTCGAAATAAAAGGAATCAGAAAACCCTTCGCTTGGTAAAACAACTCACTTGCACTGTTAGTTCGTAACATTACAATAGAAATTCTCCGACATTAGTACAGCAAGAGCTTCCTGGACGAAAGCAAGACAAGCCTCACACTCCAACAACTTTCAAAAATATTCAGCTGATTTATAAAACTCAACGTTTTGCGATAACTTTCTACTTATCTGCTAATTCACATTGGCAAATCTGGTCTCTGAATCAAATAGACGATACGATACGTTATAGAACAGACAACAAAAACCCGAATAGGCCAACCGCACCATGAAAAATAATAAAAACAAAACACTTAATTTTAATATACGCGCATACGTTTTAATAATTAGGGCACAATTTAGAAGGAAAAAGCCTAAATACTATAGAAAAACAATGCTTCACTATAGGCTAAGTCTGTGTTAATGTAAATTTTTAAAATGCAAATTGTACATACTCGTACTCCTATTAGCGAGATATCTATCATATCATGCTGGACCATGCACCAATGTTGGACTGGTGCCAACATACATTTTACCGGATAGCTAAAACTAAACTTTCTCTGGAGATTATAAAACGAATATCTTTTCGTTGATGCCATTGTTCAGGGTTTGTTAGATAACTGGCAAATCTTCAAACATATTTAAGATATAAGAAATACCCCTTTTGCGAGTTTTGCTGTGATTGAGCACATAAAATTTAGGATTATGTTGAAATTTTTCGCAATTTTTAACTAGTTTCTTTGTTTAGCAAGCATTAGTGTTCACAGTTTATAAATGAAGAAGAGCACCAAGTGTGTAGTAAAAAACGGAACAAAGAAATAAACTGAAATTTGGGAGAAGCTCGAAAATCTTTAGATTCACTATGAAGTACATTGCAATTTTAAAATAAATAGTTTATTTTATTACTATATACTAATAAGAATCGTTTTTAATCCCCACACGACTTTTCAAGATACTAGATAATCGACAATTTATCGTTGAGAAATATTGAAATTCAGCTCATCTAATAAAAACTAGGATGGTAAATTTCCATTAATAAGATTCATGATATACGATACATTCAACATAGTTCTCCGGCTTTTTAATGTTGGGAAATTAATTTCAGCTAGCCTTGAAGAGTAAAAGGGGTGTGTTAAAAAGTCTTGATAGACATCTTTTAAGCAAAATAAAATAAGCTGGTTTTATACGGATTCGATTTTATCAATGTGGGCATTGTAGTAACGATCTCATATGATTGATCCTTATTCTAAAATCGGACTTACAAGTGTTACGAATAAAGTTTTAGTAATAAGTAGTCCCTTGAATTCTGTTGCCCATCGGTTACGAAATGTTTAAGCTCAATGGCCTTAATTTACGCTTAGTGAAATGCGCTAGGGAAAACTTAACTTTGGATCAAGCAAAATTACCAAGTCTGAAAATTCCAATTTGCAGCTATTAATACATAGTAAAGAGGATTGTCTCTTCCTCTAGAGAAGTGCATATGTTTGCATTTTGTGAGAACACCATTCACAGAAACTATCCAAGTCATTTTGAAGTTGCATATAATTCAACTCATCTTTCAAACTCAAAAATATTTTAATATCATCAGCATACAATATTTAATTGATTCAGTCATATCGTTTATAAATAGAAGAAATAATATGGGGCCTAGGTGAGCCCTGTTGTACTCCAGAGGTAACAAAAATTTCATTTGAGACTGCAGATTTCAATTTGACGGTTTGAATTCGACCTCAAAGATACGATCCAATTCGAATAAATACCGTAAAAGCCCATTTTGTCTAGTTTTACCAGAAATAAAATGAAAAATAGCTATAATCGGTATAATAACGTCGGTATATTGACCATTATTGAACCCGCTATTAACCGATAGCGATGGCGATGCCGCTGTGATTAATTATATTTGATTTATTACCGAATTTAAATTAGGTAACTACGTATGTTCGTTTCCATTTTTGAGGAAAATATCCTTGCTTTAACGAATATTTAAATTAAAATATTGTAAGGGTAGTCGGTGGAGTCATCATAAAATGTTGCTAATTACAAAATATTTCATTGTGTTAGAGATGCCAGACGATTTTCTTTTTGGTTTAGCAAATGTTTAAAACGATTCCCCTATGTAAAAAATTTGATTTTGTAATGTTTAAATACTTGTTCTACATATACATGTTTATAAAAAAATGAGCCAGATATTTTTTACTACTTGAAATATTTGTTTTTAAAATTTTTGACTGAGCATGATTAAAATACTTTGGGATACATTAATTCATATATAATTTTATAAAAAGAATTTATGATTTCATAAATTTTGGTGGTTCTATTAATTCTATGTATTAATGGAGATAGCTAGTAATTGAAGCGAGTTAGTACTAATTCAGAGGTTATTTAATTCAGTGTAATTTGCTCGCTTGAAAAAGAATTGTTGAACCCCTGTCCCCGAATTATTATTGCAGCAAACATTTCAGAAGTTGCAGCTTACATCAATTGTAGGATGATATCTTACTGGACCAACGCGATTAATTGTACAGTCTTTGGGACTATTTACAAATATTAAATCAAGTAGTTTTCCTCTTTTGTTTTACAATTAATTTGATACAGGGTAAATTCACACATATCTCTATAAAAGTCATCACCATAACTATCAGATGTAGATTGTAAATAACAACTATATTCTGATGATATTCGGTTCAATAAGTTGCTTATAAATTAGCATATCCGATTGAGGATGAATATATGAAGGCATAGGACACCACATATCTCCCTTGTGTGTCATTTCGGTAGAAAAGGTATAAATTATAAAGAGATCAAATGGTATGAAATAGCTTTGGCAAGATTTGAACACACTTGAATGAATCATTAATGCTCTGAAGAGACATCATTACCAATTAAGATGAAACAGCATTACTCTTCCCCCTTTATTAGGAAAAAATTCAACTAAAGTTTAAATTATTATGTTCTCGGCGCGGTTGTTAAATTTAAGTAATTATGAACTATTTGGTATTTATCGGGTGCTTGAGCCTTCTCTAGTATCGCTTCGCTTCATTTTCGTGGACAGATTCTATGCGAATTTAAAATGTATTTTGTTACTATTACTTTTCTTTTGTGTTAAAAAATGTTTGCGAGGTAATGCGCTTATGTACTATATGAATACACATGTATCCACATTTATGTATCTGGTATATAGTACATATAATTACCAAAGGATTACATGCATAGAATGAGAAAGAAAATTATAATTTGGGTGTGTTCTTGACACATATGTACATTGTATGTATGTACATATGTTTATAGAAACATATTTGTATATAGAAAATAAAATAAACATGTGCAAAATTGGTTTGAAAATCTGAAATTTCTTGGCTGAAATCATCTTGACTTTTATAACAATATGAAGTATTTGAGTTGCAGTATATTAGAAAATTTTTAAGAAATTCTATAGAACGCGAAAATAAACTAAACAACAAAACAAAAATTGTTGACAAAGTTTTTTAATTTTACGTGCACTGAAAATCAAATGAATAATTTTAAAGAAAAAATTCTTCAATACAAAAGGATTTACTTTTCCTACTATATTACATTGCACGTGTAAATACTTTAAAACTCCTACATACATATATACATATGTATGTATGTATATAGACACAATGGTCGTCTAGCAAAACCGAGTGCACAATCTTCTTGGGTGCCAGATCTGATTATTTATCGTCATTCTGACGATTGTTCTTTTCAAGATTCATAGTTCTAATTAACCGACTTTTTTCTAAAAACTGTTAATTCAATCTTTAAAATATGGCAAAAAAAAACATTCGAGGTTAACAAATGAGACGGTTTATATTTTGGCGTCCCAAGTCAGTGAATTGTAAATGCAACGGACGTATTGCTTCAAAGAATTCAAACAATACTAGAGTTAATAGTTCTTTGGCAAATAACTCAATTGAATATATCGCTCATTCCACAGATTATTTAAAAATAAACAGTTGAAATTATTATAATTGTATTAAATCTGACTTAATAAAAATTGTTAGTTGAAATATTTATTTGTAAAGTTTTAAGTTATACAATGATACCAGCTATTTATACAGCTCTTGACTGGATCCAACACTAACTATTTTTATGAATGAACTTTTTTTGCCAGTAAAGTTACTTTTGGTGTGTACGTAATATCGATACTTTAATAATTAAACAGTAAAGGTAAAAAAGTAGAGTAATAAAATAATTTATAAGTAGTTCTGAAGAGAACTTTTGAGTCAAGAAAATGTGCTATCGAAAAAGTTAATGGTCATGAAATATCCGATTTGACTAATTCAAAAAGTAATTTACAAGTATTGAAACAGTCTTGAATACGAAATGATTGCCAACAGGCTATAAAAGTAGTTATAGTGACATAACTACAATAGTTCGACTTATGGTGCCGAACATTTTTTGTGAATATTCAATGTTTCTTTAACATAGAACACATGTTATATGTATCTAAAGGGTGGTTAAATTTCAAGGGCCGATGTTGATTTTGAATAAAACACAAACTATTTAGGAAATTATTGTAATTTTATTTTATTATGATGTATTGGTATTACTCAATTATGTATGGAACAAAATATCGGCCAAATGGGCGCCGCGACCTCGGCGGCACACCTCCATCCGATGGTCCAAATTTTCGATGACGCTGAGGCATAATGGAGGTTCTATGCCGTTAATGTGCCGAATTATCTGATCCTTTAGGTCTTGAATTGTTGCTGGCTTATCGACGTACACTTTTTCTTTCAAATAACCCCAAAGAAAAAAGTCCAACGGTGTCAAATCACATGATCTTGGCGGCCAATTGACATCGCGATTACGTGAGATAACACGGCCATTGAATTTGTTGCGCAAAAGAGCCATTGTTTCGTTAGCTGTGTGGCAAGTGGCACCGTCCTGCTGAAACCACATATCGTCCACATCCATATCTTCCAATTCGGGCCATAAAAAGTTCGTTATCATCTCACGATAGCGAACACCATTCACAGTAACTGCCTGACCGGCCTCAAATGCGGCAATTCTGTTTATTGACGAATCCACTGAGGTGAAAATGTGCCTCATCACTGAAGATGATTTTCTTCGAAAATTGATCATCCACTGTTGCCATTTCTTGCCACCATTCTGCCCATTCACGACGTTTGGAATGGTCAAGAGGCTTTAGTTCTTGAACCAATTACACCTTGTAAGCGTGTAAATGCAAGTCTTTATGCATAATGTTCATCAACGACGAGCGTGAGAGGTGCAATTGTTGGGAACGACGACGAGTTGAGGTGGACGGCTCTTCAGCCACACTATCGCGAACAGCAGCAATATTTTCTGCAGTACGAGCTGTACGAGCATGCACTGGTGTTCTCACACCTTCTACAGACCCGGTTTGCTCGAATTTTTCCACGATTTTTGCGATTGTACGCACATTTGAACTATGAAATTGACCAACAAAATTACGAAGTGCACGATATGCATTTTGATTTGAACTCCCATTTTTATAATAAGTCTGGATAACTTTAACACGTTGTTGGATTGTGTATCTCTCCATGGTTCAAATTGAGTAAGTCTGAAATAGAGAAATGTCAAATAAAATTCGGAAAAAAACTTGGCGTTTAGGTGTGGTTCACATTCAACATCGGCCCATACAATTTAACCACCCTTTATCAGCATTAGTTCCCGCAGCGCATGCGACGAAAGCCATTTTAATTTAATATCATACAATTTATTTAAAAAATTAATTGAATAAAGCGTTTCCTAGCTTTGATAATATTTCTGCTATCCAACTCCTTACTTAGTGTTTTATTTGAAATCTGAGAAAGGCCTAAATAGATCAATAGTCCTTCACTGAAAAAGTGTTCTATACAATTTGTAAAAATATGCCCTAAATAAAAAATATATTGATGGGCCTTTATCCTTTTTAATAAAAAATAGTTAAAAATAATTCAGAAAATAAATACTATTGCAGTGCTTATAACCTAAATAATGCAACATTTTAATATACATATGACGGAATACTTTTGGTTGAAAACAAAATTTTTTAATGATTAAAGATAAATGTTTATTGTTGCTTTGAATTAACAAAATATCAGTCGAATTTAAGCTTTTATTTTTTTATTATATTTTTTGCAAAATCTTTTTGTTCGAAACAAATATTGCTCAGAGCATTAACAAATATTTTAGGTCTTAGTCTTAGCAGCTCCCATTTTACAAATCAAGCAACTGACAACATTGAGCAATACCCTTTTTAATTAAAGGACACTCCCACAATTGAACTTTAATCAAACCAGGAAAAATGTATTCATAGGCTAAAACACAAGACAATATGCACAAATGTATTTGTAACTACATACATACATCTAAACAATTACAAACATACATATAATATATCTCAAGAAAAGCTAAGGTTGCCAGGGCGGTGGATAATTAGTAATAAAGAGTGCTCTTTTATTTTAATTCCTGTTTGTGGTTGGTTAATTGGCTAAATTTGTCCAGCAATGACTGCTTGGTTGGATACAGCAGCCACAAACTACAACATCATGAACAGCAATGACAATAATACTCATGCTTTTACTTTATGGGCATGAAAGCTTTTTGAGGGTGCAATGCTCCATGAAAGCGGTGGTAGAAATGTTGATGTTTTCCAGTTCAAACCTTTATCCTTTTAGCCACTTCAACAAATCACAAAATATAATTGTTATTGAAGTAAAACAAAGTTGCAATTATTTAGGGTTGCTTTTTCACGTACTCTTACTCTCTCATACTTTTACATTCCGCTCTCTTTATCATTACATTATATTATATGTATAATTATCCCACCAAATGAGCAAACACTTGACCACTTGCTCGCTAAATAAATACCTACCTGTATGTACATTAAAACCAAACCCATTAATTTCTTGATTCTGAATATTCGCAGTTGAGAATTTAGCACGAGATGTTGAATTCGTATGCCAAGTATATAATAGCCGCGACTATTACATATTAGACTTTTCTGGAAACGGTCTGACTTTAGGCCAATAGATATGTATATGAGGATGTCATACACATGTAGCTGAGGATGTCATATCTGATGTATAGTATATCTTCCCGATTTCCTTTAAACTTATTTATTTTTAACGTCGACCAAACAGTAATATTTTTTGTGTTGACAAAACAGTGTTTTTTGCAATTTATTTATTTATTTTTTAAATAGCCAATGATGTGTCAGATTTTGTAAATATTTTATATTGAGTTGTTTCGTTTTATGGAGTATATCGCACCCTAAATACAAAAGGATCACAACTCAAAATTTTCCAAAACTGACTTTTTTCCATAAATTAATTCAGAGTACACATCTCTAACTACTGCAAACATTTCTTTCACATCACTATCTTATTTAACTGGAAAAATACAGTTATGTTAAGTGTGTTGCTTCTGCACGATGAACTAAACATAAACAGTTTTTTGCCTCTCCTGAAAATTTTAGTATTTTGAGTTGTGACCCTTTTGTATTTAGGGTGAGATATTTTCAATTTTATTTAGACAAGGGGCAAACGTATAGGGGAGCTAGTCAGAAAAAGAAGCATAGTTAAGAATGTACCTACTAATAAAAATACAATAAATATATAAAGAATCCAATTTCCCGTTTACCCATCCTCGTCAGTAATCTTGAACATTTTCTTGGTCCACCACCAATTGTATAGTGTTTTCGGTAACGAAAGGGCTGAAAATCAACTGAAAGTTAAACCACATTTTTATCACGAAAACAGAAATTTCATTTCCGGTTTAACGGCCTGATGTTAAGAAGATCCGAAGTCAAACCAACTACCAATAGTGATCTTTGGATGACAGTGCAACAGGCCTGGCACTCTATTTCATTAGAGAGGTGCCTGAACTTAGTCAATTCTATAAAAAGACGCTGCAAAGCAGTTATTTGTAATAAGGGTAATGCAACAAAATATTAAAAACATTACGTAAGGATACCTAAGGCATAGCTACTCACATTACAAGCACAGGAAGCCATATTGTTATAGTTGTATTATTTTTTCTTTCAGGCCAAGATAAGCAGTGCTATTATTTTGACAGATGCTTTTTCAGATTTTTATATTAATTTGAATTTAAATGAAATAATTTTTCTTTATATCGTTTTTCGTACATATTTTTTACCATTTTGAAAAAAATTACAAAAGCTTTTTTTGAATAAATAAGATTTTGTTACCAGTTTAAAATCAGGCTAGCTGGTGGTGCTATTATTTTGACAACAGCTGTATATGTACGAACGTATGTATGTATATAAACAAGCAGAACTGTCGTCTTTTTTTTAACCGTCATTTGAACAACTTGTTGTAGAGGTGCGTCGAATCTCTGGTCTATGCTGATCAAACAGCAACTATTGGTCATCTATAAGCCAACATTCGACGCGCTATGCACGAAATAAAATCCGGTATGATCGAAAAAGTTGTGTAAATTGGACCGACAGGATAAATGCCGCGAAGTGTGAGACTTAATAAAGTCACAATTTTGATCATTCAGTTGAATTTGTTGGGTTTTTTTCCGTCTGCTTAAAGTTTGCAGAGTTAGAGGTATGTATGTATATGTATGTATGTATATGTATGTACGAATATGATGTTAAAACTAAATTTTAAATTTCTTTTTTGAAGGCTTCTTAGTAGATAGTATTATTAGTCCGATATCAAAATTTAAGATAAACCAAAAATGTCCTTTAATAAATGTAGATATCCTAGAAAAATCGCAACTCCAAACAAAATTTTCCGCCCACAAAATACTTGTGAGGAGACAAATTTATTTTCAATGCATGCTGGGGCATGGTCTCACGAACAAACATATATAAATATGTACATATTTTCTTACTTGAGTATGGAAATACTATGTATATATGTATGTATATACACACATACATATGTACTTAAATACATACATATGTGTGTTAATACGAATATGAATTAACATAGTAAGTCCGATGAACCCCAATTCCTTTTATTTCGAAGCGAACAAATTACAAATAATAGTAAGTTTTTGTTTTTATACTTATTTCTTAAATTAAGCTTCTCAATGTTTTTCAGCTTGAATGTTATTGGTTAATTATTGTTTTTGTTTTGCTAACGATATAATCAAAAACCAAACAAAAAATCAACAGCAACAACAAACAGTATAGAAATAAAACGAACAGCCGAAGATGTTTAATTAACAGAGCACTGCGAAAAACAAAAGCACAACAGGGTTGTCGAGATGAATAAACGGGCATACAAGCAACCAACAACACATATCAACACGAGTACATACATACATTCCTTTAGTCTCGCTCATAATGGAACGTTTGTGAAGAGAACCTTTTAACTCTTTCGTTTTATATTTGTTTGTTTTGTTGTTGTTGCTTGTTTTTGCTATTTAATCAGCAAAACTTTATGCACTCATTTAATGTATGTCTCTAATTGGTCGGAAAAAGCTTTCTTTCATATGGATGTACATATGTACATACATATATTCTTTAATATTCATGTTCATTAATTAAATCAGTAGAGAGGGCTTCGGTTACGTGAAAATTATTTTGTGAAAAACTAATGAAATCATCGGATGGGCAGACAGTTTGCATTGGTAATTTAACGGGGGTGGATTATAAAAATCCTTTCAAATTATTCTTTATGTTAAAGCAAATATTGAAGACACGCCTGTTCGAAAGTGTCTGGTATGATTATTAAAAGCATTGCATTGAGTTGCATGCAGACGTAATTATGTACATGCAGATAGCACACATGTGTATATATGCATGTACATGAATACATATGTATGTACATATATACATATGGGTTTGTTTATGACTCATTTATTCATTTGAATTCTAAAATATACAAAAAATTCTGTCTGTAATTATGAACCTTTGGCGAAAGGTATGTATGTATGTATGTATGTACATATACATATGTAAGTATCTGTAAGACTTAGAGCTTAATGAGGGTTCCTCTGTCTGATGTTGACACTTTGCATCTATTCACTTAATTCAGCATAAACAATTATGATAGATTATGTAAATTTGGCTTTTTAGCAACTTGTGTTACTACGTTTGCCACCGTTTTATTCAATAAAAATAATTTTTTAAACAGATGTGAGATTAAAATATTTCATTTCAATATGAAATCATGTTGAGTTAAAATGAAATGTTTAAATCAAGAAAAATTATAACCATAATGCTACTGATTTTTTTTCTGAGCATTTTAGCATCTTAAGTTTTAAATACTGTGTTCCAATGATAACAAAGTATTACCAAACTTCTACATACATACATATATAGATACATATATGTATATGTATGTACATATGTATATGTATGTATACATATATGTATGTACGTATTGAAAGTAAAACTAAGCTGAACTAAATAAAACAAATTGTTTTACTTACTTTTACACCTGCTCAATCTAACTATGCAAAGCATGTGGACTTGCTTAAATTTAAAAGGTGAAATTTTTTGTATTACTTACACTACGATGTAAACTTAACACTTCTCGTGCGGGAATGCCAAATAAATATAATTTATGGAATAGAGCAGCGTACTTAACTCTGTTGCACCGTTCAGTAAATACATATGTAAATCAGTTAAAAATTTACTTGAGAGATATCCTTTTCATAAATTAATATTATTTGTTTTAAATGTTTCATAATTCTATATTCCAGTTTAAGATAAATTAAAAGATAGAATGCCTTTTTGTATCGTTAATAGCAGAATATAGCTTACGAAGAAGTAATAGTTGCTGTTCCAATTATTAACTCCCTTGAGCCGCTTCTGCGAAAGTCAACTCAAATAAAATATACTTATACCAAAACAAACATATTTTCAGTAGAAGAACATAATAATTTGCTTCATGCAAATGGCAGTTATTAATTTTGTCAACGGAACTAAAATTTTAATATGCACGTACATATGTAAAGAAATAAACACAGCCATACATACGTATGTGATTTTGTAATTGAATGAAATTACTTTAATATTACAAAAAATATGTTTTTAAAAAGTTGCCAAGTGTTAACTGGGTTAGTAGATGTTTGACTGTGCATTGTCGAAGGTACGTACACTGGACACTGAAAAGTCAAAACAGCATCAGTTAAATTCTGACTTACTCATCCCTGCAATATAATAAGCAAATAGTGAAACACTACTCTTTCTTCCCTACCTCTCCTGTTTAATTACCCCACGCTTAATAACCTTACAGATTTATTTTCCCGTCATTCTCTTATAAAATCACACGGCTATTTAATTTTCGCTTAATTACCTCATTCGGATAATCACTTCGAATATTTTATCCCAAAATAAAAATGTCCCTTAAATTTCCCCCGTTTGATTTCCCGAAGGTTGGCTGCTAACCTAAAGTTAAATGCAGTTGCATTAGTTCGTATGTATAGGCATAAAATTTCCGTTAAATTTTCTTTGTTTCTACTACTTTTTTTGTACGACTCCTCAACTATAGTCTGCAAAGTTCATGAAGGCACTTGTTAATTATATTCATAGACGTCGGTTTTTGTGTTTACGATTTTGTTTGCTGCATTTTACAAATCGGTGGAAAGAAAACAAAAACAGTATTTTTATTGTGAAATTTCCCACCAATTGAAATGGCTCCGCGAAATACAGCTTGGACGATGAAGCAAAAACTTATGTATATTAATAAAATGTTTATGTTAATTGAAAAGCTTTGTTTAAATTTTAATTCTCTACAACAATTTCTTTACTACGGATAATTGCATTTTTTAGGAATTTGAACGTATACGTCTTATTACCTCCATGAGGTAATTAAGGGGGGAATACGGTATTTGTTATGTTGGTAAAATATCTTCTATAATTCACAACAATTAAGTTTATTATATATTTTGTTTAATATTATCTCAAACACAGTACACTAAACAATTTTTCCATGTACATACATATGTACATATGTTGTAGATACCAACATATGTACATATTTATCATACATACATACAAATATGCTATGCTATACAATTTATTGCCAAGGCATTCCTTATTATCCTCTGTATTATAACATTGTTTGAAAATCAAATTTATTTTTTAAGTATTAACAGAGACCTGTGAATATCGGATTTGTATCTGTTGTTAAAATGTTTAAATTGAACTGCAATATGTTGTACATTTCAAGTGAAATTTTCGCTTCAGAATTGCTGCTGTTACTAAAAATTTATTTTGCTAACGATAATGAATGAAATATTTCGTTAGTAATGTAGAACATGATGCTGAGCAACGCCATAGTGTGGTAAGTGCAAAAAAATCGTTTATAGCGCTTAACATACATTTTATATTGTTTTTTCTCTGTTTTAGAAACAGCTTATGCACAGTTCAATATCAGCTGATTCTGTCAGCTTGTCGGCTTTTTGATTTTATACACATATGTTTGACAGTATGTATTGTAGTTTGTTTAGCTTTGTGTTAAATATTGTGGAACTTTGTAACCACCTTGTATTTAATATGCCTTTCGATCCGATTTACGCCTTAATTTTGGCTTGTCTTTTATGTTTCGCTCAGAATTTTAAAGGATTTTGTTTGTGTAATTGAAGTGCCAAGGGGTTTTTTTACTTGCAATTTATTATGGTGCAAACTTTGTCAGAAAAACTTACAAAATCTAGATGATGAAAGTTGAAAAACTACGAGTACTTAAATAAATAGTTATGTTTCCCTACTTTTTGGTCAACGATTGGTAAAATGAGACTAATAAAAAATGTCTATTATAAATAGCCAGGAATGCAAAAAAAGTATGGCAACGTGCAAAGCAATACTTTCATTTTAAAATAACACCTCCAGGCATTATTCCAAGAAAACGCGGCAAAAAAATTTGCAAACGAAATATAGCGGTGTATTAAAAACAGCTGATTCTCTTACAATCTTACCAATCTGCCTAGAAGAAGAAAAATATTTTTCTTACAAAATATCTCTCACTTCCTCAAACTGAAAATGCTAAAAAGCGTCAACATTATGAGCGTTGAATTATACAAGTTAGTCCGATTAAAAATGTGGACAAAATAAAACTTCTTTGATTTCTCATTACGAAAAAGGTAAAACCTACAAGCAATTGGCCGAAATTCTCAATATAAAATCAAATGCAGCGCGGAGAAAAATGTAAGAGTCCATTTCATAAAACAGATAGCGCAGCCAAAAACAAAATGCTCCGAAAGCAAAAAGCTAATTCTGCTAAAAACAAATATATATAACCTGTGCTTAAGTGCACCCTGACTGTCATTGAAGTTTTTAATTAATTGCAGGAAACAAGTATCTGGTTCAACTATACGAAGCATCCTAAGGTAACGACAATAATTAAGACCGCCCGGAAAGAAATGGGCATAGTATGATATCTTATGGCACTTCAAGTGTTTGGAAAATTAGTAAGCAGCTGAAATAACGTTTAATATACATAAATGCTTCAGGGGATCAGTTAGACTTGTCTTAACCGTAACCAGAGAAAACAGCTGTTTTTCTGTTTGCTGAATTGAAAGATTTTTTACTGCGTTTTGAAAATAAATAAGCAAATGACAACGTAAACAGCTGTTTATTGCTCCGACACCAGCAATTAGCGATAGTTAATATGGCTATGACGCTGTTGCATGACACATCTAATTAAGAAAATGCTGCTTTCACACAACCTATTAACACTTAAGTCATGTATACAGGTTACCAAACAGTTATGAAAAACAAACTAGGCAAAATAAATTTTTAGGAATTTTCTTATTCTAATGTTGTTTGAATAAATTATTTGATAAAAAGTGGTGTCAAAAGTACTTCAACTGCTGCTAAATTTAGAAAAAACTTTTGCGGGTAAAGTGTGGTCTTTCTGGCTTCCAGTAGACACAAATTATTTTTTGTGACTACTTTTATAACCTTTAATTTTATATCTAATAACGTTAAGATTTAAAAAATGTATTTAATTCGATTAAAGATTCGCATGCTCGATTAAGCTTGTAATTCCTTTTCATATTTTAAAACATTCAAAACAGTGTTGAAACTTTTTTATTTGCTTTCGATGTTAATGATATCTATCTAAACTAAATTCTTTTTCAAAAATATTTTATAAATTTAATCAACATTAATTCGCGTAAGCGAAAGTAAACATAACAATATATACATATGTATATGAATAGCAGTAACACTATTCCGAAGCGTGGAACAGATATGTGGCTTTGTATTCTGCGCTTACCATCCATTTTTGGTGTTACATTTTTGCTAAAACACATAGTGCAGATAGTACACATACATAATGTCACAGGCTTCAGGGCATTTTAATGTTGCGCGTTTATGTTTTGCGAGTTTTATTGTTATGTATGTATATGTAAAAAAAATTGGATAAAAATAAGAAAAGTTATAGTAAAGCAAAGCTAAGATATTAATTGCCAACTTCTTTCTTGATATTCCACAAAATGTAACAAAATATTAATATCCCAATGCCAAACAAAACAAAAAAAAAAAAAAAAAAAAATTCCGTATATGAGTTGCCAACATCATTGTTGATATTAAAAATAATTTGGTTTTTTTAAAGCACTGAGAAAAGTTTAGAACACTATCATATTGGTAAGCCAGTCGAAAGCTGTCTTACAGCGTGTAAGTCGATTTTTCCAAGCTTGAAATTGATTGAAGAGTTTTTCAATTGAATTAAAACGTAGTGCAATTCGTACCATATAAAAATTTTAATTACGAATTGTCCACTTGAAAATGTGCATACATACATACCTTTTTGTTAAAGCAGATTTTTCATTATTTTGAGCAAATTTTAGTCACCGGGGAGATTTAAATTTTTTTATATATATGTTTGAAATGTTGCAGTTTTGAGACAACAAAATTTTAAAATTATTTTTGCTTTATCATTGCCGTTGTATTTATTACAATGCTCAAGGATTTTTTTCTTCCGTTTGTACTTATAAAATAAATAATTTTTAACAAATTTTTGTAGTTGTTTTTTTAATTAAGGTCTTGTTTTTTTTTATAAATATACGTATACGAATGTATATTTTTTAAATTTATAGGAACTTTAGAGATTTTAGTTTATTTAAAATTTTTGTTATGCAATTTTTTTATTTTGGTACATATTTTTTTACGAGTGGTTGCCTCCTTATGATTTTTTTTTATTTCAGCTAAGTTAAAAATAAAATATTTTGTATTTTACACGTTTCATGGAAAGGCCGAAAACAGCTTGCTTTAACAAATATTTATATACAGTTGTATGTAGGTAATTGTTTATGAAAACTTGCATTGTCATTCAATATAAATATTCGAAAATAAAACAAATTAAAATATTTTTACAATTTGAGGTACTTAATTGAGCTCTAGCTGCCAAAATTCATTTATTTTGTTGTTATTTTATGGCATATATAAATATTTTATTCAAGGACCAAATATAAAAAGGAGTCCACGCATTGCGCGGGTTACGCTGACAGCAGTATTACAATGCCTATACGTACACACACACTACACACACATACTAAACTCTTACACATCCTACACGCCAATCATAAAAAACGTAAAACAACGTATAAAATTAAAAGAAAAAAAGGACAAATGAGTAAGAAAAGATTGTGATTGCAAACACCTATTTTATACACATGATTTGTTTATGTTGCTAGTTTTACACACGCACACATGCACACGTACAAGTCTTTTAAAAATAATTCAACTCTTTACTGTCGCTGTTTATAACGACAGCCAAATGAGTGAATTACAAACATCCGCAGCGGCAGACCAAGAGCAGCCAGCTGAATTTGAAAGCTGACAAAATATGTATCACACAAATATACGCACACACCCATGAACAGTTGCCGTCACATGTGATAACTTAGTTTCAGAGAAGAAGAGATGCAGAAGTACCGATTTTCTTAAAAGGAGAGAATTTAAATAGGAGAGAGCATTTAATTTCTTTGTTACTCAATTTTCAGTTGCTGTAATTTCTGCATCTTCTTTTTTATTATTAACACTAATTTTCATCAACTTTCAACCTAAAAGTATATATCCACATATGTATGTATGTACTTAAGTACTAAAATATTACAGCGCTATTTTTATGAAGAGAGCAAGGTGTCATGATCATGTCTCCCACACATTTTTTGTAATATCGAATACTCCCGGCAAATAAAAAATATTTTTTTTTTCAAAATCTCAAGTTTCTAAATATCAATTTTTAACCAAAGGCACGCGTTCAAAATCAAACATTATTGACGTTATATAAAACGTTGTATAACAGCGCCATGATGGACCGCTTTTTGACGTTTAGAATACATTCACACAGTAGCCTTCTTAATGTTTGAACTGGATAATTGAATATGTGTATTGAAAGTGTCTTTCCTGAAAATGTTGAGCTTTTATTTGTTTTTCCTTTTCAAGAACATTGACAGTAAAAAGAAGTAAGCTGAGACGTTTATGAGTAATACGACTGATGTTGTTCCAGTACAAAAATTTTAAAGAAATAATTTTTTTTGTACCTTGACGCGTTGGCCTAAACTTTAATAAAGTCCAATGACAAGCAAAAATCAATCGGCTTTTAATAAAAACTCCGCGTGAAATACTTAAATGCTTAATTTCACGACTTTTCACAATATGAATATTAGTTACTTATTTCGCATGATTTTGTTTTTATGGATTCTTGTCGTTCCGAATAAATATTTACACAAGTATACGAATGTATAACAAATAAATCATGTAAATTAGACAATAAATGAGTAAGAAGATGATCTGTCGAGATTAAATAAATATTAATCGGACTTTCAAGCTCGTTGTCTAGTTTTTTATTAATAAAGAAAGTTATTGTTGTAAATATAATCCGTTGATCACTATAATGATCACTGAGTTGGCATTCAAACAAAAGTTGATGCGAGAAGTAAACGATTAAATTTTTATGTTCATAAGAAATTTTTTCGAGATTTAACAAATTTTTCACCTAAGTTTTTATAGTAATATCACTGTCAATGCTTTGAATTCCAACTTAGATTATACACCTTGTTTTCTCCTGATATAGAATTTTTTTTCTCCTGATAACAGAATTTAAGTAAAAATATGTAGGGTCTTATAATACTATCACTTATTTCACTTTCCATTGAGATGCCTTTAACAGACATATATCTACTAATTCAAATTGATCTTAGCACTATAGGTCAACACAATAAACCTAATATGTATATGTATGTAAAAGAAAAGTTCAGGAAGAGTTTCTGAAAGAAAAATTACTTCAAAAAGGTTAAAGTATTGTTTTCAAACTAGGACACCACCCCGACAAGAAAACAATTTAAATATAATAATAATGACAAGAAAATCGGCCCAAAATTAACACTAAGGCTCAAATGCCATCCAATTCATTAAAATTTAAAAATATTTTTATTTTTAGGTATGCGTATATAAAAAAAAATGTATTGTATTTAAAATTTAATTTGTATATAATTCAAAAACATTTATTATTAATTTTGGAAACTAACAGGGCATTATACACTTATACGAATAACAGAATTTCTGTTTATTTTTGAATTTTAAGGCCATAAGTGCAATAGTCCTTACTTATTTCAGTTCAGAAAAGGCTCGTTTCAACACTACTAAAATAGAATTTTATACATTTTGGTTGCTCATCTGCATACGAGAATTTAAAGTGATGTACTTATTTGATCAGTTTGAAATATGTTTACAAGTTCCGTTAAAATCCTTTTGATTACATTTTTTTATTAATTTATAGTTTCCTATCGCATTTTCTGAGAAAAATCGGTTTCCACTACACACCTGATTAAATGCATGTAAGCGATAATTATTGTGAGTACGTGCATAGGTGGATTTTTATATACATATTTACATACACATATACATTTGATTATGAACCATAAAAACCAAAAATATGAAAACTTGAAATATTTTTCAAGCTGAAAAAGGAAATTGTTAAGATTTCGATGCATATAACCGGAGTGCAAATAAGCAATAACAACTCTAACTCTCTGTCTCTGATAACTCGAAAAGAAAAGACATGATTATCAATAATTTTATAAAAGAAGGATTTGAATTCAAACTTCAAGAATAATGTCCTTGTACGTTTTCATATATGTATTTAAATTACGAGTATTTCTTATCAAAAAAATTATTTTACAATTTTTTTCCTTGCACTAAAGGCTGATATTCAATTCAAGAAAAGTTTTGTAGAGAAATATATACAACTTTGAAATACTTTCAGAAAATCTGACAACTTTCTATAAAGTTTTTCAAATAAAACAACAAAATCTGCCACCTTGTGTTCGCGCCCGTTTACGGGTTACACAACTGCAAAGATGCATTAATTATTTGTACTCATTTCCTTCTTAGCATTTTATTTAGCAAAGTAAGAAAGAATAAATAATTCTCTCTTACTTTTAATGTACTCAAAATACAACTCACTAAAAAACCACAAACTCGTATACAAAGAAACAACAACCATCATTAATTCATTCTACTCATTTAAGGAGAGTGTTTGCATTTTGTCTTGTTGATTTTATTCTTGTTGTATGCATATTATATGTTTGGTAATTACTACCACTACTGCTGCACACTAACTGTGCTCTCAAAAACCTACACATGCTCACTGTCTTTTAGGAAGTGATTAAAAAAAGTAACTTGATATAAAATATTGCTTTTGTTTCTCTTGCTGCTATAATTTTTTTTATTTAATTCTGTAACATGTTGCCGCTTTTATTTCCATAATAAATGGCCGGCCGACGGAAATTTGCAAAAATCTCAGCATTAAAAATATCGTTATAGAAGAAGATATTATTTTTTCAGTTTTTGTAATCAAAGTAAAAATTTGTTGGCGTACTTTGAAAATTCTTTTTTCCATTTGAAAGGGCATGTTGCGAAATTTCGTGAGCTGAAACCAGTCGACACTCAAAGTCACGCTTAATCGAGACCGTGGTATAAATGTATTTAGCAATAGTTTTGCTATAATAAACAAAAAATTGAAAAACTAATGTCATAAAAGGGAGTTTTACAGACACTTGTTGTTTATATTTGCGACTAATTTAGTTTTCGTTTTTTACCGACCTTTATTGGAAACCGAAGTTCTACCTCAGTGGTGTTCACAATATTCTTTTTTAATTTAAGGCCAATTGTAAATTTTATTGAATTATCAGTTCTATATTGCTTAGAAAGTGAACTTTTAACTGCCATTTATTTTTCATTTTATTTATTTATATCGTTCACATTAATGGTGGCACTTTCTTTCATCAGAAGTTTTTTCTAAACTCTGCTTAGATATGTGTAAGTACCAGGGTTTGGTGTCCTGACGTTTTTAACTTCTAAGGAAACGGGGAAAAATAAATTGGGCATTCGCGGGAAATGACTTTTACAATGGAAAAATAATTCAAAAATATTTTCCAACTTTCTTATTAACAAGTTTAAAAAACAGAAAAAAAGAAAACAGCGTTCAAACTAAGAACAGCAACGAACTTATACATTGCATTAAAGGAAAAGCAAGCAAAAAGATTCAAAACGTAATACAGTTATTGACATAAAAATACTCATTCGTTTTGGACAGAAGCAGATTTTGCTGAAAACTTTTTCCTTCTATTGTATCTGGCTTTATTTAACTCCTTTCTTATGAGACACAAATTTGTTTCCGGAGTTTTTGACTTTGCTATTGCGACAACTATTACATAACTAGTTTTTTATGCAGTTTTAAGCCATAAACATTGTTTTTAAAAGCGTTGAATATATATACCGAAGACTTTATTTTCGTAGATATTTTTCTGTAGTGTTAAATGTCTTAAAAATTTTTGTATTCTTAATTTTATTAAATTTTGTTTAAAAGTAACTTAACAACGGTAAATTGTAGTTCCCGTCTCATCTATTTATTATTTGATAATTAATTTTTACAATCTAAATACTTATATTTTCTCAACGTCATATACATATGTACCTATCTTTAGAATTTTACAATATAGTTTTATTTAACTAAAGTGAATATCACGTGCAAAGAAACAAAACTTCGACAACTATAAGATTTCAATAAATGTTCCTCTAAAAAGATTTAAAATTTTTTAAAATATTTTTTAAAGCTTGTGGCAAGTTCTTGAGTTCTAATCCACCACTATATTCCACTTTTTGTTTTGCCGTTTCTAGTCTTCATTTTGATATTCCTAGGCTTGAGTTATTGTTGGTACTATTTAATAATTTCTGCATCACTATGAGAATTTGTTTACATTTCCGCACAATTATATGAAATTTTTCCTACAAATATAAAAAAAGTTCAAGACACAAATTTTCGACGTTTATACACACGTGTAAAAAGGAAGAAATCACAATACCCCGGTATATTTAAAAGTTACTTGAAGATAATAGAAAAAGTGGCATTTGATGTTTTTATTTCCAAATAAGGTGGTTAATAAGAAATTACTTTGAAAAGTATCTCACAGCAAAAAAATGGCAACATTTTCACTCTTATTCGCAAATAACTACTTTATATAAAAGTAGTAAGATACTAGAGATACGAATTAGAAAAGAATGTGCACTTATTAGACAACAATAATTTGCAACCAGTGATGCCAGAATGTAGAGCTTACCTTAATTTTGAAGACCTCTTAATCAGAATAAGATTTTAAGGATTTTTTTCTAAAACTAAGATTTTTATCGCGTTCAGATAAGGGGCTCAATTACAAAACAGCGTATTGCAAATTTGTTAACTTCACAAAACAATGTAACCTTGACTGATAAAATATGAACTGTTTCTATTACAAATAAAAAAATTAAATTTTGAAAAAAAATTTTTGGCACCACTATGTTGCCAGATTTGGGTATCTGATCGATCATAAGAAACAATCATTGATCGATTTCAATCAAATATCAAGATTTTGTTGTTATATGTATACATTAAAAAATAAATAGCTTCCGAAAAATGTTCATTAGTTGCACTCTAGTTTTTTATTTACTTAACGGTAACTTTTGATATATTAAGTATTGTGAAAACGTTATCATTTTCTAATACACAAATTATATATGTACATATGTATGTATTTTATTTCTTTCTACTGAAAATGACTGTAATTTCAAGAATTATGTAAATATTTACTTTCGTTTTGCTTGTTGTATGTGCCAACAACGTTTCAAGCAGAATTTTAATTAGAATTTTTGGAAAAAAAGAAATAAGTGCAATTTTAGTTGTCAACCTTCACACAAACTCAATTGTAATTTGATTTTTGAAAAATATAGTTTTCACAAAATTGTAATTTTCATAAACGCAATAATCTACGCGTTGACAGAATAATGCCTTAAACATGGTCAACTTTAATATTGTATTTGTTTACTTTTGAAATGCAGTGCCCATTCATTCACTGTCAAAATTCTCATAACATGAGCGCGAAACAAACTCTTCTTCTCTAAGCTTTTTAGAAACAAGTGACATAAAAGTGGCCCAGGTGGCTAAAAATCAACATTTAAAATTTGTGGCATCATTGTACTTTTAAATCTCAAATCATGAGCATCAGTTGCTTCATGCACATACTTATGTATGTACGAATGTATATTGAATACTTCATTTGGTTTTTAATTTTAAACGTTAAAATTATAATTAGAAATAAATAAGTAAAAGCTTAATAATTTATTTTTTGAGCAACTTGTTTTAGTGTTTTTTTCCTTCTCTCAAAAATTTATTTTACATGGATTTTAGTTAATATATTTTAGAATGTTAATGTTTTTATTGCTGCACCAGCTCCTGTTCAAACTCTTCTATCCAAATATCCTTTTTTGTTATCCAAAATTGCAACCCATTTGATGTCATTGTCATGTATCTTTTTTCAATAGACATTATAATTAATAATTTATTATTATGTTATATTTTTTAATGTTTATTAAATTAATTTTTGTATTTATAAATTGCTTTTAAACATTATTTCCTTTTTTTATTTTTAATTTAGACACAAAAAAATTAAATAAAAATAAATTCGTATGGCTTTCCGCGCCAATTAAAAAATTGCGTACGTTTTTTCGGTTAAACAAAACAATCAAGATTGTGACACGACAGAGACCGACAATTACGCTATTGTAGGCAGACGACACGTACTTATAACAATAACAATGTTTGTAGTATAACTCGCACATACATTCATGCAAACAATGTAATGAGAATTATAATAATAAACGCAAAACTAAAAAAACGTAACTAATGTACGTACAAACGAACGTATGAACCAAACGTACGAGCGCGCTACGACGTTTTATCGTTCACCGCCGTTTTGATACTATTGTACAAAATTAAGGAAACCATTTTTTCTCATTCCTACCCAAAATGCAAACAGCAACACACAATTTCAATCTCACACACTTGAAAATACGGCTGGGTGATAATGACTACATTGCACTCATTTACTTCATTTAGTTTATTTACACATTGACGTTGACGCTCACGTGAACGTTTTGAAAAAATGCTCATTATCAATAAGATTAAAAAGAGGAATTCTCTTTTTTAAAGAACATAAAAAACAAGGAAAAAGCTAAATAACAAAAACAATGAAAGAAACTACATACCAACATATTAGGTGATATGAGGAGGCTGAAGGGAAATAGAAGTTAAGAGAATCTGCCAGAAGAATAAAAAACAACATAAAGGCATGAATGAGGAAACAATTTGATGCAACCTGGAAACACCCAAAAAAATTAAATTTCTCCCGATATAGGGGAAAATAGGCATGACAACGAACGCTTCACTGAAATAAATTTTCTTAAATTGCAATCATTGCGAAAACTATCTTTGACAGTTATTTTTTAAATTAAGGTCATTGAAAAGTTTGTAGCAATTCAAGAGTTCCAATGTCAGATCAATGTTTCCAGTGCGACCACCAGTATCTCGTGGGCTACTAATATGGATAGACGGGACAAAATCCAATTAGATCTTGCCTTGACCAAAGTTTTGGCGGAAAAATTATCTTTAGTGTTGAGACACATCTTTGGATGCGTAGCTTTGTTAATAAACAAAATTTCCGTATAAAGATGGTAGTGCATTCATCGAGTAGATTTTGCACCGATGGCTCCCACAGCCTTTATCAAGTCAAATAACTCGGCGAGGGAACCTTCAAAACAATTTCATTGCATGAACAAGCATTTTTGCTTAAAAGAATTTCAGCGTTATGTGTGGTTTATTTAGTTTTTGTTGAATCGGCGAATATTTTTATTGAATCTGCTTTGCTATAATTTTTCCTGTGCTATTGGCAAAGATGGGAACTGTAGAAAAAATTACCTTCGTGGATGCGTTGGTAGAATATTCAACCAACAGTCCAGAGGTTGTAGGTTCGATTCCTGCAAAAGACTCTGTTGAAAAACAATAGCCAAAATTATTTCAACTGAAAATAAAAAACGCAATGTTGGGTTAATCGATGTTTGACTGAGCATTGTGGAAGGTATGTACACTGGGCACTGAACAGTCAGAACCAGCATCTGTTAAATTCTAATATCTTCCTCCCTGCAATATAGAATAAAAAAACTAAAATAGCGAAAAATTACTCCTTCTTTCCTCTTCCTTATAACATACATAGTTCTGGTACAATGCACAGCATATGTAGGGTAGCCAAAAAACTGCTGGTCCAAAAAAATTTCGAAGTTTTGAAAAGGCCCCGAATAAATTTTGATTAAAGGTTCCCTTACAATATAAATTTGTGTCTCTCGCCGATAAGCTGGCGTTACTTTGGTATTTAACAAATAAAAATTTAAGTGAAATAGAGCAACTGCTAAATGATCCAATTTGCCTGAAAATATATGGCTCGGCTAAAAAGTGCACAGAGGTGGAAAAAGTGTAGCTTAAATATATAAATGTCGGGTTTATTTTTGGAGAGGAGTTTGAACAGAGAAAGCAAAATCTGAAATCCTTGTACTTTTATTCTTATACAAGTTTTTGTTCGCGTTTAAAAGTGATGCATTTGGTAGCTTGGTTGTTCTTATTTCACCCCTGAGTACTTTATATATATGTATATGTGTATAAATTCGATGAAATTGCTAAATTTTTAAACCTTTCTAATTTGAGTAAATTATGGCTGCCTTAAAAAATTCTATATTAAAAGAACTTAAAAAGATCATTAAGAGATATTTATATATAATATTTATGTATATTCTTAAAGAATTGAAATATAGCTTCTTGACGAAATACAGTTCTGCTAAAAAATTTTAAATTTATTTTTCAAGCTCTGGAAAGAACAAAGCATAGTCTTCTTAACTAGTTATTAACTGGCCATTAATATTAGTTTTGAAATTTGTAATAAACATTTGTGTTTGTTTTCTCTAGTAATAAGATATTTTCCACTCAAAAGCTGGCAAATAGTTCTAAAAAGGCTTTGTATCTAGCTTAGTAAGTAAAAATCAAAAATATTCCAGTCAGCAGAACCAACATAACACGAGGGAGGTCGTTAAATTGCCCAATCTAATATTTTAACAAATTACTTGAGCAAGATTTTTATGCTGATAAATTAGGAAATGAAAATAATTTAATTTATTTTTGGATATTAAGTTCAAATAAATTTGATTTCTAGTAAAAACAACGTTATCGTAACCCTTTAACGTAACTTTTTTACTTCCACCATCATCATTATCATTCAATGCACATCTCTTGATTTTTCAGAGCTGATATTGATAATTTGAGAGGTATTTTGCATGATTTTAAAATTTGGCGCTTGATATTGATAACCAAAAATAATTTCTGACTATTTATCTACTATGCTAAAAGAAATTTTTTGTTTGTTTCTTGATCACTAAACAGGCAATAAATATCTTCTAAAAGCAAAAATAAAAAGCAAGCCTCATCAATGTACATACATATGTATGTATATATGATTTCAAAAGATTTTACGACTCATATAATTTAAATATATGCAACTAAACTTAAATTTGAACAATGTATACTAACTATAAAAGAAAATATGTCCTATTTGCTGATACCAAAAATTTTTAAAAATGTCAAACATATTTACATATATGTATGTATACATATGTATATGAAAAATTAAAAATAATAAAATATTTTTTATACTAAGAAATAAGGCTACTTTGCAAACCTAAAAATTAATTGCAAGCTTATGTATAAAAAGCTTGATTATTTCGTACAAGAATAAAGAAAGAGTGGTTCGTTTTCCAATAAAAAGTATGAAATTTTGTTGTGTTTTTTCTCCGTTACAACCTCTTAATACCCCTAAAGAGTAGTATTAAGTAATAATATTCTTGAACTTAACTATATATCAAACTTTTTATAATGTATGACGTGGTCGAATAGATTTCCAAATGGGTTTGTTTAAACAGGTTTGTTACGATTAAGAAAAAGCTAAACAATTATGAAAAATTCGTTCATAGGACAAGGGTCATAAATTTGAAGTGTTCCTTATATTTTCTTTAAGGCACAACGATCCGAAGGCAAAAATATAACACATGTGTATGTATGTACATATACATATGTAAATATTTAAAAGATATTAAAGAAGTAATTGAATCCACCTCGTACGTGGGCCGTCAATTTATAAAAACGGAGCTACATAAATATGTATGCCTGTGTATGTATAAGCAAGAAGATTACTCCCCTAATGTCTCATTAGAATACTTTTTTCGTAAAGATGTTCTACGATTTTGTTTTTGCTATTTAAAATTGCATACCCTATATGTGTGTGTGGCTGATATATACATACATATATATGTATGTTATGTTATGGGGAGTGGGTAAAACATAAATTACAATAAGCAACAAGGACATCAAGTTTAAATAAAAAAGAACAAAAATCATACAAAGTAATAACCTCTCACTCTGTCACCTGCTAGAACTGCAAAACAGAACTCAAATATTGTAAACATCTCTGCTCATTTGCTAGAAAATAAAAAAAGTCAGGGAATAAAAAACTGCACACAAGCAAATTTCCCCTCAATGTTATTCAAATTAAAAACGAAAATTAAACAACAAACATAACGCATAAAGCAACCATCCATCCATCTAAAGACGCAGCAAAGTCTGCGCTTTTGTCTGCGCCGACAGAGGTAATGCTTGCGTTGGCAACGAAGCTGAAGTCATGTAAAACACAATTTAATATTTTCTCTCTCGTTAAAACTATTTGCTAAAGCTCATTAATTTACAGCAATCAAAAGAGAAAAGAAAACCATGGGGAAATTTTTTACAAGATACTTTCATTTGGATATATGTATATATGTACATATGTATATACGTATGTATGTATGTACTCGTGTAAATATATTTTTTATTGGGTTTTGTTAAAAAAAGTGTTGTAATGCATACACACACATATGCATACGTACGTGTATGCATGTAAAGGGGGACCCAACTAGACCTGTTTATAATTAAAAATCAAAACACACTTTAAAGGCATTTACTATGAGAGAGCACCCTCTGACTTTGTTGTCCTTTTTAAATATGTATATATTTTTATATATACATATGTATTCATTTTTGGCCCGTTGAGCCTATATTTTATACTGTGGAGCAGTCAGTTAGTGGGGTAAAACAAGCAAGTGCAATTTTAAAACCCCTGAACTATGTACATGCGTACGTAAGTATACCTACATATGTGCATATGTACATGCATATGCAAGATGATAAATGAACTGACGAATCACTCAAACGGCAGAAATAAATACTCGTTTGTTGAGCCTGCGGGTAGGATAGTAGAACATTGTAACACAACTAAGATCGAATTTCTTTGCTGATAACAATTTGCCAGACTTTACTACATCAATATGCTAATGATATTAACATTTTTAATAATTTACAGGACTTATGTGCAGATTCAATTTATTGAAATTAAATATCCTGCCGAACTTTTTGACACTTTCTACTTTTGGATCTTGATGCTCTGTTAGATCACAGGCTTAACCCTAGAATGGTAACATCGCCTGTGAGGCGAAACAATATTTTTTTTTAACGATATTTTCTGATCGCTTACACCTACTTAAGCATGCGCTCGTGCCAACTCAGTTGAGTGTTGTACGAGGTTGCGCGCACACGTACTCTGTTTTGCTTCGCTCCGTTGCCGAATAATACATATGTGAGTCGCCTGTGAGGCGAAGTTTACCAATAAAGGTGAATTTTTTGGACATAATAGTTTGTTCCACCACCACCATACAACCTTACTTTCATTGGAACAATTCGAAGTAATAAGCAAGAAATTCCTGCGGAGTTCAAACATAATTCGTCACGTCCTGTTGGCACATCTCTTTTTGGATTCCACGAAAGTCTCACTCTTCTTAGCTACAAGCCAAAGCCTCAAAAAACGGTTCTTTTGCTCTCTTCAATGCATGACAAGCCTTCCGTTGATGCCATTTCCGGTAAGCCAGTAATAATACAATCCTATAATGAAACAAAAGGTGCTGTGGATACTTTTGATCAGATGTGTGGTCATTCAAGCTGTAGTCGCAAGACCAAGCGTTGGCCGCTTTGTATGTTCTATGGAATGTTGAATATGGCTCTACTCAACAGTTATGTAATTTATGTATCCAATTGTGACGTTTTGAAAACGAAAGCGATGTCCAGAAGAGAATACCTCAAGAAAATAAGCAAGGACCTATGTACAGACTGGTGGGCTACTCGTTTGGAAGAAAGGCCGCGTATGCAAAAAAGAGTTCGTGCAGCAATACATGACACTATTGGTCATAACACTGACGATTATGCAGACGAACCAGGCATAAAAAAGGGCAAACGATCAAAATGTGATTTCTGTCCTTCGAAATCAATACGTATGAGCGTATATTTCTGTGCAAAATGCAAGAAAACATAGTGTTTAGAGCACAGATCGCCAAACTGTTGGCAATGTGACGCAAAAAAATAGTTTGAAAAACTACAAAATTCATTTTGGTGTGGACAGTTTTTTTCCCCTTAAAAGCTTTGTATTATTTTTTTAAATGCTAATTTGATCTCAGGACAATAAAATACAATAGGTTTTTTTATCTCGAATGGAGCTTTTTTTTATTTTTTTTTTTATTTTTTTTTAAACGATCTCTTGGAATTAGTGATTAAGATATGTGATCAAAAAAGTATGGCATAGGTTTAAGATATTTATAAAATGAACTGGATTTTGTTAATTTTTGTTACTAAACATTGAATAAATATGTTTTTGTTTTAATAAAATTTTGCTTATTTTTAAATAAAATATGTGTTTTTTATAAAAGCCGCCTCACAGGCGATGTTTACCATTAAATAGCTAAAAAATATGTTTACCATTCTAGGGTTAAAGTTCCTGATCACATTTCGATGAGGATTAACTTGCATTCATGAAATGCTGGTCTAAAGAATTTGTGGATCCAACCTTTTCTTGAGCATGGATCCATTGTTGGGGTCCTTGTTATACCACACATATAGATAAATAATATTGAATCAGCTCAAAAGAAAAATTTTAATTTTCTATCTTTGTAAAATGTCGACAGTTGATGCTGAGTTTTGTGCATTGAATCATTCAATTAAATATCTTGGGATTACATCACAAAGTTGTCTCTCAAAATAGGTCTTAAAATGATCATTTCTTGCAGAATAGGAATGACGGCACAAAACTGTGAACTTACCAATTCTCTGTACAAACGTATTCGAATTACGAAACAAATAAGAAAAGTTTTATATAAAAGCCTCTGCAGTGCATACATTTTAGAAAGACTTTACATACATAGATACATACATATATATGCATTTGTAAGCTATTTTATTAGAACAAAAAGTTTTGAAATATGCCCATATACATTTATGTACATACATACATATGTATATATCAGTTCATCATCATCAATTCACTACGCTTTCGTACTATGTATGAAAAGTACGTGGTATGGATTAAGGATACATACATATATGCATATTTGTTTATTATTCTATGTTTAGCTCTTCTATTCTACAAACACGGCTTTCCAAAAAATCTTTTTTTTTTGGGTGCAGTACTCAGGGACTGATCCCTACATATGCAGTGCATTATACCAGAACGGGGTTATGGGGAAGAGGAAAGAAGGAGTAGTGTTTCGATATTTTTGTTTCTTTGCTATATTGCGGGGATGAAGATTTCAGAATTTAACTGATGCTGTTCTGACTGTTTAGTGCCCAGTGTATATTAAACAGTCATTCATCAAACAATCTTCACCCATACTCACTGGAGTCGTTTTTGCAATATTGAAATTTAAAGACAAATATTTTCCCCAATCTCTTTTCAATAATAAATGGAAACCCTTTTAACTTGAGGCAAATTAAAAATAATTTATAATTACATAGAAAAACCGTTGCCATTGCATTGTAGTTTGTTTAAAAAATGTATGTTTGTCAGTTAAAGGATTAACAAAAAGTAATGGTTTCAAACCATATTGCTATATTCAAACGGTAATCAGAAACATTAATTTCTCTCGCTCTCAATGGCGATCGCAAACGACAATGTTGAGCGCTTATTTTGGTCGCATTTTGACACTTATACATATGTATTTTCGCGTGTATAAGTATATACATAAAGGGTGGTTAAATTTCAAGGGCCGATGTTGATTTTGAATAAAACACAAACTATTTAGGAAATTATTGTAATTTTATTTTATTATGATGTATTGGTATTACTCAATTATGTATGGAACAAAATATCGGCCAAATGGGCGCCGCGACCTCGGCGGCACACCTCCATCCGATGGTCCAAATTTTCGATGACGCTGAGGCATAATGGAGGTTCTATGCCGTTAATGTGCCGAATTATCTGATCCTTTAGGTCTTGAATTGTTGCTGGCTTATCGACGTACACTTTTTCTTTCAAATAACCCCAAAGAAAAAAGTCCAACGGTGTCAAATCACATGATCTTGGCGGCCAATTGACATCGCGATTACGTGAGATAACACGGCCATTGAATTTGTTGCGCAAAAGAGCCATTGTTTCGTTAGCTGTGTGGCAAGTGGCACCGTCCTGCTGAAACCACATATCGTCCACATCCATATCTTCCAATTCGGGCCATAAAAAGTTCGTTATCATCTCACGATAGCGAACACCATTCACAGTAACTGCCTGACCGGCCTCATTTTGGAAAAAATACGGCCCGATGATGCCGCCAGCCCATAAACCGCACCAAACAGTCACTCTTTGTGGGTGCATTGGTTTTTCGACAATCACTCTTGGATTCTCATTCGCCCAAATGCGGCAATTCTGTTTATTGACGAATCCACTGAGGTGAAAATGTGCCTCATCACTGAAGATGATTTTCTTCGAAAATTGATCATCCACTGTTGCCATTTCTTGCCACCATTCTGCCCATTCACGACGTTTGGAATGGTCAAGAGGCTTTAGTTCTTGAGCCAATTGCACCTTGTAAGCGTGTAAATGCAAGTCTTTATGCATAATGTTCATCAACGACGAGCGTGAGAGGTGCAATTGTTGGGAACGACGACGAGTTGAGGTGGACGGCTCTTCAGCCACACTATCGCGAACAGCAGCAATATTTTCTGCAGTACGAGCTGTACGAGCATGCACTGGTGTTCTCACATCTTCTACAGATCCGGTTTGCTCGAATTTTTCCACGATTTTTGCGATTGTACGCACATTTGGACGATGAAATTGACCAAACAAATTACGAAGTGCACGATATGCATTTTGATTTGAACTCCCATTTTCATAATAAGTCTGGATAACTTTAACACGTTGTTGGATTGTGTATCTCTCCATGGTTCAAATTGAGTAAGTCTGAAATAGAGAAATGTCAAATAAAATTCGGAAAAAAACTTGGCGTTTAGGTGTGGTTCACATTCAACATCGGCCCATACAATTTAACCACCCTTTACATACATACATACATATGTACTTTTAAAGCCTTCTTCAACTGGCGCGGATAGTTCTTGGCAGTCTCTGCCTGTCATGTTGTTTAGGTAGGTCAGTTGTTTACTATTCAGTTACTGATGCCAAAGCGCCGTTACAAGCTAGAGGATTGATCAAATTATAAAACTTTAATATCAATATACATTTGTATGTAGGTGCTCATCATTGCAAACTTTTAGTGCAATGTGCTCATTTTACGCTCTCCTTTTACTGTCAACTCTCCAAAGTACATATATTCGAGACGACTGGTTCGGTAAACAATAAGCCAACACGTCAATCCACACGAGGTGGCAATACATCCGCAAATAGTTAGTGTCGCTGCGGGTTTTCGGCCCAAGATTCATTGGTCAGTTCTTTTTCAAAAGGATCACTCTAATGATGATAACGGATTTATTTTAGCCCAAATTGATTGATATGGACGTAGACGATATGCAGTTGCAGTGGAATGGCGCTAAGTGCTACCCGGCGGACGCCACGATATACAGTCTGTATTATTTGAGGGTATGGTTACTTCGCGTAGACGTGACGTAAATTCGCCATCAAAACCGTGCGACTTTTATAACCATAATAAGCATAGCAGAGACCGTTGATGAAAGTTAATCTATGCGGCACTCAGATCCTTGAAGCTGTAGCGGACATTTGTGTTAATTCCTTTGTATGATTTCCTTTGTAGACCTTGATAGTGTACTAAATTTAGATAAAGTGCTAGTACAGTCGTAAAGCAGCACTGGGCTACAGAAAAGTTCCCGCGTCATTGTTATTATTTTTTAAATGACTAAGGAATTTCATGTCGGCCACACTGGTACTTCCCAGGTTATACACTGCATCATTTACAGAAGTCTGTTAAAACAATCATGGGCATGGGCATTATGGACATCTTCTTTACCCGCCCATTCTGTGCAGTTATAACTTGTAAGTTTATTTTGCAAGTTATAATATAATAATTTAAACTTATTAAAGTGTTACAGTGGTATTCATAAAAAATCCTTACTAAACATATCAAGCACAAACTAGTTACTAAACAGTTTCGCTTTAGTAAGCGTTTAGTAAAAAAGCGTATTCATAAACAGTTTAGTAACTAATAAATACTTCATCGAGGTTTTAGACAAAAGAGTGGCAGCACCTAAATTTCCATTGTTATTCAACTTTTAATGCTGTATTTATGCCGATTACCAATTTCTAAATTAACCATGTCTATCATATTACCTTATGTTATTCTGCTTGTATTAAGAAAAAATATATATTTAACAACCAGATAATACTAAATAAATATGTTTACTAATAATGTTAACGTTAAATTCACATTTTTAACGAGTGAAGTAAAAGTATTTGAATAACGAGTTATGTTTTGTTTGTTTACATATCACTAGGATATTTCTCATAATTTTTTTAGATTTGTATTGCAAAAATAAATAAAGATAAGTTATTCGGTAGAGAAAATGGATCGAACTTCCTTTTATACATTTTTGCTTTTCGTTTTTTCTGGCAAATATTTCTTATATCTTCTTTTTAATAAAAATCAAAATTATAAAAGTTTTTTTTTAAATAAATTTGATGTACTTAGTAGTTCTTTTTATTAAATTTAATGCTTAAACACAGAAAAATGTAAAAATTCTCCTATAATAAGAGCTTAATTGATGGTCGAGGCAATATTAAAATTGGTACGGCTTAATAACCGATTACTAAACGTTTAGTAAGTTAATAATTGTTTATGAATACAGATTTTTCAAATTAAGACTAATAGCTGCTTGTAAGCATGTATTAAGTTTTTATGAATACCACCATTAGTTTTTAACATACAATATGAAATCGCATTTCTATTTTAGATGAAAAAAACCAATTTCGAACATCATAAAAGCAACTGGTGTAAATTCTTGTTTATTACGGTCGTTTGGAATCAATCGCACATACATACAAGTACAAGTTCAATGGAGTAAAAACATTGGAAGTAAATTTGAGAGGGACTGTATTAATAAAATGTTTGTTATTATTATGAACTAAGTTCATAGAAGAAGTTCTAGACGCCTTTAATTAGAACTTCAATCAAAATCTACTTCTACACAATTATATTCTTTTTTACTAGGCAATTAAAAATTATTTCTCAATACATATGATTAACTGGCTTCTTAGATATAATACTTAATTTTAAAATTCTGTGGCATTTGCTCTGAGGTATTAGTTATGGCTAACGTTAGTCTGAATATTTTTAGTTTCCGCCTCCACAGTTTGTATGTTCTATATACATACATACATAAGTACATAATAAATAAAACACAAGAAAATCGTTTTAATGTCCATCAATTTGGCTTTATTGGAAGCATATTTTTATGCCATTAATGTTTAAATATGATTTCGGGCATGTGGCCGCCGCGGCTGGCTCGAATAAAGCCAATTCTACAGGTCCAATTTTCAACCACTTTTTCGAGCATATGGGGCCGTATGTTGGCCCAATGACTCCACCAGCCCATAGAGCACACCAAACAGTCAGTTTTTGTGGATGTAATGGCGTCTCAAGGGTCTCATGTGGATTCTCTTCACTCCAAATGCGGCAATTTTGCTTGTTGACGTAGCCATTCAACCAAAAATGAGCCTCATCAGTGAACAAAATTTTGCGATGAAAATCAGCATCTAAGTATCTAGGTAAACTTCGCGAACTGAACCATTATTTGCAAGCGTTGTTCTTTTGTC
Source organism: Epicampocera succincta (assembly GCA_932526305.1). Lineage (NCBI taxonomy): Eukaryota > Metazoa > Arthropoda > Insecta > Diptera > Tachinidae > Epicampocera > Epicampocera succincta. The sequence continues at coordinate 9,118,574 of OW052039.1, read as the reverse complement.
AACCTGTTCATGATGAAATGGCAAACCAAACTAAATATTAATCACTTGACAGCTGACAAAATGGCCGCCAGTTAAAAAAGTGATGCCAACTTAAAGTTCTATACCTCAATAAAAAACACCCTATACCTACAAACGTACATATGTAAAAGTGGTAGATATTTTAAGAGTTTTCTAGTCGAGCTATTGTTAAGCGACATGCCTCTGCCAAATGCTTTATCAAACGGCCTCCGATCTTACTGTAAAGTAATAAATACTTTGTTTTGGCTGACACTGTTAACTTGATACGTTTGGGTTTGTTGGCAATGTTGGCTTGCTGATGAGGCTACAAGACAAGTAGACGTCAAAAATTTAAAAAAGCGGTGTTGTAAAAGACAAAATAAAAACCTACCTGAAAAGTAATGAAAACAAATTTACATTTAATATGCAACAAAAAGTAGACAGACAAAGAAATGCAAATGATAACAGATAAGCAAAACCCAATTGATTTGATAGTTTTCAATACATTGTCGCTTTTTGTGTATTAGATCTCGGATCTAGTTATATTCTATATATATATATATATAATATTTTTGTTTTGGAATTCTTCTTTGCTTACATTTTGTTTGTTTAGATAAACTAGCGAAAATTTTATAATAATGTTAGATAACATTGTAAATTATTCGTGGTCCGCAGTGAAATTCATACCGTGTTCAGAGGACTATATGAAACACGTGTTGCGCTCTCTCAACCACGATTACAAAGTACAGTGTTCACATGACATGCTTCGTTTTGTCTTTTTTACACACAAAAGTGTAAATACATATGTATTCATAAATCGTGATATGTTTCATTATTTATTTTTTTAAATTTTAAATACACTTTCTTGAGTAATATTTTTATATTTCTTATTTTCACACAAACAGAACATATGTATGTATGTATGTATACTTAGAGCGTATGCTTCGTGTTTGGCATTTTGCTTTAAAATGAAGCAAGGTACTTCCCTTTCAAAATTTTATATGGCGAAACATATTGTTTCAATTATGTATTCACATGTAAACAAACATTCGATGTGCTTTGGACAAATTTATCGTTCAGTTTTATGTCAAAATTATTTTGACAAGTAGGCAAGTAAAAGGAAATTTTAGAAAAATTAATGATTCGCCCATGTTCTGAAAAACGCATTTCGCTTAAAATATTCGTTTTCGATTTGAAAACGCCAAATAGGTGTTCTCAAGAACGCATATCGCTGGACGTTCTAGTTTTCGACTTAAAAACGCCAAGCAGGTGTGCTGGGAAACGAAAACGCTAGAAAGCTGGCGTTTTCAAACCGCTAGTGTATGCTGAAACGATCTGGTCGTTTTTATTTAAACTACATTCGAAAGAGAAAATAAAATAATGTAAAATTTAAATTTAATATGTTTTGTTTTTATTTGAAGAAAAACTTTTAAAATTTTCTTACTATTTTAATTAAAAATATGCAATTTAAAATTTTGCTTTGTGTTTGTCAATTGTCGGTATCATTTGTTTACTTTTCATCTGGCGATTTATGCAAACAGCTGGTCAAATTGATCTTCGAAAAAAATTTAGTGCTAGCGATGTTAACTTTAAAATTACCTATTCGGTTATTTCTTTTCAAACTTCTGATAATATATTATTTGAAATTTATTAAGTTCGCATATTTTTATTAAAAAGTAGTATACAATCCTTTATAAAAGTTACAAAATAATTTAAAACCTGTTGCAGGACCTAAAAACATTTACGAAAGCTAAAAAATTATAAAAGATCCTATTTGAAACCGGCTACCCGTGATGAAACTTACCAATTATTCGCAAGTGTTTATATGTAACATCTCTAAACAAAAAGAAGAAGCATTTGTGGTTATTGCACTGATATTTTACAAATAAAATAAATAAAATTAAATAAAAAAGCTGCCTGTTACCGTTTGACAATAAATATTAAAATTTTAAATACATTCATATAGCAAGTGAATACGCTAAAGGCATTTTAATTTTAAATATTTTTCATAAAATTTTTTATTTTAATCATAAAAATAGGCGGTTTAATTAAAAACTATTTCAAACAAAATTTATTTTTTGATAATTCATTTAATTGACGAATTTTTTTTTAATAACTTTTTCTGTTTTTATTTTTTGTTATTATAAAACATATGTTTTTTCTTTGTTCGAACACAATTTCGAAAAAGGCGAAACGCCAGCAAATCGCTTCGTATTCAGAACATGGTTAAATGCGTTTTGTGTTTTAAAAACGATTTGCGATTTGAAAACGCAGCGTTTTTCAGAACATGGGTGATTATCGCACCACATTGCAGAATATGATATCTAAAGCATAATAGAAAATAATAGACAGTGCTTTTTTAAAGAAAAAAAAAATAGTGTAAAAAAAGAGATGATTGCCGAATGTGGGAGAAAGTGATAGGCCTTTCTTGTGGCACAAAAATGAAATGATTAAGTCCTAATATCAGCAAATGGGCGGAAAAAGTAAGAATAAATTTTTTAAGAAAATCAGCTTGTCTATGAGCTTTTCCAAAGAAATGCTGTAAATGCTGTTCGGTGGCGCAGACTACTAAGTGACGTAAGTTCCCAGTTAAGGGTTGAATACCAAATAACCCAGTCCACTGGCAAGATAGAAATACAGATTGCGCCATATGCATGACTTCCCGTTAGATGACGTAGTTTAACTCATGCAAGGGTTGCCTATTCTATGTACATGTTTCAAAATCAATTAGGACTTTTTGTTTGTATGATTAATATTAATAAATTAAATTAATATATATAATAATATAAAATATTTTAAATTTCGAAGATGACTATGAATGTCATAATCTGTAGTGTATTGAATTTGAAGCAACTTCCTATTTATATATAATGGATAGAATAAATTTGGAACCAACCCACAATATTTTGAGATTTCAGATTTTTTCTTTGATAAAGGGTTTCATCGAAAAGTGTCTGTCCTTGGTGAATTTGAGAGGGCATTCATCTTCGGTAAAAACAATTTAAAAAGTCTGAGATGTCAATAATCTAGATTAATTCCTAATTTTTTCCAAAAAGTTTATATGTTAAGTGCCACTTAACCAAAAAGAATTATTATTGTAAAAACCGTGTGTGATGTGTAAATTATAAACATAAAGTGCGCAGTAGGCAAATGCAAGCAAAACGATGGAAAAAAACCAAGTGAAAAATTGTGCTTAAAACTAATTTTGCGCATGTTTTTAATAAATTTTGCTCTAGCTGTTTCTATTTAAATTTTGCAATCGGTTTGATCAAGAAAATGGTATTAACTCCAAATTTTAAAATTTTCAGGAGAGGTTAAGAACTGCTTTTGGTTACATTTTAAGATAATTTGTAAACAAACATACATACATACATAGTTTCTAAATATATTTACATTGTTTTTGGGTTAATTTAGAGTTAATGCCCCCTTGTTGGTCGACATTTTAGTAAATTTTTAAAAGGTTCACAGATATTATACTATGTTGTATATGAGTATTTTAAATGTTTTTTAGTTTTATATGTATGTATGTAGTATATTCTTTGAATATTTGACTATTTTCATAACGCAATTAATAAATAAAAGCAGGAGGGCACAATTTGCTTACCATTTTCATGTAAAGCTTTTAAAACCACTTCACACATAATAATATTATTTTTATAACGAAATCTAAAGAATTCATTTTTGGCGAACTATCAACTTACATAACATATAAAATTTTTCGGAGAAAATTATTGCCTTCTCAGACTTTTTAAATTATTTTTACCGCAGATACATTTGAGACACTTAAATGCTTTATTTGTGACATGAAAAATGTGGGCATTCCAGCGAACGTCGCACTGAGTTTTCATGCCAAGTATATCAAGAGTTCCTGACTCGTTAATACTTATACCACCCATGACAACAGACGAAGCAACATTGGAGGATGTGTTTCTGTGTGTCAATAAGAAACACTGGGTTTTCCCAGCATTAAAATTAACCCTGTTCACGCGACCCCATTCATAGATTTTAATTAGGTCGTTATTTAATATATCATTCATATTTTCTCTCATAACCTCAATCTTCAAAAGGCGTGGCCTATATCTGAATGAATATGAATGACATGTGCTGCTGTCGTCTGCAAAAGAGTGGAGTGTTGGAAGTTTGCCACACTCTGTCAAACGCCTTAGAAATATCTAGAGCAACCACTTCATCATTTACACCATTTTTCCGAGAGGAAGGCCAGCATGTCGCTCGTTTAGCGACCCCTACGAAATCCATACTTTCCATTACTTTGGAAAGCGCAGAACATATTGCAATTGGTCGGTAATTTTCAGGGTTGTTTGCCTCTCCCTTTTGCGGGATTGGCGTGACATTTGCAACTTCCCAGCAGTGCCAATATTGTCGAAGAAACAGAGTTTTCAGTTGAAGTGCCTAAAAAATTCGTTGAGCTCAGCCCGGCGACCTTTTCGTAAAAATATTTTTAACGTTTCGTTGCTGCTCGTCTGAGAATGAAAAGGAAGCAGAAATGGTACAATGATTCGAACTACCGAGAGGTGCACTTCCATTTACTTCATACTTTTGAGGGTGTGAACTTAACTTAACTTCATTCACTAATTGCGCTAAGCGATTTTCGCTGCGAATAACTTAACATATTGGCCTTCTGAAGTTGTTTGGCTCGAATGGCGAAGCCAGAATGAAGTGTGAATATTAAAATCACCAGCAACAACGATTTCACCGCTGGGAAAACTCTCCAGTATCTTCGAAATGCAATCGGAAAGGGCGTCAAATCCCGATAAGTTAGTATCCCTTCCCGCTTTTGGACGAAAGAAATCCGAAATGTAGTAAGTGTGACCTGATCTTGAATTTAACCCAGAAACAGTTAAATTCAGCATCATTAGTGCTAAGTGGTTGCTGGCACTGGTACACAAGAAAACATGAACACAATTGGAAAAAAGGGCCGTAAAACACTGGTGTAAACGGCCGACACTATATGGATAATATTTTTTGTTTGTTGTTGTATGAATTGATATTCTGTTTTAATTTTCCTTTTTATTTACGCACCTGCTTTTTATTTTTGTTGTTGTAAAGTTGTTTCTAAAAGTTTTGTTATTTAGTGAGTTACACTCATGTTATTTATTTAATTTTTTTCGCTGTTGTAATTTTTGCTTTAATGATGACTATTTCGAAAACACAACGAACGAGACGAAACATGTTCACGGTACGAAGGACAAAACACTCCTTGGAGTTTCAATATATTGTTAATTGGTTTAAAATTTATTCTATCCATTATATACATATGTATATATAAAGTTGCCTAAAATTCATCACACTACAGATTACGACACTATCATATTCATCTTCCAAATGTAAAATATTTTCATTTTGGATTATTAATTATACAAACAAAAGTTTTCAATACAAACACAGTCCTAATTGATTTGTGAAATATACAGAATAGGCAACCCTGGCAAGGATTAAGCTACGTCATCTAACGGGGAATCATCATCGCATGGCACAATCTGTGTTTCTAGAATTACTGCCAAGAATGATTAAATAAAGATTACGCCACCAAGCAGCCATAAAAAACATTTTTGCGCATGTTGGAACTCTGACGTCACTCAAGCTGTGTTCTCATTGGCTAATAAAACTCAGCTGAAGAACTATTATGTTTGTGTAAAAACATGATTGTAATTTTTCTAACAAAATATTTTGAAAGGAAATAAATTCTTTATAAGATTCCATATGTAGATTTTCATTACTTTTATTACAATATTTCACTATTGCTGCAAATATTCATTCATTCATTAATTTTTATTTTCTATCATCATACAATACAAATACATATTTAAAAATATTTTATATATACATATACAATTTTTGAGATATTACTAAATAGTATTGCACCAAGTATTAAACTATTATAAGGAAATAGGAGAACATTGAAAATATAATTAAGATTTAAGGAGAAAAAAGATAGCTAAAAACCTTATATCTGCATACATTGCTGCAAATAAAATATAGTTTTCAAAAAGAAAATTTTTTATAGAGATGGATAGAATTAAAAGACAAAACATAGTTTCAACGCTTGTTTTTAACTTGAAAATAAACTTAAAACTAATTAACTTTCCAGAATTCATATTTGCTGTTTCAATATCATACAAAGTAGTGAATAGCATGTCTTCAATATCTTTAAAAATCCTCTTGCTTGAAATGTAAAGCAAACATTTTTTCTTTATCCACATTTACAGGCTTCACTCTTTTGCAAAATATTACCCATAATTTCCTTCGAGCTTCATCTTTTGGAAAATGGTAAAGCGATACAGCTTTTTGAAAACACAACAGTTTTCTTAACCCATTTTCGGCCACTGTTCGTACTTGCGAACAGTAAATTTATTCGTTTTTGTAGTCAAATTATAAAGCTTTATACATTTTTACAGTGGTATTCATAAAAAATCCTTACTAAACATATCAAGCACAAACTAAACAGTTTTACTTTAGTTACTAAACAGTTTCGGTTTAGTAAGCGTTTAGTAAAAAAGCGTATTCATAAACAGTTTAGTAACTAATACACCCATGTTCTGAAAAACGCTGCGTTTTCAAATCGCAAATCGTTTTTAAAACACAAAACGCATTTAACCATGTTCTGAATACGAAGCGATTTGCTGGCGTTTCGCCTTTTTCGAAATTGTGTTCGAACAAAGAAAAAACATATGTTTTATAATAACAAAAAATAAAAACAGAAAAAGTTATTCAAAAAAAATTCGTCAATTAAATGAATTATCAAAAAATAAATTTTGTTTGAAATAGTTTTTAATTAAACCGACTATTTTTATGATTAAAATAAAAAATTTTATGAAAAATATTTAAAATTAAAATGCCTTTAGCGTATTCACTTGCTATATGAATGTATTTAAAATTTTAATATTTATTGTCAAACGGTAACAGGCAGCTTTTTTATTTAATTTTATTTATTTTATTTGTAAAATATCAGTGCAATAACCACAAATGCTTCTTCTTTTTGTTTAGAGATGTTACATATAAACACTTGCGAATAATTGGTAAGTTTCATCACGGGTAGCCGGTTTCAAATAGGATCTTGTATAATTTTTTAGCTTTCGTAAATGTTTTTAGGTCCTGCAACAGGTTTTAAATTATTTTGTAACTTTTATAAAGGATTGTATACTACTTTTTAATAAAAATATGCGAACTTAATAAATTTCAAATAATATATTATCAGAAGTTTGAAAAGAAATAACCGAATAGGTAATTTTAAAGTTAACATCGCTAGCACTAAATTTTTTTCGAAGATCAATTTGACCAGCTGTTTGCATAAATCGCCAGTTGAAAAGTAAACAAATGATACCGACAATTGACAAACACAAAGCAAAATTTTAAATTGCATATTTTTAATTAAAATAGTAAAAAAATTTTAAAAGTTTTTCTTCAAATAAAAACAAAACATATTAAATTTAAATTTTACATTATTTTATTTTCTCTTTCGAGTGTAGTTTAAATAAAAACGACCAGATCGTTTCAGCATACACTAGCGGTTTGAAAACGCCAGCTTTCTAGCGTTTTCGTTTCCCAGAACACCTGTTTGGCGTTTTTAAATCGAAAACTAGAACGTCCAGCGATATGTGTTCTTGAGAACACCTATTTGGCGTTTTCAAATCGAAAACGAAAATTTTAAGCGAAATGCGTTTTTCAGAACATGGCCTATAAATACTTCACCGAATTTTTAGACAAAAGAGTCTCAACACCTAAATTTTCATTTGTCATTCAACTTTTATTGCTGTATTTATGCTGATTACCAATTTCTAAATTAACCATGTCTAACATATTACCTTATGTTATTTTGCTTGTATTAAGAAAAAATATATATTTAACAAGCAGATAATACTAAATAAATATGTTTACTTCTTTTAGAACAGCACAAAAATAAATAATGTTAACGTTAAATTCACATTTTTTAACGAGTGAAGTAAAAGTATTTGAATAACGAGTTATGTTTTGTTTGTTTACATATCACTAGGACATTTCTTATAATTTTTTTAGATTTGTATTGCAAAAATAAATAAAGATAAATTATTCGGCAGAGAAAATGGATCGAACTTCCTTTTATACATTTTTGATTTCCGTTTTTTCTTGCAAATATTTCTTATATCTTCTTTTTAGTGAGAATCAAAATAATAAAAATTTTTTTTAATAAATTTTGATGTACTTACCCGTTTTTATTTAATTTAATGCTTCCATTTTTGCATATTTCCTATAAAATTTGAAGAGCTTGAAAATAGACAATGTAAACACAGAAAAATGTAAAAATTCTCCGATAATAAGAGCTTAATTGATGGTCGAGTCAATATTAAAATTTGTACGGCTTAATAACCGTTTACTAAACATTTTGTAAGCTAATAATCGTTTATGAATACAGTTTTTTCAAATTAAGACTAATGTGTAGCTGCTTGTAAGCATGTATTAAGTTTTTATGAATACCACTGTTATTTATTAATACATATTTATTTATTTCATTAGTTAGTATATATATTTATTTCATTAGTTAGTATATATATAGTAGTATAGTATATAGTATTTTAATAAAGGGTAAAAACATTTAAAAAAATTTAGCTATTGTTTGTCCTGGAGGGGTTCTTAGTGAGGCGTATTTTTAGAGGGGTTTTTCATAATTGCATAAAAATAATATTTTTTAAAAAATTTTAAATCTAAATATAGTAAATTTGTGAAAACAATTGAAATGAGCAAATGAATTAAAAAAAGTAAAAAAAATCACAACATGAATATCATATTAAAGCTGTTAATATAACTGTTCGCAAGTGCGAACATTGGCCGCTATTTGCCAAACATGCTTGATACACAATATTGTTGTTCATTGGAATAAATTCAAGGAGATTAAGTGCTTTCTTCATTTTAATAGCAATGACAAGCCGTATTTAAATGATAATCTGTCAAAGGTAAAGAACGTTAGTTTCTCCTTTTATTTCAATTTTAAAAATTGTTGGTTAGGTTTGTCCATTGTTTGATCTTGGGGAAAAAATATATATATAATTTGGTGTATGTAGTGAACTACAAATGGTTCCATACTTTAGTCGTCAGTCATGTCAAATACATATATACGGAAAAACCCAATTCTATTTGGGTACAAACTTTGGTGTTTGTGTTCTTCTGGTGGTTGTTTGTTTAATTGTACACATATTCTCCTTCGAGTGACAACTATGATCACCGAATTGGCTTGGGTGTAGACGCGGGTTTAAGACTCTTGGAATCTATAGAAGATTCAATTCTATACGAAATATACATATTTCGACAACTTTTTTTCATCATATTACTTGATGTAAGACACATCAAATGAAAAAATTAAAAAAAGTGTTGCGCCACAGGCACCGTTCGTCCAAAACGTTTTGCAAAATGGGAGAAGTGATTATCAGTTTGACCAAATTCGATGTTGGTTTGTGGTTCGGCAGACAACAAAGAGGTGAAGGTTCTCACAAACTTAAAATAAATTGAGCCGATGCGCAGCGTAAAGCGATCATGACTGCATTATTTTGGAAAAAGCGAACAAAACAAATATTTTATCTCAAAAAGATTTCAGAGTGAGCGTAAGCAAAGCTTTGCTATTAAGTTGTTGCATCCACTCAAGAAAGATCTGACAGAAGCAGTGCATACCAATTGTCTCGTATTGTAGGGGAACATATTCCAATAGTTCAGCAACAAGGAAAACCACGAAGGTGCCAACTTAAAGGGTGTGGCAAATCAATCAAATGGATGTGCCAAAAATGCAATGTACAATGCATTCACAATAATTTGAACAATTTAATCTAATATATGTATATCTTAGTATTATTTTAATATGTACATACATTCATATGTACAATATGTTAGTCAATATATTTTGACATATTCCCTCTTAATCATTATTTTTATCGTACAATATTTGCATAAACATTTATGGACATTTTTATTAATGGGCGTAAATTTTTTCATATGGAAAATTCATGTCAAATTGAAGCCAGTGTTCGCACTTGCGAGCACCTATTTCCAGGACTCACGGACAAGGTACCGCCAAACTGACATAGGATTTGGATTCAGAAGGCACCAATTACTATAAAAAGAGCAGAGCTTTTGAAACAACTCGCGTTTAAATTTTCTTGGCCGAAAATGGGTTAAAAATACGCAAAATATTAGGTTTTAACATAATTTCTCACTTTTTTTTTGCTGTTACTTTGTTTGCATTTGCCCACTGCACATTTCATATTTGCTCTTTTTCTTATCTTTTAAACAACCAAATTTAAACACTTTTTATATAATTTTAATTATTTTAATATTATTTATATGTATTTATTATAAAATATGATAAGAAATTCGTTGTTTATTAAGCACCGATGAAATACTTTTTTTTCTCTCTCTGAGTAAATTAATTACAGGGCTGCCAACTAATACAAAATACATAAATTTTTGTAAGAAATTATAAATTTCTCATATGATACAGACTTGGTAGCCTTTTGCGAGGGGACCAAAACGTCATCAAGCGGTAAATCATGCGCAAACCGTAATCTTTATTTAATCATTCTTGATTACTGCGTTGTATGTATGTACATATATGTAGTCAGTTTTCTGACGTTAGTCAATAAAAGTAGATTTAGTATATATGTATGTATGTATGTGGCAAGCTACACGGTACAACGCATAAAACACTTATTCGTGAATAACCCGTTAAAAGCGTGGCATATAACTTGAAATTATGGATGGATTTAAGATTAATGACAATTCTCATACAATATCGCGGGTATATGCCAAGTAATATTGATAGATTCTCCAATAAATTTCTCTTAATAGTACAGTTTGCAAAGTTTATTTATTTATTTATTATTTTATAACTTGCAAAATAAATTTATAAGTTATAGCTGCACAGAATCTGCGGATTCGCGAAGACCATGATGGTATCAAAAGACTCTTCTCATTGTCTTTATGACTAACCCATGCTTTCCCATAGGAAGTAGCAGCGTGGCTGACATATAATTTCTCAAATGAACCACATAATCTATAGTTATCTGAGCCAAATCAGTCAACCAGTGGGACTGAGAAGCAAAACTCTCGAAGGTCAACCACAACAACATCATTAAAAAAATTTAAGAGAGGCTAACAGCAAGATCTAATAATAATATACAATAAATATATTGATATCATATAAAGAAATATTATATTCATTAAGAAAGCAAGATATTTATATGTATAATAAAAGTTATATTAAATTAAAATATTTGCTATATGATGCTGCAAAATTGCATTATACTCGAACATACTTATGCCCCCATTTGTTTTCAGGAACGCATCGATGGGCCTGTCGTTCCTAGGCACTGGAAAAACGAGTGTTGGAGATAATTCCTATGAAAAAAGTTCTTTAGTGTTGTTCCATTTGATTAGTAGCTTTTTCAATAGGGTTAATTTGCATAGCAAATTCGTCCACATGGCTTCGGCGGCGCAATATGATTATGAAAGTTTTTTACGTCTTCTATCTCTTTACTGCTTCTTTGATTTTCATTACAGATTTCCTAAACATAGTTTCATCCATTCGCAGAAACAAAGTATGATTTTAAGTCCTTAAGACGAGCGATGCCTTACTTTATTACTTGTAAATATCTTGGAGCTAGGGGAATTTTTCTCTTTAGATAGAGAAACTTTCTATTTACAAATATGTTTTTTTGTTAAACAATGTGTCGTATTTCTCTAGCTTGGGTAAATTCTGCTGACCCTTATTCAGCATTGCTTTTTGGGGGTGTTAAAGTCGGCTCCTATAGACATTTGTCCAATCTCAATTTATAGCTAGTGTTGAATACTGCGACAATATGGATAATCGGAGAATAAGCAAGAGTATTATTTCCATAAGCCGAATATGATAGAGGAACACCAAGATCACTGTGATATACATAGCTATGAAGCGTACAATGTGTAGCTTTTCCTAGTTGGTGGTTGTTGCATTGGATAAAATGATATATGTACGCATGGACTTTGTCATTCTAACCGTTATTTTTACTCCCAAGTGACCATCGCGTGACTTGACAAGAGTAGGGTTTCGTTCAGCTCTGAGTAAAACTATATTCCAGGGACTGGATTTCCGGCATAAATACGAAGTCTTAATTTCCCGTTATTGCCCTGGTAACTAGGGAGCTTTCCAGGATATAACCGTAGCAAATCTACGATTACGTTAAATTTACTTCTCCTGCAAGGAATTTCAAGAAGAAAACCCGATATAACAATTACAACAGTAAGGCACTCTTTTCCCAAAATAAAGGTTTTCCTTAGATCGCTTTGAGTACGACTTCCGTAAGCTGCTACTTATCGCTTATCTCTTTTACAATTTTTGAGGAAATACAATATAAAGCGGAATATCTGGGAACTGGAGCCTAAATTACCTTCTATTTATATTATTGAAACTCGAGTTTTTATATAGATTCCTACTTTTTATATTTATTCAAAAACTGATTTAGCGGATGTGATATAGTGGAAAAGTGCAATATAAAGTGTCGCAACTATAAAGCCACAACGGCATTCACTTCTTTTAGATCAGTATTAATTCCTTGCTCACGTATTACGTTGTCTAAGTAACAAATCTGATGTTTTACGAAGGTTCCCAAATACATACATATATACATAAGTATGTTTCTTTTTATTCTAAAGGTGGCAGCAACATGATAGTCAAAGTATTTCTGTAGTCTTATCTAAGACAAGGTTTTCGTCGTTGCTCTTTGTGACGCTAGAGCTGAATGAACGCCCCGAGGCATAACTAAACTTTAACAAGATGCCGTGCTGTAGAAGTTTTTAAGTTCTTTGGCACTATGTTCGTCAGGTTTTTCGGGTAAGCATAGCGCATTTGGGAAAAAATTCACACGAAACCGCCAGTACAGCTCAACGGTTTGATTATTAATAAACCTTGCGTTGTCGTGCCTATAAATTAGTACTACAGCCGCGTAACGAAAGAGACAATTTTATTTCTTCGATGATATATTTACACAAGAGTAGGCAGATACTATCCGTAGGATATTCGCTGCAACGGTAACATATGTATACCCGAAGTACTGTTGGTCAAAACTACAGTGCACAACACAAGTAGTAGTTTTTAGTGTAGTATTAAGTAAAAATGGTAGTGATAATAGTATAATCGACATCAGTCATAGTTAACGATTATACTTTTGGTTGACTCTCTTAATTTAACATACATACTCGTATGTACCCATTGTTGTTTTTAAGAAATCCCTTCAATAGAAGTCCCACATAAACTTTGTCTCTGGAAAAATATTGTTTATACTTAAAATTATTTTTTCTTTGGGACCAGTACTCAGAGGTCAACCCCTAAATATGCAGTGGATTGTATCAGAACTGGGTTGGGGAGGAGGAAAGAAGGAGTAGTGTTCCGCTATTTGGTTGTTTTTATTCTATATTGCAATGATGAGCATGTCAGAATTTAACTGATGTTGTTTTGATTGTTCAGTGTCCAGTGTACATACCATCAGTTAACCCAACAACATATAAGTTTTTTGTGTTTTTTGTTATTGTGTTTTTTTTGGAAAAACTTTTTGGCTGTTTTTTCACCAGAGTCGTTGGTAGGAATCGAACCTACGACCTCTGGACTGTTGGCCAAATACTCTACCAACTCATCCATCAAGGCACTCACAACATGTAGCAGGTCTCAATATTAGTGGGTTTCTCGCGAAAACATTTTTAATGTTGATCCTTCTGTATACAATACGATTCTGCGGTACGTCTATAGAATAAAAAAAAATATGCCGGAACTTCATTAAATTCTAAATCCCCATATGGAGTCAATCTTAAGGCATTGTTTAAGATCAAGTCATTAACTCTGATGCAGAATATTTATTACACCCAAGAACCATCTTATTTATGTGATCGCCTTCAATGCTCACTCTATTGTAGAGGAAAATACATCACACAATTTACATAGATATCGTGCTTTAATTTCTGAATGGCAGTTTTTTTACAAACTCAATACTCAACTTTTATCATACATACATATTTATGTATGTATATACTCGTATGTACATATTTAGATCATATACTATAATTAAAAAGATTCATTTCTCGTTGTATATGATATGCAATTTTTTAATAAATAAATAAAGCGAGCAGATTTTTATTGAAGTATAAGAATTTTTATCTTTAACTTGACAGCAGTATCTAATATTCTGGATTTTCTTATGGCAATTTATGCTTGACTTTATCATATTATTTTTTAACAGAACATTATCAATCCAAAAATTAAAAAAATAGCTCAAATAAACACCAATTTGTGGACAAAACTCCAAGTAGAGTAAAAAGCTGGAATAGTTCCCACACTATTAGATTATAGATTAAACAACCTACAATTAATCAGAATCTTCATCTAAATTTTCAAAATGTTACAAAAATGTTCTCTACTTACATATGTAGTTGCTAATTTGTGGTGAAATGTTTATCTTATAGGTTGCTTTGAAAATTTTTCTTATCTATTTAATAGAACAAAATAATAAGCCCAGACCATTTTTTCATCAAAAGAAGAAAATTGTGAAAGTAAACTGCAAGAAATAAAATAGACGCAAAGGAATACAAACAAAATATTTGTTTTATAATTTTTTAAATATTTATCCAAGTACACTTTATTTATAATTTTGTTGAAATTGGCCCCAAACTGAGATTGCTTTACTGATGTTTTTAATTTTAAAATTTGTTGTTAACGGAAATAATATACGACATCATAAGTAAAGCCAATTGAAACTGTTTGCTTTGTGAATATTGCCTTACTATTGTCCCACGATTAAATTGATTTATTAGTGAGTTAATAGGGTTTCTTCAACGTGGATTGGATGCCAAACAATTTAATAATTTTGAAACATATTGTTCATCGTATCAAAGCCCTTATTAATGAATTATATATTAAGAAAAAATAAAAAATAAAATGAGCAATGAAAAATTTTTGCAGTAAAAAAATTGGACGCAGAGAAATAAAGATTGATCAGTCTAGCTTTGGCATTAGCACAGGAAGGTTGTGTACATCATTTACTATTAAGAATCACCGTTACCAGGGAAAAGCAATTGTTCATATACATATGTATAAAGATATTCTAAGATATACTAAGACTATATGAGCGATGTCAAATCAATTGAATTTTTTATTTTAGAAAATAATTTTGGAAAACCAGGATGCAAGAGAAGACATTATTCTTAAGTGCATTAATTTTTTTCAAATAGTTTATTTTTAAAGAAAACTAATTGCTATTTGGAACTTTGTTAATCTAATAAGCCTTGAACTGGTTTTTCTTAACTTTGCCAGTATACTTTCGCATTACGAATAATTGTGATGAATTGCAAACTAGTAATATCTAGTTCTTTGCAATTATAATTACGATCCTTTTTTGCAATTGACCATATTAAAGTAAAGTTTGCTTTTGAAGAATTTAAATTAAAAAACGAGACGAAATTTTATTGGCAACATGGTCAAGCTGACATACTGCCTCCTCGTGGCGCCCCTGGATAGCCCCTACAGCACCCGCTTAGAGGTCAACCAAAGTGTGCAGCGAATCCCCTCTGTCCAGGGGTCTAAACCAGGACCCGGTCCTGCATTTTCGGGGGTTGTGCGTGGGTGTAACTTCCCTACCGTCTAAAAACACATTAGTTCCGACACAACCACAAAAAATTATAAATATGGATGACCCTATTGCTGACGACTATGGACAACGTAATAAGGATAACGATTTTCGGTTCTGCACGTGGAATGTCAGGTCCCTGAACAGACCATGTGCAGCCGATGAACTTGCGGAGGCCCTGAAAGCCTATAAGGCTGACATCACCGCCATCCAGGAAGTGCGATGGGATGGGCCGGGCAAAAAGAAAGTGAGAAACTGCGACATCTACTACGGTGATTGCTACAAAGAGCGACGACAGCGCCTGTTTGGATGCGGGTTTGTGTTCGAGGCAGACTGAGGCAAAGAGTCTTAAGCTTTAAATACGTGAGCGAACGCCTCATTACAATCCGCATCAAGGCTAGGCTCGGCAACATTAGAATAATCTGCGCCCACGCCCCTACGGAGGATAAAGATGACGACAGCAAGGATGACTTTTATAATCTCCTAGAAAGAACATACGATCAATGCCCCAGCTACGACACCAAGATCATCCTAGGAGATTTCAACGCAAAGCCGGGCAAGATAGACATCTTTGCTAGAGTCGTCGGGAAACACAGCCTGCATGACGACACATCCGATAACGGACTCAGGCTGCTAGATTTTGTGACGGGGCGAAATCTCACTGTAGCAAGCACGCGATTCCCTCACCTCAACATTCACAAAGGGACCTGGCGGTCCCCTGATCAATCAACCGTCAACCAAATTGATCACATTGCGATCGACGGCAGACACTCCTCCAGTATTCTTGATGTCCGAACATTCCGAGGAGCCAACATTGACTCCGATCACGTCCTTGTTGTAGCCAAGGTAAGATCACAGATATCAGTAGCAAAACGGAGTAGAGCACGACCACAACAGTTTGACGTCGCAAAGCTACAATAGCAATCGACCACTGGGAAATTTGCCGATCTAGTCTCCCTTAAGCTCTCAGAGAGTCAGCCCTGCCAGGCGAAACAACCGATGAGGAATGGAACCGTTGCCAAAACGCCACCAGAGATGCGGCCTCTGATGTATTGGGTTTTAAAATGCCACCCGGAAAAAACCCATGGTTTGACGACGAGTGCAGGCAGGCACATTCAGCGAAGCTAGCAGTGTATAAGGCGACGTTGGAGAGAAGGAAGAGAGCAGCTCGTGAGCTCTACGAACGGAAGAGAAGGGAAGAACACCGGCTTCTCAAAAGGAAGAAGAAAGAGCACGAGAAGCGTGCGATCGAGGAACTGGAGAGGTGTTACGGCAGGAATAATATCCGAAAGTTTTACCAACGGGTAAACCAACTATCCAATGGATATAAGCTTCGGACAGAAGCCTGTCGTGACGAAGAGGGACAAATCGTAGTAGAGTCGCAATCGATGCTGAGAATCTGGAAAGATCACTTCTGCAGACAGTTTAACGGCGAACAAAACACCGATTCCATCGCCAGGCAGAATATTCCACTCCAGATAACGGACGATGATGGTAGAGAATTCCGTCTCCCCGACCTGAATGAAGTCGAGATAGCAATATCGAGATTGAAATCAAACAAAGCTGCAGGAGCGGATGCACTGTCCGCGGAACTATTTAAGGCAGCCGGAGATGACCTGGTTGGGCGCATGCACCAGCTCATCTGTAAGATATGGTCGGAGGAAAGCATGCCCGACGAGTGGAATCTCAGCATCGTTTGCCCGATCCACAAAAAAGGAGACCCCTTCAACTGCGCCAACTACCGAGGAATAAGTCTCCTGAACATCGCCTACAAGATCTTCTCTGCCGTTTTGTGTGAGCGCCTGAAACCATTCGTGAACAGTTTGATAGGTCCTTATCAGTGTGGTTTCAGGCCGGGGAAGTCCACCATTGACCAAATTTTCACACTACGGCAGATCCTGGAAAAGACCCAAGAGATGCAAATCGACACCCACCACCTATTCGTCGATTTTAAGGCCGCATATGACAGTGTGTATAGGGACGAGCTATAGGAAGCCATGTCTAGTTTTGACATTCCTATTAAACTCGTCAGGCTGTGTAGGTTGACGATGGAGAACTCTCGCTGCTCCATCAAGGTCGGTAAGGAATTCACCGAGACCTTCAATGTCAGAAGGGGATTTAGACAAGGCGACGCACTGTCATGTGACTTTTTTAACATAATTCTTGAGAAGATCGTGCAAAACTCACACGCCAACAACAGAGGCACGATCTTCCAAAAGTCCGTGCAACTGCTAGCATACGCTGACGACATTGACGTGATTGGTCGAACACAGCGAGCCGTCAATGAAGCGTTTGCTGGTATTTCAACGGAGGCGGCCAAAATGGGTCTAGCGGTGAACGAGGGCAAAACGAAGTATATGCTGTCATCAAAAAAGGACGCGCAACACCGACGACTGGGCCAGAACATCACCATAGGCAGCAATAACTTCGAGGTAGTGAAGGACTTCGTCTACCTTGGCTCCCAAGTCAACAGTATAAACAACATCAGTACCGAGATCAAACGCAGAATAACTTTTGCCAATCGCTGTTTCTTTGGGCTCAAGAGGCAATTGAGTAGTAAGGCCCTTTCTCGAAAAACCAAGCTGACTCTATAAACCACTTTGATAATCCCTGTACTTCTCTATGGCGCGGAAGCATGGACGGCGTCGAAGGCGGATGAGGAAGTCCTTGGTATTTTCGAGAGAAAAGTTCTGCGTTCAATCTTCGGCCCTGTTTGCGTTGATGGTTTCTGGAGAAGAAGATTCAATCATGAACTGTACGGGTTGTACAGCGACATGAGCCTAACCAGGCGCCTACGGATCCAACGGCTAAGATGGTTGGGCCATGTAGAGCGCATGGAAAATACTGCTCCGACCCGTAGAATCTTCGATTCCGAACCTGTGGGACAACACATTAGAGGACGCCCACGGAACCGATGGCGCACACAAGTGGAGAGGGACCTCAACCAACTTGGTGTGCACAATTGGAAAACGCTGGCTAAAGACCGTGCCAGCTGGAAAAATTTGTTGGTTGAGGCCCAGGTTCACCAAGGACTGTAGCGCCAAAAGAAGAAGAGACGAATCATGCCAGAAGTAATGAAAGATCTGAAAACGAATGCCAGCATCTTAGCTAAGAGCACTGAGGAATACCTAGAATCCATGCACGATCAGGCAGGAAGAAGCCACGCATTTCCAAGAAAAATGTGCAGTTGGGATTGAGCTTTGCAAAAGACCCTATAAATAAGGCAATTGAGTTCTGGAAGGATGATATGTTTGCGGACGAAAGTAAATATAATCTATTTGGATGTGATCGGAAAGTTCTCGTACAGCGGAAACCAAATACTAAATTGGAAGAAAGAGTCATGGTGCCAACAGTGAAACATACTGGCGGTGGTGTCATGGTATGGGAATGTATGGCAGTGTCAGGCGTGGAAAATTTGTTATTTATTGATAAGATTATGAGGCACCGACAATATATGGATTTACATTCAAGCGCAGAAAAATTGGGTCTGGCAAACAGATTTCAATTTTATCAAGACAATGATCCCAATCATTGTGCCCTTGATAAAAAGCTTTGGCTTTTATACATATAACCCGATGAAGAGGAATGGAACCATATTGACCCAGAATACACCAAAACGTTAGTAAAATCTATACTAGATCGTTTAAAAGTAATTATACATCGTCATGGAAAAGCTACTCTCTACTCAAGTACAAATATTTTGTATAATTCGAACAACTTTGATAGTTTCGAATACTTTTTTGTTATTCTTTTTGATATTTATGTTCGAAGTGATGAATTTTTTTTAGTTTATGTTTCGAGATCTCATTTGTAGTGTTGAATACATCTTTTTCGTTTTTTAATAAAACACTCTGTAAGTTCCTTTTGTTATATAAAAAATTTTGAAGTTTTATATCGATAAATAGCACTATGGTCAATGCCGAATACTATTTTTGACCGCAATATACATATGTACTTATGTATGTTTTTACATAGATTCTTGCTGTCAAAGATTTGTCATCGTAATCTTTGAAGCATATTTTTTAATCTAAGTATATATATACTATGCACATAGATAAAATAAAGATGGTGTGTTACAGCGGCTGAACCAATTTTAATTTTGTTGGAGTCACCTTTGCTCCGGATAGAATGTATACACATTAAAGTTTCCGATATTCTACCAAGAGCAATCGAAACGAAAAGTCAAAACAATATTTTTTTTTAAAGTTTGAGTCAAACGACTGTACGCATTTCAGTTACATATGTATGTATGAATGTATGTACATATGTAGTATATCACAATTTACCTCACATGCTCGTATGTAGCTCTTGAATTTAACTTGGGAAAGCCACGAAGGTGGCAGTTGACTCTCTCTCTCTGTATAATCTTACACTACACTACCGCAAGATATCGACTTTGCTACACAATGCCGAAGTATTATTAAATTTACCACTTCTGAACCTATTTCTTCCATTTTCTAAGGCAATTTGCAATAATTTGTTTCCAAAAACTGTTTTCACTATTTCACGAAGGATTGTCCTTTCTAGTTTTTTAAAGGCGTGCGTAAAAATATTAACATATCTTTCTGCATTGTTTTTATTTTTTTTTGTTACAGTAGAGTCCCGATAATTCGTAGACGCATGCCAACCATTTTTTTCGATTTAACCGGATTTGGCTTTGACTTAATACATATAAATACATACATAGATATTTATCAGAACGAACAAGGATAGAACGGTAACATGAACAATAAAAAAAAAGGTTTTATGCCCACGGTTATTTTACAGATCTTGTGCAAATCGAATACGATACTGACCACAATAAACAAAATAAATAAAAATTCTTAATATTTTAACGGTAAGAGCAATTTTGCTTGCTACTATCTACAAACATGTTTGCATCCATACATACATACACACATACATACATATATGTATATGTACAAGGTGGCGCAAAAGTACTCCTCCTATCAGAAAAAGCTATAAATTTTGCGAGTGGCCCCTAATGTCAGTTCTGTTTTGACATTTGTGTAGTAAATACATGCGAAATACACGTTAATAAAAAATGTTACGCTACACTGCTGCAGAACGCGGAATATTGGTGACTATTTATTTGACCAATAATCGGTCGGTGACTTTGGCACAACGTCAATTTCGTCGCAGATTACCTAGCCGTCCAACGCCTACTGGTGAAACACTGCGACGTTTATCCCCTCGACTCGAAGAGACTGGCACAACACGAGATGCTGCCAGGCGTGGCAGACCCTATAGTAGCCGTTCTGCAGAGAATGTTGCTGCTGTAGCTGAGGATGTCATGGAAGCGCCGTCGACATCGACCAGACCACGTGCCACGCAAATGGGTGTCAGTCGACGGTCTTTACAGCGAATTTTGGTACAAGATTTGAAGATGTTTCCGTACAAAGTCTAGACGGTGCATCAGCTGTTAACTGCTGACCGCCAATCGCGTCTAACATACGCTCAAGCCATCCTTAATCACCACCAAGAGGAAGATGATTTTTCATCAAAAATAATCATGAGTGATGAGGCCCATTTCTCTCAGACTCTTGCAGCTCTTAAAGACAATATCCGTCAAGAATGTGAGGACCTATCGCCGGAAGTTTTGGACAAAGTGATGGAAAATGCCATAAAATGGGGCTCAAATGACAATCAACTGTGGCGGCGGCCATTTACATGACATCATATTCTCGACTTGATGTAAAAAAAATTAAAAGACCAAATTAAAATAATCCACAAGAAGAATCAAAGTTTTTATTTTTTTTTTAAATTACAGCCAAAAAACATCGGAAGGATATTTTTGCGCCACCTTGTACATTAATTTTTAAGTTTTTTTGCATTGTGTTGCAGATTGTAAGAGGTTAAATAAATTCTTTATTGAAAACATAAAAATACCAATAAGCGAGGAGACCTAAATGTGTGGAATTATGGCGGCTTCCGCCTGTGGGACAACGCATTAGAGGACGCCCACGGAACCGATGGCGCACGCACCTCAACCAACTTGGTGTGCAAAATTGGAGGACGCTGGCTAAGGACCGTGCCAGCTAGAAAAGTTTGTTGGTTGAGACCCAGTTTCACCCCGGACTGTAGCGCCAAAAGATGAAAAAGAACACGATTTGTTTAAGGGACCAACATTTTGTTGGGAATTACTGAAATTATTTTTTTTAACTGAGTAAGAAATATCTGCTCTTCTTCTAATACACTTGTTACTGATATTTACTTACGTAAAACATCTTCTTCTTCTGGCGCTAACAAGCTTTCCAGCTGGCACTATGTTTAGCCATCAGTCTCCAATTTCGCACACCAATTTGTTTAAGGTCCTTCTCCACTTGTGTGCGCCACCGGTTCCCTGGGCGTCCTCTATTCCGTTTTCTCACTGGTTCGAAGTCGAAGACTCTATGGGCTGGAGCAGTGTTTTCTAAGCGCTCTACGCGGCCTAACCACTTTAGTCGTTGGACGCCTGCTTAGGCTCATGTCGCTGTATAGTTCCAGAAACCATCAACGCCAACAGGTCTCTTCCGTCCAGAGAAACAGCGGTTGGCAAGAGTTATTCTGGGATTAATCTCGGGACTAATGTTGTTCGTACTGTTTACTTGAAAAGCGAGGTAGACGAAGTCCTTTACTATCTTGGAGATGTAGCTGCCTATGTTGACATTCTAGCCCAATCGGCGATGTTGTGTGTTTTTTCTCGATGACAGCATATCATTGGTTTTGCTCTCGTTCACCGCCAGACCCATTTTGGCCGCCTGCGTTGAAATACCAACAAACGCTTTATTGACAGCTCACTGTGTTCGAACAATCATGTCAATGTCATCTGCGTATACTAGCAGTTGAACGAGGTCTTTGAAGATCGTGCTTCTGGTATTGGACTGTGAGTTTTGCACGATGTTCTCAAGAATGGTGCTAAAAAAGTCACATAACAGTGCGTCGCCTTGTCTAAAGACTTTTATGATATTCAATGTCTGGGTGAATTCGTTACGTTCGTATATATTTACTTTTAAACTTTATTTAAAGTAGTTCGTAGGCTGATTGACGTTTTGAATGAAATTTCTCAAGAAGCACAGAGTAAAGTTGATCTTTTAATTTATTTAGAAGTCGCTAGCGATACGTTGGTATTTTTTTAGCGTTAGATATTAGCGTCTAGAGAAAGATACAGAAAGTAGAGAAAGTACAGTAGTGCCATTGGTGCCAAAGGTTTATTTTTTTCCGGGACCGAGACGAACATATTTATGTAAACGGAAAGTGGTCTTAATCACGTTTAATATTAATAAAATTATAAATTAAATGAAGTTAAAAGTTAGCATAACTTTCATAGGCTAAGCTTAGGCAGATCCAGCTTTCAAAGAATGCAACTCATACCAATAAATAAGTTATACCGGCAGTATACGAGTATTGGTGCGGTGGAAACAATTTTCATATTAAAGTACTATTGTAGAGCTTATACCAGACACCCTGTACATATTTTAGATTTAGTAAATTTTGATTTTTGATTTTTTTGGGGGAATGGGCCAGTGCACTCAGGGCAAAGTTGTTGCAAAGTTGTTGATTGCTCTCAACCTGGCGAGAAGCCAGCAGCGATCCCTGAAAATGGACTGGTCAAGCTGACATACTGCCTCCCCGTGGCGCCCCTGGATAGCCCCTACAGCACCCGCTTAGAGGTGAACCAAAGTGTGCAGCGAATCCCCTCTGTCCAGGGGTCTAAACCAGGACCCGGTCCTCCAGGTTTCGGGGGTTGTGCGTGGGGGTAACTTCCCTACCGTGTAAAAACACACTAGTTACGACACAACAACAAAGAATAACTTTGTTGGTTGAGGCCCAGGTTCACCACGGACTGTAGCGCCAAGAGAAGAAGAAGAAGAAATTTTGATCAATTTATAACTTGACAACAACAGAATTTATACATTTTTAGTTTATTAAATTAATACCCTCTTCAATACCAAAAACAGTAGTAGATTTAGTAAACGTAGAAATTTCATTTATTTACAAATATGAAACAGCTGGCAGATTTGGCTCCATATTGTTTTTGTTGTTGTTTTGGTTTGCTTACAATACCAAAGAAAAAGTCGTTCACAGTTAGAAGTTTAAAATAGTATTATATTTTAAATATAATACAAAGAGTGAAAACCGCCATTATTTTACTTTAAGGATGAACTTTTATTTTTGATAAATGTTCATTTGGAATGTTTAAAATAGCGCTTGTGAATTAAAATTATTATTTCGAATCGTCTCAGATAGACACCGCACGCTTGTATAATAGAGTATATATGTATATTCACAATTGGTAGAACACAGTTTTTGTGGTATATACATATGTATGTATTACGAAATGTCTTCAGATATATGTATAACAACACACATTTTTTGCCAAAATGGGTTCAGAAAGTGAAAAGTCTAAATTTGTGTTGCCTACGAAATATAAAGTAATGTATTCGGGTTAAAATCCAATGTTAGCATTGGCAACGTGCTTGCAGACACATGGCATATACATATGTAAGTATGTATTGTACATAAGTACGTATGAACATGCTAACGTTATACATACATACATATGTATGTACATATGCATGTATAGGGTGTTTTTTATTGAGGTACAGAACTTTAAGTTGGCATCACTTTTTTAACTGGCGGCCATTTTGTCAGCTGTCAAGTGATTAATATTTAGTTTGGTTTGCCATTTCATCATGAATAGGTTGACAAAAGAACAACGCTTGCAAATCGTGCAAATTTATTTCGAAAATAATGGTTCAGTTCGCGAAGTTTACCGCAAGCTCCGTCCATTTTATGGTCGACATAATCGTCCATCAGAGCAATTAATTCGGTTAACCATGGATCGTGTGATTTGACACCATTGGATTATTTTCTTTGGGGATATGTGAAGTCGCTCGTCTACGCCAACAAACCAGAAACGTTAGGGGACTTGGAAGCCAACATTCGTGGCGTAATTGCCAACATACGGCCCCATATGCTCGAAAAAGTGGTTGAAAATTGGACCTGTAGAATTGGCTTTATTCGAGCCAGCCGCGGCGGCCACATGCCCGAAATCATATTTAAACATTAATGGCATAAAATTATCCTTCCAATAAAGCCAAATTGATGGACATTAAAACGATTTTCTTGTGTTTTATTTCAATTCGAAGTTCTATACCTCTAAAAAAACACCCTGTTTGTATGTACATTTGGTATTTAATTTCGCCATTTAAATATTTCGGTGGTTCTGTTGCGCTTTTGTAACGCAGACGCGAATTATGTTTCTAATGCAGTTGTTGTTCTTGTTGTTAAAATTCGTTTTAGATGTTGTTGCTTGATTGTCATAAACATTGAAGTCTTTTAGCTTAAAATGTTTGTTCTTGTTTAATTTTGTAGTGTCGCCGAGCTTTTTTCAATGATAAAATTTATAATTTTTCTTCTTTAGTACATTGTGTGCGCAGTAGTCTGCTCGTAAAGTATGTATGCATATATGTATGGATGTGTGCATGTAGTAGTTGTGGCAAGAAACATCGCATCGTCGGTAGTCTACTCACTTAAGGATTGGATGATGCTGTACGTTTTTTGCAATGATTTTTTTGTTCTTTTGGCTGGTACTGTCTTTTATTTAATTTTGCTGCTTCGTTAAAATGTAAAGGGTGGAGCAATATACATATTTCAAATAAATGAAAAATATGTATATACATAAGTGTGCACACATACATATTTAAAATGAAAAAAATTTAAGAAATAAAAAAGGAGTAACAATATAACACGCTTTACGAAACTCCAGGCATTCAATGCGACAGAAGGAGCATCGCAACAAATAACGGTGGCAACATTTGTATGAGTATGTATTTGCGTTTGCTTATTTGGTGCTCAATAAGTGAACGTGTGTAGCTATGTAGATAAAAACAGGCATACATACGGACATGTAACAACCATATATTGCCTCCTAAGCTACTTTATCTTTTATTTTATGTTTAAAAAGGTACACATCACATATGTTCTCAAGTCAAATACAGTAGTCACTTTACTATTGTGGTAAGTCAAACAACTTCGCGGCTTGAAGTTTCTCTCCCTACCCAATAACTCTAAAGTTATGGGTGGTGCCGTGTCACATGTTCATGTTTTGACGAATTTTGGCAATTGTAAATAGTTTCCCAATGAGTAACCACATAGAATTGTTATGCAAAATTAATTAAGCTAAATAAAGCATTTGACTGGCTTTCTTTCTTCTAAATGCTGTTATTTCACCTTTTCCTCAATGATTTTAGCTGGGACCAGTAATTGAACTAAGAAAATTAGACAGGAGGAAATAGCAAATAGTGCTTATGTACATTTTTCTCGAACTTTCCTATATTGTAAGTGACAGGAATTACCAACGCAGGTAGTTTATTCCACAGAAACACCGTACAGCTGGAAAACAAATTCTCTCTGTAATGTGC
The DNA here is from genome assembly GCA_932526305.1 of Epicampocera succincta. Taxonomy (NCBI): domain Eukaryota; kingdom Metazoa; phylum Arthropoda; class Insecta; order Diptera; family Tachinidae; genus Epicampocera; species Epicampocera succincta. The sequence continues at coordinate 9,092,539 of OW052039.1, read as the reverse complement.
TGTGGAATTCACTGCTCAATAGTCGATTCTCTAAAAGTTTTAGTTACGTAAATCAGTTCCTCATTTAATCAAATCTTTTTGTCATGTCAATCACAATTTTTAGATATTTGCTAGAAGAAAATTTATCACTCTTGGCAAAAAACAAAAAAACCATAATTTTTATATTATTTTAAAACCCATTTTGATATTTCCTTTAAAATGTCGCCTTGACTGCATCCCCCTGGTTCCCAAGATAAACCTTACAATGATCGCTAGTTTACAATAACAGCTGTCGCAAGCAATGACACAAAAAGGACACAATGGTTTCCAATTCTTATACAACTATTATCACACAATCTGCAAAAATCTGAAGTAGTTGTTTGTTATCACCTACCAGCTTAATCCGGTGGACCTCTTCCAGATGCAAAAATAATTTTGAAAATTTGTGCACAAATGGCGAAGTTATGCTCCATTCTATTATTAAAAAAATTATCTGGAAGAAGAAAGCGTAAAAGTGTACGTTCTTGGAATAAAGTAGTCTCTAATTCATTCCAGAGTGCCAGTTAAATGTTGTGAAAATTTCAGAAAGATCGGTCCAGAGGTCTAGTCTCCTATAAGGTATAAACAAACAAATTAACACACATTCCGTTTTATATATGCAGACCTCTAGCTCAATATCAACTAATTGTTCTTGTTGTGCCTTAACATCCTGATCTCAATATTCACCTCTATTCTCTCCTTGCGGCATTCTTAGTTGTAGTAGTATTTTCCGTACTTTTTTATATATTTCGAAATGGCGTGTCAAACAATCTCCAAAATTGCCGTGGTACTAAAAATGATACTTGGTAAAATAGCACTGCGTCACAATCAAGCTGATATTGCAGCAATTTCCATGCAATTTTTCATTTATACTCAATGATAATTATCCAAATCTAAAGAAAGTTTAATAAATATAAACTTTTTAACCGAATATCAAAACAATGTACACAAAATAAATAATAATAACACATATTGATGTCGACAGACTAAGAGCACTGAGAGCAGGCCAATAGTTCGATGACAACTTCTTACGAAACTACCAGAGCAGTTCCATTAGGCCATTTGCTGTTACAATATTTGCGCAGTTTTTTAACTTTTTAAATCAACAATTGAAATATATGTTTGTTTAATGGAGATCTCCAATTTCTAAATTTAAATTAAACTTTTAAAACTCTAATGATACCCTAGATATTTTGCCCAGTGTCGGTATATTGTTACTGAACAATGCGTGTAGCGACTCTAAGATCTACCATATGAACCTTCATTTCGCCTGGACCTCTTAATGCTTCAATCTTAAAACTTTTTAGATCTGCTGACCTTTAAATGTTTGGTGAATAAATAAAACCAATTTATTTGTAAATACAACTATTGTATTCTTTAGCCATTAAACATACGAGTAACCTTGGTTGTTATTGTCTAAATAGAGACCTGAATGACAGCACTAACATTCTTGAAGTAGAAGCTCTTTTTACACGAAAGAACGCTAAATTATTCTTAAGCGAAGATTTTGTGTTTCAGATTTTGTGTTTCAGATTTTGTTGGATAGGTTATTGTGATGGATAGAATACTTAAACTGTAACATGTCTCACTGAAAACACCTTTCCCACCGAGAAGAATTTTGACTTCACGTATTCCGAACTGCAGCAGTCCGCTTGCTAGCAACACGGCAACCATATATAATACTAGAGAGTTTATGTATGATTTTAGCTGTGCAGGTCCTTTCTTACTACCACGGATTAATTGACAGAAAGGTCAGCAACATTGGCTCAAAATGTCTTGACTGACATTGGTCATTTGGTTGAGGATCGTATCTTCGGGTGAAATATTCTGGTTGTGGCCAATAGTAGTAGTATATATAGTATAGGTGGGGTGTATGGCCATAATTTCCACCAGGTTGCCTTGTAACAGATATCTCTTGCTCTGGATGTTGAAACTTTAGGCTACCAGCTTGATGGATCGAACTTCCGCAGCCATCCATCATGAGCTTTCGACCAAAAGTTTGCGATATGTACTGCTCTTCCTATACATAGTATATGTATGTATAAAAATTTGCCACCTGTGTATGCCTTGCACGCTACATTGGGGATGGTCGTATGCTACTGGCTGAATCCAATCGTGGAATTGGTCTACCGTTAGCTGAATCTTTTGGGGCAGGTATTCACGTAAATCTATTTCACAATCTGAGCCGTTGGTCTTTCATTAGTTCTTAAGATTTAGACATTTCTAAATCCTGTCAACCCACAGGAAAGTCAGATGCCTGTGTAGTTATTAAAGTTTTGCAATGTGAAAGGGTTGATTGTGGCTTGTAAAGTCTATTGTTGTGTAAGGTGGTGTTTTCATTGTTCATTAAAAAGTATCATCACATACATACGTCATCATCGCCTTCAAATTGTACCTCCATACATACATAGATATTTATACAGTACACAAAACCCTACTCTATTTACAAAAAATCTTCTTGGGCACATTGCATATGTGTATGTTTTTTAAATAAAGATGTGTTTGTGTGTACACGCGCGTGCAATTTACTTCATTTTACTTTGGCTGGCAATAATACTGATTTCGTATCCGTACCAGCCATTCGTTCTTACTCCCGTTTATACACGTACGATGTAGATACCTACATAACATTTTCGCGCTTAGTAGACTACATACGACTGCTGTTGACGTTTCTATTCGCTTAATTTAAATGAAAATTTGCCAGAAAATTACATTACCTCTATATAACGCTAAATGTAAACATATACATACATACATACACATATGTATATTTAGATGAAGGTATGCTTATACGTAAGTTGTATACATGCATACATACAGATGTATGTTTGTACATACTATGCATGCGTGCCTGTATGTAATTAAATACGTGTAAAAAAACATATGTACATATACTATATACATATATGTATACACGTATTCTTTAGCTTTGCAACATATTGGGGCGTGACTTGTTAAAGTTGTTGCTGTCTTCCAAAAGCTTTTATTCTTGCGTTTGTTTTCAATTGTTTTAATTTATTCAGCGATCATTTGGCTGATCTTATTTTGGTTGGCTACTGTGGCAAGAATTATTTCTTTTGTTTGTATAAAAACATACCTAAATAAATATGAATGTACATACAAACATTCATACATGCATATGTACATGGATCATCTTCTTGGGGCCAAACAGCGAGAGAGAGAGAGAGAGAGAGAGAGAGAGATATGCAGAAGGAGATAGAGTGAGAAAAAAGAAAATAATACGACAGATTTTCCAACGACTTGAAGGAAAAAAGAAACGTTAACAACCGTGGTGAGACTAATTTGAATATTGAACACATATACGAGTACATATTAATGAAGCACATTTTAATATCCGTAAGCAGTCAAAAAGGAGTAAACAGACCTTTTTCTTATTTGTGACTGATCATAATACAACCCAGCGAAAACTTCTATTGAAAAGTAATGAGTTAAATTTATTAATTAATTATTAAGTAATTATTTTAATACGGCGATGTTAATGGGGGCTAGTATTTATCACTCTCGCTAAGGGATACTTAATTCAAAATGACACGACAAAAGAGCCATTGGAGAAGCTAATTACTTATGTCTGTATATTACTTAGAGCCTTAAAGCCAAGAACACAAATATGCTAAACTAAAAAATTTAAACAACCAAACCTTAAATTTTCATTTTGTAAACATTTTAAACCTCATCTTCATCAGCTTTCCTTTTTTTGTTAAGGCTTTTACATACATACGTAAGTATTACACAAATTTTATAATCAATTAAAGAGATAATAAATGCATTTTTCTGAGGAATTATTACATATTTATGTATATATGTATAAGATAATAATTAAATAATTTTCTTTTAATTTTTAATAATGCAGACGGTATACCATATACATTGAAAAGTGTGCACGACTAATTATTATTTGTCCCTTTCTTTTAAAATTAAATCTCGCGAATTAAAGTTTTCACTTTTTCTACAAGTTAAAAAATTAAAAATTTTTTTTTGCAAGCAATTGTGTGAGCATATCGGTATTAGTCTCTTTGATCAGTGTTTTAATTGCAGAACATTGTGTTTGGCGTTGTGCGAAAGAGTGTTCTCATTATCGGCGCTTCCGATTTGTCGATTGTCTTTGACAATTTAAAATTGATGTGCGTTCGGTAAATCGGTAAACGAATTTTGCAGAATATCGGAGCATTAGGTCGATAGTGGGATCTTAGCTTTAGAGAATGAATTGGTATCGCTGATGCCACTTGAATTTTATTTGGAAGCTTTGTCAGCAAAAAAATGCTGGTATTATTTGTTCAGGGTAACGGTTCTCCCTACTTTGTGTTGGTCACTGGATCAACTTTTGACACCACCAAATGGATTAAAATGGCATTTGTTCTCTTCTTGCCATTACTATTCGATAACAATGAATCGTACATCATATATTAAAAAAAAAAAAAAAAAAATAACTCGCCCGAATATTTATGTTTTATTATTAAAATATCGAAAGCTATTCCAATACAATTGAAATGCTGGCGGGAAACAAGAACTAATATAAGCATTAGTCACTAATAAAAAGTGCTATTTATTTGTGTGCTTATTTGTAAAATAATTTTTACACTTGCGAAGTAAAGTTTTCAATATAAGTTAAACAAATATTTTTTGACGATATTTCTCCAATTGAATTAAGATTACACTTAAAGACTATATGCCCTTAAAATGTACATTTTTAACCGCTTCTCTAATTTTATATTCTCTTCTTAAATACTAGCAGTTTAATTCATAAACGGTTATTAGCAGTTTAATAACACATTAATAGGCAAAAATCGCTAAATGTGTATTCATAAATGATAAATAGCCTATTAAAGTGTTATAAAGTGCCAGAAAAATACAAACATTTCATTGTAGTCAATCGCATAGTTTAAGGGATTGATAAAATGACATTTTGTCTTTAATCTTCTTCTTCTTTTCGTATTTATAAAAAAGTTTTGCGCATTTTTTGAAAGCATTAATGAAAAAATAAAAAATGGATGTAATAAATTTGATTTCCAGAATAAGTAAGTAAGATTATCAAATCGAAAAACATTGATTGTTGCCTTAGCAGTACCACATAATGTTGCTATTGAGGATGTTCCAGGTAAGTATTTAGACTTCTGATATATCTTCACACACTGAACCTATTGTTTTATCCTATGAAAAGTCAAATAGAGCCAAAGAGAATTTTGAAAATCGTTGCACATAAAAAAGAAAGATATAATATAATTGATAACCTCCTCAATTTTTAAAGTTGGTTTTAAATAAGTTCTTTTTTCGTATTTTTCTTGACTACTTACCTTCCTACAAGGCTCATTGAAAACGTAAAAACCAACGAAAATTTCAATCTACATATGTACATATCAAAATCTACTACTTTTCAAGAGAGGCAAAAAACTTTCTATAACAAATATTTGAAATTTTTCAATATATACATATTTTTTTATAATCTAATAATTATGGAAACTTCCGATAAATTTTCAAGGCACCAATTATGTTAGATATAATTCAACATTATATATTCGCCCTTTTTTGAGATACGTGTTTTGTGCACGGAAATTTTTTTACAAAATGTATCATACGAGATTGCGTTATTTTTAAATAAGATCACATAAATGAGTTTTTTGAATTATTTTATTTCAAGAACATATTATTAACTCTATTAATTATTTTTAATCGAATAATATTTGATATTTATTACTAAATTTATTAGTATTTATACGTTATTATTGTATTTTTTTTTAATTATAACAAAATAGTACATTTTGATAACTTCTTTTGGAAAATAAATTAATATTCTTAGTTTTTGTAAATTATTATTATGACATCGTTTTAATAGTAGCTGCAATTATGTATTTCAAATAATATTTTTTATTATAAAAGATACAATGTTTATTTCTCACTGTTGTATTTTAAACTATCATAAAAAGTGTGGTAGTCTTTTGGTATTAATGGTTTTAGAGACTGCAAATCTTTGTACTTTTCACTATATAATTTAATTTCCTCTAAATATAAGTCCTTAGCTTCGGTGTCGATAGGATATTTGGTATTTAAACGTTGAGGAAGAACTTGCCATTCGTTATCGAAAGATAGTTTAAACATTATCTTATCCTTGCAATATTTCAATCCTCTTAGTTGCAAGACAGTAGGCGATCCAGCTTTAATTCCAGGTCGAATTGATTTAAAAATTTTCACTTCAGAATAGTTTTTGAAAAACTTATAATCAAGATACTTAACCTTGTATGGTTTCTTCTGTCGTGATTCTTCAATGATTTTAACAAAGTTACAAGGTACGTATAATTCTCGGTTTTTCTTACAGAATGAACAGAATCACATTCCATTTGGGTGTGACTTTTAACCAAATATTTTTGGTAAATCTCAACATTGGCTTGTGCTGCAAATTGGAATATGGAATTAGCTATGGTTACATTACGGTTCTGAGCACTGCAGCCATCACTGTAAAATATAATCGGCGTGGTAAGCTCAACTTCAGTTTTTAAGAAATCAAGTAGGCAGGACGCAAAAATGTTTCCATCCATGCCCCCTTCACCTTCGTGCCAGACCTATCATAACACATCCCCATTAGTTAAGTTGTATACTGTGAACTGATGGCATTTTAATTTTTGCTTAAAATAAAGAGCACAAATATGGTATCATCTGCACAGCTTGAACATCTACTGTAAATGCTTTTATTTCTCCAGCAATAGCCTTCATTTTATCATTATCTTTTTCGTCCCTAGCGCGATTTTTATCCTTTACATGATTATTGTACTCGTCTACAGATATATTTTTGTTTTTAAAAGCGAAACAGACATCACAAAAATCTTTCCGACAAAAATCTTTCATCAGCTGTAATCTTACGTTCGTCCATATTTTTTAAGTAATCACGGTAAACATCTTGAGCTGATTTATAAAAATTATCTATATATAACTTTGTAGTATCTTTCACCAACTTCTGAAATCATAAGTACATCTCCAGGACAGATTTCGGTTTGATATCACTGTGCGCTTTTACTTTAAGATACGATGTTATGCATGCAATATTTTCACCATTTGAGATACGAGTTTGCATAATGTTGAATAAAAAATAAATTAGCAAACACTTTCACTTATTACTTTGCAAAATTGTGAGGCTGTATTTACTTATAACTTTTCCGGTTAAAACACAAAATCGTAAAATATCGAGTTACGAGGTTGCGTTAGAAAACCCTCGATATGTATGTATGTTCATATAGTATAAAAACATATTTATTTTTATTAAGGAACAAATATTCCGATTTTATAATTAAAAACTTAACAGAGAACAAGGAACGTAAAAATATTCATTTTTTTAATAAATAAAAATTAAATTTATTTCTTAACAACTATTTTCTCAAACAAGCATTAAAAGTGGGTTAGTGATAAAATTTTTGTTTTGCTTTTTTCCATATTGCTTACAATTTAATCCTTAATTTGAATGTTTACGTATTTTATCTTATTCTAATTGTCTATATACATTAGGGTGCGCCTTATATATATGGGAAACGTCCTTATAATTATAATAAGACTGCGGTTTTTAAAGTTATGACATTTTTTCATACACATTCTCAGCTATATTCATTTTAACAGTTATTATCAATATGAGTAAAGTTTTTCGTTTGTAAGGTAAGACAACGGATAAAAAATGCATATTAAATAAAGTCTGGCAGCTCTAGAACTTTAATAATGGATAGTTAAACAAAACGGTGAGTCCCCTAATGAAAGCGTTTTTTGATTAAATCAATTTTTTCACTTGAGAAATAGTACTGGTGTTAGAAAGTTAAAAAGGAAAATTGTTAAATAAACAAATAAAAAAATTAAAACAAATAAGTTTGTGAAATTAAAGAAAAAATAAATAAAATGCACACAAGAGAAAGAGAACACGTGTATCTTCTCGGCTATGATGCCAGCCAAATAATAGGTGCCAAGCTGCTTTATAATGCTCAAGTTTTGCGTGTATTGTTTTATAACATAAGGAAGGTAAAGCTAGAACTTCGTGCAAGTGCTTCTCTTGTAGTAAAAGAAGTAGAAGTTTTATGGAACAAAGCACGAATCCCGAAGATCTACTGATAAATGTGTTTTAAAGGTAGACATTTTATATTTAGAATGGAGAAATTTACAGAAAAGTGCGAAACGCCAAACATTTCTGCAGGAGAAACGAGACAAGGATTTTGTTGATAAATTTGACGATTTGTTTGACGTTGCTCATTCTAATGCATTGGATATGATCTCTATAGTGGAAGATACAATTTTTTTGAATAAATCAAAGAAAAAAGGGAAGACATGGAACAATGATAGGTAGTGACTGCAAATTGGCAGAAAAAATAAAAAGCCAAATCGATTCGAGAGAAGAATAAACAACGTTTTCAAGACAAACATACGGTAATATTGCAATGTAAATATTAAAGTTAAAGTGTGCTTTGTACTAATTTATACCTCAAAAGTGATAATTCTATATTTTTGTAAAACTACATTATGTGTTCCCATATTTCTTAAACAATTTTGTAGGCGAATATGACAACTTTGAATACCAGTCAAGTGACGAAGAGGCTATTGACAATTACGGAATTGAAACAATTCCACACTCAATGTATGAAACAGGCCAGTGCAACTGTTCAAGCTTTGCACCATGACTTAAATGATTTAGTAATAAATGTCACTTCAATCCGCCGGTCACGTACGAAGTTCCGTTTTGATTCAGGCAAGAAAATTCGTGAAACGTTTCAAAAGAAACATATTACAGCAGTAACTGTTCATTGCGCTGGTAAAATCTCGCCATCATTAATGGACAGGGAATGAGTCGATCGTCTTCCTGTAATTATATCTTTTTGATTTACGTCAACAATGGGAGCGTGATGAAAAAGTTGAAGCTCTGTGCTTCGATACAACCGCAGCAAATGCAGGAAGGCGTCAAGGTGCGTGTGTGCTTTTAGAACAAACACTCAACAAATATCTTCTGTATTACCCATGTCGTCATCACATATTTAAAATACTTTTGCGGAGCGTATTTGAAGCAAAAATGTCAACATCTTCTGGTCCCACTGTCAAAATATTTCAAAGATTCAGGAATGACTGGAGTAAGGTAGATAAAATTAATTATAAATCTGGTGTTCAAGACATACGTATATTTGAAAAATGTAATTGGGGATACAACGGAGATATATGAGTTTGTTTTAATTAGTTTAATCAAAATGTAACCACGGGAAGATTACAAAGAACTCCTTCAGTTGGCAATAGTTTTCCAAATTTTACATTTCGAATGCCCGGAGCATTCCACCATGCACGTTGGATATCTAAAGCAATATATTGCTTAAAAATGTATTTATTTCGGGGCCCGCCATTCAAGATGTATGTATTTTCATTATAAAAATATATTTAAAAGTTTGGAATAAAGCGAAATTGCAACAGAAGCTCCCAACCAAGATTTGACAGCATTAAAAAGTTTATATCTTTACAATAATGTTGATGAAAATTTAAGTTTAAAGCTTATGGAAGAATTTAATCAAGTTTTCTCACATGAGGAAGAAGAAAAACAATTTATAATGCAAATTGTAGCTGATTATAGCAAACAATATCCTAACGCAAACAAATCAGTTTTAATAAGTGAATAAATTGTTTCGAAATTTGCTTAGTAAAAACTAGTTAAAAATAGTACTTCATAAAAATAATTTTTTTAAATAAGTATAATGAGAAAATGTAAATAGCTAAATAATATAACATTATTAAAAAACAAGTTATTTTTTTATAAAAAAGAATTAATTTCATATAAACTATCAAAATCGTACTGTTTGGAGAAAAAATGACATAACTTAAAATAACAGTGTTTGAACAGTATTCGTTGTGGAACTCAGATTCGGAAGGAATAGATTTATTATAATCTTTCCAAAAATATTTAAGATTTCAACACGAACTTGGATACATTTAAACAAAATCGGTGGTAATTTTGTATTTTGAAATTTATTTTGTTAATATTACCATTTTGTGGGCGGATGCAGCACGCCTTCTCCTATTCCAATCCGGCTGAAATTTTCAACAACGTATTTTTTGCCTACAGAGAACATTTCTAGGGGAATTAAGGTGCACTTTTTCCCTTTTAAAAACAAGGTGAACCTAATATACATACATATTATCTCTCGGTCTCTATTATTTTATTTTCGTTTAAAATATTTAACTTTGACCTTTTTATCTATAAAATATAATATTTTGCTTAGTTTATTTTTATCATAAATATAATTTACTTTCTTATGGAAAACGTCTGTCCGTTCATTGTTCTAAGTAAATAATCAATTAGACAAATGTACATACAAAGAAGATTGTAATTATTCGTGTTTTGTTGTCTCGTTCCTTAACTTGTGTACAGCGCGAGATTTTAAAATTCCGCTTTTCAAGGTTTTATTTTTATGCTTTTTAATTTAAACTTTTTGCACTGATTGGTTTTCTCTAGATATTGTACAAGACGAATTCAACAGATAATGAATTTGACTAAGTATTGTAAGCTTAACGTGCAAACAAAAATTGTTGAAGGTGTGGAAATAAAGCGGACAAAATGGTGAGTGTCCAGAAAAGGCATTAATTTTAAGTCTCACTGTAATAGTACATTTTTTTTTACTCTTAATTGATTTAAGAAATACACACGAATAAACATTTTTATTACTTTTATAAAAAGTTAAATTTATATTTATTAATAAAAAAATTCTTTAAAGTAGAAATATATCTTCGTGTTTTATTTCTACGGCGAAACTTTGGAACCTTTTTTAAGCTTGTCCCGCATTTGACGGAAAATAAATCAGCAATCCCATTACTTATGTGTGTACATACATACATATATGAGTGAAATACAACGTTAGTTGTGGTTGAGTTTTCTTCATAAACTGACTATTTTATTTCCAAGTTTTTTCTTAAATACTAGAAATGAAAATGTTAAATCTAGTCTAGGTTTTATCAGCGTGTGAAAGAAAAATAAAGTACAGAAATATCGTCTTAGAACTAAGTGATGATATTCTTACTAAGTGTTGGTTATTGATTTAGGATATCGTCTTATCATTAGGTGTTAGTTATTAGTTTGTGATGTGTTCTTAACATTATATCGTCTTACAACTAAGTGATGATATTCTTACTAAGTGTTGGTTATTGATTTAGGATATTGTCTTATCATAATTAGAATAGAGTCTTCGTTTTAATAGTTTTTCTTTAATGGTGTGAAAAATAAGGGTCTTATCATAATTAGAATAGAGTCTTTGTTTATGGATTCTTAGTTTAATATTTTCTATTATTATCTATGCTTATTTCTTAAGTGTTCTTTAATAGTTCGCTAAGGTATGTTAGTAGTGTGTATCTCACTCCTCCCATCCTTAGATAATTCAATGTCCTCATTGATAATTTTTATATTATTAGTTTTTTCTTTTACAAAGTATTTCTGAAATATGATAAATACTCCTAACATTATTATAAGAGTTAATATAATAACTATTAATAGGCTTAACGAATAGTTATCGGTCTTAGTGTTAACATTTTCTATATGTTTTTTAAGTTCAGGTAGTGATATATTGTCCTTGACTATATTTTCAATATCTTTTGCAGGTGGTAATACATTGATTTCTTCTGCCTTTTGTTTTGTAGATATTTCGAAGTCATTAATTTTTATTTTACAATTGTTAAATCGTATAATGTTATTACTTTTTATATATATATCGAGTTTGTTACAATCTTGCTCTACTTTTGTATTATTTAAATTTTTAGTTACAATTATATTCGGTTCTATAAAAATTATAACGGGAAATACATTTTTTTTATATTGACAGTTTGTTTTCTTACTATTTATTAAATTTATGGTGCATACATTTTCTTTAGGTATTATCTTATGATCTATTTTTTGATATATAGTGTTATTTATTGTTACATAATTCTTATTTCCATCTAAATGAAGTTCATTATTATTTTTGTCCGGCATAGTAATGATTACTATTTTTTTTGTATGTGTCAAATTGAGTTGGAATTGATAAAATGAAATAAATTATTCCTTTTTTTAACCAAACTGAGGTTTTTATATTTTCAAATTCTAAAGTTTTTAAACTCATCACAGTCTGTGAGTCTATTATTTTAGGATTAATAATCCCTAACATAGCTAATTGTATTGCCATTTGATACGTAATTAATCATTTCCCAATTAGCTCGTCCAGTACTATATTCATCAGTCTCTGGAACGTAGCTGGTGCATTTTTTAATCCGAAGGGCATTCGCAGAAATTCATAATGCCCATTTCGTGTCGAAAATGCCGTTTTATGCCTGTCTTTAGGTTCAACCTCTACCTGGTAAAACCTTTTTGTAAGATCAAGTGTCGTAAAGTAAGTGGACCTACCCAACTTGTCCAAGATTTCGTCTATCAATTGTATTGGGTATACCATTAGGTGCTGAATAAGTTGATTTACTATGGCAGATGATGTTTTGCTCTAACATCTCTTTTATTTGCCTATCAACCTCTTCTCTATGTACCTTTGGTATATAGGATTCCACATACTTAGATGGGATCTTCATGTGTAGTACTTATCTTATGTTTATTTTATGCGTAAAGCTGAGGTTTTCGTTCTCTTTGTGAAGAATATTTTTATATTTTTTTAATAATGTCTTAATTTCTTTACTTTCCGCTTCGTTTAAATGATTTAACCTAAATAATGAATTTAAATCGTTGTTATTCGTATTATTCCTACTATCTACTTCTTCTAAGTTAAACAATCCTCTCTTCTTGACACAACTTTTTAACACTACCCTTAAATCTAATATTACTTAAATTAAAAATTAATGTCGAAATTGGTTTCTGCTCACCATACTCCGCTATTAATACTACTTTTATGCTGCTCGAGTTTTCCGGCTGTTCCCTTCTGATTACATTAAGAGCAGCACCGCTCAACGTCCTTAGTATGCAATTAAAAAAATAGAATGCGGTCCTCTGATGGTAGGGCAGCTATGTTTGGCACCATGTTTTCTATAGCTCCAATATACATCGCTAATTCCTCCTTTTGTCCAGAAAACAGATGGATTAATTTCAGGTTGTCCATTCCAAAGCGTTTTTGTAATAGCAGGTTTTCAATTTGCTGTTGTTCTGCGTTGTGAGTGTTGTTGTTTATGTTGGCGTTGATTGATAATTGTTTTAAGTCTGAGATAATTTTTTCCATAAACTAAACTGGGTTGTGTATATATTTTATTTTCCTTTGGACTTTGAAGGAATAAACTGTATTTATTTTATTAAAAAAAAAAAAAAAATTCTACTGATTTATTCGTAGGTTCGTTTAAGGATCTTTTTCGTAGATCCTACCGACTGCGCCAGTGAAATACAACGTTAGTTGTGGTTGAGTTTTCTTCATAAACTGACTATTTTATTTCCAAGTTTTTTCTTAAATACTAGAAATGAAAATGTTAAATCTAGTCTAGGTTTTATCAGCGTGTGAAAGAAAAATAAAGTACAGAAATATCGTCTTAGAACTAAGTGATGATATTCTTACTAAGTGTTGGTTATTGATTTAGGATATTGTCTTATCATAATTAGAATAGAGTCTTCGTTTTAATAGTTTTTCTTTAATGGTGTGAAAAATAAGGGTCTTATCATAATTAGAATAGAGTCTTTGTTTATGGATTCTTAGTTTAATATTTACTATTATAATCTATGCTTATTTCTTAAGTGTTTTTTAATAGTTCGCTAAGGTATGTTAGTAGTGTGTATCTCACTTATGTATACATATACATACATATATGAGATAATAATCAAGTCTTTACCTAATTAATTTTTAGCATGTTGATGGCAAATAGTACGATGTTAAAAGTATGGTGTTAGGTTAGTGAAACACCAAGTTTTCGCTGGAAACAAAATTCCGTTTATAAGTCACAAGGCTTTTATTTCTGTTTTTTATTGTACTAAACAGCTTCCTTCATCTCTAATTGTACCCACTCTTTCTTAGATGTGCCATTCGAATTCTTGAATGAGGTCGATTTTAATACCTACACATCAGCGCTGATTCATTGTTGCAATGGGTGGTGTAAATACCAAGCTACTGATATTATTGGTATGATAATTCAATACAATGTTACTGGAACTGCGCACATATTTCATGTCAAAGGGAATAACACAAAACTGACATATATAAAACACCTCCTTGTCATATTAAGTGTAGTTTTTTTTATCATTTTAACTATAATCAGCAAAAAAGAATGATTTAAAGAAGAAAACAACATACTTCATATGCAAAAATTTTAAAATCACCCGAGGTTGCTTTTGGGTGTTTTTTTATTGAGGTATAGAACTTTAAGTTGGCATCACTTTTTTAACTGGCGGCCATTTTGTCAGCTGTCAAGTGATTAATATTTAGTTTGGTTTGCCATTTCATCATGAACAGGTTGACAAAAGAACAACGCTTGCAAATCGTGCAAATTTATTTCGAAAATAATGGTTCAGTTCGCGAAGTTTACCGCAAGCTCCGTCCATTTTATGGTCGACATAATCGTCCATCAGAGCAATTAATTCGGTTAACCATGGATCGTTTTCGCACTACGTACACTCTATGTGATAATACGCATCCGCAGAGACGTCGAACAGTGCGCACCGAAGAAACAATTGCCGCTGTAGAGCAAAGTGTTGAAGAGGACCCGAATGAATCGATTCGCCACCGTGCACAGCAATTGGAGCTTTGTCCATCAACTTTATGGAAGATTTTGCGCAAAGATCTTGGCTTGCGACCTTACAAGATCCAGCTTGTGCAAGAATTAAAGCCGCGAGACCATGCAATGCGTCGTGATTTTGGTGTATGGGCCGAAAATGAGATTGATCTCGATGCTGATTTTCATCGCAAAATTTTGTTTAGTGATGAGGCTCATTTTTGGTTGAATGGCTACGTCAACAAGCAAAATTGCCGCATTTGGAGTGAAGAGAATCCACATGAGACCCTTGAGACGCCATTACATCCACAAAAACTGACTGTTTGGTGTGCTCTATGGGCTGGTGGAGTCATTGGGCCATACTTCTTCCGAAATAATGCTGGAGAGTCAGTTACCGTTAATGGAGACCGGTATAGAGCCATGATAACCGACTATTTTGTTCCCGAATTGGATGGCATGAATGTGGATGAGTTGTGGTTCCAACAAGACGGCGCTACATGCCACACAGCGCACGTCACAATCGATTTATTGAAGGAAACATTCGATGAGCGCATAATTTCGCGGAATGGACCTGTCAATTGGCCACCAAGATCGTGTGATTTGACACCATTGGATTATTTTCTTTGGGGATATGTGAAGTCGCTCGTCTACGCCAACAAACCAGAAACGGTAGGGGACTTGGAAGCCAACATTCGTGGCGTATTGCCAACATACGGCCCCATATGCTCGAAAAAGTGGTTGAAAATTGGACCTGTAGAATTGGCTTTATTCGAGCCAGCCGCGGCGGCCACATGCC